>CM069149.1:21204784-21804784 GCA_035221665.1 Okamejei kenojei | reverse complement strand
ATGCAAACCACTGGTTAGCTGCAAAAAAAGGATGGCTAGGTTACAGTTTGCCAAGAAGTACTTAAAAGTGCAACCACATAACCCAACCGCATGCGGCTGTGGCTCGCCTGCTGTCCGCCTGTCTTTCTTTGTCTTATCGTTAATGTTAGATGTATGTTTTAGTCTATTTTAGTTGTGTATTATGTGGGGGGCGGGTGGGAGATTTTTTTAAACCTCTACCTTCAATGGAGCTCACAGGTCCCTGGTTGGTGACCGATTTTCGGGAGGTCCAGCTACAGCAGCTTCATTCGCTCCGAATTGTAAGACTTGAATCGGCCCGTTTGCAGGGCCTTTCATCACCCGGCGCGGCTTAACATCAGCTGTGGGATCTTCCATCGCCCACTGGGGGCTTCAACATCAGGAGCCTCGATCGTCTCGACGCAGTAGTTTCCTTGCTACTGACAGCAGGAGAAGTAGCAAGGAAGAGATAATTTTTTTTTACCTTCCATCACAGTGAGGTGGTGCCTGGATGAGAGTCACTCTGATGGATGTTTGTGTTAAATTGTGTTAATTGTGTGTTTTGTTGCTTTTTTACTGTTATGACTACATTGTAACAAAATTTTGTTCAAACTTGTTTTTCCAATTACAAATAAAGAAATTCAATTCAATTCCGTTCTGGAAAAGGTCTTGTGGACAGATGAAATGAAGATTAACATATCAGAGTGATGGCAAGAGCAAGGTATTGAGGAGAGAAGGAACTGTCCAAGATCCAAAGCATACCACCTCATCTGTGAAACACGGTGGTGGGGGTGTTATGGCCTGGGCATGTATGGCGGCAGAAGGTACTGGCTCACTTATCTTTATTGATGATACAACTGATAGCAGTAGCGTAATTAAATCTGAAGTGTATAGACACATCCTATCTGCTCAAGTTCAAACAAGTGGGCGAGCGCGACTGACATTGCAGCGGCCCCTACAGCCTGTCTGTCTTTTTTTTGTTTTTTGTCTAGTTAAATGTAGTTGTTTGTGTTTTTTTTGTATTGTTTTCCATCTGTGTATATGTGGGGGGGGGGAAGGGGGAGACATTTTTAATCTCTTCCCTGCACGGGAGACCTGACTTTTTCCCTGTCAGGTCTCCGTTGTCGTTGGGGCCTGGTGCCGTGGAGCGGCTTCCGACCGGGACGACCTGGGGGCTGGACGGCCTCGGAGCATGGGGAGCGGTGGTGGGTGGCCGCTGCAGCCCGACTCCGGGCTCCAGTTCCGGCTGCGGCCCGACTCCGGGGCTCCGGTCCGGCCCGACTCCGGCCCGACTCCGGGGCTCCAGCTCCGGCTCCGGCTCCGGCTCCGACCCGACTCCGGAGCTCCAGCTCCGGGGCTCCAGCTCCGGCCCGACTCCGGGGCTCCAGCTCCGGCTCCAGCTCCGGCTCCGGCTGCGGCCCGACTCCGGAGCTCCAGCTCCAGCTCCAGCTCCAGCTCCGGCTCCTGCTCCGGCCCGACTCCGGGGCTCCAACTCCGGCTCCAGCTGCGGCCCGACTCCGGGGCTCCAGCTCCGGCTCCAGCTCCGGCTCCAGCTCCGGCTCCGGCTCCAGCTGCGGCCCGACTCCGGGGCTCCAGCTCCGGCTCCAGCTCCGGCCTCAGCTCCGGCCCGACTCCGGGGCTCCAGCTCCGACTCCAGCTGCAGATTGCTGACGGTGGACTGTTGGGGTGTCGGGAGCTTGCGGGTCCGGGTGGGAGACCACTCTCCGGAGCTCCGCAGCGCAACTTCTCCAGCCCGTGTCGCGGGGTTGGAACGACCCGGAGCGGGGCCGAACATCCCCCGGCGCGGCTTTAATGGCTGTGGGACATTCCAGCGCCCGCCGGGGGCTCCAACTTTGTGACTTTGGGCCTGGAGCGGGGCCGTACATCACCCGGCGCGGCCTCAATGGACATTGGACTTAACACCGCCCGCCTGGGGCTTCGACATCGGGAGAGAGATGGTGCGGGGGAAAGAGAAGAACTTTGCCTTCCATCACAGTGAGGAGGGATCCACTGTGATGGATGTTTGTGTGAATTTAATTGTTTGCGTGTTTTTTTATGAATTGTTCTGTTTGTTTGTTTGTATGGCTTGTAGAAACGGAGTTTCGTTCGAGCCTCTCTGAGGTTCGAATGACAAGTAATAAAATCAAATCAAATCAAAAAATGCCTCAAAACTCATTGGCCGGCGGTTCATTCTACAGCAATACAATGCTCCCAAACACACTGCTAAAGCAACAATGGAGTTTTTCAAATGGTCAATACTTGAGTGGCCAAGTCAACCACCCGCTCTGAACCCAATTGAGCATGCCTTTTATATGCTGAAGAGAAAACTGAAGGGGACTAGCCCCCAAAACAAGCATAAGCTAAAGATGGCTGCCATACAGGCCTGGCAGAGCATCACAAGAGAAGACAGCCAGCAACTGGTGATGTCCATGAATCGCAGATTTCAAGCAGTCATTGCATGCAAAGGATATGCAACAAAATACTAAACATGACTACTTTCAGTGACATTACATTGCTGTGTTCCAAACATTATGATGCCCTGGAATGGCACTATGTGTAAACACTACTGTAATTTCTACATGGTGAAACCAAAATGTATAAAAATGGCCTTTATTAAAATCTAACAATGTGAACTTTAACCACATGTGATTTTTTTCTATTGCAAATCTAAAATTGTGGAGTACTGATGCAAATAAATAAATGATGGGTCTTTGTCCCAAACATTATGGAGGGCACTGTATATTCCTCCAGAAATTAAAAACATTCAGTGCAAATCTATCCATTCTGCTCTGTTGCGAGCATGCAAATGTGTTGATCTGCAGTTTGACATTTCCTCAGCAGCTCAAACTGCACGGCATACGCAATCCTTTAATTAAATTTGCAGAGGCATAAGTGATATTTGCATTGCAAATGAAAGCAGTCAGACTTCATTTGTATTTACAAATTAACTTAATTGTCACGGCAGCATCTTGTAGGTGGAATCGGATGGGGCCTACTTCTCAATCAGAGAGTTATTAAATGTACTGATTGTTGCTGAGGCAGAGATAGAGGTATTTTGAATCCTTTGCTGAAACCTGTCAGTCAAATTTACCAGTAATATTGAAATCTTCCCAAATGCATTTTTGGAAACGGCATATACGTTCGAGATATGTTCAAAGAAGTTATGATTTATTTGCGGGAGAACACATCTAAGTAACTTACACACTGAGATGTTAAATTACCAAACTAAGTATTACCTTACTGGAAAGAAGTGCACGCCAGCAGCGTGTTTGTTTTTTCTACTTTTTTTGTTTTTTTAGTATGTCACAATGTATGTTTTTAATGTTTCTTGGTGTGTCTTGTGTGGGGGTAAGGGGGAAACCGTTTCGGTCGCCTCCTCTACAGAGAGGCGACTTTTTCCAGGTCGCCTCCCCCGTGGCCTAACATCGAGGATCGGTGCGGCCTTTCCCGTAGACGCACGCGGTGCTTCAGCTTCAGCAGCGGGCGTAGCGCGGACTCTCGTCGCGGAGCGGGCGAGCCCTCGCCAGGGTCGCTGGAGGGGAACGCTCCCTTCGCTGGCCCGCGGCAGCCTGAAGCCGCGGTCTGCGTAGCTCCAGCTGGCGCGGTATCGCAACCTGGGATCCCTCGTTGGGGACCCCGGAGAAGAGCTCCGACCGCCGGCCCACGTCCAACCTCTACCGCGGGCGCGGCGGGGACTTACCATCCTGAGTGGGGTCCCTTGCTGAGGATCCCTGAAGAGGAGCTCCGACCGCCGGCCCTGCAGTCTGCGGCGCTTCTGGCTGCGGCGCGTCGGGGACTTTAAATCTTCGACCGCCGGCCTGCGGCCTACACCATCATGAAGCTGTGGTCTCCGGTAGGGAAGCACCGATTCAGGACTTACCTGGACTTACCTTGCCTGCACATCTGGACGCCCGCAGCAGCGACTGCGGAGGGTTGAGGTCCCGACCACGGGGGAAAATGGAGGAGGACTGGCCAAATGTTGTGCCTTCCACCACAGCGATGAATGCTGTGGTGGATGTTTGTGTACATTTTTGTATTGTGTAGTGTGTGTTCTTTCTTACTGTACCACTTCTGGCAAATTCATTTCACTTGCACTTATGTGCAAGTGACAAATAAAACTTTAGCATTAATGTACAGGGCGATCACTGATTGGTGTGAACTCGGTGGGCCAAAGGGCCTGTTTCCACATTGTATCTCTTTAGGAGTAAAAGACAAATTGCTGGTGGAGCATAGAAACAGTACAGCACAGGTACGGTCCCTTCAACCCAAAATGTTTGTGTGAAATATAATGTCAAGTTAAACAGATCTCACCTGCCTGTACATGATCAAATATCCCTCTATTTGCTGAACTTCTATGTGCATATCTAAAATAACTCAGATGGTCAAGTGATATCTGTGGAAGGAAATGGATAGGCGTTGGTTCAGGTTGGGACCCGTCTTCAGACAGTCTGAAGGGGGGCCCCGATACGAAACATCGTCCATCCATCCCCTCCACAGATTTTGCCTGACCCGCTGAGTTCCTCCACCACTTTGTGTTTTGGTCAAGATTCTAACAGCTGCAGTTCCTTGCGTCTCCAAATGCCAAGGCTATTTCATTGTCATATACACCTGGAGTCAAAAATGAAATTCATACTTGCCACATACATATCTAAAAGATCAATTGTTCACCAGCAGTAGAAATGGCTTAATTTTCACTTTGAAATTCTGCTCTGACAATTACTAGGCTCCAACAGTTGACAGCAATTTATAACACACCCTTTAAATTAGTTAAATAACCCAGAGCACTGAAGCTGAAAAATTATCCCCACTTCACACACATTTTGCTAACCAGATGCATTCTCCTGTAAGTTCAGCGTGCTTTCTCTCAAACCTCCAACAAAGAGACAGAGTTGCCTTAATCAACTGGAGGTCATCTGACAGCTTGACAAATGAAGGGAGACACGGATGGCCCAGTCTGTCAGTGATGCTGGTTAGCAATGTAAAAGGAGGTCTTGTCGCATGGGCAGCCAGCCGTCCCATTGTGGCAACTGGGCTACCGGCCAGAATGGAGGCAGCGAACGCTCTCAATCTCCTGGCTCGCCTCCGAGCTTCACCCTGAGCTCCCTGGTATCTGCTCTGTGGTGACAGCACCAGACTGGATCAGACGCACAATCACACCGAGCATTAGGTGGCTTGGCAATAGTTGCTGCCAGAGACGTCGTTCGATTCTGACCTCGGGTGCTATCTGTAAGTTCATAGGTGATAGGAGCAGAATTAGGCCATTTGGCCCATCAAGTCTACTCTACCATTCAACCATGGCTGATCTATCTTTCCCTCTCAACCCCATTCTCCTGCCTTCTCCCATAACCCCTGACACCTGTACTAATCAAGAATCTATCTATTTCTGCCTTAAAAAAGTTTTGTAAGTTTTCCCTGTGACCGTGCGTTTCCCCCAGGTGCTTATGTTTCCTCCCACACTTCAAAGGTGTCCAGGTTTGTAGGTTAATTGGCTTTGGTAAAAATTGTAAATTGTCCCGAACGTGTATGATAGTGCTAATGTACGGGGATCACTGGTTGGCGCAGACTCGGTGGGCTGAAGGTACTGTTTCTGTGCTGTACCTCTAAACTAAATTAAAAAAAATTAAAAAGTGAGTAGGGTTGTTAGTGAGGTTGCTGAGCCTTCCGACACTTTACTTGAACTTGTTACTGCCTCAGAGATTTGCCATCTTGTAGATCACGTAGATCACGATCTAATCACGTAGATTAGCACAGGAACTGGACCTTCAGCCCCCAATGTTTGTGCCAGACATGATGCCAAGTTTAAAGGGCCTGTCCCACTTTCCCGAGTTACTCACAAACTCTCTCGGGTTTTTCCCTAGATTCGAACTCAGGGAATTTTGGGGAATAACCATATAACCATATAACCATATAACAATTGACACAGCGTCAGATCCACTTTACGTTTAAATGTTAAAATCGATCCTGTAGATGTTTCGTAGCGGCTCGTAATGCCAGCCGTAGGAACTCGGGGCATCAGGTAAGTCGGGACGTTTTTTCAACATGTTGAAAAATGTCCACGAGTAAAAAAAAGCACCGAGTACCTACGAATGGCTATTACCATAATTATCCGAGTTCGAATCAAGGGGAAAACTCGGGAGAGTTCGTGAAGAACTCGGGAAAGTGGGACAGGGCCTTAACTGATCTCATCTGCTTGTACATGATGCAAAATCCCTTTATTCCCTGCACTTCCATGTGCCTATCTAAAAACCTCTTGAGCACCACCAACAGTATCTGCCTCCACCACCACCCCTGACAGTGCATTCCAGGCCTCCACCACTTTGTGTGTAAAAAACTTGCCCCTGACATCTCCATTAAAATTTCCCCATCTCACCTTAAAGCTATGCCCTCTGGTGTTGGGTTGTATCCCCTTTCAAAGGGGCACAGCTAATACAGTGCCCTCAATAATGTTAAGAATGGTAATTTCTCCCATTCTTCTCTGCAGATCCTCCCAAGCTCCGTCAGGTTGGATGGGAAGCGTCGATGCACAGCTATATTCAGGTCCCTCCAGAGATGTTCGATCGGGTTTAAGTCTGTGCTCTGGCTGGGTCACCCAAGGACATTCACAGACTTGTCAAGAAGCCACTCCTGCGTTGTCCTGGCTGTGTGCTTTGGGTCGTTGTCCTGTTAGAAGGTGAACCTCCGCCCCAGTCTGAGGTCCAGAACGCTCTGGAGCAGGTTTTCATCAAGGATCTCGCTGTACTTTGCTCTGTTCATCTTTCCCTCAATCCTGACTAGTCTCCCAGTTCCTGCCGCTGAAAAACATCCCCACAGCATGATGCTACCACCACCATGCTTCACCATAGGTATGGTGTTGGCCAGGTGATGAGCAGTGCCTGGTTTCCTCCAGACATGATGCTTGGCATTCAGGCCAAAGAGTTCATCAGACCAGAGAATCTTGTTTCTCATGCCTTTTGGCAAACTCCAAGCAGGCTGTCATGTGCCTATTACTGAGGAGTGACTTCCGTCAGGCTACTCTACCATAAAGGTCTGATTGGTGGAGTGCTGCAGACATAGTTGTCCTTCTGGAAGGTTCTCCCATCTCCACAGAGGAACCCTGGAGCTCTGTCAGAGTGACCATCGGGTTCTTGGTCACTTCCCTAACCAAGGCCCTTCTCCCCCGAATTCACAGTTTGGCCGGACGGCCAGCTCTATGAAGAGGTGGACTCTATGAACTGATGGACACAAATTAAGTTGTAGAAACATCTCAAGGATAATGGAAACAGGATGAACCTGAGCTCAATTTTGAGTGTCATCGCAAACGGTCTGAATACTTATGTAAATGTGATATTTCAGTTATATTTTTAAAATTACTTTGCAAAAATTTCTAAGCACCTTTTTTTGCTTCTTCATTCCGGGGTATTGTGTGTAGATTGATGATAAAAAAAATGAATTTAATCAATTTTGAAATAAGGCTGTAATGTAACAAAATGTGGAAAAAATGAAGGGGTCTGAATACTTTCTGAATGCACTGTACAGTTTCCCCATTTCAGGGCAGCATAATGTTTGGAATACAGCAATGTCATGTAAACGAAAGTAGTCATGTTTAGTATTTTGTTGCATATCCTTTGCATGCAATGACTGCTTGAAGTCTGCGATTCATGGCCATCACCAGTTGCTGGGTGTCTTCTCTGGTGATGCTCTGCCCGGCCTATATTGCAGCCATCTTTAGCTTATGCTTGTTTTGGGGCTAGTCCCCTTCAGTTTTCTCTTCAGCATATAAAAGGCATGCTCAATTGGCTTCAGATAGGGTGATTGACTTGGCCACTTAAGAATTGACATTTTTTGCCTTTGAAAAATTCCTTTGTTGCTATAGCAGTATGTTTGGGATCATTGTCTTGCTGTAAAATGAACCACTGGCCAATGAGTTTTGAGGCATTTGTTCCAAGACAATGAAGATAAGTGGGCCAGTACCTTCAGCAGCCATACATGCCCAGGCTATAACACCTCCACCACCTTGTTTCACAGATGCGGTGGTATGCTTTGGATCTTGGACAGTTGCTTCTCTCCTCCAATTCAGGGCTCTCACTTAACTTTTTTTCACTGTTGCCAGCTGGGCAACCTAGGCAGCTTTTTAGGTTGCCGAATGACAGGTTAGGTGGTCATTTAAGACGGCTTGCATGACGCGTGCGATATTGTACTCGGACGAAGTGCGTAGTTACCAGTCGGACTTATGATCAATGAAGCATTTACATATTATTTCTGCTTCAAATAAAGTCACAAACTACACATATTCACCAATCAAGACATGATATATACCACAATGGCATGCAGCAAAATTATAATACAGTATCTCAACTCTTTTTACATGTTGCAATGAATGCAATTTCTATGATTTCTTTCCACTTCCAAACAAAAATGTGGTTGGATATTCAGCGTATGATCAACCTGTGTTAATACATCCTGCACCATGGTAACATTTATGCTTAACCATGCACACTGCAGATTGATCCAAGCATGTTTTCTGTGAAGGACCAAAAATTATAATGACAAGGCCATAGCATGTGTCTTTTCCTCTTGAATCTTCAATCATCAATCTCTGTTGTGCCCAGTCACTGCAAGGTAAGTTAATAAAGAATTGAATCGATCTGAGGGGTCTGTGAGGGGAGTGGAGAAGGGGAAGAAGTGTGGACCTAGGGGAAGGGAAGAAGCGGCTCAGGTGCTCGACACCGCTGCAAATTGTTCTGTTCGGATTTAAAGACTGACGCTCTTTAAATCCGTCACTGACGTTTCGCAGTCACCGATCTGTCGGACAGGTGTTTGGGGATTTTTCTTTATTATAGAGAGAATTCTTCTGTCATCAGCTGTGGAGGTCTTCCTTGGCCTGCCAATCCCTTTGCGATTAGTAAGCTCGCCATTGTTCTCTTTCTTAATGATGTTCCAAACAGTTGATTTTCGGTAAGCCGAAGGTTTGGCTGATGTCTCTAACAGTTTTATTCTTCTTTCTCAGTTTCATAATGGCTTTTTTGACTTTCATTGGCACAACTTTGGTCCTCATGTTGATAAAAAGCAATAAAAGTTTCCAAAGGTGATGGAAAGACGAGGTGCTGAGAGCTCTCTGATACCTACATTAAGGAGGCATTGAAACACACCTGAGCAATTACAAACACCTGTGAAGCCATGAGTCCCAAACATTATGGTGCTCTGAAATGGGGGGACAATGTATAAACACAGCTGTGTTTTCTACAGGGTGAAACCAAAATGTATAAAAATACTCTTTAATAAAATCTGACTGTGCATTTTAACCACATGTGATTTTTTCTATTTCAAATCTCAAATTGTGGAGTACAGAGGCAAATAAATGATGGGTCTTTGTCCCAAACATTATGTAGGGCACTGTAAAATACCAACATCTGGCGAAGTCTAGAAAATCCCAGGGTCTTTATTTAGTTTGTTTAGTTCCCTTTTCCCTTTATGAGTTTTCCACCTTGCACAGATGTTTGGAGAGATATGTGTGGTATTACAGTGGGAAATCATCTCCGCTGATTTATCATGCAGCAGTTGGACAGTTTTCTATCTGGGACGTACCTCAATTACAGAGAAAATTGTAACAATTTTCAAACCTCACACTAGCCAATAAAACCTTTTTTTTTAAAGTTTTTTTTTAAACAAAAGCAGCAAAATGAATTTCAAAGCACATTGGAACAATTTAATAGGTCAAGCAGCATTGTTTTAGACAAACGGTGTAAGTCGAGACCTGGCGCCAAGGTTGAGAGGGAGAGAAGGAAGAGCGAATATATAACAGCACAGGGATAAATGGGGCAGAGGCTGGTAGGTAATGAGTGGAACCAAATGGGGAGGGGATGAATGGCAGATAGTACCAGGTGGGGGGGAAAGGTATGGGAAAGGTCAACAAAGGGAGAAGGAAACTATGTGGACGGGGGTGCAATGCTGAGGGTGTATAAAGCACTGTTCAGACCGCATTTGGAGTATTATGAGCAGCTTTGGGCCCCACATCTGAGGAAGAATGTGCTGTCGTTAGAGAGGGTCCAGAGGAGGTTTACGAGAATTATCTCAGAAATAATTAGGTTAACATATGATGAGCGTTTGACGGCACTGGGTCTGTACTCACTGGAGTTCAGAAGGATGCGGGGGGACTTCGTTGAAACTTAACAACAGTAAAAGGCCTGGACAGAGTGGATGTGGAGAGGATTTTTTCCACTAGTGGGAGAGTCTGGGACCAGAGGCTATAGCTGAGAATAAAAGGACTTACCTTTTGAAAGGAGATGCGGGAGGAATTTATTTAGTCAGAGAGTGGTGAACTGTGGAATTCATTGCCAGAGGACGTCAATGGATATTTTTTAAGGCTGAGATTTACAGATTTTTGATTAGTATGGATGTCAAGAGTTATGGGAAGAAGGCAGAAGAATGGGGTTGAGACGGAAAAGATAGAATCAGCTATGATTGTAATGTTAAAATTGTGGAGTAAGACTGGTGCACAATTTTGGTCGCCTAGTTATAGGAAGGATGTCAACAAAATAGAGAGAGTACAGAGGAGATTTACTAGAATGTTGCCATCCAGCAACTCTGTTACAGAGAAAGGTTGAACAAGTTAGGTCTTTATTCTTTGGAGCGCAGAAGGTTAGGGGGGACTTGATTGAGGTCTGAAAGGGATATGAAACAAGAGGGCTGACGAATTAAGGGACAGAAGTTTATAACGTGAGGGGGCAGAGGGTGGTGCTTTGGAATGAGTCCAGCAGAAGTGGTGGAGGCAGGATTGATTTTAACTATATGGACCTATGGAAAACATGGTCTCTGTTTCCGTGCTGTAATTGTTATATCCTTCTTCGTGCTTCTATCACGTGGCAATCTATCCTCTCTTGCAAGAACTTTACCAGAAACGTCGACTTATACCTTTTCCCTTCACAGTTGCTGCTTGACCAATGAGTTTTCCTAATGCTCTCTGTTTTGTTCGAGATTTCAGTAGCACCTGATAGGTGGAACCAGATAAGAAGGAGATGATGGAAAATTTGAATCAGGTGGGGAAAGGAATGGGATAATGTGAGTAAAGTGGAAAAATAGGACTTGACCCAAAATGTTACCTGTGCATGTTCTCCAGAAATGCTGCCTGACCTGCTGAGTTGCTCAAGCACTTTGTGTCCTTTGGTGTATCTGCAGAGTTTGTTACATAGAAAACCGGGTGGACAGAGGAGTCTGTGTAGGAAAATTCTGTGGGCATGCACAATCCCACTATCAGACTAACCTGTCTGTCCTCGGCCCTCTCCATGGCTACATAGGGGTAAAACACAAATTAGCAGAACAAAACAACCTTAGAAGAGCAGTTTATTTTGTTCTAGATTCCAGCATCTGCAGTCTCTTTTGTCTTCTTTGAATAAATTCTATCAGATTGTCAGAACCTTTGTCCAAGGGTGGAAATGTCAGAGTACAGTGCATCGATTTAAGGTGAGAGGGGCAAAATTTAAAAGGGAGGTGCGGGGCAAGTATTTTACACCGAGAGTGGTGGGTGCCCGGAAAGCTCTGCCAGGGTTGTTGGTGGATGCAGATATAATAGTAGTGTTTAAGAGGCTTTTAGACAGCCGCATGGATATGCAGGAACCATGTGCAGGTAGATGAGATTAATTTATCTTGGCATTATGTTTGGCACAGACATAGTGGGTCGCAGGGCCTGTTCCTTATCTGCCACCACTGTTCTATGTTCTATGTTTTCAATTCCTGATCACCACTGGGTAAGAATTAATACTGTCTGCCATAATGACTCAATGAGTGGAAGCAACCATTCAATATCTCACCACATCTTCTGATCTGACTTGTCCAAGAGTGAACAACCTGATTCAAACTTAATGTCACGTTCATTTGCTAAAGTCTAGTCATCCATTCTGCCACCCACTATTTGACTTGCGGATAACCCTGAAAAATATTTCCTTTAGGAACCCTTTAGGGTGGCAGAGCGGTAGAGTTGCCATACAGCGCCAGAGACCCCAATTTGATCAGGCCCAAGATAAGGAACAGCCAATTTGATCCTGATGTCTGTACAGAGGTTGGACATACTCCCTGTGACCACGTGGGTTTTCTCCGGGCACTCCAGTTTCCTCTCGATTTCCAAAGACATACAGGTTAAATTGGCTAAGATAAAAAGTGGCTAGAATAGTGCTGGTGTACAAGGTGATCATTGGTCGGTGTGGACTCAGTGGGCCGAAGGGCCTGTTTCTGTGCTGTATCTCTAAAGTCTAAATCCTCAACTTGAAATGGAACTGAATAGCCACCTATTCTTTCTCTCTTAGAAGAGCAATTTCTGCATCCTTAAAATCGTATTTCATTTGACAATACTTTATTCCAAAATTAACCAATGTAAAAGTTACCAGCAAGTTCAATCTACTTTTTTTCCCTCTGCCTTTCAATTGATTTTATTTTAGAATGTATTTATTTTGATGCTGACTACTGATGACAAAGGGAACAGAATTGACTTGGAGGAGTTACTGAGTCTGACAGCATACGAAACCTGAATTAATGCCGGCAGATAGAGTCATTAATCCAGATGTCCTCTGTGATATTGGCATTTCGACTTTGCGTGTGGATTCAGTTCCATCACGTTTTCAGGCTCAGTGATTCTTCCCAGACAGTGATCTTCCCATGCAGTGAATTTTCAATCTACAGTAATAGCATGTGACTGGCAGTAATGTATATTTTGGTAAGTTCTGTAGGACAAGGTGTCTAGGTGTCTTCACAGTTGGTGTTCTGACTTGAGTGCCAGTGGAAAGGAAACAAGCCAATGCAAACTAGACGTCTGTTTTTATTTCAACATTGCTTTCCCTTTTTTTTTACATTTCTTCAGCTATAATTTCCTCTGTATAGTTTAGTTTAGAGGTACAGCGCAGAAACAGGCCCTTTGGCCCACCAGGTTTACGCTGACCAGCAATCACCCCGCACACTAGCACTATCCTATACACTAGAGACAATTTACAATCTTTTCCCAAAACCAATTAACCTACAAACCTTACGCGTGTGGGTGGAAACTGGAGCATCTGGGGAAAATCCACGTGGTCACAGGAAGGATGTACAAACTCCGTAGACAGCACCCATTGTCAGGATTGAACCTGGGACTCTGGCAATGTAAGGCAGGAACTCTACCGCTGTGCCACTGTGCCCCCCCATAGCCTTTTTTAAAAAATGTCCCTTCAACTGTAAATTCCTCTGCACCATTGCTGAATTAAAAATGAACAAACCAACTCTTTGGTTAGTTACCTAAACTAGGAGAATGTATTGTTCATACTGTTGGGTTACAAGCTATGCAAGCGGAACAATCAAAATCTACATTTCCTTGTTTCTAAACCAGCATGTGCAGTTCCTTGTTTCTACATAATATTTATTGACCAGTTTGCACCAGCTAACAAATTAAAAGTGGGATGTGTGACTCATAACACGTGGTCCATTACACAGTATATAATGCAAATAGAATATGACTTATTAGTTCATTTGAAATCTGATAATGCTTTTGCAATACATGTTGTCGTAACATAAAGCAACGTGTGTTATAGACCAGCTTATAAGGTGAGCTATGAGCATCCACACCATGGGATATATTAAACTTGCATTTATATACAACTAGGATCCACCATGGTCTTGATGATCAAAACACCCTCTGTACCTGAATGACTGGAATAAGATTATACATTATACCAGAGAGTACAGTTATACTGTAGAATTGTCTCGACCCGAAACACCCATTCCTTCTCTCTAGAGATGCTGCCTGTCCTGCTGAGTTACTCCAGCATTTTGTGTCTACCTTTGATTTAAACCTACACAGTACAGTTATACTACCCGAGGATGAATCAGTTAGTCAGGGTCCCCTTTATTCACTGTCTTTTCAGCTTCTGTTCAAAGGTTCAATGGTGCTTTATTGTCACAAATACTGGGGTACAGTGAAATTCCTTTTTTGCCCACAGTTCAGTAAAGTATTACTATACATAAGCACAATCTTAGTAAACTACAAGTTGTTTTTGTGTGGTTACATTCCCTATGAGACCCTGACTAACTGATTCAGCCTCCCTTGGGCGGCACGGAGGTGCAGCAACAGCGTTACTTCCTTACAGCACCAAAGAACCGGGTTCGATCCTTACTACGGGTGCTGTTTGTACGGAGTTTGTTCGTACTGTGACCGTGTGGGTTTTCTCCGGGTGCTCCGGTTTTCTCCCTTATCCAAAGTCGTACAGGTTTGCAGGTTAATTGGCTTTGGTAAAATTGTAAATTGTCCTTGGTGTGTAGGATGTTGCTAGTGTGCCTGGTGATCGCTGGTCGGGGCCTGTTTCGGCACTGTATCTCTAAAGTAACCAAAGTAAAGTAATAAGAATCAGTCTTGTTCTGCCACCACATTTGAAGTCTGAAAGTTTTACAAATGTAGAGTTCCTTAATACATCCTGTCCATTATAAAAATATTCTCCAATTTACCTGATGAAAATCCCCTACCTTGAATGTACTGGCACCTAGGCACCTTATGAGGTTACCTCTAGTTGTTACCTGATCTAACACTACGCAGCAGCTGATTTACATTGTTCAAAATCTGATCAGACTTGGTTAATGAAGTTTTCATGATGTGATAGCGTCTTTCACACGTGCTGCTCTGAGAAACGAGTTATCCCAACAGCCTTTCAATTATGAATGAGATCCTAAAATTCGATCGAAAAAAAGAATACAGTATTTCTAATTACAAGTTCTGTGTGGCAGAATATATCCTTTGCATGCAGGTCAGATATCCGTGATGACTACCAACAATTGGATGTTGCCAGGATTAAATTCTGAATCACAATTTAATGCAGTCACAGAGCTTTCATGCACTATCATAGGGAGGACTAAAGGTTCTCCAGACTTGACAAGTCAATTACCCCAAATCATTGATCAAGATTCTCAAAAGTCCTCTTCAATTTTTCTTTTACTGTAATAAATTAATCCTTTATTCAATAGATCAGACACAGCGTTAACAGTGCTACCACCTATTTTATCATGTTTCAATATCGTATGCACAATTTGAGTCACAGTCATACAGCACGGAATCAGGCCCTTCGGCCCAGCATGTCCATGCCGACCAAGATTATCACTGTGGGCAGCACAGTGGTGCACAGTAGAGTTGCTGCCTTACAGAGCTGCTCCAGAGACTGGGTGTTATCATGTTTTTATCATGGGATGCGCAGAACTGGGTCTCTGCGCATCCCTCTGCAATTGGATCCTCGACTTCCTCATTCGCAGTACACAGTTTGTTCGTATTGGTGGAAATGTGTCAGACTCGATAACAATCAGCACGGGAGCACCTCAAGGCTGCGTGCTCAGCCCCCTGCTGTACTCATTCTATACTCATGACTGCGTAGCCGGTCATAGTGCGAACTCCATCATCAAGTTCGCTGACGACACCACTGGGACGTATCACTGATGGTGACGAGTCAGAGTATAGAAGAGAGATCGAGCGACTGTCCATATGGTGCCAGCACAACAACCTGGCCCTCAACACCAGCAAAACCAAGGAACTAATTGTGGACTTTGGAAGGAGTAGGATGGGGACCCACAGTCCTGTTTATATCAACGGGTCGATGGTTGAAAGGGTCAAGAGTTTCAAATTCCTGGGCATGCACATCTGTGAAGATCTTTCCTGGTCCGAGAACACAGATGCAATTATTAAGAAAGCTCATCCGCGCATCTACTTCCTGAGAAGATTACGGAGAGTCGGTCTGTCAAGGAGGACTCTCTCTAACTTCTACAGGTGCTCAGAAGAGAGCTTGCTGACTGGTTGCATCGTGGCTTGGTTCAGCATCCCGAGCGCCCTGGAGAGGAAAAGACTACAAAAAATAGTAAACACTGCCCAGTCCATCATCGGCTCTGACCTTCCTTCCATCGAGGGGATCTACCACAGTCGCTGCCTCAAAAAGGCTGGCAGCATCATCAAGGACCCACACCACCCTGGCCACACACTCATCTCCCTGCTACCTTCGGGTAGAAGGTACAGGAGCCTGAGGACTGCAACAACCCGGTTCAGGAATAGCTACTTCCCTCAGGCTATTAAACTTGGCTCGGACAAAACTCTGAATATTAATACCCCTCCATCTGTTATTTGCACTTTATCAATTTATTCATTCATGTGTGTATTTACGTATATAATTGTAGTCAATGCCTACTATGTTCTGTTGTGCTATGCAAAGAAAGAATTTCATTGTCCTGTCAGGGACATACGACAATAAACTCTTTTGACTTTGACTTTATTTTGACTATAGGTGCTATCTGTACGAAGTTTGTACGTTCTCCCTGTGACTGTGTAGGTTTTTCAGGGTGCTCCAGTCTCCTCCCACACTCCAAAGACATACAATTATGTAGGTTAATTGGCTTTGCTAAAATTGTAAATTGTCCTTAGTATGTAGGATAGTGATAGTGTACAGGGTGATCGCTGGTCAGTGCATAATAGTCTACTTTATCTCTCTAAAGTTAAAAGTAAAAGATGCCCCATCTACGCTCGTCCCACCTGCAAGCATTTGGGCGATATCCCTCTAATCCTTTCCCCTGGGGAAGTATTGTATATTGTTACATTTTAATTCAAGGCATCTAATTTGGTGATCAGACCCTTTTACAGTCATAAGGTCATAAGGAAATAGGGGTAGAATTAGGGATTCGGCCCATCAAGTCTACACCATTCAATCATGGCTGATCTATCTCTTTCTCCTAACCCCATTCTCCTGCCTTCTCCCCATAACCTTTCCCATAGACAGGTTGGAGATTGGAACACAGCCCATTTTATTTACGGAAGATAGACATAAAAAGCTGGAGTAACTCAGCGGGACAGGCAGCATCTCTGGAGGGAAGGAATGGGTGATGTTTCGGGTCGAGACCCTTCTTTAGACTGGTTGAGGATAAGGGAAACGAGAGATATGGACGCAAGAACCATCCTGATCACTCGATTTGTGGACACTTTAATTCTCTTTCCCATTCCTACACAGACCTTTCTGTCCTCGGTCGCCTCAATTGTCAGAGTGAGGCTAAACACAAATTGGAGGAACAACATCTCATATTTCGTTTGGGCAGCTTACAGCCCAGTGGTATGAATATTGATTTCTCTCACTTCAGGCAGCCCCGGCATTCCCTCTCTCTCTATCCCACCCCCACCCAAGTCGCACTAGTTGCTCATTTTCACCCTACATACAGCTAATAATGGCCTGTATCATTGTTACTTTTTTTGCATATCTTTCATTCATTGTTCTTTATCTCACCAAATCAACGTCTATATCTCTCGTTTCCCTTATCCTTAACCAGTCTGAAAAAGGGTCTCGACCCAAAACATCACCCATTCCTTCTCTCCAGAGATGCTGCATGCCCCGCTGAGTTACTCTAGCTTTTTGTGTCCATCTTCGGTTTAAACCAGCATCCTTCTTAAACCAGTTCCTTCTTACACCTTTCTATTTATTGGTTGTATTGATGGTTCTGTAAGCTGACGATTTATGCTGTGACTCGTTTTCCTCTCAGATTGTCAGTGGTGCTTCGCACAAACCCACTCTCACCCGAGACGTCTACCCCATCAACATATGGATGACACAATGGCGCAACTGGTAGAGCAGCTGCCTCACTGGTAATGGGGAATAGATTCACTCAGATTAAATGCTTAAAATCATCATTACAGCACAGGAACAGGCCATTCGGCCCACCATGTCAGTGCTGAACATGATGCTAAAATGAACTCTTAATCTGCCAGCATATTATCCATTATCCCTCCATTTCCTGCAAACCTATGTGCGTATCCGAAAGTCTCTTAAATGCCACAAATATAGCTACCTCCTGTACACAGACTGCACCCGAGGTCAGGATCAAGCCTGGGTCTCTGGTGCTGAGAGGCAGCAGCTCCTTCAGCTGTACCACTGTGTATATTCCCCATGTTTTGCACAACTTGGTTTGGGAAAAGCTATGCCCAAGACCATAAGAAATTGCAAAGAATTGTAGATGTCGTCCAGTCCATTACACAGACCAGACTCCCCATCTACTCTTCACAGAAAACCAGCCAACATAAGAATGGTCTCGACCCGAAACGTCACCCATTCTTTCTCTCCAGAGATGCTGCCTGTCCCGCTGAATTACTCCAGGTTTTTGTGTCTATCTTCAACATAATCAAAGACTTGTCCCACTCTGACCATTCCATCTTCTCCCTGCACCTGTCGGGCAAAAGATACAGAAGCTTGAAAACATGCACCACCAGACTCAAGAGCAAACTGTTATCAGGCTTCTGAATCACCCCAACCCTATTACGAACATTGAACTTTGTCTATTGAACTGATGTGCTACAATGCTGATAACTATATTCTGCACCCTGTATCTTCCCCTTTGCTCTACCTATTGTACGAGTTTGACTTTATTGTATTTATGTATCATAATATTTGATCTATTGTATATCTTTATTGTCATTTTATCTGATTGGATAGCATGCAAAACAAAGCTTTTCACTGTAACTTAGTACACGTGACAATTATAAAACGAAACCTGATGCAACCAATCTTTAGTTTACTTTAGTGTGCACCAACCAGCGATCCCCGTACACTAACACTATCCTACACACACATGAGGGACAATTTACAATTTTACCAAGACAATTATCCTACAAACCTGTACATCTTTGGTGTGTGAATGTAAACTGGAGCACCCAGAGAAAACCCACGTGGTCATGGGGAGAACATTACAAATTCTGTACAGACTGCACCCATAGTCAGGATCGAACCTGGGTCTTTGGCACTGTAAGGCAGCAATTCTATCGCTGCAACCATACCACTGTGCTGCCCTCAGGATACTTTCAGCACTATGGGTAAAACTACAGGACTATGGGCAAGGAGCTGAGATGAACAAAAAAAACATTTATGGCCAGCATGGATGTACTGGGCAGATTGGCCTTCTACTGGGCTGTAATTTTCTGTTGATTCTCTGATTCTAACCAAGTTTGGAGGATGAGAAGAGATTACATGGGTGAAATTCCCATTTAGCTTAATATTTATTCTCTCAGAAAGGGGAGATAAGGTAATTATAATTGAAGACAAAAGTAATCATTAATTCTTCTTCAACCTGAGTAAATCAAAAGAGAAAGTGTTTGAACCATTGTTTATTTGAAAATGGTATCTATCAGAAAATATTAATAAGTCCCTCTTGACTTCAAACTTAAAAATGCACAAGACTAAAGTGAGTAAGGAATTAAAGGCAATTATAGTACAACAAGCAGCTGTAATCATGTTTTAAATGTCTTATTACATGCAGATTACAACAACCTCAGCTACTATTTTCATGCTATGGTACACTCCTTATGTCTGGTACCGATTCAGAAATATTTTTGCTCATTTAATTTTTGTGCTGATGTAAAATTTAATTTGCATAAAGGGAGCAGTTCTGGATTGCTAAATAGAGGAAATGTTAGAAATGCCTATCATAAAGATTTAATGAATATTAAAGAAATTCTCAAGAAAGGATAACGTGACGGTTTTTCGGATTTAGTATTGATAAACGAGAGGCTGGAATAATTTTAATCCAATTTTCAGTGTTCCTCCATTTTGAAAGAAGAAAAGGATATGAGGATGATAAAGCAATGAAGCTAATCTTTATCACTGATGCATTCAAAGACATACTCCATTGGTGAGCTCTCTGCAAATTATTGGCAAGTTAGAAGATTCACCCTTTGTTTCTTGAAAGAAATGAACAGAAAGCTCCAGCGAAGACTCCGATGGACGGGATCGTTGCAGAAAAGAATGGTGCGCATGGATAAACTAATTATTTTAGATAAAAGGTATGAAACATTATTTCTTATTTATGCCTGGGTTTCACTTCTCCTTCATTTGATGGGCCAGTGAGAATTAATTTGACAGTTTAGGAGCGAGCAGATTGGAGCTCAAACAATGGTCAATTGTTTCTTTATTTTCACGTATACCAAGGTACAGTGATTTTTGGTGTTGTTGCATAAGCTGTAGCTCAGTAAGACTATACATAAGCACAATCCCCTGGTTAGTACAGGATATACAGTAGAGCCCACATAGTCTACATGCAAGAGGTGCCATTTTGCCACCAACAGGGCAAAGAAGGTAAAGAAATGTCTGAGAACAAGTAAATAATTCAGTATTTGTGCATCACATTATCTATTTGTTAAATGTCCTATGTTGTTAATATCGAGACTACTCATGGAATAATTGTGCCAATTGTAAATCGAGAAAGGGTGAATTTACAGATAAAGACTCTTTGGGGATTAAGTTAAAAATGGAAATCGCCAGCATGTCAGGAAGTATCTGTGGAAAGAGACACATATTTCAAAGCCCTTACATCAGAGGCTGTCTGACCTGCTGAGTCTTTCCCCACATATACACCAGGATGATGAGGTACAGGAGAAACTAAGATCTTGCTTGCAACAGCATCACGGGCACATAGACTCAGAACAACACATTAAAAAAAAAATCCATAAATCATACATACGCTTATACTTAGAAACATAGAAAATAGGTGCAGGAGTCGGCCATTTGGCCCTCCGAACCAGCACCGCCATTCAATGTGATCATGGCTGATCATCTAAAATCAGTACCCCGTCCCTGCTTTTTCCCCATATCCCTTGATACCTTTAGCCCTAAAAGCTAAATCTAACTCTCTCTTGAAAACATCCAGTGACAGAGAATTCCACAGATTCACAACTCTCTGGATGAAGAAGTTTTTCCTCGTCTCTGTCCCAAATGGCCTACCCCTTATTCTTAAACTGTGACCCCTGCTTCTTGACTCCCCCAACATCAGAAACAATTTTCCTGCAGCTAGCCTGCCCAATACTTTAAGAATGTTACATGTTTCTATAAGAATCCCTCTCATCCTTCTAAATCCCAGTGAATACAAGCCCAGTCGACCCATTCTTTCATCATATGTCAGTCCTGCCCTCCCAGGAATTAACCTGGTGAGCCTACGCTGCACTCCCTCAATAGCAATAATGTCCTTCCTCAAATTAGGAGACCAAAATTGCACACAATACTCCAGGTGCGGTCTCACCAAGGCCCTGTACAACTGCAGTTGGACCTCCTTGCTCCTAAACTCAAATCCTCTCGCAATGAAAACCAACATGCCATTAGCTTTCTTCACTGCCTGCTGTACCTGCAAGTTTACTTTCAGTGACTGATGTACAAGTACACCCAGGTCTCTTTGTCCTCCCTTTTCCTAATCTGATACCAATTAGATAATAATATGCCTTCTTGTTCTTGCCACCAAAGTGGATAACCCCACATTTATCCACATTATACTGCATCCACCATGCATCTGCCCACTCACCCAACCTACCCGTCATCCTGCAGCCTCATAGCATCCTCATCGCAGCTCACACTGCCACCCAGCTTTGTGTCATCCGCAAACTTGGAGATGTCACATTTAATTCCCTCGTCTAAATCGTTAATATATATTGTAAATAACAGGTCCAAGCACCGAGCCCTGCAGCACCCCACGAGTCACTGCCTGCCATTCTGAAAAGGACTCATTAATTCTTACTGTTTGCTTCCTGTCTACCAACCAGTTCTCTATCCATGTCAATACCCTACCTCCATCACCGTGCTTTAATTTTGCACACTAACCTCTTATGTGGAACCTTGTCAAAGGCTTTTTGAAAATCCAGTTACTACATACACTGGCTCTCCCTTAACCATTCTACTTGTTACATCCTCAAAAAATTCCAGAAGATTGTCAAGCATGATTTCCCCTACATAAATCCATGCTGACTGCTTTCCAAATGTGCTGCTATAACATAGATCATAGAAAATAGGTGCAGGAGTAGGCCATTCGGCCCTTCGAGCCTGCCGCCATTCAATATGATCATTGCTGATCATCCAACTCAGTATCCTGTACCTGCCTTCTCTCCATACCCCCTGATGCCTTTAGCCACAAGGGCCACATCTGGCTCCCTCTTAAATATAGCCAATGAACTGGCCTCAACTACCTTCTGTGGCAGAGAATTCCACAGACTCACCACTCTCTGTGTGAAAAAAGATCTTCTCATCTCGGTCCTAAAAGACTTCCCCCTTATCCTTAAACTGTGACCCCTTGTTCTGGAGTTCCCCAACATCGGGAACAATCTTCCTGCATCTAGCCTGTCCAACCCATCTTTAGCAATCTGCTCAAGCATCTTTCCCACCACTGATATAAGGGTATAATTCACCGTTTTCTCTCTCCCTCCTTTCTTAAAAATTTGGGTTACATTGGCTGTCCTCCAGTCCACAGGAACTTATCCAGAGTCAAGAGAACATTGAAAAATGATCACCAATGCATCCACGATTTCTAGGTCCACCTCCTTGAGTACTCTGGGATACAGACCATCAGGCCCTGGGGATTTATCTACCTTCAATCCCACCAGTTTACCTAACAACATTTCCTGACTAATGTGGATTCTTCCCGCCGACTAGATCACTTAAAATACCTATAAAGAGGACTCTGTAATAAAAGACATTACATTGAATATGTAATAAACAACACAGGAATGGGGCCCTTCAGCCCACAATGTTTATGCCAAACATGATGCCGTTAGATACAAGATGCCGGATTAATTCAACAGGTCAGGTATGATTTCTTTGGAGAAAACGAATAGGTGAGTGATCCCACACTAATCACATCTTCCCACCTCCACCCATTTCCACCTTCTACAGAGACTGCTCCGTCCACAACACCCTGGTTCACTCATCCATTCCCACCCAAACTACCCCCTCCCCAGGTACTTTCCCCTGCAACCACAGGTGATGTAACACCTGTCCCTATACCTCCTCCCTCAACTTCATCCAGGTACCTCGACAGCCTTTCCAGATGATACTGTGGTTCACATACCCTCCTCTAATCTCATCTACTGATGTTCCTGATGTGGCCTCCTGTACATCAGAGAGACTGAAGCATGGACTCAGTGGCTTTTTTGTTGAACAGTTGATCTGCCAAGGCTTACTGGATCTCCCAGTTGCTCACCACTTTAACTGCCCTTCCCATTCCCATACCACCTACCTGTCTTGGGACTCCTCCATTGCCAGAATGAGGCCATACATAAATTGGAGGAACAGCACCTCGTATATTCATATATATTGTAGCTTACAACCCAGCAGTATGAATGTTGAATTCTCCAATTTTAGGTGACATACGCAAACATCTCCTTCCCCCCCCCCCCCTTCCCCCATCCTCCACTAAAAGTTTGTTAACCATTTGCGCAGTTTGCAAAGATATACCTCTCTTGGGCTCACACCCGTCTCTAGATAACAATCAGTGTATCAGGGAACCTTCTTGCCCAAGGTTATCTGTTTCCGGCCCCAATTTTTCTTGCGTCCAGTCCCCACCCCCCCCCTCCACAACAGTCAGTCTGAAGAAACTGATTTCCGCTTCATAAATCCCATTCAGTCTGAAGAAGGGTCTCGCCCGAACCGTCGCCAATTCCTTCCCACCATAGATGCTGCCTCACCCACTGAGTTTCTCCAGCATTTTGTGTCTACCTTCGATTTTACCAGCATCTGCAGGTCTTTCTTAAACAGTCTGAAGAAGGGTCCCGACTTGAAACATCACCTATCCACTCCAGAGATTTTGCCTGATCTGTTGAGTTACTCCAACATTTGTGTCTATCTTTAATGAAAAGGAACCAGCATCTGTAGTTCCTTTTCATTACATGAGGCCAAGTTAAACTGATCTCATCTGGCTGAAAATGATCCATATCCCTCTCTTCCCTGCACAATTGGAAAGAAACAAGAGGTGATCCACAGTGTCCCATTGTCAATGTATTCCTGCCCCCTAATTCCTAATGTCCTAATGTTCTTGTTTTCTTGTCTTGGCTCATAATCTTAAAACAAATTTGAGATAACAGCACCTCATACACATTTCCAACAACGTCTTCCTCCATGGGCTTGATGGGCCGAATGGCCTAATTCTGCTCCTATCACTTATGAACTTATTTTCTGTTGGGCTAAAATTGTGAGCCAGCAGTTTTTGCTCATAAAGTTAGGCACAGGAATTTTACTGAGTGTTGGTAATGCCTTGCATTAAGCCATCTGATGGTTCCCAAGATCGGGAATATGAGTTATGAACATTATAATATGACCAATTTCTATATGGTTCATTTTTTCAATGCCATTACCGAATGAATGATAGCTCGCAAGCCTATCGTTATATAGAATGAACGCTGAGAGAATTGAATTTATTGAGGCCTGAATGATTGGAACATTTTGCAGAAAGCTTTCTTTTGTAATCAAAGTTATGAACATGGCAACACAACGCAAGATAAAAAAGATTGCAGAGTCCCCTCTCGTGAGACACTTTGTGTTGCTCAGTCCTGATCTTTCTTTCTTTTATTTTATTACATATTGCTACCTTATTTTCAGAGTATCCCTACCCATCACATTAACTGGGCTAAAGATAGACACAAAGTGCTGGAGTCAATCAGCTGGTTAGGCAGCATCTCTGGAGGAAAAGGATGGGCGATGTTTCGGGTCAATGGGGGGGGGGGGGGGGGGGGGGGGGGGGGGGGATGGGGAGGGGAAGTCAAGAGCTGGAGGCGAGAAAAGAGAAAAACATGGACTAAGCGGGGCCAGCCACAAATTACCTCAGTCAGGAGTCAGGATGGTAACTGGTAGGTCCATTCGCTCGCTCGTCTGTCAGACGACACATAGCTCGCTGTTGGCTTCTGTCGTCATCCAACATGTTGACAGGATTGGTCGCCCGACGCATCACAGAGTGCATCGTGTCGTCGTTTCCGGGGATCGCCACGAGGAGGTTTCTGTAAAGACCCCCGGTTGGTCCATTGTTGGCTGGGGAAGGTATGATCTCAAGAGAAACAATGTGGAGAACCGTGGAACTGGTAAAAACGAATATGCTGGAGGAAGGGGGCTAGGAGCGAGGGGGCAGGGGATGGGGTGTAAGATGAAGTTACTTAAAATTAAATTCCACGTTCATAATGGTGGGCTGTAAGCTATCCAAGCGAAATACGAGATGTTGTTCCTCCATTTTGCACGTGGCCTCACTCTGGCAATGGCAAGGAACGAGCTGACGGAGGAGGTAGTTGAGGCAGGGACTATCGCAACGTTTAAGAAACATTTAGACAGGTACCTGGATAGGACAGGTTTAGAGGGATATGGGCCAAACGCAGAGTAGATGGGGCATGTTGGTCGGCGTGGGCAAGTTGGGCCGAAGTGCCTGTTTCCACACTGTACAGCATGACTCTATGACTGTGTTGGCATCTCAGTGAAGGAGGTAGCACGTTTGACTGGCAAGGGTTAGCAAATTTAGAATGATGTAGAGTTTAATATATTTTTATGTGTACAAACCATCCATAAACCTCAATATTTATTTTTATTGTGCGATATATCAAGCTGGAAATTGCTACATGCTATTCAGGGCTATGTGATGCGTGACTAACGATTTCTGAGAGTGCTTGTCTGCCTTAGACCTCTGATATTGTTATTTTAAGAAATGTGTAAATTCTACCCGAGCCCTGCCGCACAATATGATCGTGCCTGTACCAATTAGATAAACAAGAAGCAATTAAATTGCTTAAACAATCATTTTAATTTTGCCACAGTGCTGCCCACAATCTGTACAATGTACTCTGCACAGTCCAAGTTAGAACGAGTGGCATACTGGTTACGCCAGTACAATTCTGGTTGAATGGTTGACTTTAACCATGTGATCATTTACCATGTAACATTTACCATGTGGTAATTCCAAAGAAAATCTCCACTAGTGGTTTTGGCACTTCATCAGTCAGAGTATTGTGTATAGAAGTTTGGAGTTCATAGTGCAGTTATATAGGACGTAGGTGAGGCCACATTCAGAGTATTGTGTTCAGTTTTGGGCACCATGTGATAGGAAAGATGCTGTCAGGCTGGAAAGGGTTCAGAGAAGATTTATGTTGCCAGGACTCGAGGGCCTGAGCTATCGGGAAAGGTTGAGTAGGCCAGGACTCTCTTCCTTGGAGCGCAGGATGATGAGGGGTGATCTTATAGAAGAAGTGTACAAAATCATGAGAGGAATAGATCTGGAAAACGCAGTCTCTTGTCCTGAGTAGGGGAATCGAGAACCAGAGGACATAGGTTTATGGTGAGGGGAGAAAGATGTAATAGGAACCTGAGGGGCAATCTTTTCACACAAAGTGTGGTGGGTGTATGGAACAAGCTGTTGGAGGAGGTAGTTGAGGAAGGTACTATCGAAACATTTAAGAAACATTTCGACAGGTACCTGGACAGGATGGGTTTAGAGGGATATGGGCCAAACACAGGCAGAGACTAGTGTAGATGGGGCCTGTTGGTCGGTGTTGATAAATTGGGCTGATGGGCCTGTTTCCACGCTATAAGTTTCCACATGGGTTTTCTTCAGGTGCTCCGGTTTCCTCCCACAGGTTAATTGGCTTCTGTAAATTGTCCCTAGAGTGTATGTTAGTATACGGGGTGATTGCTGGTTGGTGCGGACTCGGTTGGCTGAAGGACCTGTTTCTGTTCTGTATCTCTAAAGTTTGAAGTCTAAAGACAGGATTTGAATTTTCATGACTCTGAATCAGTAGACTGTATTCTGTTCTGTAAGTTCTGTAACATAATCTCTACGTTAGCATCCCCCATAAGTGGGATGAAGCTGGCTTTTTCTCTTAATATCTTACAATCCTGTATCTCACGTGCAAGGACAGGTGGTGAGGGAGGGTGTGGAGTGCCAGCCAACTAAGCCAGCCCCCACCTTGAAGGTGCTGGAGGCAATACCCCAGTCCCTCTCCTTCTGGCCTACTCCTTGCGCCCGTCGTCGCCAGCGGTCCCTCCTCCTCGGCTCTCCGGTCTTCGGAGCCGGGCTCGGCGGCTTCCGAGCTTCTCCTGCAATTGCCTTCTGTTGTCAAGAGATGGCTGAATCATCCTTCGTTGCAACCTCATGAACAGCAAACGATTACAACATCATTCACATTCCCCAACAGGCTTTGACCGAATCCCACTGCAAGTCATATAGCACTTCTTCTTCTCATGAGGGAATTGCCCTGTAGGTATCACGAGTTAGCGATTAGATTCACATCACAGCAATATTACGGGAACTCGGTGAGATCATGTATATTTCACTCATTCAAGACAGTAAATGAGATGAACTGCACTTGAGTTTAGTAGGGAAACGTCAGTCGTATGTTAAGTTGCTGTATAAGTATTCAGTGTCTAGAACACTAAACTAGCAGATTTAAATTCAAGTAATCAAATAAATCACAAATGAAATACAATGGTGGCCATGAAACCTTCCAGATTGAGTCGAAGTCTTAAGAAGTGACTCGACCCGAATCATCTCCTATCCACGTTCACCAAACTTGTTGCCGTGACCCGCTGTTGCAGGATGAAGCTCAGAAGCCACCGAGCTCGGCCCCGAAGACCGGAGGCAGAGGAGGGAGCCACTGGCAATGACGGACGCAAGGAGTGGGCCAGTAGGAGAGGGACAGGGGTATAAGCGAGTTTATTCCAACTGCGCATGCCCAGTTCATAGGTCATTCGCTATAAACAGCTGAGCTGCTAAGTGTGTACAGGACCTGCGTTTCACCGGTAATGAAACCCGGGTCTCTGTTGAATTGCTACTGGAGTTAGATAATGTAGAACAAGTGCGAACGGCTGATCTCACTACCGTCCCCGTCCGCTCCCGAGTGTCCCATCCCTGTCCGAGGTCATCCGGAGATGTCCGGGGTGACTGGACACCGACTTACAGCCAGCGATAACTCCAGCTCTACTCTGCTCCAACCCCCGAGGAACCCGTTCCCTGACGGGCCGGGGACTGTCAGCTGCACCTCTCGCCTTATCCAGTGGCTGTCGGTTAACCCTCTCGGTGCCAGCGAGAGCCGAGCACCAGTCATTAATCGGGACACACACAAAATGCTGCAGTAACTCAGCGGGCCAGGCAACATCTCTGGAGAGGGGTCTCGACACGAAACGTCACCTATTCCTTTTCTCCAAAGATGTTGCCTGGCCCACTGAGTTACTCCAGCACGTTGTGTCTACCTTCGGTGTAAACCAGCATCTGCAGTTCCTTACTCCAGAGTGACGCCTGTCCGTGGCTAAAGGAGAGGCTGGGGCTAGGTCTGGGGGTGACGGCGCTGCTGCTGCTCCAGGCCCGTGGAGAGGGAGAGGAGCGGGACTCGAGGCAAGGACTAATCCCTAAATCTTTCTACCTCTATACATCTCTCTTCCCTTAAAACAGTATTTAAAACTACTTTTTTGAATGTGGTTTTCAACACTCCCCCTGGGAGAGACTCAAATTCTGATGCCATTTGAAGTTCTTGAGAGGTTTCACCTTAATAAAGGTGCTACATCAATGTAAGTTGATATTTGTTGTATATTATGCAGAGACCTTTCCCTATTATTTTCAATTAGGTCTAGTTTTAGTTGGAGATGCAGTGTGGAAACAGGCCCTTCAGCCCACTGAGTCCAATCTGACCATCAATCACCCGCACACTCATCCAACACACGAGGGACAATTTTTCAGCAGCCAATTAACCTACAAACCTGAACATCTTTGGAATGTGGGAGGAAACCAGAGCACCCGGAGAAAAACCACTTGGTCAGAGGGCAAATGTACAAACTCCATAAAGACAGCACCCGTAGGCAGGAGCAAACCAGGGTCTCTGGCGCTGTAAGACAGTAACTCTACCGCTGCGTCACTGCGCCACCTTAATTTTTATAACAATTTCCTCATTAATATAAACTGGTTCACCTGGTGTCCTAGCATACCCTTAAAAAACAAGCCACAAAAACAGATTATCTGACATTGACATTATTATACTGTCAACATGCATGAAAGTATAATATAATTTCTCTGTACAACATGAATGGTGGATGTGCAAAGAGAAATATTTCCTGCTCTTCAAAGTATGTGAATACCTTTGAGGTGTTTCAGAGAATCAGAATAAAAGCGAGCCCATAAATGTAAATGTTCCTTCTTCATTCCTTTGTGTTCAAAGTAATCTGCATGTCTCAGTGAGATTCTTGTATTTGCAATGCAATCTAACCTTTCACATCTCATCAATTTTCTCTGCGTTTTAAAAATTCTGTTTTCTCTGCCCTTATGTCTGCTCTCATGCTGAGATGACTAGCTTCTGTCTGCGCCCCTCTTTTATGTAAGAGAGTATTACATTAGCTGACTTAGTGGTGTCTGTCCTTTGTGCACTTTCGGTACATTAAGTGCAAGTGAGCTTCTTTGCCTGAGCTTAATCCATTTGCAAGACCGTGTGACTTCATTGATCTTGGATACATAATAAATGAAGCTAGCAGGAATGCCTCATGATAATACTACTGATACTATTAAAGCATCCATTAACCAACTCTGTAGGAATGTAAGCATAGCAACTAATGTATCAATCTAATGGCAGTAGACTTGAGCATTCGGAGAGAGAGCAAGATGTTTGCTCCTCTGAAGAGCATCCTAAGATCGCTGTGGATAGTGAGATGTCCCATCTCCATAGACGTTCAAGTCCTCGGTAAACTGGATCCTAGCATGTAGGAAGATGGTGAACATTATCATCCACTGGCAGCATCTCGAAGCTCGTGAGTAGCAAATATTGAACAGGAAAGTGGTGTGATTAGAAGGAAAGATGCATGTTCAGCTATCTTATGGGAAAACAAGGAACTGTGCTGGTTTACCAAAGAAAGTCATGAAATACAGGAGTAACTCCAGTAAGGAGTGACAGGGACGGCACAGTGGTCTCCATCTGTAAAGGTCGCACATTCTCCCTGTGACCGCAAGGGTTTTCTCTGGGTGCTGCGGTTTCCTCCCACATTCCAAAGAGGTGCAGGTTTGTAGGTAAATTGGCGTCTGTAAATTTTCCCTAGTGTGTAGGATAGGACCAGTGTACGGGTGATCGTAGGGCAGCATGGAGTTGGTGGGCCAAAGGGCCTTTTTCCACACTAAACCTAAAACTCTTTCCACACTGCATCTATAAAACAAAAAAACCTAACCTGCCAGGCAGCATCCAAGGAGAACATGGATAGTTAACATTTTGGGCAGGGACCCTTCTTCAGACAGATCAGTCTGATAAAGGGTCCCACCTAAAACGTTACCTATACATGTTCTCTAGGGATAGACACAAAAAGCTGGAGTAACTCAGCGGGTCAGGCAGCATCTTTGGAGAAAAGGAATCGGTGACGTTTCTGGTCGAGACCCTTCTTCAGGTTGAGAGTCTAGCGAGAGGGAAACAAGAGATATGCGACCTGTCCCACTGAGTTACTCCAGCTTTTTGTGTTTGTCTTTGGTGTAAACCAGCATCTGCAGTTGCTTCCTACACATGTTCTTCAGGGATGTAGCCTGACCCTCTAAATTACTCTAGGATTTTATGTTTATATTCCAGCTATCTTATGATAAGGACATGATTTCCAATTATCAACAATTGAATGATAGAGGCCAGGAATGAATTATTTTGCTTATTTGCTCTCAAAAGAAGAACTTTTTGGTAATTCCATTTTAATATTCTTTTTCCATTAGTAGTACTTTAAGAGATAGTGTGGAGACAGGCCCTTTGGCTCACCAAGCCTGCGCCAACCAGCGATCACCCTTTACACTAGCACTATCCTACACCTGAGGGACAATTTACAATTTTACTGAAGCCAACTTAGCTACAAATCTGTACGTCATTGGAGTGTGGGAGGAAACCGGAGCGCCCGGAGAAGACCCACAATGTCACAGGGAGAATATACAAATTCTGTACCGACAGCGCCCAGAGTCAGAATCAAACCCTGTCTCTGGCACTGAGACAACAATTCTACCACTGCGTCACTGTGCCACCCATAGCCCTATACATATTTATCAAGTAGTTATCCAATTCTCCATTGAATATAAATCTGCTTTGATTTTTCAGGAAGACCATTGGAGAATACAGCCTTTCAGTTCACTGCACAATGTTCAGCCTGGATTTAATTGGCTACCGCCTGAGGTTCTGAACAGTACTGGCAATGTTTGGACATTTCAAAGTCCAGAAGTTTGGGACTTCCTGTCAAGCATGAAAATCTGGACCTGCTGACAGAATTGGGACACCAAAAGCTTGAAGATAGACTCCTAGAATTGTACCACGTCAGAAGCTGAATCCAACATCCTAATGAAGATTTGAGCCCAAAATGGAAGATAAGTTTTTTAGCATTGAATTAGTTTAACATTCTTTTTTTTCAGCATTTGTATGATTTTAATTTGATTTTCATAAGTTCTAGTAGCAGAATTATGGGCCTGTCCCACTTAGGTGACTTTTTAGGCGACTGCAGGAGACTATGCAGTCGCCACATGTTCGCGGGTAGTTGCCGGGGAGTCGCCTTCATGGTCGTGAGGAGTTCCCGCATTCTGGGAACTAGTTGCGGCCTCATTATGGTTGCCGCGAATTTTTCAAAATGTTAAAAAATTAGCGGTGACTAGAAAGAAGCCGCCATGGAGAGTAGCGAGAATTCTCGTGCTGTAGGTGGGTCGCCAGGAGGTCCTAGTGGGTTGCCAGGAGGTCAGAGGTTCTCGAGGTTGTAGCCGGTGCTGACCGGTGAATTTCATTGGCTCGTTGGGGAAAAAAAAAGGTAAGCGGTAGTTTTCAGAACCAAGGATAACCGGCCGATAATGCTAATGTCCGCCGAGCTTTGTAGCCGTGTATCTCTAGCTTCTTAAAAGTTGTCTCCACTCCTTCTCCCCTTCTCCCCCTCTTAAAAGACTTACTGTACACTGTACTTGCCATAATTACAGCGCCAACCTTCCTATTCATCGTGGTGTATCTGTATCACCTTGGCTTTGCACCGTGTGAATTTTTTAGACAGCACTCCCCCCGCTTGCCCTGACCCCGCCTTCTCTCTCTCTCTCTCTCTCTCTGTGTTCAAGTGGCCATTTGGCCAGTCAGGTCTACTCCACCATTCAATCATGACTTAACTACATTACCCTCACGAACCCATTCTCCTGCCTGCTCCCCATAATCTCAGACATCCTTACTAATCACCCTTACTTATTAATCTTTAAAATTAAAATAAATTTTAGATGTCTCTGAATGTTTATAGACTTTCGAGATACAGTTTGGAAACGGGCCCTTTGGCCCAGAGTCCACACTGACCCTACGATCACTCTATACACTAACACTATCCTACACACTAGGGACAATTTACCAAATTTTAGAATTTACTGAAGCCAATTAACTTACAAGCCTGTTTTGTCTTTGGAGTGTGGGAGGAAACCGGAGCACCTGGAGAAAATCCACGTGGTCACAGAGAGAATGTACAAACACCATGCCGACAGTACCCGTAGTCAGGATCGAACCCGGATCTCTGGCACTGTAGGCAAGGGCTCTACCGCTGCACCGTTGTGCTGCCAACAAATTGCACCAAATGATTTTGGCTAGGTTGAGTGAAAGGAATGGACAGGCAAGTTGTTCTTTTACCAATGTGGCAAGAACGCAAGAGGTCTTTTTGTCTGATGCTCTGCAGCAGGAGATTAATAATATCCCGTTACCGAAGCTCATTGATTAATCCAACTGATATAACTCTAGCTGCTTGCCTTCTGTCAGTCAGTCCAATTATATTTTTGCTTCGTCTATGTTTGCATATCACGGACATGGGTGGCGCACGGTGGCACAGCGGTAGGGTTGCTGCCTTACAGCGACATCGACGCGGGTTCGATCCCGACTACAGCTGCAGTCTGTATGGAGTTTGTACATTCTCCCCGTGACCGCGTGGGTTTTACCCAGTTTCCTCCCACACTTGAAACACGCACAGGTTTGTAGGTTAATTAGCTTTGCCAAAAAATTGTAAATTGTCACGTGGGTGCTGACGTAATGGGGATCGCTGGTTGGTGCAGATTTGTTGGGCTGAAGGGCCTGTTTCTGTGCTTATGTCTAAACTAAACTAAAACTATGAATTCTGGCTTCTCCACAATACATTTTTCATCCTTTCCATATTTAATTTGGGGACTAGATGGCGACATCTGTACGTCTTTGGAGTGTGGGAGGAAACCTAAACCCCATGTGGTCACAGGGAGAACATACCAACTCCGTACAGACAGTACCAGTAGTCAGGATTGAACCTGGGTCCCTGGCACTGTAAAGCAGCAACTCTACCGTTGCACCAATGTGCCCACCTTTGCTACCTTGGATAAAGTCCAGTAGAGTCTAATTACTTTGAAGGTCTCCAATGTGATAGATGGGAGATCAGGATCACAGAAACGCTATGTATAGGAATGGTCCGCACACATGAGAAGGAGACCTGCAAGTGTTTAAGGGCAATTACTTGGGTCTGGAAGGACCAAAGCCCTGAAAATAAAGGTGTCAGGAAATACTTTGTACCTGACAAAAAAAGTTCCTGGTGCAGTCTCTATCAATGTTATGTCATTCATATTTACAGGCAATCTTCCTCTCTTGACACTCATAGACTCTGTAACCCACTCCCTTGTACTTGTATGCAAATGCTTCCCCCTCTTCCTCTTGCACTGCCTGTCTTCCAGCTCTCTCGAAAATACAGTTTTGTTAATAATCAGCCAATATTATTTCACAAAATACTGAAAGATGCTAGTTCTACATCAAGAAGATTGATCGAGGTCTAGTCTACAAGCATCAAGTAACCAAGCTTGCTGTTAGTCATAAAAAAAAATCAAAAAGCTGCTTCAGATAAAAATGGCAAGATTCATGGCTGTGCATTGACCTCAATTGAAATATATTCATGGGAGATGTAATTTATGTCCATTTTACACAATGGTGCAAAGTTAAAATTATCCTCATTGATTAATAACTCTGGGTCAAACTAGCAATACTAAGCCTGGCTTCCGAAGGAGGCTATGGCACTCTAATGAAAAAAAAAATTGATTTACTGATCAACAAAGGGAAAATACAAGAACTTAATTGTGCTGTCTGCAAATATGATTGTTTTATTGAGCAATTTGCAAACTGCTGGAGGAACTCAGGCAGCATCTACGAAGGGAGATGGACATTTGACATTTTGGGTCAAGACATATGACCTCCACCTGAACCTGCAACGAGTGATGAACACAGCCCAGTCCATCACAGACTCATCACTTCATACCATCCAACCCATCTTCACGGTGCTTTGCAACAAGATGGCTGGAAGAGTCTACCACCCTGGTCCTTCCATTTAGCCTCTTCTACCTTCTGGGAGCAGGTACAAGAGCTTGAAAGTCAGATGACCAAGTGGAAGAACAGCTTCTTCCCCACTACTATCAGACTTGGTTTAATTTAAAGTTTAGCTTAGAGATACAAGGCAGAAACAGACCCTTCGGCCCACCGAGTCCAAGCCGAGCAGCGGTCCCCATGCACTAACACTATCCTACACACTAGGGATAATTTTACAATATTACCTACAAGTATTACAATTAACCTACAAACCTGTATGTCTTTGGAGTGTGCGAGGAAACTGGAGCACGAGGAGAAAACCAACACGGTCACTGGGAGAACGTACATACTCCGTACAGACAGCACCCATAGTCAGGATCAAACCCGGGTCTCTGGCGTATGAGGCAGTAGCTCTACCGCTGCATAACTGTGCCATCTCTTTCACACCCTCTTTACGGAGGTGTTGCCTGCACTCTTACTCTGAACTCTATCTCATTTGGCTATTCTATGAATGCACTTTAATACAATTTTGCACTTCAGATGGCACTTCAGTCTTGCACCAATCTGCTACATTCGACTCTTTTTTTTATTTATTGTGTACTTATCATTACTGTAATGTATATTGTTTATTCTATGAGCTTCATGTGAACAAGGAATTGCTTTCTACCCTGGTAATATAATAATAACTTAATCTGAATCCGAGTCTGATTATCAGCAGTCACTAAATCAAATCATCGTAAAAAACCTTTATATTTCAGCCAATTAAAAAAGGGATTTTAACTAAATTGTAATAAAATGAATGCAAACTTACAGAGTGGCGCAGTGGTAGCATTGCTGCCTAATAGCACCAGGGACCCAGTTCGATCCTGACTACAGATGCTGTCTGCACGGAGTTTGTATGTTCTCCCTGTGACCGCGTGGGTTTTCTCCGGGTGCTCCGGTTTCCTCCCACGCTCCAAAGACATACAAGTTTGTAGGTTGATTGACTTCAGTAAAAATTGTAAATTGTCCCTAGTGCGGGATAGTGCTAGAATATGGGGATGATAAGTTCATAAGTCACAGGAGTGGAAGTAGGCCATTCGGCCCATCGAGTCTACTCCGCCATCCAATCATGGCTGATCTATCTTTCCCTCTCAGTCCCATTCTCCTGCCTTCTCCCCGTAACCTTTGACACCCTTACTAATCACTGTCAATTTCCGCTTTAAAAAAATCTTTGCTTTAAAAATACCCAATGATTTAGCCTCCACAGCCGACTGTGCAATGAATTCTACAGAATCATCACGCTCTGACTAAAGAAATTCCTCCTCTTCTCATTTTCTAAAGGCGCGTCCTTTTATTCTGAGGCTGTGGCCTCTGATACTAGACTCCCCCACAAGTTGAAACATCCTCTCCACATCCATTCTATCCAGGCCTTTCATGAGTCTGTGTTTAAATGAGCTTCCCCCTCATCCTTCTAAACTCCAGCGGGTGCAGACTGATCGTATGATCACTAGTCGCTGTGGGCCGAAGGGCCTGTTTCCACGCTGTGTCTCTGAAAGTCTAACGTCTAAATCTATGGGGAGTGGGTAAGCATTTGCATCAGGTTCCCAGCACAGTAGTTTTGTCAGTAACACATCTATAATGTTGTAACAACCACTCTTAGCATTAATTCCATTAGCTTCTTATTCCTGGAAATGCATTCTGCACACTATGCAAGGTGCCAGTGTACAACTGATCCACAAGCACAAAATACATATTCAAAAACAATGTATGTGCATTTATTACCATAGAATTACGCCTTTATAAAGAATCTGCATTACAGAATGTAGCTTTGTGATCTGGAAACTGGTACCCAGGAACACTTGCTTAACACATTGGTCTGGAGTAGAATAACCTGTTACTTTTCATAAGTTCATAAGTTACAGGAACAGAGTTAGGCCATTCGGCCCATTGTGTCTACTCTGCCATTCAATCATGGCTGATCTATCTTTCCCTCTCAATCCCTTTCTCCTGCCTTCTCCCCATAACCTTTGACAATGTTACTTATCAAGAACCTGTCAATCTCTGCTTTAAAAATACCTAATGACTTGGCCTCCACAGCCGTCTGTGGCAATGAATTCCAGAGTCATCACCCTCTGACTAAAGAAATTCCTCCTCACCTTCTTTCTAAAGGCACGTCCTTTTATTCTGAGGCTGCGCCCTCTGGTCCTAGACTCTCAAGTGGAAATATCTTCTCCACATCTATTCTACCTAGACCTTTCACTATGTGGCAAGTTTCAACAAGGTCCCCCCTCATCCTCTAAACTCCAGCTAATACAGACCCAGTGCCCTGGGATCATTCAGGTAAACCTTCTCTCGACCCTTTCCAAATGCTAGCACATCCCTCCTCAGATATGGGGCACAAAACTGCTCACAATACTCCAAAAGTGGTCTAACCACAGTCCCAAGACACAATATATTCTGTGTAGAAAGGAACTGCAGATACTGGTTTATACCAAAGATAGACACAAAGAGCTGAAGTAACTCACCAGGTCAGGCAGCATCTCTGGAGTAAAAGGATGGGTGATATTTCAGGTCAGAACCCTTCTTCCGACAGAAAGTAGAGGGGAGGGATCTTGAGTTAGGAAAAGGCCAGAACATAGAAACATAGAAACATAGAAATTAGGTGCAGGAGTAGGCCATTCAGCCCTTCGAGCCTGCACCGCCATTCAATATGATCATGGCTGATCATCCAACTCAGTATCCCGTACCTGCCTTCTCTCCATACCCTCTGATCCCCTTAGCCACAAGGGCCACATCCAACTCACTCTTAAATATAGCCAATGAACTGGCCTCAACTACCCTCTGTGGCAGAGAGTTCCAGAGACTCACCACTCTCTGTGTGAAGAAAGTCTTTCTCATCTCGGTCTTAAAGGATTTCCCCCTTATCCTTAAGCTGTGACCCCTTGTCCTGGACTTCCCCAACATCGGGAACAATCTTCCTGCATCTAGCCTGTCCAACCCCTTAAGAATTTTGTAAGTTTCTATAAGATCCCCTCTTAATCTCCTAAATTCCAGAGAGTATAAACCGAGTCTATCCAGTCTTTCTTCATAAGACAGTCCTGACATCCCAGGAATCAGTCTGGTGAACCTTCTCTGCACTCCCTCTATGGCAATAATGTCCTTCCTCAGATTTGGAGACCAAAACTGCACGCAATACTCCAGGTGTGGTCTCACCAAGACCCTGTACAACTGAAGTAGAACCTCCCTGCTCCTGTACTCAAATCCTTTTGCTATGAAAGCTAACATACCATTCGCTTTTTTCACTGCCTGCTGCACCTGCATGCCTACTTTCAATGACTGGTGTACCATGACACCCAGTCTCGCTGCATCTCCCCTTTTTCCCAATCGGCCACCATTTAAATAATAGTCCGCTTTCCTGTTTTTTGCCACCAAAGTGGATAACCTCACATTTATCCACATTATACTGCATCTGCCAAACATTTGCCCACTCACCCAGCCTATCCAAGTCACCCTGCAGTCTCCTAGCATCCTCCTCACAGCGAACACTGCCCCCCAGCTTAGTGTCATCCGCAAACTTGGAATATTGCCTTCAATTCCCTCATCCAGATCATTAATATATATTGTAAATAGCTGGGGTCCCAGCACTGAGCCCTGCGGTACCCCACTAGTTACTGCCTGCCATTGTGAAAAGGACCCGTTTACTCCTACTCTTTGCTTCCTGTTTGCCAGCCAGTTCTCTATCCACATCAATACTGAACCCCTAATACCGTATGCTTTAAGTTTGTATACTAATCTCTTATGTGGGACCTTGTCGAAAGCTTCTGGAAGTCCAGATATACCACATCCACTGGTTCTCCCTTATCCACGCTACTAGTTACATCGGGGACAAATCGTTACATCTAGAACAAATAGTTACATCTAGAACAAATCGGGGCCAGCAACAGAAGGAAGGGTGCAGCCCGTATTGGCCCATTGTTGACTGGGGAAGAGGTGATAACAAAGAGATACAAGGAGGTGAACAGTGGAACTAGTAGGACAACTAGGGTGGGGGAGGGGTGGATGAGAGGGAATGCAGGGGTTCCTTGAAATGAGAAAAATCAATGTTCATACCATTGGGATTTAAGTTGCCCAAGCTAAATATGAGGTGTTGTTGCTCCAATTGATTCTACTACATTTTAATAGGTGCGCGTTAGGCAGTTAGATATCAGTGTAGGAAGGAACTGCAGATGCCGGTTTACATTGAAAAAAGACACAAAATGCTGGAGTAACTCAGTCGGTCAGGCAGCATCTCTGGAGAAAAGGAATAGGTGACATTTCGGGTCAAGACCCTTCTTTGGACAGAGAGTCAGGGGAGAAGGAAACTAGAGGTATGAAAAAGGTACAAATAACTGAAAGGTATGAAAGAACAAATCAAAGCCGGCAACGATGATCAAGGAAAGGTGGAGCCCACATTGTTGGCTGTGGACAAGGTGATGACTGGATACAAACTGAAACGAGCTCGTAGGACTCGAAGGGTGGGGGTGGAGGGAGAGAGATAGAGTTAATTGAAATTAGATAAATCAATACTCCTACCACTGGGTTGTAAGCAAGTCTTCCTGCAGGAAGAGTGCAAACTAAAGTGTGATCAGCACGTCTTACCTCCGTGACGCAGCGATTTCAGTCAGCGACTGCAAAACCACACTCGTACTCTTGAGGGCGACAGAGACCTTGTTTTATCCCAACAATGACCCAGCTCGCCGTGAAACCTTTAACCCACCTGCTCCCCTCGACACGTCGATACCTGGCCGCATTGTTAAAACAATGCGGGGCTAAAACAAAATTGCAACAATGGCAAAATAACGTCCAGAACATTTGTCACCATTGCCTTGCGACAGTATTTCAGAAATTCACCGTCGGAAGCACAATTTTCACACAGTTAGGGAATCTGATAATGTTGTTACTTCTAACCAATATAGATTTAAAGAAAGAACATAAATCAGAAAGTACTCTCGTTTTGAAAAACAAATTTGGAAAATTTAAAATATGGAGCGATATCAGAATTGATCACACTCAGTTCTACGTGCTGGAAAATGACTTCTGGGCGAAGTAATCTGCTAGTTTTATTAGGACAGGGATTATAGTTTCACGGGTTTACTCGAGAGTTCCCGCGGGACCGTGAGACTGAATTACCAACCCCACCCCCCTGACATCCGTGGGAGAATTGAGGCGGGGTGTAAAGAGGGCTGGGGGAAGGCGAGTGACACACTCCAGGGCCCCGGTGAATCAGAAAGGTGTCGCCCAATTAATTGATCCACGGTGGATGAGAAACGGAGAGAGGTGTGACGGCAGAGAGATTTGCCACAGTACGTTTACTGACCAACCTACACACACACACATACAGACGGCAGAGGAAATTGGCCACGCTACTTGTCGCCACCGTAGCACAGTTGACAGAAGACCTGCACTTCGCTGTGTGACGGGACAATTGGAAATTGATGGGCGAGAGGAAGGGGGCGACGTGATATTTCGCGCCAGCTGCCCCGGCATAAAACAAACAAACAATCAACAGCAACAAAAAAAATCCAGATCTACATGGATACAGATTTCCAGGAGGTGAATCGATCTGTTCAATCGGCTTTCCCAGGAGAGAGCGGAGGGGAACTACAGCGAGAACGCAAACACACCAGAGATGGACTGAGATAGGTAATAGCTCCGAGAGCGAGGTGCCTGCATTCGCACCCCTTGCACGGGCAGCTGAAATCTCAGTGAGAACTGACTGACTGCTGGGGGTAACTGGTTGGGGGGGGGGGGTATGCTGACCAGGGGGTGTGAATGTGTTATCGTTCCTCATCGGTTTGTGTGCAGAAGCATTGGAGGAGAGGATTAGAGAGAGAGAGTGAGGGAGTAAGAGGGAGGGAGGGAGGGAGGGAGGCAGGAGTGAAGCAAACAGGCAGCGTTTGGGGTGAGCCGCTGTTTGCAAACGCTTTGCACTTTGGTACTAATATTGAGGCGGAAGAAATGTCCCCTTTTCTTCCTTTCCAGAATGCAGCGAGGGACTGAGACTTCTTTAACGTAAAGGTGGATTATAGGTAACTCTCAGGCGAGGAGGGACTGAAGGTAGGAATATAATGATGTTGCATTGAGAACAGAGTATCGAGCTATTTTTTTCTTAACTGCATTTCACCCGGTCGTTAGGAAAGCACGGATAGTTTCCTGTAATCTAACAGTAGTCGTCAAATTGATTAAAACAACAGACCGAGACATTGGGATCAACCCAAAGGTAAACCGCTTGGAAAGAACGAACGGTTTAAAAAAAAGGCAGGACTGAAGGCGGCTTTGCATAGTCTTGAGGGGGAATTCGCAGCTCGCTGCCCTTTGAAGGTTCCCCTTAATACCTGGGAAATGTAACTTCCCTTTTTTTCTGCGGGATTGATCTCGGTTTTCTTTTACTGCCCGGATTGATTGGGATCCATGTGGCCAACTAATTTATCAGAGCTCACAGCCAATGTCTCGTAGTGAGGTTTCATAGATGTGAGTGCTCTGGCGCACGGCTAGAAGATGATGAAAAAGTCGAGAGAACTGTGCGCTTGCGAAATTGTTGGCCAGGCACTGGTTTTGTTTAGGAAGGAACTGCAGATGCTGGTTTAAGCCGAAGATAGACACAAAATGCTGGAGTAACTCAGCGGGACAGGCAGCATCTCTGGAGAGAAGGAAGGGGCGACGTTTCGGGTCTGAAGAAGGGTCTCGACCCGAAACGTCACCCATTCCTTCTCTCCAGAGATGCCGCTGAGTTACTCCAGCATTGTGTGTCTATCTTTGACTGGTTTCGTTTGGTGTCAGTGAAAAAGTGAAGAAGTGTGCATTTTGTGACAGGTGTACGTGTGCAAGAGAGAGCGGGTGGGGGGGGGGGGGCTCTGGTGGGGAGTATATACGTGTGCGTGTGTGAGAGGGAGAGAGAGCGCGAATGGGTTTGGATGCTTATCCTGTGACAATATGCGAGCGTTTCAGTAAAATATATACCTCTGTGCGTGGCTGTGCATGTGTGTTACAATACGTGGACGCATTTGGTGTGTGTATCTAGAGATGTATGTATAAAATACATTTGGACAGGTACATGGATAGGAAAGGTTTAGAGGGATCTGGGCCAAACGCGGGCAGGTGTGACTGGTGCAGATGGGGCAGCTTGGTCGGTATGGGCAAGTTGGGCCGAAGGGCCTGTTTCCGTGCTGTATTATTCTATGGCCCTATGTAGGAGTGCCTTAGTGTGTATTACCAAGAACGCGTGGCCGGTTTGTATCGTGTTCTGATTGCAGAGCAGTTGGGGTTTGTGTCAATCAATGAATGTGCTTGAGTGTTAGACTGGATATGTTATAAAGTGTGTATAGGGCGTGGAAGGCAAGCGGTTGTGTGTGTGTGTGTGTGAGAGAGAGAGGGAGAGAGCGAGGCAGAGAAAGGAGGGAGAAAAGGTGCAAGACTGCATGTTTGGCAGTGTATGGATCCGTGTGTGTATGTGCGAGCGAGTTAATGAACAGTCAGATTCACACGAAAGACCTTAACTTAAAATGCACATTTGCACCAACGCGCCGCGGCGGTTGGTGTCAGCAGGGCGAACAGTTGCGAATCAAGTCTTCAGATTCCAGCTCTCGGGCACTTTGCATGATTCATTCAAGAAGCAACTACGTCCTTCGGCGTATGGGAGAGGTAGACAATTTGGGAAAATAGGATGCAAAGGGCTAACAAGTAATAAACCTTTGCTACAGCCCGTCGCACAGAACAGGTCCGTTTCAACACATTCCTCCTCAAAACAGTCTTATCTTCATTCACTCTGTTGCTTCCTTCATAGGGAAAAAAGTCGATTTGACCTGTAATTCGAGCAGCGACTCATGGAAGGGGGTCACTTGGTTAAACTGCTCTCCATCTCCTGATTCATTTAGCCCCGAAGTCAACGCTTTGTTTCCAGCCAAATACCAGGCTACACGCTCGATTCAAACTGGCGCCTCACACGCACGCACACACACCCGCCTCAAACCGCTAGCAGTAGGGGTTTGAAGGCTTTATTTTTCTTAAGAGATCAGTACCAAGGAAGTCCAAAGACCCAAGTCCTACCCGCGGTGAATGTTTCAGAGATTGCCATGATTAGACCTTTCTGATTTACAGTGCGCTCCATTTGTGATTCCACGGATGGCTCTCACCCCATTCAAATTTGTCCCCGTTTTGCCACTCATTCAGCGGGATCCAGCATCAACCCCTCTCCCTCTCCTCCCCGTCTGCCTCTCCCTCTCCTCTATCCTTTTCTTCCTCTCCCCCCCTTCCCTCTCCGTCTCACCCCCTCTGCTTCTCTGTCCCTCTCCCCCTCCCCTCCCCTCTCCGTCCCCCTTATTACCCATTCCCTGGGTTACATTAGTCATCGTACCCACGTAGCACTTCGGGGGAAAGTCTGTAAAAGGGAAATATTTATCTGTGGAAGTGTCGAGAATGTTTCCATTTGTATCTCCCCCTCTCGCCAACAGCATCCATTGAATGCGCTGTTCTATTGAACGCTCCTGTGGTTTAGGAGTGCAGCCCCTGTGTGAATGGCATTAAGGGGTCCGATTAGGGGCTGACACCTTCCTGAATTTCATCCCAAGCCCATCCGCATTGAACGATTTGGGTCATTTTGCGAGACGCAAGAGCTTCATTGACAAGAGAAGATTACAAAGGTTGACCATCGAATTGAATCCCCCCAAAAAATGGGGATCCACTGGAGAACAGGAACAACATTCCTTGCCTCGTCAACAGTCAGTTCCAGACTTAATCTCTCTTTAAGACCGTCGTCTAAAACAAATAAACTTTAATTTACAACTAATTGTATAATTCCCAACGAATATCAAGAGAGTAAATATCGTTCGTGACAAAGATAAATCAGCTTCTTACTTTTTTATTTCAAGTTAAAATTAATTTGTCCACAACAACAGTGGAATTAAAGTGGTTTAAAAGTGCGGACTGCGTCCCATTGCTTAGGAAAAGCGGAACAAAGCGAGTTTAGAAAGCGTTTTAACGTCTCACTGAAGTTGAGTCGCGTTGAATGGGGTGTTTTTTCTGTTGTAACCGTGTTGCAAGAATTTGATTTTAGGGCAAGGTTTCGAGAGCATGGTAACATACGCGCATGGTTTATCGTTTTCATGCTGCGTCTGATGTGAGCTGCTGTTATTGTGTTACATTTCTAGTTTGGCCACCGGTTGGAATGGGCGGTTTGGGCCGCGTTGCAACTGGAATTGGTCACTTTAGAGGATTGTGCGGCACTGCGTTTGTGTTCGGTTTTACTTTGCTGCCGCCGACTTTGGAAATAATGGATCTAACACCAGCATTTTGTTTTGTTTTTGCTTTGCACTGTTCGCTTTGACTACGCGCTGTAAAAGGCACCTTAACACACTGCCTCACAGCGTCAGAGAACCAGGTTCGACCCTGACCTCGGGTGCTGTCTGGCTGTGTGGAGTTTGTACCTTCTCGCTGTGACCGCGTGGGTTTCCTCCGGGTCCTCCGGTTTCCTCCTGCATCCCCAAATCGCGCGGGGTTGTGGGTTATTTGGACCTCTGTGAACAGCCGCCTAGTGTGTAGGGAGTGGAAGAGAAAGTGGGATAACATAGTGTGCCGGCGTGGAGTTGGTGGGCCGAATGGCCCGTTTCCATGCTGTATCTCTGAACATAACTAAACAGCACGACTTGACACGTCGAGTCCTTCTCTGGGAATAAATCTCCACAGCTATGAAGTCCGTTTAAGACGTCTCTCTCACGTTCTTAGCCTTTTGTCCGACTTTACCATTAGACTCGGCTTTCAACGGAACAAGGTCAACAGGACGGAGAGATGGATGTTAAATGGAATACACGGAACAGTCTAATTATTTACAGCTAAATCGTCGTTGCTAAATGTGCAGTAAAGGCGAACCATGCCTTTATTAAATAAAAACCGTGTTCCCTTTAAAACCAACTCTCTAATTCACCCAATCGCCAATGAAAATGTCATAAGACAACGCAAATTCCCTGCACTAATGGGTAACATCTACATATCCCAGCAATTCTAATTCTTTTATATTTAAGCGGGTACTATAGAGACGTTTAAGAAATATTTAGACAAGTACATGGATACGACAGGTTTGGAGGGACCGGTAGCATCTCTGGAGAGAAGAAATGGGTGACGTTTCTGGTCCCGACCCGAAACATCACCCATTCCTGCTCTCCGGAGATGCTGCTTGTCCCGCTGAGTCACTCCAGCAATTGTTGTCTATCTTCGGTGGAAACCGGCAGCTGCAGTCCCTTCCTACAAATGTCGAGGGAGGCAGGTGGGACTAGCGTAGATGGGGCATGTTGGTCTGTGTGGGCAAGTTGGGCCGAAGGGCCTGTCTCCAGACTGTGTGACTCTCGGACTAACGTTACTGAACGCTGCTAAATCATTATTTTCCATGCTGCTCGATGCAAGCCCTGATTTATAAGCTAGCGACGATGCTTTGGTCCCCTGCTCCTGTTTCTCTGATTGATTAGCTATTGATATTTAAGGACAGTTTATCGATCACCCACATGTTCTTCTTGCGACTCAGTCAAGTCAGTATTCTCGTGAACGCCCTCCAAGTACACAGGCACTGCCGGGGCGGATGATGGGGTTAATTTGGTCGGGCGCGGAGATGATGTAGGTTAATCCCTCACCACGGACCGCTTGTAGTTGCGAGCATCCGCCCAAGAACCAGGCAAGACCCGTCCATATCTCCCGTTTCCCCTCTTCTCTCAGTCTCTCAGTCTCTGAAGAAGGGTCTCGATCCGAAACGTCAACCCCCAATCCTTCTCACCAGAGACGCTGCCTGGCCCGCTGAGTGACTCCAGCATTGTGTGTCTGCCTTCAGGCAAGATCCAGCCGAATGTGAACATGAAAGAGGTTTCCTGACCATGAACGAAGATCTCGAGTGTCGAACAGACCCGAGGGAATATAACGAGGAGAGACACAAAGTGCTGGAATAAATCAGCGGGTCGGGCAGAATGGGCGACGTTTCGGGTCGGGACCCTTCTTCAAACTCATCGTATACCCGTCGCTTTATTATTCCACCTCTTAATCCACCATTCAAAACTCGATACACTCTATCCAACCTTCTGCCCAGTCTTCCGAAGTCGGTGGGTGCCTGGAACGCGTTGCCAGGCGTGGTGGCAAAGACAGATACCATAGTGGGGTTTAAGGTGCTTTTAGATAAGCATGTGGATATTGGGGGGGGGGGGGGGGTATATGGATCATGTGCAGGCAGAGGAGATTAGTTCATCTTGCATCGTGTTCAGCACGGTCATTGTGGAAGAGTCCAGGACCAGAGGTCACAGCCTCTCAGAATTAAAGGACCTACCGTTTGAAAGGAGATGAGGAGGAATTTCTTTAATCAGAGGGTGGTGAATCTGTGGAATTCATTGCCACAAAAGGCCGTGGAGGCCGTGGACGGATATATGTAAGGCGGAGAGTGACACATTCTTGATTAGTACGGGTGTCAGAGATTATAGGGAGATGGCAGGAGAATGGGATTGAGAGGGAAAGATAGATCAGCCATGATTGAATGGCAGTAGACCCAATGGGCTGAGTGGCCTAATTCTGCTCCTATAACTTATGAACTCATGACATTGTGGGCCAAAGGGCCTGTTCCCATGCTGTACTGTTCTACCTTCTATGTTCATGTGAACAGGCCACTGCTGGACTTTGCAGGGGGCAGGCACTTTAAGTCTGCAGCTAATGGGAGAAAAGTCAGGCCTTTTAATGCTGCCTGACTGGAGGTCAATTAGGCTGCTGAAGAGAATGCTCGGCTCACAACGGTAGCTCTCTGCTCTCAGCACAAACTGCTGCAGGCTTTATCAGAGAGGCTACCACAGTCGCCTTGCCCAGACCAACCCAGCGGTATGAATATTGATTTATTTAATTTCAAGTAACCCTTGCATTCCCTCTCTTTCCCCCCCCCCCCCTCCCTCCCCACCACCCTAGTCATCGTGCTGGTTTCACTGTTCGTATCCCTTTGTTATCACCTCTTCAACAGCCAACAATGGACCATTGTGAGCTCCAACTTTCTTTGATCATTGTTGCCAGCTCTGTTTTGTTCTCTACCTTTTCATACCACTAGTTTCCCTCTGCCCTTACTCTCAGTCTAAAGAAGGGTCTGGTCCCGAAATGTCACCAATTCCTTTTCTCCAGAGATGCTGCTTGACCTACTGAGTTACTTCTGCATTTTATGTCTATTTTTTAAGTGCGCTGCTGTTACTCATCTCTGCTGCCTTTTGACATCACTTCACCAACCCACTGCCTCTTGCTTCTACCTGGCAGGCCAAGGGTGGTAGGAACACTGCTCTCTATATTTCCCCCTCCAAGTCACACCCCATCCTGACTTGAGACACAAAGTGCTGGAGTAACTCAGTGGGTCAGGCAGCATCACTGGTGACGTTTTGGGTCAGGACCCTTCTTCAGACTGTAGGTTCGGACTGTAGGACTGACGGGCATATTGATAGGGTGAAGTGACGTGGGGTAGGAAAGGCTGGTGGGCCAAATGGTCTCTTCCTAAGCTAGATGTGGGGTGATACAATGGTACAAAAATTACACATTGGGAATGTATATGTGTTAGAAATCTATCTATTTAAAATATTCTTCTGATGATCATCCATTCGACATTTATGAATGCTCTAAATCTATTAAATGATGCAAGTGGTACATATGCATATGAGTGTGCCTGATGTGCCACGGGCTGTAAAGCTGAAATCAGTTTTGTGGATGCCTAGTACAGACTTTTTATTAGACTTTCAGATAGTTCATGCCAATGGACGAAAATTAAATAATTGATCATCAGTTTTGTTAGCTCTGACGTTTATTTTCAGCACACACTACAATGCTTCAAGTGAAATGGCAATGATGGGTGAGCATCAGTTTAGTTTAGTTTAGTTTGGAGATACAGCGAGGAAACAGGCACTTCGGTTCACCGAGTCTGCGCAAGCCAGCGATCACCCCTGTACACTAGCACTATCCTGCACACTAGGGACAATTTACGGTCCTTACCGAAGCCAATTAACCTACAAACCTTTGGTGATTCTGAATAAACCAGAGCACCCGGAGAAAACCCACGTGGTCACAGGGAGAACATACAAACTCCATACCGACAGCACCCACTGTCAGGTTCGAACCCGGGTCTCTGGCACTGTGGAACAACAGCACTACCGCTGCGCCACTCGGCCACCCTAGAATCTTGACTCTTGATTCCTACCAGGTTTGAGGTGCAGCATTGCAGGATTTCAACTCATTGTCGCTGGGTTAATGTCCAAGTTAGAGTAACATGTGACTTGAAAAGGAAGGTAGGGCTGATTCTAAACCCGTCACTTTGCTGTTGTTATTCTTCGAGGTGGTTACAATCTATACTCACAAATAGTTGCAAAATATCAGCGAACGAAAAATTTGAATGTGTGTATTAAGCATGAACTTGGTGTTCACACTGCAGTCTGATCACCCCGTTCACTAGCAGTATCCTACACACGAGGGACAATTTACAATTCTTACCAAAGCCAAATAACCTACAAACCTGTACAACTTTGGAGCGTTGGGAGGAAACCAGAGCGCCCGGAGAAAACCGGAGCACCCGGAGAAAACTGGAGCACCTGGAGAAAACCCACGTGGTCATGGGGAAAACATACAGACTCTGCACATGTCGTCTAGATTGAACACGGGTCTCTGGCACCGTTAGGCAGCAACTCTACTGATGTGCCATCCCTTCACTTTATCAAAATTACAAATCTGATTGACAGCCAATTATTAATTACTTCTTGTCATGTTGTTAAGAACCTGTTGTAAAATTATCTGATGCAGATTTAAGGTTGATTGTATATAGCTGTGTGTGTGAAGTGGATTAAAGTTGTATGGCTAGAACTTCAAACATGTGTGATCAGCTTTCATCCGTCAAGCATCTTTAGCATATAACGGCCCTTCATGGGAGAGTTGTAAGATTATTAAATATATTTTTGTTCAAATGATTGGAAATGTGGGCAGGTTCTGACATGGATTAGCAAACTTTCCCTTTATGGAGTGTACCAAAGGGTTATTCATTGCCAAGCTGTTGCTTATGTACTTTGTGCTGATGTGAATTAGCTGGATTGCTATCTTTATTATGTGTATGTGTTTGTTTGTGTTTCTGTGTCAGTGTGTGGATGTGTGTGTAAGAGGATTTGTGTGTGTGTCGGTTAGTGGTTGTGTTTGAGTGTGCATGCATGTGCGGGTGTGTGTGTGTGTATGTATGTCTGTGTGTGTATACATGCATTTGTGTCTGTGTGTGTGTGTGCATGCATGTGTGGGTGTGCGCGTGGTATGTGTGTGTGTCTGTACGTACGTGCGTTTATGTGCGTGTTAGGGGACCGGAAGAGAGAGATCAATCACAAATGGTTTCTTGGATTAAATTCTAAGTATATAGGAGAGTAAGATTTGCATTTAATGGAATTCATTGGTACTATCACTCTCTAAGTAGTTACCAGATATAGGAATAGAATTCCAGAAACACTGAGCTGAAAAAAGGTTTTTGACCTGACGTGTTAACTCTGATTCTTTGCCTGACCCACTGAGTGTTTTTTTTATGCTTTTTATGTCAGCAAATGCAGTTCTTGGCCTTTAGTTTAGTTTTTGATTACTTTAGTTTTGAGATACAGTGTGGAAACAGGCCCTTCGGCCCACCAAGTCTGCACCGAACGGCGACCCCGATGGACTAACACTATCCTACACACTCGGGACAATTTACAATTGTACCAAGCCAATCACCCTACAAACCTGTATATCTTTGGTGTGTGGGAGGAAACTGGAGATTCCGGAGACAATTCACACAGTTCACGGGGAGAACGTCCAGACTCTGTACAGACAGCACCTGTAGTCAGGATCGAACCCGGGTCTCTGCCACTGTAATGCAGCAACTCTACTGCTGCGCCACTGTGCCGCCCTCAAGATCAAGGCTGATCTACACTGGCCTCAATTTTTCTGCTGTGTCCTCAATTCCCTCATCTCTCAAATGTGTTTACCTCTTTCTTAAATACCTCCAATGATCTAGCCTACATCTCCCTCTGTGGTTGAGATTCATCACACTCTGAGAGAAGACATTTCCAAACATCCCTTTTACCTTGTAACAATGTCTTTTTGTTCAAGACTCTTTCCCCCCCCCCCCCAGTGAAACATTTCTACACCTACTCTCTCAAGCCCCCTCAGGTACTTATATGATGCAATAAGATTACCACTCAGTCCTCCAGCCTTGAAAGAATACAGATCAAAATTGTTAAGTCTCTCTCAGGGCTGAACTCGGTGGTTTCCCTCTTTGGGCTCAGTGGCTCCCAGGTGAGTTTCCCAGTTCTGCAATGCAGCCGATGGTCTTTGTTAACACACACTGAAGGATAATTTGCAGTTGCCTGGAGACAAGAGGTAGTAGTTTACTTTAGAGGTGCAGCATGGAAACAGGCCATTTGACCCACCGAGTCCATGCCAACCATCGATCATCCGTTCACACTGGTTCTATGTTATCCCACTTTATCATCCATTTCCTATTCAAGGGCCAATGTACAGTGAGTGGCCAGCTATGTGGGGGGGGAAAACTGGAACACCTGGAGAAAACCCTGGAGAATGTGCAAACTCCACTCAGACAGCACTCGAGGTCTGGATCAAACCCGTGTCTCTGGCGCCGTGAGACAACAGCTCTACCCACTGCGCCACTGTGCACAGGAGCAGCACTACCTGCTGCCCCACCACCCATCTTTCATTATACATTGTGAATTAATATCATAACGTTAGGAAATACTTGCAGGAGGACATAATAGACCAAATCAGTATTGATGTATTTCAAATTGGGCAATTATGAGAGTCATTGTAAAAGGCTTAAATGGGCCACACTCTGACAATTATGGTTATTGCTGAGAGAAAACTAGCAATGCATATGTCCAGTGGCATGAACATAATTTCCATACCCTAAGTCTGCTCCTATGATTAAGGAAAAAGCCTCAATCTGCTCAATTTTACCAAATCGTTGCATCATTTAAAGACTTTAAATACACCGTGCGAGATTCAGGTTCGATCCTGACTACAGGCGCTCTCTCGATGTAGTTTGTGCATTCTCACTGTGAGTATGTAGTTTGTGCATTCTCCACTTCATGGGTTTTCTCCAGATGCTCCGGTTTCCTCCCACATTCCAAAGACTCATGTGTGTAGGATAGTGTTAGTGTGTGGGGATCGCTGGTTGGCACGGACCTGGTGGGCCGAAGACCCTGTTTATGCATTGTATCTCTAAACTAAACTAAACTAATAATCCTTCTCTGTGTTTATATTCTATTCTTATGTGTTTTGTTATGCTTTCACACCTTCACGTCTTCTGGCCTGAACAACTGGTGTTCCCATATTCTTGGATCTTAACGTTCCTCAATCTCCATTTAGATTACTTTTCTCTCAAGAAATCAGTGGTCTCTCTATTCCCTCTGTCAATAGTAACACATAGCGATATTGTATTTAATTTGCTGTGAATCCTGTTTGACAAAAAAAACAAATTCTCGTAATCACTTGTGGCATTTAAATTAGCTTAAAATCGAGGACCCAAGATTTAGCAAGATTCCCAGCTGTGCCAATTGCCTGTTATTCTTCTTCCTCCACTGTATGGTAATACAACTCTCCTTTGCAATTTCTTTGATTGTGAGCATCAAATACGAGTGAGGTATGGGGCATCTGAGGTACTCTTCATCACCACAGATGACATAAAGAAAGTTACTGCCAGTGTCTGTGGCAAGATGTGTTGCTTTCAAAGATGCATTCGTGATTTGGGCCACGCATCCAATCTGAAGTTCAATAATGAGAAACACGGAGGAGGCCTGCTCCAGTCTGTGCTCTACATACAAAGATCACGTGTGTTATAAGCATGAGGCCAGATGTTCCTCTACCATGGTACCATTCATCCAGGAGCACATTGGAGAACTATGCAATGATGAATTTGAGGAAGGGTTGATGGGTGTGCTGGAGAGGTTTGCTTGGGCATGGTATTGTCATAGAAAAGATCAGAGGGCGAAACGAGATCTGGCAGCAAGGTGGCGCAGTGGTAAAGTTGCTGCCTAAAGGGCCTGTCCTACCAACATCCAACTCCATGCGGTGAGCGCGATCAAACTAGAAGCGGGGGCCGCGCGGAGGTCGGGTGATCCCTGTACAGGGCCGGTCCCAACAGCATGCGCCTGCATGCGAAGAGCGCGACCAAACCGGCAGCGGGGGCCGCGCGGAGGTCGGGTGAGTGGCGCAACGCGGCGCCAAGTGAGGCGAACTTGGAGCGAAGTCTTAAAGGTAAGTTCGCCAGGACAGAGAGGGACACAGAGGCACACACAGAGAGGGTCACGGAGGCACGACGTCGAGGCGGTGTATAATGTGTCAAGGTGACTGCGAGCCGACAAGCCGTTGCCGCGCGGAATTTTTGAACATGGTCAGTTTTTTGGAGCCCCGCGCGATGTCAGGACGAACTCCGCACAATTCCGCACGGCTCCGGCGATCGAAGTGGGACCGGCCCCGCGACGCTGGACGGCTCAAGCGACCACGTTAGGTCACGCTCATCGCATGGCGTTGCATGCTGCTGGGACAGGCCCTGAGGTTCGAACCTAACTGGGTGCTGTCTGTCTTGAATTTCTTCGTTCTCACCCTGGCCACGTGTTTCTCTGAGTGCTTCAACTTCCTCCCACACTCCAAAGACGTACAGGTTTGTACATTAACTGGCTTTGATAAAAATGCCAAATTGTCCCATGTAAAGTGTATAGAATAGTGCGAGTGTACGTGGAGCGCTGGTCGGCATGGACTTGGTAGGCCGAAGGGCCTGTTTTCAGGCTGTTCTTGGAAATTAAACTATAGGTGCACAGGACACTGGTAATTCTGGTGGTAGGTACACAATAGTGACATTTTGTGAATCTTACATCAGGCAATCATCTAGTCTTTGTTTGTGAGGCCACTCTACCTGAGTCACATTGCTGAATTCTCTGGTAATATCGTCAGTGGTTACGGGTGAAGGGTAATCCTTCTGTTTTTAGTCAGGGGATTAAATTTTCTAGCTAGGCCTTAACAGTGATTTGGCAAACTGGATGTGACTGAATGGTTCGTAAGAAAGCGCAGTTTGCTACCAATTAAAAACAAAACTGGTCAATAAGTCCTAAAATTGTTCTTTTCAATCTCCTTCACTGATAGGCTTTCATGGTCGGCAGTCTCTTTGATCTGATACTCTGAATGCAATGTTTAAATACATAGTGATCATTAAAAAAAATAATCACTTCACTGATATCTGATGCAGTGAACATCGTGGATTTGTCCCAGTCTTTGCAAACTCCGTAAAACTCATCATTTCATTCTTTCTGCCAACGAAACTGATCCTAACCGTAAACTACAATTTTTTAAAGTAAACCCATTGAAACAGTTTGTTATGATCAAGGTCAATAAATTATCCACTTGGAACATATATATGGACTTCAAAAAGATGCTTGAGATAGATTTTGCTTTTGTGTTATTGAAGCAGAACGCTGTGCTCGATCGCTGCATGTTAAAGGGAAATATCAATAAAAAGGGGAGCTGCTGAAGACAAGGATCAGATTAGTTTTGTTTAGTTTAGAGATACAGTGCAAAAACAGACCCTTCGGCCCCCCGAGTCCACACCGACCAGCGATCTCTGTACACAAGCACTGTCCTACACACTAGAGACAATTTACAATTTTTCTTTACTGAAGCCAATTAACCTACAAACCTGCACGTCTTTGGAATGTGGGTGCAAACCGGAGCACCGGGAGAAAACCCACGAACCCGAGTATCTAGCTGTGAGGCAGCAACTCTACTGCTGAACCACCTTGTCGCCTTTTCTATGGGGAAAATACTAATGTGGATTTGATGAGGGAAAATGAATTGTTTTGCAGATGCAACAGTCCTGGATGTTTAGGGTAGAGGGTCTCCAATGGACAGCAGTGATGTCTCTCTCCTGACCATCGAGATACATTGTGGAAACACTTCAGCCCATTGAGTCTATGCTGACCATCCAACACTCGTTCTATGTCTATGGAATATGGGAGCAAACCGGAAGACCTGGATGTGAGAACATAAAAAAAATCCATACACACAGTAGTCAGGATTTAACCCGGGTCTCTGGCTCTGCGAGGCAAAAGCTCTACCTCTGTGCCACTGTGTCAACCTTGTTGAGCCCTTGCTCTTGCCTTTATGACCATAAATGCCGGTTAATGGGCTTAGCTTAGATGGGGCATCTTGGTGGGCATGGACCTGTTTCTGAGCTGTAAGACACTACGACTCTTAAACCCTTTCAATGAGCAGACTTTTCTCTTCATAACCTCTCTCTTACCTCTTGAATAACAATCTCTCTTAGCTTATTACATATCCCCAAATGTACTTGTTCCACCATTTTAGGCTCTGCCACTGGTTGAAAGAAAACTCCCCACTGGATTTACCTCCCTCCTTCTCTCTGCCTCCCACTCATTCCCCCCTCCCCCACCGTTACACACCCTTCTCAGTGCCTCGTGCATTGGCCAACCTCCTCATACTTCCCACCAATATTGACCGAATTTTGTTTGATAATATTCATGTCAAGTGGCTCGGGGGCAGTTCTTTAAAGTTAAGGATGATATATAAATTACCTTTGTTGTTAAGAGTTGTTGAGCATGCTCCTGTCTGACCTGCAGTTCAATGTAATCCTGTGATTCATTTATATAAAAGCCCCGTCTCACTCTCATGGTGTCACAGCCAATTACATGTTTTTGAGTAAATAAAAATCAAGAAAACCTGTAAATTTGAAATAAAAGCAGAAAATGTTGGAATCTGCGGAAATTTCCCAACATTTTCTGTTTTTCTTTAAGAGGTTCTGAAGTTGTACGGATTAACACATTAAGGTGTTTTCTCTAACTTCAAGTGTCCCTTGCGTCCCCTCTCTCTCCGTCCCTACTCATTGTACTAGTTTCACTGCCGTCCTGTTTAGTTTTACCTCTACAATAGGTGCAGGAGCAGGCCCTTCGAGCTTGCACCGCCAATAATTGTGATCATGGCCGATCATCCACATTCAGTACCCTGTTCCTGCCTTCTCCCCATATCCCTTGACTCTGCTATCTTTAAGAACTCCGTCTAATACTGTCATGAAAGCATCCAGAGAATTGGCCTCCACTGCATTCTGAGGCAGAGAATTCTAGATTCACAACTCTCTGGTGAAAACGTTTTTCCTCATCTCCGTTCTAAATGGCCTACCCCTTATTCTTAAACTGTGGCCCCTGGTTCTGGACTCCCCCATTATTGGGAACACGTTTCCTGCCTCTCCAGGGTGTGTCCAATCCCTTAATAATCTTATATGTTTCAATAAGACCCCCTCTCATCCTTCTAAATTCCAGTGTATACAAGCCCTGTCGCTCCATTCTCTCGACATATGACAGTCCCGGGAATTAACCTCGTGAACCTACCCTTGTATACCATTCATTCATTTGTTTTTTGTACCTTCTCATACCTCTTGCTTCCCTCTCCCCTGACTCTGAAGATGTGCCTCGACCCGAAATGTCACCTATTCCCTTTCTCCAGAGATTACCGAGTTATTCCAGCTTTTTGTAAAGCTTCGGTGTAAACTAGCAAGTGCAGTTCCTTCCTGCACAAGGTATCGCCAGTACCTGTTTCTGCAAAAGCATATTAAGGTCTAACATACAGAGAGTGTTTTACGATGCTCTTTGTGGGCACAGGGACTTTGTGAGAAGGACAGCGGTTGGTGTTGTGGGTTCCATGTCCTGTCTTGTACATTTTCAGCCAAACATGAGTTAAAATGTTTGAGTCAGCTTTGCACCATCATTATCAGTGGTTGGAGGCTGTGTACTCATCTGTGAACATAAGATGTGCCAACTTTGCCAGTGGAATGAATTCTTCATGGCAGCATCTTAACAACAAGTACAAACATTGACAGAAGCTCCCGAGGTTACCGGCTTGATACAAAATATTCATGATGAATATTCATTTATGCTTCATCTAATTCAAAAATGGGCGGCACAGTGGCGCAGCAGTAAAGTTGCTAACTCACAGGGCCAGAGACGTTGAGATCGACAGTGTTGAGATTGACAGATCCTAGGTTAGTTACGGGTGTCAGAGGTTATGGAGAGAAGGCAGGAGAATGGGGCTGAGCGGGAAAGACAGATCACCTTGATTAAATGGAGGAGTAGACGTCATGGGTTGAATGGCCTAATTTTGCTCCTACAACTTATTAAAATATGAGACCCGGGTTTGATCCTGACGACAGCTGCCGTCCGCACGGAGTTTGTACATTTTCTCCACGATCGTGTGATTTCCTCCGGGTGCTCCGGTTTCCTCACAAATTCCAAAGACATACAGGTTTGTAGGATAATTAGTTTTGGTAAATTGTCTCTAGTGTGTAGGATAGAACTAGTGCATGGGTGACTACTGGTCAACACGGACCCAGTGGGCCGAAGGGCCCATTTCCACGCTGTATCTCCAAACTAAACTAAATTAAGCTGCCTGTCCCGCTGAGTTACTCCAGCATCTTGTGTCGAACAAAGCTACACCTTTTTCCCCGAAATCAAGAGAATTTATGATCAGGATCAAAATGAAACAGAAAATGCAGGAAATATCTACAGGGTCTGTTGGCATCTAAAGAGACACAACAGGTTTGTGCTTTGTGTTATTATTTTTGAATTGTTAATCTATTGAGTACTGTGTTTACAAACCGTGATGCAGTTGCTGCAAGTAAGAATTTCATTGTTCCGTTACAGGACACATGACAATAAAGCACTCTTCTCTTGACTTGAAATATCTGGTACTTTTAAAAATCATTTTAGGGCTATGTTTTTCCTGCATTCTCAGCTTTTGCAGTGTTAAATTTTGTTGGTAAAGCATTGCGGGATGTTTTGTCACATTACAGGTGCTACGTAAATGTAAATTATCGTTGTTGCTGCTTCCACCTTCAGAGGCATTACCTACCTTTTCTAGATTGTAGAAACAAATTCCACAAACACTGCATATTATCCAGAAAACCCGTGGTTATTAAACAGCAGATGAAAGTTACCACAGTTTCTGATAAAAGCTGATTATAGAAGTAGACAGTGACACATCTAGAAAACTGTTTAGTTTAGTTTATTGTCACGTGGACTGAGGCACAGTGAAAAGCTTTTGTTGTGTGCTATCCAGTTAGTGGAAAAACAGTACATGATTATAGTCAAGCTGTCCACAGTGTATCGACGCAGAATAATGGGAATAATACTCAATGCAAGATGAAGTCCAATAAAGTCCGATTAAAGATAGTCCCCAAAGTGGTAGATGGGAGGTCAGGACTGCTCGCTAGTTGTTGATAGGATGGTTTAGTTGCATGATAACAGCTGGGAAGAAACTGTCCCTGAATCTGGAGGTGTGTGTTTTTACACTTTAAGACCTCTTTCCTGATGGGAGAGGGGAGAAGAGGGAGTGACCGGACTTGATTATGCTGGTGGCCTTGTTGAGGCAGCGTAAAGTGTAAATGGAGTCAAGGGAAGGGAGGTTGGTTCGTGTGATGCTCTGGACTGCGTCCAAAATTCTCTGCAATTTCTTGCGGTCTTGGATAGAACTGCTCCCAAACCATGCTGGAAAGGGGTCTGAAGAAGGTTCGACCTGAAATGTCACCCGTTCCTTCTCTCTAGAGATGCTGCATGTCCCGCTGAGTTACTGCAGATTTTTGTGACTATCTCTATACATGGAATATCCGTAAAAAGCAGCACTTGAGGGCCAAACAAGTAGTTTAATAGCATGGTTAACAAAATTACGCTTTTCTAAATAGAACTGAAAGTCAAAGATTTGCTGTGTCAGGAGTGGAAATGAGAGACCAATGTGAGAAGCCAGCTTTCAGTTCAGACCTCTGACAGTCGATGTACCTAGAATATAGGACATTGAACAGTACAGCACCGGAACATGTCCACCAGCCCACAATGTCTGTGCCGAACGTCATGCCAAGTTAACCTAACCTCCTCTGCCTGCACGTGACCCATATCCCTCCATTCCCTGCATATCTGTGTGCATATTGAAAAGCCTCTTCAAACCCACTGTGGTATCTGACTCCACCACCACTCTTGGCAGCACGTTCCGGTGAGTCACCGCTCTCTGTGTGTAAACCCTGTCCTGCACATCTGCTTTACACTTTTGTGGAGAATGAGAAGGTCTTGAAAACATTCACCGAAACATTTTGACACGGATGCCAAGCTTACAGAAAGAGATTGCAAGTTGTGTTTTATTCATCTAACGTCGCCTTTTCCTGTGTGAGAAATTTGTCTTTTGGTGCAATTATGTGTCAGGACTGTTCAAAGAGACAAGTATGAGTGTGTCCCTGTGCAATTATTAATAGATTATATTGACTGGAATGCAGTTTCAGGCAGTGATCCCATACTCACCAGAAATAACCTTTCCATTAATAATCTTTCTGCAGTGCATTAATTTCAGGTAATTTTTGCCTGTTTAAGGCATTCTTCAAATAACCTATTAAACGGGCCCCTGTCTGTCCGTTTGACTGGGAGTGATAGAGTCCACGGAGACACTTGAAGCAATTTGGCAAAGGGCAGCACGGTGGTAGAGTTGCTGCCACACAGCGCTAGAAGACCCGGGATCGATCCCGACTACAGGTGCTGCCTGTACGGAGTTTGTACGTTCTCCCTGTGATCACGTGGGTTTTCCCTGGGTGCTCCAGTTTCCTCCCAGACTCCAAAGACCTACAGGTTTGTAGGTAAATTGGCTTCTGTACATTGTACAATGTCCGTAGTGTGTAGGATAGTGCTAGTGCATGGGTTGATCGAAGGTCGCCGCACACACGGCGGGCCTGTTTCTGCGCTGTATCTCTAAAGTCTAAATTCTCACAGTGGCCTTTTCTGGTGCCTTAAGAAGTAGCTGTGTAAGAGAAACAGATTAAGGTGTTGAGCTGTACAATATGCTCTTTAGAGTAAAGACTTACATATTCCCAGAGCACATCGAACACCCCAGGAGACCTACCTCATGACTTTACACCACCATACTTTGTGATTTCCTTCTCTCTGCTCCCAGATGGTAGTTCCCTGCCTCAAGGATGGTTTTAAGTGCTTTATTTTCACTTGTCACTCATCACACCGCTGCTTGTGGAATCTTGCCACAAGCAAAATGTTGCTACCCCCACTCACACAGTAATGACGGGTAGAGTTATTTAACAGAGTCATTGCATCATAGAGCCATAGAGTCAGGCAACATGGAAACAGGCCGTTCGGCCCAACATGCCCATGCCGACCAAGATGTCCAATCAACATCAGTCCCACCTGCCTGTGTTTGGCTCATATCCTTCTAAACCTTGATAGACACAAAATGCTACTCATCAGTGTGAAGAAGGGACTCGACCCAAAATGCCACCTATTCCTTCTACCTAGAGATGCTGCCTGTCCCCCTGAGTTACTTCAGCATTTTGTGTCTATCTTTGGTTTGAACCAACATCTGCTGTTCCTACCTACACATTCTTTCCAAACCTTTCCTGTCCATGTACCTGTCCAAATGTCTTTTAAATGTTGTGATAGTACCTGCCTCAACTACCTCTTGCTTGGAGTGTAGGGGAATGAGGGGTGATCATATAGAGGTGTAAAAGTTCACCAGGGGAATAGATTGGGTAAATGCACAGTCTTTTATCCAGAGTAGGGCGATCAAGGACCAGAGGACATAGGTTTAAAGTGAGAAGGAAAAGATGTAATAGGAACCTGAGGGATAGCTTTTTCACACAAAAGGTAGAGGATATATCGAATGAGCTGCCAGAGGGAGTAGTTGAGGCAGGTACTATCACAACATTTAAAATACATTTGGGTAGGTAGATGGATAGGAAAGATTTAAAAGAATATGGACCAAGCACAGATAGGTGGGACTAGTGTTATTGGGGGGATGTTGGTTGAAGGGCCTGTTTCCATACTGTATGACTATCACTGGCAGCCATATATTCACTTGCCAAGGTCCTAAACTCTGGAATTCCCTCCATTAACATCATAGTCTCTTCACTTTACTTTCTTCCTTTAAGACATATTGGTATATTGTAGTCACGTGTACCAACACACAGTGAAAAATCTTATCTTGCGTGCCAAGTACAATCAAACCACACACATGCACAACTGGTCATTCAAAGAGAAAGGAAACAGAGTGCAGAATACCGTGTCGCAGCTCCAGAGAAACTGCAGATGAAAAAAAAGTTCAATGGCTGCAACAGGGTAGATTGGGTGATCGAGTATTTATCCTTGGGTAATGAGAGATCTGTTCAATAATCCTGAATCTGGTGCCTTCAAGCTTTTGTATCTTCTGCCTGACAGGATAGGGGACAAGTGAGAGTAATTGTGTGTGAGAAGTCTTTGCTTATGCTGGCTGAGCAACATGGAGGCTGCTTGGGTGATTGACAGCGCTGCATCCATAACTGTAATTTTATTGGTGATCTTGGGCAGAGCAGATGCCTTACCAATTCTTAGTTGATGCATCCCGATAGGATGCTTTCTGTAGAAATTGGTCAGAGTCATTGGAGACATTGCAGAATTTCCTTTATCTTCAGAGGAAATAAAAGCAATTGACCCAGGTTTTTTTGTCACTTGTCCTAATATTTCCTACTGTGACTTATTGGTGTCAAATTTCATTTGGTGATGGTCTTGCAAAGCATACTATGTTATAGACGGCTATGTAAATGCATGTTGTTGTTATTGTTCTTTGGATGACGTAAGTGAATCACAGGAGGGAAAAAACTGGATCGGCACATTTATAAGAAGGAATAAGAGAAACATTATGAGACATCAAGCCTGAGGCATGGTAGATTTATGTGACAAAACCCAAACACATTTCCATTTATCTCAAACTCTAAACTGCACATTATCTCTGCGTTCCTTGCAGGTTTTATCATGTGCTTTGTAAGAATTTCCATTCATGCATATGGCAATTGAGCACTCTTAACTATTATTTGAGTTCTGTTAGAATCAACACGTGAACATTCCTGTATCTTTACAGACATGTGGTCCCAGAGTCATAGAGTAATTCAGCATGGAAACAGGCCCCTTGGCCCAACTTGCCCACATTGATCAACATGCCCCATCTGCACTAGTCCCCATCCACCTACCTGCATTTGGTCCAAAACCATCTAAACTTATCCTATCTGTTTACCAGTCAAAATGTTTCTTAAACACTGTGATAGTACCTGCCTCAACTACCTCCTCCGGCAGCTCGTTCAGTACACCCACCACCCTTTGTGTTAAAAGGATGTGAAACCATCTTCACTCGGGATTTAGGATTTTTAAGGTGGCGCAGTAGTAGAGTTGCTGCCTTACAGCGCCAGAGACCCTGGTTCAATCATAACATGTCTGTACGGAGTTTGTCCATTTTCTCCAGTTGCTCCGGTTTCTGCCGGAATTCCAAAGACGTGTGGGTCTGTAGGGTAATTGACTTCACAAGATACAGCATGGAAACAGGCCTGTACCTCTGCACCACTGTGCTGCATCTCTGAACTCTAAACTAATTCAGCCACTAACTAATTGAACAATGGAATAAGCTTGAGAGACTGAATGGCCCACTTCTTGTAAATCTGTATTGGAACATTTGTGTAAATGGAACGTATAATGGAACTTGTTACATACAGCTGAGGTCATGCCAAGGCACGGCTAATATCTCGATGTATAAGAAGGAACTGCAGATGCTGGCAAATCGAAGGTAGACAAAAATGCTGGAGAAACTCAGTGGGTGAAGCAGCACCTATCAGAAGAAGGGTTTCGGCCCGAAACGTTGCCTATTTCCTTCGCTCCATAGATGCTGCCTCACCCGCTGAGTTTCTCCAGCATTTCTGTCTACCACTAATATCTCTCAGGGTTTACTTGGTGGCCTTTTAATCCGTTTTATAAAATGTGTAAATCTTCAGTGATCCAAATTAATTATGCTTGGGCAGTTGTCACAACTGTCCATTGAATTTTCCTCAACTTACCTCCCTCTGGCTAATATTTGATCTGGATGCTTCCTTTTCTATCAGTTCTCTGCAGGCTGGATTTTGTTCCTGCACATTTTCAGTGAGTCTGGTGGATTAAGGTGGGATTAACTCTCATGTTAAGAACTACCACTAAGACTTCCTTTCTGTTAACTTTGTGCTCTTTTAATAAAATAATGCAATTTCATGGCTGTAAAGAACAAACACTGTCTCGCTGAGTTCCCCCAGCATTTTGTGTTTGCTTCTTCGAACATAAAAGAGGCATGGACAGGTATCATGAATCGAGGAGCATGAAGGAGATAAAGTGGATGAGAAGCAAGGATGGCAGGAGAGATTGCGGCAAAAGTTACTGGATGTGGACTTGGAGAGGATGTTTCCAGTAGCGGGATAGTCTAGGACCAGAGGGCACAGCCTCAGAATAAAAGTACATACTTTTAGCATGGAGATGAGGTGCAATTTCTTGAACCAGAGGGTGGTAAATCTGTGGAATTCATTGCCACAGACGGCTGTGGAGGTCAAGTCATTGGGCATTTTAAATGCGGAGGTTGATAGGTTCTTGATTAGTGAGGCATTAAAGGTTTTGGGGAGAAGGCCGAAGAATGGGGTTGAGGGGGAAAAATAGATCAGCCATGATTGAATGGCGGAGCAGACTGGATGGGCCAAGTGGTCTAATTCTGCTCCTATGTCATATGATCTTATGGAGAAAAGCTCAGTTTAATGATATCGTGAACAGTGTCTGCCACTTAAATGTTAACATTGAGCTCGTGATATCAATGGAAAAATAGACCATCTCGAACAGGAGCATCAATGTTGGAGAGAGGACAGGGGTTGTGATTCACTGCAAACATCCTATTGTACAGCAACTATTTCCAATTACCTCAAAAACCAAAGGTTATTAAAAGAGTGGAGGAAGAAGAAACTGCATCAACTTCTCCCAATAAAGTAGGGCAGTTGATCTGAAAAAGTTCAGTGGTGGGGCCGTTGATATTGTAATAAATTTAGTATTTAAAATCTATCTCAAGTCACTTACGACAGTGCAATCACCAACCACGATCGACAAGGAAATACCCCAAATTCCTCCCTCTGGCTTCAAAATCCACAACTTTTCAAATGTGTCTCACACCTTCCTTTCTTATATCTGGCCTTTCCTCCAACCATCTGCCCATCAACCTCCACCCCCCCCCCCCCCCCCCCCCCCCCCCCCACCCCCCCCCCCCCCCCCCCCCCCCCCCCCCCCCCCCCCCCCCCACCCCCATGTTGACCTATTACCTGCTGTGCCTTGTCCTGTGTCTTCTCTTTTCCAGGTTTCTTCTCTCCTGTTACAATGAGTCTGGAGGATGGTCTCAGCCCACTTGTCACTTGTCCATGTTCTCCAGGGATGCTGCCTGACCTGCTGAGTTACTCCAGCACTTTGTGTCCTTTTCTCTATTCTTGCTTCATGTTCATGCTGTAAAGATTGGAGAGGGGAGGGGGCAAGGTTTGCCTTTGGTCCAGCGATCCATGCACACTAGCACTATCCTATGCACACTAGGAACAATTTACAATTTTACCAAGCCAGTTAACCTACAAACCTATACGTCTTTGGAGTGTGGGAGGAAACCAGAGCACCTGGAGAAAATCCACGGCGGTCATGGGGAGAATGTACAAACTGCATTCAAACAGTGCCCATAGTCAGGATCGAGCTTGGGGCTCTGGGGCTGTAAGGCAGCAACTCTACTGCTGCGTCACTGTGCCGCCCTAAGTATTAGTATTGGATATATTGGGCGAGTAATGGATATGGAGATGGTGGAGGTTGCAGACCCTGAGTAGTTTGGCCATCTTTATCCAGGGAAGTGGAGGGTGAGTTTTAATGCTGCTTTTAACCCGGGTAAAATGAATGAATGACCTATTTGAACGCAGTCACGTAAATAATGTAGGAAATGTGTGTGTCGATTTGTCCTAGTTCCACTAATAGCAGCTTGATAATGACCACATCATTAGCTTTACTCGTTTGTCTATAATTGTTCAATATTACCTCAATGTTCTCTGTTCAACGTTGTTTTATCTACCCAACCTTTAGTAACATTGATCTTTACTATCTATTTATATATCTTTGTCTCTTTGTGTCGGTCTACTTGTTGAAACTACATAAACTCATCACTGATCATCTCTATTGAATTATCCAGTTTCCAATATCACAATCTATCTATATTCTAATTTGTCTGTGTTTACAACTATATCTAAGACTCAGTAACTCTTTCTCTCTATTTATTTCCTCACCTCACTGCCTACATTTTCAATTCAATTTTCCTTCTGCCTAACTCAATGTATTGATGCACGGTGCATTCAGAAAGTATTCAGACCTTCACTTTTCCACATTTTGTTACGTTACAGCCTTATTCTAACATGGATTAATTTTTTTTTTTAATTATCAATCTACGCACTATACCCCATAATAAAAAAACGAAATCAGATGTTTAGAAATTTTTGCAATGTAATTAAAAAGAAAAAACTGATATCACATTTACATAAGTATTCAGACCCTTTACTCAGTACTTAGTTGAGGCACCTTTGGCAGAGACTACAGTCTCAAGTCTTCTTGGATATGACGCTACAAGATTGGCACACCTGTATTTGGGTAATTGCTCCCATTCTTCTCTGCAGATGCTCTCAAGCTCTGTCAGGTTTGATGAGGGGCGGCGATGCACAGCTATTTTCAGATCTCTTCAGAGATGTTCGATCGGGTTCAAGTCCGGCTCTGGCTGGGCCACTCAAAGACATTCACAGACTAGTCACAAAGCCACTCCTGCGTTGTCTTGGCTGTGTGCTTAGGCCCGTTGTCCTGTTGGAAGGTGAACCTCCGCCCCAGTCTGAGGTCCAGAACGCTCTGGAGCAGGTTTTCTTCAAGGATCTCTCTGTATTTTGCCCCGTTCATCTTTCTCTCGATCCTGACTAGCCACTGAAAAACATCCCCACAGCATGGTGTTGCCACCACCATGCTTCATCTTAGGTATGGTATTGGCCAGGTAATGAACGGTGCCTGGTTTCCTCCAGATGTGACGCTCTATGGTCGCCGTGCGGTAAGCTCCGGAGTGCTGTGATCGGCGACTCCCAACATCACGGAGCTGCGGCAGCGGGCGTCCAGCCGCAGGTGGCGCTGGATTTAAAACACCGAGGAGCCTGGGATCCGAGATCGCCAAAGTCGGGCTCCAACCAGCGCGGCCTGAGGACTTCAGGTGCCGTGGTCTCCGGGGAGGAAGCGGCCGCTCCAGACATTTCCAAGCCGCTGAGGACTGTTCACCGAAGCCGGTGTTCCATCTTCCCGGCAGGAGGGCCTATAACATCGGGCCGCTGTTACGGCGACTGGCTGCGGAGGCCTCCAATAGGCCCCGACCTCGGGTAGACTAGGAGGAGGAGGAGGACTCGACTTTTTGGTGCCTTCCCTCACAGTGGAAAGTGTTGATTCTGCTGTTGGGGGGGGGACGTTCATGTTGAATCCTGTAGTGTATTGTGTCTTTATTTTTATTTCATTTTTATTTTGTATGGATGGATGGTAATCTATTTTTTTCTCTGTAAAGCACTTTGGCTTCAACATAATTTGATTTTAAAGTACCATGTAAACAAAAATAGTAAGATTAAATGAGAACTTACCAGTTTGAAGTTTGATCTTTATTTTATGAGTTGCGATGAGGGATTTCGTGAAGACCCCGCCAGCACGCATGCGCGACATTCTTCAAAGCAGCGGTGTGGAATCACAGATAACAACAATGACTGAAGATAGTAAGATTAAAGAGACTCTAATATACTAGTTGACCTTATGATAGAGGGTTGGGAGCGGAGGGCACGAAATCGCTCATCGCAACTCCTCATAAAATAAAGATCAAACTTCAAACTGGTAAGTTCTTGTCACGTGAGTGATTTCATGAAGATTTCAAAGCTCAGTGATTCCATGCCCTGGACCACGTTCATGCTCACACACTGCCGTAATACTGATGGAGGAAGTATGTTAACGCATTTCAGACTTGAACAAGCTGAAAAATAATAACATATTTGTTAATACAAACAATAAACCCCTGAACTCGGGGCAAACGTTTAGGGAACAGCACTTAAAACTGACTCCGCAAACGTTGTAGTAGCGGCCACAGGTTTGTTATAAAAATGCTGAAATGTAGTTTCACTGGCCCAGCCCGCTATTGCGAGGACATGATCCATGAGTACCTCCATGGTGCTCGTCGCTGATGTGGATGCAGCCCTGGTAGAATGAGATTTTAAAATGTTAGTGTCTTAATGCTGCACTGAATACCACCCTGAGCCACCTGGATATAGTCTGCACCATCACCCTGTGATGTGGGTTTACATGGCTGTTAGCAGACCCGTCTCCATATTCCTGATGCCCATTTTCAGACCTGTAGTCCCAGGTCTGTGTTGTTTAAGCAACTCATCTATAAAGAAGTCACTTTATTGGGGGTCGAGACCATTCTATCCAGTTTTAGTTCCTGTAGAGTCTGGACCCGTTGTGCTGTGGTCAGTGCCATTAACATCACCACTTTGCAGGTGAGTTAGTCCAGTGATAATCCGTCATAGGCGACCAGCTCCTGAGTAGGGTCAACATCACCCCTATATCCCAGGTAATATAATATCGTGGTCGGGGAGGGTTGGATAGAATATACCCCTCATAGTTTGGATACCAGCTGGTGAGATCCCACTCCAAAGTTGAGATAGGATGACCGTGCATTCCTGGCACTGTATATGGCACTGTAACTGAGGGCCTCATCATAATGAAGGCCCACGAGGATTCCAGCACATTGGAGATCGTAGCAGATTAGTAGGTGGTCTTGGTCCGACTACAGAAACCTGCCATTTCCTTATGTGGGTGAGGTACTGCTTCCTAGTGGACTCTCTGCACGATGCTGTATGATGTCCATGGTCCTTTCTATTGCAGAATCTGGTTGAATTTTCTGCAATACCCGCCTGATGAAGCAGAATGGGGGAAAGCATAGAAAACCCATTTCCCCCAACGTAGCGAGAACGCGTCCATTGCCACTGCCCCAGGATCTGGTTCCCAAGAGACATATGTTGGTATCTGATGGTTCAACCTGGACGCAAAGAGGTCGATATCGGGTGTTCCATATTTGGCTATAATTTTAGCAAATATTTGGAGGTTCAACATCCACTTGATGTCGTTATTAAATACTTGTGACCTGGTTCCGCCACTGTATTGAGCTTAACCGGAAGGTACGTAGCCGATATCCAAACATTTCTTTCAATACATCAGAGCCAAATTAATTTTTGCCAATTCATCACAAGATATTGACTTGATACCACCCATATGGTTTAAATATGCCACCTCAGTGGTATTATTTATTTTGGAGACGGACATGAGTATGATGCAGATTAGTGCAGTAAGCCCGCAGCCCGTGACATGCTCCCAGTATTTCTAAATACTTTATACCTTGTGATTGAAGAAGAATAGACTCGTGCAAATCCCATCTACCCCCCCAACTGGAAGTAGTGTCGGTAGCTCCCCAGCCCTTGGCGCTTGCGTCGGTTTGTAACACGACTGATGGGTTTGATGTAATGATGGGATTAAACAATCACAAACATTGCTAATCCACCATTGTAGCTCAATTTATGCCTTGTTTGGCAGCTGCATAGGCCTGTAAAGATGTCCAGCATTCGCTTTTAATGCTGAGATGTTTGCTCTTTGCAAGCTTTGATAGTGTAACGGCCCAAATTGTGCAGCTGGAATGTAGCTACAAGATTACCAATTACCTTAGCAGCATGTCTAATAGTCGGTTTCCTGGCGCAAGCAAGGCTGTTACATGCCTCTATTATGTCTATTGCTTTGTTCCCTGGGATAGTGACAATCAGAAACCCATGCATTCCAAAATGTATGTAACCTCCTCCTATTTGTGAGGTTATACATGCAGCATTTCCAAGAGAACCAGACCCCCTTACCTCCTTGGTTACCGGCGGCCTTGATGTTCTGGGCTTTTTTTTTTTTCTTTTCGTAGTGTTGCTGGGATGTGGGGTTTGCGCATTTACCACGCTGGTCGCTGTGGGCCCCGTCTAAAAGGCTTTTGTAGATAGGGTGCGACTGGTGGATAGGTTCTGATAGCCCTGTCGGGTTGACCCGAGGCCTGTAAGACGTAGCGCAAGGATGCTGTCTGTGATACGCCGGTGGCCTGCTCGAGGATGGTGGTTTCACCAACCCGACCGCTTTTGCCTCCTTGTCCAGGTCTTTTACCTGTTTTGGCAGGTCTTCACCGAACAACTGTCTCGGTGGCGGCGTAGCAGAGGTTTTGCACAAACCCGTGAATTTTGGGTTGATGGAGATTTCCCGGAAGGAGTTTATCTCGTACTGTGTATTACACAGTAGCGCAAGAGCACCTTCCTGCTCCTCCGTCATCTCCTTGCCGTCAATCGACCTGGCAAAGGCTGTGATTCCCGACGTCAATAATTTCAGGATTTATTGAAGTTTGAGCTCCTGTGCCCTAATCCCTGGACTGATGTTCCCCTGATGGGCGTGTGGACTGTCGGCACGTTCAGCGAAACACAGTTGTTTGGGCCTAGTTATTTGTTCATTCCTCGGTCAGACCTGTTCCTGCAGCTGGTGTGTTGTGAGGAGTCAACGCTAGTTTTGGCAAATTTGGAAACCACATCAAGAAGTTCCTCTTGGGGTTTCTCAGGTGCTGCAGGTTCCTGCACCAATCCCTCTTCAACATCAGCCAGCTGCTCTCCTGGCACTCCCCACCGATGAAGGGGATATGCTGGGTGGCCCAGATGCATGTCTCCTGGACTTGAGGACATCCGATCCTGCTGCGGGAAATCTCGCTCAAGGAGTCGCTCCATCATGCGCTCCATGTGGGCCATGCGACCGCCGCCACATCTGTGGACAGCAAGTCGGACTTTCCTCAGGTTCTCCTGAACTACTGAGGCTTCTGCCATCGGCCCGCACTTCGTCGAGGTGATGTCTAGGGTGCCTAGGCAGGATGTCGCTGCCTGCCGCTCCAGCGGGGCTATGCGACTCCCGCGCAGACATGCCGCTAGTCCGCGGTCTTCCGGACTGTGGCAGCTCGCCTGTCTGGAAAGACATGAGCGGTGAGGTGTCGGTTCCAGCCGCCGAAGCGGGGTTCACCGATATCCGCGCGGGCTTGCCGCCTGTCTTCCCTGGGACAAGGCGACGTTCGGTCACATCCAGCCGCTAACGCGAGTTGTGGTGACCGAGATGATTTACCACCGGCCCGCGATCTGGCAGGCTCCCCCGGTGGTGAGTCTGCGCCGGCCTCACCTGCGGGGCTCCCAGACTCGGACCTTGATCCCTCACCGGTCCGCGATCTGGCGGACTGCTCCGGTGGCAAGTCGACGCCGACCGCTGCAGCGGGGCATTACGACCTTAGTGCGGTTCTTCCCCTGGTCCGCCCTCTGGTGACCTGCATAGGAGGGGAATACATTTACTCACCTTCATGCCACTGTCCCTTCGGATGGGAGTCAGGATCTTCCCTACCCTGCTCCCACGCGGTGCTCCTACCACCATGTGGTTCCATAGTCAGCCGTGGTGAAGAGTCGGGTCCTGGCTGCACAGGGCTCCCCGATTTCCGCGTTACTTATCCCGGCCCGCGGAGTGGGTGCTGCCGGTGTTGCGGGCAGCTCCGGAGATAGTGGCCGCTGACTCCCATCCGAAGTCCCGTGGCCCTTGGAGGCATGTTTCGATGCCTTCATTTTGGTCTCCCATCCATCGTTTCTGTAAGCAAAGTCTACTACAGAAGCTAAGCAACAAGGTTAGTATAACTTACCTGAGGGCCTTTTTGAAGCTGCCGGTGGTGGAGGAGCGCACTACACCCCCCCCCCCCCCCCCCCCCCCCCCCCCCCAGCTCCCATGGTGACCAGACTCACATGCGGGAATAAATACTGCCGCTAACGGCAAGTCTCCCGCCTATGTAGTGAGTCGGGGCCCCGCCTCTGTCTTCGGTCCGCGGTATTCTGCGCAGTTGAGTCGGAGCTCCTGCTCTGCCTTTGCTATGTGCAAATGGCAGTCTCTGAGCCCGGACTCTCCTGGGTCACGGGTTTGCCCGACTTCCAGGTAGCATTGCCGTCAGCCCACGGTGATCCTGCGGGCTGCGGTGTTGAGTCGGGCTGCCGCTCTGCTGTCGCTACCTGCGAACGGCGAGTCTGTAAGCCAGGACCCTGCCAGGTCAACGGGCTGCCCGACCTACCCGGTGTGTAGTAAAGCCATCAGCCTGCGGTGATCCTGCGGGCTGCGGTGTTGAGTCGGGCTGCCGCTCTGCTGTTGCTAACTGCGAACGGCGAGTCTGCAAGCCAGGACCCTGCCGGGTCAATGGACTGCCCGACCTACCCGGTGTGTAGTAAAGCCATCAGCCTGCAGTGATCCTGCGGGCTGCGGTGTTGGGTCGGGGCTGCCGCTCTGCCGTCGCTAACTGCGAACGGCGAGTCTATAAGCCACACTTCACGGTAATTCACGCCGTCAGTCCGTGGTGTCCTGCGGGCTGTGGTGTAGAGCCAGGCTGCCGCACTGCCGTCACTCCGAACGGCAAGTCTGTGAGCCCGGACCCTCCTGGGTCAACGGGCTTGCCCGACTCCGGTCTGTTGCTGCCGCTGCTGACTACCCGCATCCCGCGGTCCACTGTCAGTCTCAAAGCAGCCCGTGGAGTACTCTGTTACACAGAGTCCCTGGTGAAGAAAAAACGGCCGCAGGTTAGTTTGCCTTGCCTGCAGGTCCGTTGCAGTAGAGGAGCGACCCTCCTCCCTGCCTGTCGCTTCGCATACGGTCAACGATATGTCGCGCATGCGTGCTGGCGGGGTCTTCACGAAGTCACTCACGTGACTCCGAAGTAAAATTGCTTGCTTACTTGCTTGCTTGCTCTATGAAGAGCCCTGGTGGTTCCAAAGTTTTCCATTTAAGGCCACTGTGCTCTTCGGTACCTGCAATGCTGCAGAAAGTGTTTTATACCCTTCCCCAAATCTGTGTCTCGACACAATCCTGTCTCGTAGGTCTATAGACAATTCCTTCGTCTTCATGGCTTGGTTTTTGGTCTGACATGCACTGTCAACTGCCTGACCTTATATAGACAGGTGTGTGCCTTTCCAAATCATGTCCAATCAATTTAATTTACTACTGGTGAACTCCAATCAAGTTGTAGAAACATCGCAAGGATAATCAATGGAAACAGGATTGAACCTAAGCTCAATTTTGAGTGTCATAGCAAAGGGTCTGAATAGTTATGTAAATATGATATTTCAGTTATTTCTTTTTAATTACTTTGCAAAAATTTCTAAGCACCTGTTTTCCACTTCTTCATTCTGAGGTATTGTGTGTAGACAGATAATTAAAAAAAAGAATTTAATGTATTTTAAAATAAGGCTGTAACGTAACAAAATGTGGGAAAAGTGAAGGGGTCTGAATACTTTCTGAATGCACTGTATGGATTGCTGTCTCCTGGTATAGACTTTCACCATTCTGCACAGAGAGAAACTTCAGGTTAGTATGTGCGATTCCCAATGTACCAAGGAAACCTCCCTGATTTCTACCCTTGTGTAATATCGATAGATAAACCATCAAACTGTGGCGGTTCCTGGGGGTTAGGCCACTCCTTGGATCATCTCCCTCAACTATTGAGGGACAGGGGCGTGGGTCTGCCACGGGGTTTCCCCGAGGTCCCTCTTGGGTGTGTGCTCTCGCTGTATGATTAAAGACTACTGTTTGAACCTGCCTGGCGTCTGGCCTTTTCCTTACCTCGTCCAGGCTGCTACAACTGGTGACCACGAGTGGCCGAACCCCTGGGGCTGCCACAAAACCCTCTTTCAGTTCGTTACAATCCACAAATCCAGGCTGTGAAAGAATTCTGCAGGTTTTGCTTGATCTATATTTGAAATTGTATTCTGTCTGAAGTAAGTATAAAATCTAAAAAGTAACACATGCACTGGTGTAACATCACCTCACTTTCAGAACATCTCAAAGCTGTCTGCAGTGGCTTTGAAACGTGGTAGTTGTGGTAATCTATGCTCCACAGCGGCCGGTGTTGGTAGCAATCTGATGATGACCAGATAATCTACTTAACGGAATATGACACAAAGTGCTGAAATAACACAGAGGGTCAAGCAGCATCTCTGGAGACTATCTCTGGAGAATATCTCTGGAGGCCGGCACGATGGCACAGCAATAGAGTTGCTGCCTTACAGCGCCAGAGCCCGGGTTCGATCCTGACCATGCGTGCTGTCTGTATGGAGTTTGTATGTTCTCCCTCTGACCACAGGGGTTTTCTCCAGGTGCTCCGGTTTCCTCCCACACTCCAAAGACGTACAAGTTTGTTGGTTAATTTGCTTCGATAAAATTGTAAACTATCCCTGATGTGTAGTATAGTGTTGGTGTACGGGGTAATTTCTGGTTGGTGCACCGAAGGGCCTGTTTCCGTGCTCTATCTCTAAAGTCTAAAGTAAATTAAATTTGTTTAATTTACGGGCTATCCTCCTGTGTCTTAGTGAATGAATGAGAGAAATATATCAAGACCTGATATGTAGACTGCTGGTTGATGAAACTATAAGGATTTATACTCTGCACCTAAATCAGAACACCAAATACCAGGGTTGATTGCTTTCCAAGTGAGACACTGTGTGGTCATCTGCCGGGAGATGATGAACTCTGAGTGCATATGGGATAAAGATATCCAAACAAGTGTAGATATCTTAATATTGATTAGTAAGGGTGTCAAGCATTATGAGGAGAAAGCAGAAAATGGGGTTGAGAGGGAAAGGTAGATGAGCCATGATTGAATACGGAGTAAACTCAATGGGCTGAATGGCCTGCTTCTGCTCCTTCTACTTATGAACTTATAGTCTTCCAAGCATGTATAACGAATGTATAGAGTGTTAACACCATAGTTAAAGTTTATTATGGCAGATAAACCAGGATAGAAGAATGTAGGATTATTTTATATCTCACTGGTCACACAAGGAGGGATTTTTACCTTACCATAAATCCCCTGAATGAGAACCTTGAGAATTAGATAATTTTAAATTCATCACATTCCACCTCAAAAGGTACATTCCACTGTTACTAGTTCTTCACACAACCAGGAGAAGGGAGGATTCTTCGATACTTTTTTAAAACAAAGCTAAGATTATTAGTCAGAACGATAAATTTCCATTAATCTGCATGCATGGAATTTAATTTAAGATATCAATAATAGCATTTACCATTGAATGGAAATTAGCAGCAATTTATTTAACCAGAGGGTGGCGAATCTGTGAAATACATTGCCACAGACTGCAAGACAATGGGCTTTTTAACAGCTGAGATTGATAGGTTCTTGATTAGTGTGGATGTCAAGATTGATAGGTTCTTGATTAGTATGGACGGGGAGAAGGCAGGAGCATGGGGTTGAGAGGGAAAGATAGATTAGACATGATTGAATGGCGGAGTGAACTCGATGGGCCAAATGGCCTAATTCTGCTTTTATAGTTTATGGCGAATGCTACTATCAACATAGTAACTATGCTTAAGAGTTGCGTTGGAAACAAGACCCTGGTACGTTTAAAGGGAGCATGGGTAGGAGATACAGATGTGCTTCATTGATTATTTTGATTCAATTCAATCATTGATTATCTGGGCATTCAAGGCCCTGACAGGTTTAAAGTGAGTGGAAGAATCATAGTCCCAATGAGTTAAACAAACCAGCACCGGATGAGCTTGTGCTGAGCCATTGGGATTTCCAATTCATCAGATAGCAGATTGTTGGAGATGTACACAAAATGTTGGAGTAACTCAGTGGGTCAGGCAGCATCTCTGGATAAAAGGAGTAGGTGATGGCTTGGGTAGAGACTCTTCTTCAGACAGATTGTCGGAGTTTTATCGCAATGAGATTGTGCCAGATTTGAAGGACTCATTTTTTGATTTGTTTCCAATGTTGGGCGAGTCCAGAACCAGGGGTCACAGCCTTAGAATAAAGGGGAGGTCATTTAAGACTGAGGTGAGAAAAAACGTTTTCACCCAGAGAGTTGTGAATTTATGCAATTCCTTGTCACAGTGGGCAGTGGAGGCCAAGTCACTGGATGGATTTAAGAGAGAGCTCTAGGAGCTGGTGGAGTCAAGGGATATGGGGAGAAGGCAGGCACGGGTTATTGATAGGGGACGATCAGTCATGATCATAATGAATGGCGGTGCTGGCTCGAAGGGCCGAATGGCCTCCTCCTGCACCTATTTTCTATGTTTCTATGACTCGATGATCAGGCTATTTGGCAAAATCCATGCCAACTGGAATCTCCTCCCATCATTCTGTTCTTAACTGTCCAATTATAGTTTGTGGTGGCACAGTGGTGCAGTGGTAGAGATGCTGCCTTGCAGAGCCAGAGACACGAGTTCAATCTTGACATTGGGTGCTGTTGGTATGGAGTTTGTACGTTCTCCTGATGACTGCGTGGATTTTCTCTGGATGCTCCGGTTTGCTCCCATATTCCAATGATGTACAGTTTGCAGGTTACTTGGCTTTGGTAAAACTTGTAAATTGTCCCTACTGTGTAGGATGGTGCTAGTGTATGGGTGTTTGCTAGTCAACGTGGACTCAGTGGGCCGAGGGTCTGTTTCCACGCTGTATCTCTAAAATAAACAATATCTTCCTTGTATAGTCTATCCTTAAATACAGCAATGCTGCCTGCATCAATAAATTAAACCTCTTGTATTTTCACATCATTATATGGGAAAAGTGAAGTATTCTCGTACACGCTCTAAATTATTTTTGTTTTTCCTACAGATGCATCATGCTGCTTCTTTCTTCTGTCTAGTAGAAAATTCTATGGAGAGTGGCTAATGAACATAAGAATCCTACAGAAATCTGAACAAAAGGTACTGTAATTTTCTTTTTGTATTTGCAGTTGCCAAATAAATATATATGGAATTGCAGAAATTAGAACTGTTTGTCGTGACAAGTTGTTACAACTCTGACCAGAAATTATTTGTTAAATTGGAATAGATACTTGGGGCAGAATTCACTTTCTAATGTTAATTGAATGGTGCAGCATGGAAGCAGGCCCAACATGCCAACCATCGATCACCCATTCACGTTAGTTCGATGTTATCCCACTTCCCCATCCATGCCTACTCACTCTGGACAATTTACAGAGGTCAATGGACCTAAAAACCAGCAAGTCTTTTGGAAATAAGAGATAAACTACAGTAGACTCCACTAAACATTTCAAAGTATTTTGGATTAAAAATGTTTCTTTATTTCTGCACTTGCCATAACAATATAATAGAATTTTATTTATCCCAGGAGGGAAATTGATCTGCCAACAGATGGGAGGGGGTTGGAGGGAGAGGGGGGTGGAGTCGGTCTCAGTCTTTCCCCATGGCAGAAGGAGGAATTGTACAGTTTGATACCTGCAGGGAAGAAGGATCTCCTTCTCCTCCTGTATTGCAGGAATAACAATCCTACTCCTGCAATATACCTGAGGAGGCTTACGTGAATGATCAGGGATGATTGGGTTAACGTATGATGTGCGTTGGGCCTGCTCTCATTGGAGTATAGAAGGTGTAGGGGAGACTTCATTGAAACTTACAGAATAGTGAAAGGCTTGGATAGAGTGGATGTGGAGGGGATGTTTCCACTCGTGGAGGACCAGAGGGCACAGCCTTAGAATAAAAGGACATACCTTCAGAAAGGAGATGAGCAGGAATTTATTTGGCTAGTTGGTGGTAAATCTGTTGAATTCATTGTTGCAAATGGCTGTGGAGGCAAAGTCAGTTGGCATTTTGAGTGCAGTGATTGACAGGTTCTTGATTAGTACCAGTGTCAGGGGTTCTGGGGAGAAGGCAGGAGAATATGTTTCCCTCTAAACCCCATGTCAGTTATGATTAAATGGCAGAAAACACTCGATGGGCTGAATAGCCTAATTCCGCTCCTATGACTTGCGAATTGAAGGCAACCTTTTGGCAGAGGACAAATCAACAGTTATGACTTTAAATAAGGAAAAATCACTGGTGCTTTAGGTCCTCTGTACAAGTATTAAAATATTCAATTGCTTTGGGAGAGCAAGAGTGTGGCCAACAGATTTTTAAGCGTTTTAAAAACGGGAGTGTTAAATAAGACAGTATTAAAGCAGGAGTATTAAAACATGTACGAATGACAATGACAAGACAATATTAAATGCAGCAGTACTACATAGATCAGTATTAAATGCTTCAATGTTAAATGCAGCAACATTACTGAGATCACTATTAAGCAGAGCAGTATTAATTGAAAACAGCAATGTTAAACACAGCAGGTCTTAAAAAAAAAAGCATAATGCAGTTTATAATATAAAAAATACATTTATTGTCTTCTTTGGAGTTATGTTTATAATAGCTGTGACAATATTTAGTAAAGTCTCAAATCAACTGCAATCTGTTAATCTAAAAATGTTCATCATTCTAATTTGTTATATTATGTTTAATGATAAAGTATGGAAACAGGCCCTTCAGCCCAACGAGCCAATGCCGATCACCCATACACCCATCCCAGTTTCGCATCCTACACATAAGGGACAATTTTACAGAAGCCAATTAACCTACAAACCTGTTCGTCTTTGAAATTTGGGAGGAAACCAGGGCACCCGTAGAAAACCCACAGGGAGACCGTACCATCTCTGTACAGACAGCACCCGTAGTTAGGGCCTCTGGTGCTGGGATGCAGCAGCTCTACTGCTGTGCCATAATTATTTATTACTGGTACATTATTATAAATATGTTAGTCTGCTATAGTATTAAACTTGACAAAATAAGTATGGCTGTGTTAAATGCAGCAGAATTAATTGTACTCAATAGATTTGAGTCATGGAGCCATGGACCATGATATCCCATCTAAGCTCATGCCACCTGTCCATGTTTGGCCCACATTCTTGGAAACCTGTCCAAATGTATTTTAAATGCTACTAATATTGTCATATTCAAATAGTGCATTTAATGTTGAGCATTTATTCTGCCTTATTTAACACTATTTATTCAATATTACCTCATTTAATATCTATCATCTTACAGTGTTAAATAGGGCAGAATAAATGCACAATATTAACTGCAGTAGAATATAGTAAATACAGCAGTATTAAATGTACTAGTATATTGCAGGTACATAGTTACATAATGGAGTTAAATGCAGCAGTATTAAATACCTCTCGAATTGCATTAACTTTAATATGACAATATTGCAAAAAAAATCTTGAAAACCAACTGCAATCTGTTCATCTAAAATTGTTCAGGCAGGGTGTTGCAAACAGGCTCAGTGGTGAATATTTAATGAGGCAACATTCCAGAAATTAATTCATATCATGGCCTAGAAATGTTGATGAAGGCTCACGTGTAATTGACTCCTGAAAAATAGGATGGAGCTTCGCACTGAAGAGATTGAATGTGCCGTTATGGAAATTCATGGTTGATGTATTTTCCCGTACTCTCCTTAATGTGAACAGATTGTGTTCAAGGGAGTTCCCAGACCACCCCTTAATTTCCCTTGGTAGTACCTCCATAGAACTCTTGCCAACTGACGGGTGTTCTTTGAAAGACCACTTTCTAAGGAACTGATCTTGCTTTAATCTATCTTTGATTACAGTTGGGAAAGACTTCTCTCGATCTCTGGCTGAGTGTCACAAGTGTAAGATGGCCTCTCAGCCTTTATAAGTGCCATCACTGGCACAAACTACCGGTACTTATTTGGATTACGGAGCTAGTACCTGCATGGGTGACGTTGGTATTTTTGGTTTGTGGCATCGAGTGGACTTAAAGGCTTAACATAACATTGAGGAAAACCATGGGTCCTCCATGATGACCTGCCAGATATGTATTCCTTTTTAATGGACCAGTTGATTGATTAATTAAAAGACACAGCTTGGAAACAGTCCCTTCAGCCCAACAGGTCTAAGGCATTCGCGTTAGTTCTATGTTCTCCCGCTTTCATATCCACTCCCTACACATGAGCGAAAATTTATAGAGGCCAATTAACTTACAAACCTAGATGTCTTCGGAATCTGATATTGAGGCACAAAGTGCTTGATTAACATAGTGGGTCAGGCAGCACCTCTGGAGAACATGGACAGGGCATGTTTCGGAAAGGGACCCTTCTTAAGGCAGGGTCCCGATTCAAAATTTCTGAAGAAGGGCCCCGGCCCAAAACGTCACCATTCTACGTTCTCCAGAGAAACTGCCTGATCCACTGAGTTACTCCAGCACTTTGCATCTTTTTTTGTAAACTGACATCTGCAGTTCCTCGTGGGTACTCCCTGATGATATTAAGGGACTGGTTGAGCTCCCAGCATTACAGCAAGGCAAAGTAAACACAATTCATTCAATAAATCTTGCTTTTAAAAAGTCAGTGATAGTGACCAAGCAGATATGGATTGTTGTTCAAACCTTTTTGATTCCCAAGTGTCCTTTAAGTGATGGGAAGCTTCCGAACTCGATTTTTATGTTATTCCAAATACGTAGAAATGATTATTGACACAAAGTGCTGGAGTAACTCAGCAGGTCTGGCAGCATCTCTGGCGAACATGGATAGGTGAAGTGTCGGGTCAGGACCCTTTGTCAGATCAGTTGATTGAATAAATTTGGAATAGGTTCATATGTCATAGGAGCAGAATTAGGCTATTCAGCCCATGTATTCTCATGAAACATAACATTATTAAGGGTTTGGACACGCTAGAGGCAGGAAACATGTTCCCGATGTTGGGGGAGTCCAGAACCAAGGGCCACAGTTTAAGAATAAGGGGTAAGCCATTTAGAACGGAGACGAGGAAACACTTTTTCTCGCAGAGGGATGTGAGTCTGTGGAATTCTCTGCCTCAGAGAGCGATGGAGGCCGATTCTCTGGATACTTTCAAGAGAGAGCTGGATAGGGCTCTTAAAGATAGCAGAGTCAGGGGATATGGGGAGAAGGCAGGAATGGGGTACTGATTGGGGATGATCAGCCATGATCACATTGAATGGTGGTGCTGGCTTGAAGGGCCGAATGGCCTACTCCTGCACCTATTGTCTATTGAATCTACACCGTCATTCAATCATGACTGATCTATCTTTCCCTCTCAACCCTATTCTCTTGCCTGCTCCCCGTAACCCTTGACATCCTTGCTAATCAGGTATCTTTCAACCTCTGCTTTGTGTGTGTGGGCCTGGCAATGAATTCCACTGATTTACCACCGACTAAAGAAATTCCTCCTCATCTCCTTTCTAAAGATAAAGATATTTTATTCTGAGGCTACGGCCTCTCTGGTCCTAGGCACTCCCACTAGTGGAAACATCCTCTCCACATCTACTCTATCCAGGCATTTCACTATTCAGTAAATTTTAGTGAGGTCCCTCCTCATCATTCTAGACTCCTGCGAGTAACGGCCCAGTGTCGTCAAACGCTCGTCATATGTTAACCCAATCATCCCCAGGATAATTCTCATAAACCTCCTCTGTATTCTCTCCAGCGTTAGCATTTCCCTCATCAAATATGGTGCCCAAAATTGATCTCAATACTCCAAATGCTGTTTGACCAGTGCCTTATAAAGTCTCAGCATTCCATTTTAATAATCTTGTCCTCTTGAAACAATTGGTAGCTTTGCATTTGCCTTCCTTACTACTGATTCCACTTGCAAATGAACCTATTGGGAATCCAGCAGCAGCATTCCCAAGTTCTTTTGCACCTCCAATTTCTGAATTATCGCCCCATTTCGAAAATAGTCTACGCCTTTATTCCTACTACCAAAGTGCGTGACTGCGTGCTTTGCCTCACTTTATTCCATCTGCCACTTCTTTGTGCGCTCTCTCAACCTACCCAAGTATTTCTGCAGAATCTCTACTACCTGCCGCTCCACCTAAGCCAATTGTCGTACAACCCTGTATGTCTTTGGAGTATGGGAGGAAAATGGAGCGCCCGGAGAAAACCCACAGAGTCACAGGGAGAACGTACGAACTCCGTACAGACGGCACCCGTAGTCAGGATAGAATCCGGGTCTCTGGCGCTGTAAGGCAGCAACTCTACTGCTGCGCCACCGTGCCACCACCTCTGGAATTGCTTTGTAAGCAACTTGGTTCAAGGGCAACAAATACTGGTCTCATCAAAGATGCCCTTATCCTGTGAAGATATTAAAATAAAATAACGGGGCATCTTTTCCTCAGCACTCCTATCATCTTTTAATCTTTTAATCTTCGGTGAGGTTCTACACGGTAGCCCATAGCCGCCGACACCTGGTTTAAAAAATATATAATAGAGGAAAGTCCCCTTTAATATTCTGAATTAACAATCCTTTTGATCCCTCTCTGCGCTAAGCAATTTGTCTGCATAAGAAATTAGAGGTTATGAATAATTTAAATCCCAGTCACCGAGTGAGTCTAATAATCATGTGTCCCATTGCGCTCAAAATGCATTTTGTTACATGCATTGTCAGAGAGACTGCTTGTGCCTCTGTGGCAACTCCGTTATTACGGTGTGAATTGTGGTTTTAATTTGCTATCGTATTGGAAAGAACATCCAATTACATCTAACAAAAAGCTTTTAAAATTATGCTCTTTACAGTAAATCCTTATTTGACGAACATCTCGGCTTTGCTGCCGCTGATTAAAAATATTGCTATTCACTGCGCTTCGCTCCTTCACTCCCAACCTGGGCCCGAGTCTCCATCTTTTAAAACGTTGATAGCTGGCCAATATCCTCCTGCCTCATTTGCTCACGAGCCTTGGCTTGGCTCCCGACACAGGATGGTCCTAATATTAAGATGGACAACAAGAATGTGACCTTCATTGAGTCATTTATCCAACCAATTTTCCCAAATCTATCGTGCTACCCTGATCAGCAGCTTGTCTTATCAGATGCACTGCAGAACCAACCTTGGAGTGTAGTCAAAAGTGCTGGAGAAACTCAGCGGGTGCAGCAGCATCTATGGAGCGAAGGAAATAGGCAATGTTTCGGCACGAAAGCCTTCTTCAGAATGTAGTGTAGTATTGGTTTCAACTTCTGAGCTGGACGGATTGCATCGTGCTGTTTTTTTTGGGAGCATATAATTCAGTGGGAACGTTCCATTGGGATACTTACCACCTTTACTTTAGACTTTACAGATACAGCGTGGAAACATGACTTTCGCCCCACGGAGTCCACGCTGACCAGAAATCACCACGTACGCTAGCACTATCCTACACACTGGGGACAATTATAATTTTTACTGAAGTCAATTAACCTACAAACCTGTATGTCTTTGGAGTGTGGGAGTAAATTGAGGCACCTGAAGAAAACCCAAGTGGTCACAGGGAGAATGTACAAAACTCCATACAGACAGCACCCGTAGTCAGGATCGAACCATAGTCTCTGGGGCTGCAAGGCATCAACTCCACCACTCTGCCAGTGTGCTGCCTCTATTTCTAACTATGTCTGCACAATTGACTCTATTTTGATTAACCTTTGCATGAGCTTTTATTTTTCACACAAACATTTTTAATATTGATACAGAGATTTGGTTGGTGGAATACTCACTGGGTATTTTTAAAGGGGACATTGACATGTTTTGGATTAGGAAGGGTGTCAAGGTTACTAGGTACAGGCAAGAGAATGGGGTTGAGAGGGACAGATAGATCAGCAATTATTGAATGGCAGAGTAGACTCGATGGGACTAATGGCATAATTCTGCTCCTATGACATGAACTCATTGAATAGGTAGTGGACCTGGATAGGACAGTTAGAGATACCTAAAGCTAGAGGGTGTCGGCTTCAAATAAGGAGTAAGATATTTAGAGGGGATCAAAGCAAGAACCTTTTCACAAATCTGGAACCCAGTGCTTGAGTGGATAGTGGAGACATTTAAGATTCAAACATAGCTTCTTTTCCGCTATTATCAGACTCTTGAATGGACCCAAGGACACATTCCCGACTCCCCAGTCTACCTCGGTGCAGTATTGCACTTTTTAAATCTGCACCTTCCCTGTAGCTGTAACAATATTTATGTTTGTAGGTTAATCAGCCACCATACAATTGACCCTGAAAGTATAGGGAGTGGATGCTAAAGTGGATAACGCTGAACTAGTGTGAATGGGTATTTGATGGTCTGCATGGACTCACTGGGCCGAACGGCCTGTTCCAATGCTGTGTCTATAAACTAAACTAATATATTCTGCAGTCAGTTTCCATTCTCTTTGCACTACGTGTTGTCCTTGTGTATGTTTTGATTGCAATTGTGTATCTGTGTATTTCCACTTGGATGGCATGCGAAGCAAAGTTTTTCACTGTATCTCAGTTCATAAAACAATGATAAATCAATAAACCAAAACTAAGTATCTGCATGAGCACTTGAGTCGCCGATGCTGAGCAGGCTACGGACTAAGCTTCTAGGGAATGGGATCAGTGTGTATAGGCACTCGATGGTCAGTGTGGGCATGTGGTTGGGGAGGCAAGCTTCTGTCCTTCAGACTTTAGAGATTGAACCTTTAGAGATACAGCACAGGAACAGGCCCTTTGGCCCACCGAGTCCATGCTGACCAGCGGTCGCCCCGTACACCAACACTATCCTACACACTAGGGACAATTTACAATTTTACCGAAGCCAATTAACCTACAAACCTGTACGTCATTGGAGTGTGGGAGGAAACCAGAGCACGCGGAGAAATCGCACGCGGTCGCAGGGAGAACGTGCAAACTCCGTACAGATAACACCTGTAATCTGTCCTGTATGACTCCATGACTATTATCTGTATGCCAGCGTGTGAAAAGTGAGAGAGATGGCTAAGTATTACATTGGGACCTTGGGGGAAGAACATTATCACAGTCGTGTCAATTTTCTGGGCCTACTGACAGGCAAACACTTCCCAATCTCTACTGAGGGTTTGCCATATACCAGACTCTGAGCAGGTGTTAGGTGTGTAGTTGCAAATCCGAAACCTGATGCCAGTTCTGGGACTTGGTCACAATGAAACTGATGCCATAGACCTTCCAAAGATAAAGACAAAGTGCTGGAGTAATTATGTGGGTCAGGCAGCATTTCTAGAGAAAATGGATGGGTAGCATCTCGGGTTGGAAACCCTTCCATAGATCTTCCATTTTGTTTAAGATAGACACAAAAAGCTGGAGCAACTCAGCAGAACACTGGAGAGAAGGAATGGGTGACGTTTTGGGTCAAGACCCTTTTTTTTGTTTAGTTTGGAGATATAGCACGGAAACAGGCTCTTCAACCCACTGAGTCAGTCTGCGCTGACCAGTGACCTCTACACACTAACACTATCCTACACTATCCAAAATACTAGGGACAATTTACAATTTTACCGAGCCAATTAGCCGACATACCTGTGTGGAGTGTGGGAGAACGCACAAACTCTGTACAGACAGGATTGAACCTGGGTCTCTGACATTGTAAGGCACCAACTCTACTGCTACACCACCATGTTATCAGGTTCGATGCTATACTGTCCAGTGCTGTGTAAAGGAGGTAATTGAGGCCCTGATTTTATCAAACAATTATCCAGAGATGCTTCTGTATTGGGCAGAAAACCCATCGTTTTTTAATGTTAGTGGTTTCCTAGTTGATTGCCCGAGTGTTGCCATTTGTGTGCCTACCATCAACTTTGAGCAATGGTCTATAGGTACGATTCTTATTGCACTCGCGTGCATACAGCGACAGAAGATAATGCAGCGACATTGTCCTTGGACATGTTTAGCCAAGGGTGGTCACGGTGGCATTTGGGAAGAGAAGACATAAAATCATGGAACAGTATTGCATAGAAAAAGGCCATAGGCTGAATGGCTACTTTTATGGAACAATAAAATTGGTTTAATTCCCTGACTGTCTTACATCCCTTAATTTTGTTTAAAATTTAATTTATCTATCCAATTATCTTTTAAAAGGTCTCAAAGTGCTGGAGTAACTCAGCAGGGCCTGGCAGCATCTCTGGAGAACGTGGCTAGATGATAGAGACCCTTCCTCAGCTCGTTCCATATACCCACCACCCTCTGAGTGAAAAGGTTGCCCCTCAGGTTCCTATTAAATCTTAGTGTAGAAACGACGACCTGCAGATGCGGGTTAATACACAAAAGGATGCAAGGTGCCGGAGTCACTCAGCACAGATCAGACTGCAGCTCTGGGGAACATGGATAAATGAATTGACACAATGGTGACAGAATTCTTCCTCCAAGATCCCAGTCGAACATTTAACCATCTCTTTCGCTGAAGAAAGGTCCCGACCCGAAACGTCACCTATCCATGTTCTCAGTATTTCTGCAGAGAATACTTTGTAGATGCCTTTTGCAATATCGTCTATGCTTTGGAATTTCAATGTTCTTGTTTGGATTTTGGAATGCTTATCCATTAGATCAGAATCGGTGCCATTTTGCTCCTTTGAAAAGGTTCTCAGGTAACAGTGGGAATTGTAATGGGATGTATGCTCTTCCGGCAAAGTCAACACTTATTGCCCCATCACCGAATGCTCTTGAGATAATCATTTGTTTACTAATCCATCTCAGTCTGCTTTGGGTTTGAGCTTCAATATTGGCCAGAATGGATCAGGAAATTAGTGTTTATTTGGAAAGAAGGAGAATAATGAGTCGGGATCAGATAGTTTTTATAAACAGCAATATGTTGGATTCTTGAACATCATAAATGGTTCAATGGTATTTTGGAGACTCATGGAATGGCAGATGCTCCTTTACTGTGTTTGAGGGAAAGATCAGATCAGCCTTGATCTTTCTGAATGGCGATGTCTGTAGGCCTATTTTTAGTTTAGTTTAGAGATACTGTGTGGAAACCTGGCCCACCAAGTCCCCACTGACCAACGATCACCCGCACCCTATCCTACACAATCGGGGCAACTTACAGAAGCCAATTAATTTACAGATCTGCAAATCTTTGGAACGTGAGAGGGAACCAGAGCACCTGGAGAAAACCCACGCAGTCATGGGGAGAGTGTACAAACGCCGTTTGGACAGCACCCATTGTCAGGATTGAACCTGGATCTTTAGCGCTGTAAGGTAGCAACATTACTGCTGCACCACTGTCTTGCCCTTGCCTTTATTTCTTGTGCACTCATGCTGCTATGAATGTCTGTGACTAACAGTGTGATATAGACCATGCTAGAAATGGGATTGGTCATTTTTGGCTGGTAAATTCACTATGACAATTACATTCTGTGCTGCATACTTATAAGATTATAAATGCAAGGAATCTCCATTTGGATGGGCAACCATAGCCTTAGAATAAAAGGACATACCTTTAGAAAGAAGATGATGAGGAATTTCTTTCATCAGAGGTGTATCTGTGTAATTCATTGCCACAGCTGTGGAGGCCAAGTCGATGCATATTTTTAAGGTGGAGATTGACAGATTCTTGATTAGTTAGGGTATCAGGGGTTATGGGAAGAAGGCAGTAGAATGGGGTTGAAAGGGAAAGGTAGATCAGCAATGATTGAATTGCGGAGCAGACTTGATGGGCTGAATGGCCTAATTCTGCTCCTAGAACTTATGAACTTATGAACCATTAACTCTACAAAAGCTGAGTTTATTACTTTTTTATTCTGGAAAAGAGAAAAATATTCCAAATGCCATCTCAAGTAGCACCTAAAGTAGTCAAAGTATTATCTCCGTAGAAAAAAACTATAGCATCACACTGGGAAGACGTGCGTACGCCCAAGTACTTACTGAATCAAAACAAGAAAGAGCAATGCTTGAGAGTAAAGTAACTCTCATTTGCTATAATGGCCCTCTAAAAGATAAATTATGACTTAATGGATCACGCAGTGAAGGATATTTAAAATGTAGATGGAGTAAAAAGGCAACAGATAAATAATATTTGGGATAATTAAAATTGACTTCAAGCCTAGTGATAAATAAACATAGAACATGTGTTCCCAAAGCTAAATTACATTCTAATACTTATTGCTACCATTTGTCAGCGTTATAATGTACCCTGAAGCATTAATAAAATTAAAACATTGCTAATATATTTGAGATTTACTGGAGATTACCCAAATGCGGAGTAACTCAGTGGGTTAGGCAGCATCTGTGGAGGGAAATAGACAGATCATGTTTTGAGTTGGGATTTTTCATCAGACTGCTATACCAATGGGGAGGTCTAATGTGTATATATTAAATAAAATAAAAGTGCATATGTATTTCCCTCTGCAGAGCAAGATATTTAAGTGATTTAAAGTCAATTAATAACATTTGGGGGAGTGAAGATAGTTGTTTAGCAAATGGTTGCTACAAACATAAATGGTCCAGGAATAATGAATGTGATGGTGGCCCGGTTAAATATTTTTAACAATGTTGAATAAGGTTTAACATTTAAACTTTAGAGATACAGCGTGGAAACAGACCCTTCAGTCTACCGAGCCCGCACCGGCCAGCGATCGCCCCGTACACTAGCACTTTTCTACACAATAGGGACAGTTCACAATCTACATGAGCCACTTAATATACAAACCCCCCTGTCGTTGGAGTGAGAGAGGAAACCCGGAGCAAATCCAGGTGGTCATGGGAAGAAAGTACAAACTCCGTACAGACAACACCCATGGTCAGGATCTAACTGGGGTCTCTGGCGCTGAGAATCAGTACGGTTGTGGCACTGGGCCGCCCTGAGACCCTTCTTCAGACAATTATATGATGTTCCACAACTGCTTAGCCTCAAAATGCTCATTTAACCCTCCTTTGAGCGCCTGGGCTGCCAAATCGCACGTCCCTGTGACGCCCAAACCTCTGAATGAAATTGCTCCAACCTTTGTTCAGGCAAGTGCCTCCAAGGTGTGCCAGCTGCGTTTTATCTGCAAAGGACAATGTAGGGAAATGAAAGATGCTTCCAGCAGCCAGAATATGAACTTCGAGCAGCAATGGTCATTTTAGAAATTGCATGGCTTCATAAAGCATTTTGGTCAACTTACAGAAAAGCGATTCCACAAGCTCTGCTGCCATATGTTTCAGAGTCGCAGGCTTGCGGCTAATTAAGTCCTAGCTGGCTGACAAAGAGGTTTTCAATTACAGCAGCTTTCTACTGAAGTGTAATGTGTTTCTTGCTGCTGGATTGGTGTCTCTGATCTGGTACAGCGCTGCAAGCCTCTGAAATATTTACGCTCCTTCAGCCCTGTTTCTTTGATCATCCCAAACTTCATTTGCCCCTCTCACTCTCCCCCGCACATTGCCCACAGCCTTACTATTAACATCTCTTCTACGTGCCAATGAGTTGCTCCAGTTTCAGTAGTGGGAGCTCTACCCGAAGCAGCTCAGTGGCGCAGCGGTGGAGTTGCTGCCTCACAGCTCCAGAGACTCGGGTTTGATCTTGGCTATGGGTGCCGTCCGTATGGAGTTTGTACGTTCTCCCGACGACTGCTTCGATTTTCTCCGGGGGTGCTTCGGTTTGCTCCCATATTCCAAAGATGTACATATTTGCAGGTTAATTGGCTTTGGTAAAATGTATGGGTGTTTGCTAGACCGTGTGGACTCAGTGGGCTGAAGGGCCTGTTTCCGCGCTGTATCTCTAAAGTAAAGTCTAAAGCTGTGCCCTTGACAGCTAAGAGAGAGTTCTACTGCAGAACCAAAGCTATCACTTGGGTCAGCAGCAATATAGCAGAGTGACAGCGAATTTTAGCAACTTTCACACATGTAGAGCCATGGAGGACGGAAATAGTCCGAAGAAGGGTTCTGACCAGAAACATCACCTTGATCTCCAGATATGCTGCCTGATCTGCTGAGTTACTCCAGCACTTTGTTTTTTTTTTTGTAAACCAGCATCTGCAGCCCCATGTTTCAATATTTTACTGCTCCACTGCAAAATCTCCACATGGTATGCCTACTTTGGAAAACGTTCTGTTCTATAAGACTGGTACTTCTGGAAAGATCAGCAATAGAAGCCATCTCTAAGTTACCACGAGTAGGGAGTGGTGAGTTACCAACCTAAACTTCAGAGCAATGTGGCATTCTGAATATAATGAAAAGGAGCTGCCGATGCTGGTTTACACCAAAAATAGACACAAAGTGCTGGAGTAACTCAGCGGGTCAGGCAACATCTCTGGAAAGGTGGGGTCTTGGATTCGAGACCCTTCTTCAGTATGTCTATCTTTGATATAAACCAGCATCTATTTCATAAACTGAGTTGGGCCTACACAATGGCGCAGCGATAGAGTTGCTGCATTATAGCACCAGAAACCCGGGTTAGATCCTGAGTATAGATGCTGTCCATATGGAGTTTGTACGTTCCCCCTATGACCATGTGGGTAATCTCCGGGTGGACAGGTTTGTAGGTGAATTGGCTTCAGTAAGTTGTAAAATTGTCCCTCGTGTGTAGGATAGTGCCAGTGTATGGGCTGATTACTGGTCGGCATGGACTCAGTGGCCGAAGGGCCTGTTTCTGCACAGTATCTCTGAAGACTAAAGTCACTCCAGCATTTTATGTCTATCTTTGGCACTCGGGATAACTTGCCAAGCCATTGCAGGGGGCAACTGAGAATCAGATACTTAAATAAATCTAAATAGCTGGTTTCAGAAAGCTCACGGTTGCGTATAGGTCAGACCAAGCGGCGGAGGCCGATTTTCTTCCTTATTTGGCATTCTGCAAGTTTCATGAGCTTCTGTTCTGATACCAGCTATTTAATGCCAGATTTATTTAATTAGCTGAATTTAAAGTGCTCAACTGCTTTCCTGGGATTTGATCTAGGATTAGTAGTTCAATCACCGTGCTAATAGACCCTTTATTTGAATGCATGCACGCATGCCCATGCACATGTGAAAATGCGCACACTCATTCAAATAAATTCTTCAATTCCTTTGCTTCACATTTTCTGTCTTTTCATCTCTGGCATTTGTCCAATTATCTGCCTATCAACCCCCTGCACCAGCCCCCTCACCTGTATCAACCCATTACATCAGTAGGAAGGAACTACAGATGTTGGTTTATACTGAAGATAGACAAAGTTCTGGAGTAGCAGCAGGTCAGGCAGCATCTCTGTCGAAAAGGAATAGGTGATTTTTGTGGTCGCAACCCTTCTCCAGACTTGATTCTTCAGTCTGAAGAGGGTTCCAACCCGAAATGTCACCTAGTCCTTTTCTACAGAGATGCTGCTTGACCTGCTGTTACTCCAGCACTTTGTGTCTATCTCCGACTTATTACATACCAGGCGCTGCCTTGACCCTCCTATCTTCCAGCTTTTTTTCCCCTCCCCTCACAATCACTTTGAAAAAGCGTCCTGACCAAAAACGTCATCTGTCCAAGTTCTCCAGAGATGCTGCCTGACCTATTGAGTTACTCAGGCATTTTGTGTCTTATTTTGGCCTAAACCAGAGACAAGGGCATCAAGAGGTCATCTAACATGCAGTGGAGCACTCTTTACTTCCGTGTCACAGTGCGAAGCACCCGTGCAGATGGGCCCATTACTTTAGAAAACATGTCAAGGCAATGGAGAAGGTGAAGAAGAAGAAGATGCAGGAAGATTGTTCCCGATGTTGGGGAGATCCAGGACAAGGGGTCACAGCTTAAGGATAAGGGGGAAATCCTTTAAGACCGAGATGAGAAAGACTTTTTTCACACAGAGAGTGGTGAGTCTCTGGAACTCTCTGCCACAGAGGGTAGTTGAGGCCAGTTCATTGGCTATATTTAAGAGCGAGTTAGATGTGGCCCTTGTGGCTAAGGGGATCAGGGGGTATGGAGAGAAGGCAGGTACGGGATACTGAGTTGGATGATCAGTCATGATCATATTGAATGGCGATGCAGGCTCGAAGGGCCGAATGGCCTACTCCTGCACCTAATTTCTATGTTTCTATATAAAGATTTAGTGGTGAAGTGAATTTAGAAAAATTGAATTTTTTAGTATAATGTAATTTTTTAGTATATCCAGGATATCTGGAGGTGTTCAAATAACATTTGCACTGGGGGAATTTAAATTGTAAAATAAATCTGGAACGAGAGAGCGAGCATTTGTAATGGTGACCATGAAACCGCCAGATTGCTGTAAAAAGCCATCTGTTTCACAAATGACCTTCATTGTTGGAAATCTCCCAATCTGGCCAGTCCCAAGCTCCATAGTTAGTTGTTTCAAACCAGTCAGTTCAGGCCGATTAGAGATGATATTGACACCAAGTGCTGGAGTAACTCAGCGGGTGAGGCAGCATCTCTGTAGAACATGGATGGGTGACGTTTCAGGTTGGGACCCTTCTTCACAGGTCTGAGTCTGAAATGCCACCTATCCGTGTTCTACAGAGATTCTGCTTGATCCACTGAGTTACTTCAGCTTTTGGTGTCTTTTTTTGTAAAACAGAATCTGCAGTTCCACATATCTAGAGATGATCTTGCCTGGGACCTCCACATCCAGTGAACAGAATAATGGAAAACACCTCTTTGTGTTTCCCACTCAAACTTTGGTGATGCTTCAATAAAGTACATTGGGATGTTTGTAAATGTGTTACATAAATATAACTGTGTAGGAAGGAACTGCAGTTGCGGGTTTGCCGAAGATAGATACAAATTGCTGGAGTTACTCAGGCAACATCTCTGGAGAGAAGGAATGGATGAGGTTTTGGGTCGAGACCCTGCTTCAGACTAGTTAGGGGTAAGGGAAACGAGAGATATAGACAATGATGTAGAGAGTTAAAGAGCAATGAATGAAAGATATGCCAAAAAAATTGATAAAGGAAACAAGACATTGTTAGCTGTTTTTTGGGTGAAAAAGAGAAGCTGGTGTGACTTGGGTGAGGGAGGGTTAGAGTGAGAGAGGGAATGTTGGGGTTACTTGAAGTTAGATAAATCAATATTCATACCACTGGGCTGTAAGCCTAATAAATATAACTAGTCATCCTACCCGTTCCACTGTTTGCATCCGTGTATCCCTCTTATTAACACATCTTTCCCAGCCAACAATGGACCATTATGGGCTCCTCCCTTCCTGAGGTCATCAGTTGCCGGCCCTAATTTGTTCTGGCCTTTCTGCCTCCGGTTTATTATCCCCCACCACCCATCCTCTATATTTCAGTCTGAAGAGGGTTCTGAGCCGAAAGATCACTTATTCCTTTTCTCCAGAGATGCTGCCTGGCCCATTGAGTTACTCCAGCACTTTGTGTCTATCTTCGGTCAAAACCAGCATCCGTAGTTCCTGCCTACACATTACATAAAAGTTGTCGTCTAGCATGGAATAACTGGATAGATCCTTCAGTGAACTTCTTTGCCCCTACGGAGTCCTACTGTTATTAAAAAGAGTTATGTATTTACAGATTTTAAATCAGATGCTTAATTCTTTTTGCCCACAGCAGAATCATTATGATATACTTCTCAAAGCTTGACAGCATCTGCGCAAAATTTGGAACAAATATTCCCTGGGAATCAGTGGCGATGATTATGCTGTGTGTTTTGTGCTGGTCATTAGACATTATTCCAAGATCAGTTGCGTTAAATGGATGATTTAATAGAGTGCGGCATGTAGCAATGTAAAACTAAGGTAAACCTCTGCTTATCAACATGTGGCTGCCTACATTTTCAGAAATATGTATGCTAATAGTTTATTTTATGAGAGGATAGAGCAAACCGCAGCTCGAAACGAGCGATACAATTAATCTTTAGTTATTTTAACCTGGTGAGAGCCTGATAGAGGCAACACAGTGGTGCAGCGGTAGAGTTGCTGGCTAATAGCTCCTGAGACTCGGGTTCCATCCTATGGTTGCTGTCTGCACGGAGTTTGTTTGTTCTCCCCATGACTGTGTGGGTTTTCTCCCGGTACTCCAGTTTCCTCCCACACGCCAAAGACATACAGGCTTGTAGGTTAATTGGCGTCGGTAAAAATGTAAATTGTCCCTAGTGTGTAGGATCATGCTAGTGTAGGGGGGGAGATTGATGTTCACCACGTCTCGGTGGGCCGAAGGGCCTGTTTCGGCGGGGTATCTCTAAAGTCTAAAAGAATCGCCCTGTAAGCAACTGCACCAGAAAGCCAAACCTCAGGCCATGGGGACCCAGCGTGAGAGAACAAAGGGGAATCTGATGTGGAGGGGGGTGGGGGGCATTCTAGTTTTAGAATCCTCTGCCCAGGAGATAAGCCTGCATTCATTTTTTTGTTCCTTTGTTTGTTCCGGTTAAGGCGCTGGGCACACGGCAGCCAGCCAACAGTCCCTTGTCTTTTTCTTTTTGTTTTCACTTTTAATTTCAAGTGTTCGTGCACCTTGTTGTGTGTTGTGACCGTTGGCAGAGCATCCGGGGATGAATAAAGTTTTTTCGTATCGTGCGGTGGAAAAGATAAGACAACACCTTTTAATGTTTATTACTTAGAACTTGTCTCTAAGCACAGAAACCAAACCCCCTTCCAAATAGAAAGTACTTATATTATTATGTTTGCATAAATTGAATAAATCAAGGTTTGAGAAAGTTCAAACATGTTGTGCCTGTATCATCAATTCCATTGGTACAGAAACTCGACCCAGAGATATCATCACTCCCTCCCCTCCCTAAAGTGAGGGACCAGTGTCCTAGAAACCTGATGCCATGATAAAGAAAATTATCACACATGTGTGTCTCTCTTTAGACTTTACTTGAGAGATACAGCGTAGAATCAGGCCCTTTGGCCCACCGAGTCCATGCTGGCCAGTGATCATCCCGTACACTGGCTCTATCCTACACACTCGGGAAATTTTACAATTTTGCCGAAGCCAATTAACCTACAAACCTATGTAGGAAAGAACTGCAGATGCTGGTTTAAATCAAAGGTAGACACAAAATTCTGGAGTAACTCAGCGGGACAGGCAGCATCTCTGGAGAGAGGAATGGGTGATGTTTCAGGTCGAGACCCTTCTTCAGACTCCACAAGGGGTGGGAGATTCCAACCTTCACGTGGTCCGCCCTGTTTTGACGAATGCAATCAACCTGACATGCACAATCAAATAAGATCAAATAGAACAAGTTGTCCAGCAACTTTAGGCTGTATACGCATGAAGAAGAAGGCTCCTGTGCACGTCATACGCAAGAAGAAGATGACAAACCTGTACGTCTTTGGAGTGTGGGGGAAAAATTGGGCACCCGGAGAAAACCCATACAGTCACAGGGAGAACGTACAAACTCTGTACAGACAGCACCCAGACCGTCAAACTCTGGTCTTTGGTGCTGCAAGGCACCAACTCTACCACTGCGCCACTGTGCCACCCCTCTTCTTCTTGTGTCTATCATATCTGCCTCCACCATTATCCCTGGAAGCACGTTCCAGGCACTTTACTTCTGCACTTGATCAAAGTAGTACAATTTAAGGAATAAAATTAAGAGCCAAGAAATCAAACAAGTAATAGAGAAATTCATGAGCTTAAGGTTTTGGTAGCAATTGGCTAAAAAATAGTTCAGTCGTCATTTTCAGTAATTAAAAATAGGTTTACTCACAGGGGGTTAATTAATATTGATTAGAAGTACACCAATTTTTGCAATTTATAAATATCACACCAATCCTAAAATCAAAATGCCAGAATACTGGAAAACCTGTAAATGCAAATACTGAAATGGTCCATCATAACCGAGAGAGAGAGACACAAATAAGTTAACAGTAGGAGGAAAGATGGCAGAGGAGGCAAAGATTGAATGGAATTTCTGTGTTAGGACGCGGTGAAATGGCTTATTGGCAGAACTAATCAACATATTAAGCTTTTTTACCTGTGTAATAGATTGTTAATGGTAAGGTGATGGGAACTGGCTGTGGGCCTGACATACTGATAGGATAAGAACACCTGGGCCACTGTAATATAAAAACAGAAAATTATATATTTTTTTCACAACATTTTCTGTTCCGTTACTGGAAAAAGCCATTTGTGTGAACTGATTCAGTAACTTTTCTTTTGTAAAGAACCCAAGGGGGACCCAAGGATAATTCAAGGATCAATAACCCAAGGATAGAAGTAAATAGAATACAATTTTGTATTTTATAGGAAGGAGCTGCAGGAATTTTCATCTGTAAATTGTCTTTAGTGGGTAGGGCGTGGATGAGACAGTGGATGACATATAGTTAGTGTGATTGGGTGATAGATGGTCAGCATGGACACGGTGGGCTGAAGGGCAGTACCTTCCAATATGTATCTCTGAACCAAAATAAATCAAGCACAGGAAGAAAGAAAAAGGATATAAATAATTGAGAGAAATTAATGATAATATTTGTTAAAATAAATGGTACAGAATAGTGGAAATTTGAAGGGGGCTGGGCAAAGTTTGTTTTACCAATATGGTACGATATGATACGATACGATATTGTCCAAGATGCTTTGCAGTTTGAAGAGCATCCTCCCCACCAAGACCAGCTCCCCTGAATCCAACTGCGCCCCCAGGACGGAGCCAGCCTTTCTGATGAGCTTGTCATTCCTGTTGGCGTCCGCGGTCTTCACCCTGCTGCCCCAGCACATGACAACAAAGAAGACAATCATGTCTGTTCCAATATCTTGAATGATCCACTCCATCTACCATCCCCAAACTGTCACAAAGTTCTCCCCTTTAAGTATAAAACAGCTCTGGAAAAACTACCAAAAGGAAGAGACTCCACACTTGTAATAGTTAATTCTGGGTTCCAGAGAAGGTGATTGATAATTGTTAATGCTTTAATATATCATTAAAAAGGTACTTGCATGAAAAGAACAATACTTACCATTCTGTGGCAATGTTAGCAGTCAATTAATGGACCTAAAGTGGGTGATAAAGTGAGTGTTGCTACTTAGCATTGCAGCTTTAGGAGATTCACGTTAATGTGAGCACTTGCTATGTGCCTTTAACTCATACATAAGAAAGGGTAGTATTAGCCTGTTGTTATCTTTGCTGCAAAAGCTCTTCGAATATAGATTCTAATACAGACAGATTAATAATGAATTAATCCAGTCAGAAAAATATTCCAAATTATCTTCAAGAACACAATAAATCGCTAGTAATGTATTAAATAGATTAGAGACATTAGAAAACTCTTCAATCATGACAATGGATTCAGGCTGTTGGGAATACCAACGCATTTTTTATGTTTTATTGTACATGATCAATGCTGTGTTTAAACTCTATTGAATTATTATGTATTTAGGCAAACTGAATTTATATATTTATGAATCATTTGACATTCAGCATCAATAAATTGCCCTTTCTTTTTGCCTGTGGTCAGTTGATACATATTTTATTTTAAATATACAAAATGGTAATGCAATTGGATCAGAGTCTGACAGAAACTAATACTCGGCTACCAGCTCATGACTGTGCTTACCCTTGCATTCCCTCTCTCTCTCTGTCCCTCCCCAGCCGAGTTGACCTATTAGTTTCACTGTCATCCTGCTTAGTTTCACTGTATCACTTGTTATCACCTTCTCCACAGCTGACAATGGACATTTCTGTGCTCCTTGATCATCGTTGCTGGCGTTGATTTGTTCTTTTCATATCTTTAATTTGTTCTTTGTACCTTTTCATATCTCTTGTTTCCCTCTCCCCAAACTCTCAGTCTGAAGAAGTTATGACATAATGTGTACAAATTGTGGGTCTTTAATAATTGTCTTTTGCAATTTTCTAAAGGACTAGACTAAGTGGGACCCGTTGGGTCGCTGTCACACGGGAGGCTTGGTCCCCCCACGCAACCCGTTCCCCCAACGCAATATTCTACCACTCGCCCGTTCCCCAACGCAATATTCCACCGCTCACGCATAGCCACCAACTGCGCAGGCGCGGCTCATTTCCCCACATCCCCCTCCTCTTCACCCTCCCTCTTCTTTCCCTCTTCTCCCCTCCCCTAATTCCTCCCTCACCTCTCCCTCCCTCTCCTTTCCCCTACCCTCAGTCACTCCCTCGCTTCATAACTCCTCACCCCCCCTACCACCCTCCTATCCCTCTATCCCCCACCTCCCCCACTCCTCGCCTCCCCTATCCCCCCCCCCCTCCTCACCTCCCCCACTGCCCTCCTCTCCATTCCCCACTCCATACCTCTCCCACTACCCCCTCATCTCCCTCTATTCCCCCTCCTCCCTCACTCTCCCTCCTCACCTCCCCACTTTCCCCCCTCTCCCTTCCTACCCCCTCCTCCCTCAATCCCCCCACTCTCGCCCCTCACCGCCCTAGGATGGCGACAAAGTTGTACTTGAGGTGGGGGGCTGTGTGGGGGGAAGGGGGGGTGGAGCGTCCTGGAACCGTGGGAGGGGAAGGACTTCAGGCAGGGGCTGTCGAGCGGGGCAAGCGTCCTGGAGCTGCGGGAGGGGGAGAGCTTCAGGTGGGGACTGTCGGGGGGGGGGGGGGGGGTGGGAGGGGGGCGAGTGTCCTGGAGCCGCGGGAGGAGGAGGGCTTGACGTGGAGCCAACCCACGGCCCGGGGTGGCAGAAATTAAAATAGAAATAACGTACTCGTGGACCCGTTGTGAGGGGAAAAAAAAGATGGCGCTGTGAAATTTTGGAAAAACCCCAACTACGCAGGCAGTAAGCAAGGAGCCGTTGGGTGCCCTTTGCGACAGCAGTAAAGTCGCACATGGGAACTCTCCTCCAACTGTTCATGCGCAGGTGGGGGCGTTGCTTTAAGTTAAAAAAAAATTTAAACGTTAATAACTTTTAAAATATACCATTGATCTTTAAAAAAACGTTTCATTTACAGCACATGACAATGGTGAGTAAGGTGGGGCAAAAAACAGCACTATCATGTATCATGTACGGCAAACCTACAAACAAACAAGATGAGAGTTTTTTATATATATCTAGATATAGATATAGATATAGATATAGATATATATAGATATTTATAACTTGTAGGGAAGCATTATTCATTTCGATAAGATATTGACTATTAAGATAGTCTTTACTGTAAGATGCAGTGTGGAAACAGGCCCTTCCGCTCACTGTCCACGTCAGCCAGCGATCACCCTGTACATGCACTATCCTACACACCAGGGACAATCTATAAAGGGCAATTAACCCACAAATCTGTATGCCTTTGGAGTGTGGAAGGAAACCCACTGGGGTCACAAAGAGAACGTACAAACTCTGTACAGACAGCACCCTTAGTCAGGATCGACCCGGGTCTCTGGCACTGAAATGCAGCATCTCTACCACTGCACCACTGTACCACCCTACATTCTGATATATCAGAAATATTAGAACCTTGTGCGTAAGAACAAAGCCTTATTTGATAGAATCAACTGCTGAAGCCTGAACATGAATATCTCTGCTTCAAATAATTCTGTTTGAGTTCATCATAATTGGCCTTTGGAAAACAGTTTTCATTTTATATAGGGTTAACCTTCATAAATGAGTCTTATCATGGGAGCAAAGTTCCAAGTAATGGTAAAAATAGCAGAAATCCATTATTATTTTGCACCACTACTACATTATTGATTATTCCCATCTACTTCATACAAATGGAAACATTTGGCCTTTAATGGGGATTCATGATTTAAACAGCATTCCAATGTTCCTGACTCCTGCAGAATGTAATAGACAGCCATATTAGGTTCAGGGAAGACAAGTAAAGTACATTATGAAATTATTATCAAACTCATGTTTCTTTGTTGCTTTCCTAATTCTAAGTTTACACTTTACTCAAACATGAGCACAACATTTTGACAATAATGTTATATCATTAAGTGAAATTAAAACCAGCGCTCTGGTATAACGGGTCTAATTTAGTGCTGACCTCTTAAAGGGCAAGGAATCGGTGAATCATTAACAAAGCACTAATGAGGGCGTTACTTGAACTTATTGCTATTATTGAAACATAAACTCTGCGAGACTCTGGCAAAGTCATATAAAGGAGGAAACATCATCTTGCACAAGCTCTCGAAGACCAAGCTAGGAAGCGGCAATGCTGAAACAAAGACGCATTTCTTCCCAGCATGGTCGCATTTCAAACATTGTGATGGCTACTTTCTTATCAGTAAACTGTATTTGTATAGTCTAAAATAGACCAACTTGAAATGTCACCCCTGCACAGATGCTGCCTGAGTTACTCCGCACTTTGTTTTTCTCAAGATTCCAGCATCTGCATTGCACTGCAGTGACAGATTTTCATATCGTTCAAGGAATCTTTCCTCTAGCCACGCATTGAAGGCAGGGGTTTAGGAGATTAATTGATACGCACTCACAAGCTCTCCACGTGACATAGTTATAACATACTGAGTTAAGCTAAATGGCTACTACATTCCCCATGCCTCCATTTGCATTGTCTGATTTGCTTTCAGCTTTGGGAAGCAGAGATTTGTTGGCTTGGAGGGATAAGGGCCAAACGTGGTTACTGGGACAAGTTTAGACGAGGCACCTTGGTCAGCATGGACAAATTGGTCCAAAGGGCCTATTTCCATACTGTGTGACTCTGTCTCAGGTTCGATCCTGACTCCGAGTGCTGTTTGTATGTTCACCCCGTGACCCCTTGAGTTTCGGGTGCTCCGGTTTCATTCCCTACACCAAAGACATCCATGTTTGTAGGTTAATTGGCTTTGGTAAAAATTGAAATTTCTCCCTAGTGTGTGCAGGTGTATTGGGGATCGTGGGCCACGCGGACTCAGTTGGCCAAAGGGCTTGTTTCCTCGCTGTATTTCTAAACTAAACTAAACTCAAAGACTTGGAGGAGACAACCAAATCATTAAAGGAGGCGAATTTTAGAAAGGAGATGAGGAGGAATTTCTTTAATCAGAGGGTGGTGAATCTGTGGATTTCATCACCGCAGATGGCTGTGGAGGCCAAGTAAATGGATATATTTAAGGCAGAGATTGATAGCTTCTTGATTAGTACGGGTGTCAGGGGTTATGGGGCGGGCAGGGAATTGTGGTTGAGAGGGAAAGATAGATCAGCCATGATTGAATGGTGGAGTAGATTTAATGTACCAACTCTGTTCCAAGAACTTATGAGCTTACGAAAATTTGGAATAAGATACAGATGATAAATTAGAATTGCACCATACACCATCTTTAGTGTATTATAGAAATCTTTACAGCCAGTGGAAAACTTTGGATGAGCAGTCACTTCTGTAGTGTAGGAATACTGGCAGGCAATTTGTGCATAGCAAACCCATGCATTAAGCCCAGTTAAAGCTGGAAAGGAGAATGTATGATTGAAAACGTAAACTGAACATTGTGGAAGGGACAGAGGCACGTTAAAGAAAAATACAAACCTTGTAAATGCAGAGTACAAATTGAAAGATTACTTTTTTGTTGTTGGAAAGAATGTTGGAAACAATATATAGTAATGCAGGATCATAAAAACATATGACAGGTTGGTAGAAACACTGAATCTTTATATTCAATGTGTTGCCAGAATGGTAATCTGTTTTATCATTGCCAGTTGGTAATATAACCCTATCAGTCCTGTCAGATACAGTTTGGACTGAGGTTATTTTACCCACCTAGTTTTCTTTCTATTGATAAAGGACCTGTGACTGCCTTCAACTGGTGCTCAAGATAAAAATTGATCCCATAAATTCCTATCAACATTGAAGTTATGGATAGGAAAGGTTCAGAGGCAATGTGCCATACACAGACATGTGGGACTGGTGTCGATGGGGCATCTTGGTTGGCATGGGCCGAAGGGCTGTTTCCATGTTGTATGACTCTATGACTCCATGGCTAAACACATATCTGTAGTGCAAGCAACAAAAGCATTGCCTTTTCTTGGAATACATTGAAATCAGTCCTCCAAGACCAAAGGCTGGGTGCCCTAGTTTCTTCTGGGCTTCTGATTCTCCCTATTCCTCCTCTTAAAATCCACCTCTTTGATCACTCAACCAAAGAGCTCAATGGGCGGCATGGTGGCGTATTGGTAAAGATGCTGTGTTAGTGCCAGTGACCCGGGTTTGATCCTGACCATGGGTGCTGTCTGTACAGAATTTGTACGTTCTTCCTGTGACCACATCGGTTTTCTCTGGGTGCCCAACTTTCCCCCCGCACGTCAAAGACATACAGGTTTGTAGGTTAATTGGCTTCAGTAAAAATTGTGTAGGATTGTCGAGTGATTGCTGGTCGACGCGGACTCGATGGGCTGAATGAATCACCCTGTAAGCAACAGCACAAGAAAGCCAAACCCCAGGGCCTGTTTCCACACTGTATCTCTAAATTAAACTAAACTAGACTCAGATAATGAGTGAGTGGTACTTGGTGTGACTAAGGATGCCAGCAGCTGAGAACGATTATGCACCTAAGAAGGCAATCTTCAAGCAAATATAGAGAAAGTGCAATAGCTCTGGATGTTGGAAATGATCTCGGAATAGAAACTTATAAAGAGGTGCAGGAGTGGGACAATTAGCCCTTCAAGCCCGCCACACCATTCGGTGCCCGCTGGTCCAATCTTGGACCCACTCTCCTATTTTCTCCCCACACCCCTTCACTCTCCAAGTTTAAATGATTGTCAGTCTCCACTTTGAATGTATTCAATCAATCAGGTTCTGTGGCTTGGTAGGGTAGAGAATTCCATAGATTCACCATCTTCTGCGGAAGAAATTCCTTTTGCTCCCCACCTTAAATGGGAAACTGCTTGCTTTGAAATTGTGTAGGAAGGAACTGCAGATGTTGGTTTACACTGAAGATAGACACAAAATGCTGGAGTAAATCAACGGGTCAGGCAGCATCTCTAGACAAAAGGAATAGGTGACGTTTCAGGTTGAGACCCTTCTTCAGCCTGAGAGTCGGGGAAGAGGGAAATTAGATGTATGAGGGAGTCTTCAGACTAAGAATTTCAGACTGGGCAGCTTACAACCCAGCGATATGAATATTGATTTCTCTAATTACAAGTAACCCTTGCATTCCCTATCTTTCCATCCCTCCCCCACCCTAGTCCTCCTGTTAGTTTCACTGTTCCTATCCCTTCATTTTAACCTCTTCCACAGCCACCAATGGACGGTGGTGGGCTCCACCTTTCCTGGGTCATCGGTGCTGGCTCTGATATGTTCTGTACATTTTCATACCTCTAGTTTCCCTCTCCCCTGACTCTCAGTTGGAAGAAAAGTCTCGACCCGAAACATCACCAATTTCCTTTCTCCAGACATGTTGTCTGACCCGCTGAGTTACTCCAGCATTTTGTGTCTGCTTTGAAACTATGCCCCTTGATGTTCGGGCTGTTTAGTTTTCTACCTGAACCTCTTGTGTATTTTGCAGCATTTTATTTTGGTCTTGTGACATTGGCAGGGTCTTGCATTTGTTCGATGGTAATCAGTTGATTCTCCAATTTTAAATAATATCCTCCTACCCTCTGTCAATCTCTGCGCCCCCTTTCCCACACCAGTGCATACCCATTTCTCCCACTATCAAGCCCCCCCCCCCCCATTCCCTTCCACCTATATCCCTTCTTCAAGTTTAACATTTCACTCCTCCTTATCTGACACCATTTTGTCCCCATTTCAACTCAAGCCTTTATCACATATTCCACCCATCTGCCGTTCACGCCCCCCCCCCCCCCCCCCCTCACCTGTACCCACCTATCACTTGCCAGGCTTCATCCGGCCCCCATCTCTCTTTTCCGGCTTTCTCTCCCACTATCGCAATCAGCCTGTAGAAGGGTTCGACCTGAAACATTGTCCATTCATTCCCTCCACAGATGTTGCATGACCCGCTAAGTTATACACTGTGTTTTTCGATCAGTTCAGATTGACTAGGCTGCCAGTTTCTGTATCAGCAGGATCATTAGAATACTTTGCAGAGCTGGGACAACTTTCCCTCTGGCAACCAGCAACAATCTTTCCAACCTTTAGTGGTTTTATTACTGTCAAATTGATGAGGTACTTCCACCGTGATCACTGTCAGGGCAGCCAATGATTATCCATCAATAGCCATCCCAAAACCCAATGTTCTAGTGATGATCATTCATAAGTTCATATCACAGGGGCAGAATTAGGCCACTCGACCTATCAGGTCTACTCCGCCATTCAATCATGGCTGCTCTATCTTTCCCTCTCAACCCCGTCCTCCTGCCTTCTCCTCATAAATCCTGACACCCGTACTAATCAAGAATATATCAATCTCTGCCGTAAAAATATCCATTTACTTGGCATCCACAGCCCTCTGTAGCGATGAATTCTGCCGAGTCATCACACTTTGAATTGAGAAATTCCTCCTCGTCTCTTCCCAGAAGATACGCCCTTTTATTCTGAGGCTTTGGCTTCGGGCCCTGGCCTCTCCCACTAATGGAAACATCCTCTCCACTTCCTCTTCCATTGCTGTGTGCGGGGTCTTGCTGTGAACGTTTCTCCCCCGTGACAATATTCTGACTTGTTGCTGTGAATCCATTCATCTCAATGCAAGCTTTTCTTGTCTACTCTGGAGCTGTAATTTATCTCGTTGTATAAAGTGGAATGGGCTCTGTTCGACTGAGGGGATAAAAGGGGATAAAACTCTCCAGTGTGCTGAAATTTCACTCCCTAGGTGGGAGAGATTTCCATTTGCCAGTGTAATGATCTAGTTGGTTTCTAATTAAGTTATAAACTGGTGAAAACAAACAACTTCAACGGAATAATAACTAAATATTTCAGCCCAGAATAACTGGCTGGCATAAATGAGTTGCACTAGCTTCTCGTTTTCACCCGACAAACGGCTAACAATGGCCTGTTTCCTTTATCATCGTTACTTTTTTTGCATATCTTTCATCATTGTTCTTTATCTTTCTACATCATCATCTATATCTCTAATTTCCCTTATCCCTAACCAGTCTGTAGAAGGGTCTCGACCCGAAATGTCACCCATTCCTTCTCTCCAGAAATGCTGCCTGTCTCGCTGAGTTACTCCAGCTTTTTGTGTCTATCTTCGGTTTAAACCAACGTCTGCAGTTCCTTCCTACACAGGATTTTTTTAATAGGGGGTTGCACGTAAGGTCATCAGGTCAAAGGGCGTGACGCACGGAGCAGCTCAATTCATGTGGAGGACATGGCAGCCTACCGCATACCATATTAATACATAAAACGTGTACTCTCTTACCGGTTAAAAACCGCCGAAATGGTCAATCTTTGCACTGTAAATATTTGTGGAAATCGAGGTAACTGAGAGACATTTATCCTACTTCAGAATTCCAAAAGTGAGGAGAAATGATGGTAGAGAGAATCAACAGCTGAAGGGACAACAACAGCTAAAGTGGTTGCCGAACATTGGCCGTACAGATATCAAGATTGAAAATATTAGGAATTATCACGTTTGTTTACTGCGCTTCATCAACAGTAAGGCATTATTTGTGTTTTTTCCTGATTCCTTTGGTATCTAAAAAGTTTCTGAAGTGATGAATCTGGCTGTAAAATTTTTAAATCACCCATGGTTCTCAAGTGGGTTTTTACAGTTTTAGATACCAAAGGAATCAAGAAAAAACACTTAATGCCTCACTGTTGATGAAATGCAGTGAGCAAATGCGATAATTTCCAATATTCTGTGTCCTTCATGTTCACACACAAAGTGAATGACATGTAGTTTAGAGATACAGCGTGGAAACAGGCCCTTCAGCCCACCAATTCCACACCGCCCAGTGATCCCTGCACATTAGAGTCATAGAGTCATACAGCATAGAAACAGACCCTTTGACCCAACTTGCCAAAACCATCCAACAAAACCCATCTATGCTAGTCCCACCAGCCTATGTTTGGCCCATATTCCTCCAAACCTATCTTATGTATGTACTTGTTTAATTTGATATAGTTGACAAACAGCAATGGGCCCAGTACCAAACCCTGAGGCACACCTAGTCACAGGCCTCCAGTCCAATAAGCAACTTCCCATCATCACCCTCTGCTTTCTTCCATGGTCAATTTTCTATCCATTCGGCTATCTCTCCTTGGATCCCATGTGATCTAACCTTCCAGAGCAGCCTACCATGCGGAACCTTGTCAAATGCTTTGCTGAAGTCCATATATACAACATCTACAGTTCTGTCCTCATCAACTTTTTTGGTCACTAGCACTATCCTACACACGGGGGATAATTTTACAATTTCACTGAAGTCAATTAACCTATAAACCTGTACGTCTTTGGATTGTGGGAGGAAACTGGAGTACCTGGAGAAAACCCACAAGGTCACAGGGAGAACATACAAACTCTGTACAGAGAGCACCCGTAGTCAGGATCGAACCTGTGAGGCAGCAACTCTCCTGCTGCACCACTATGCCAGGTGGAATCATTAATGAATGATGGCGGGGAAAATTATATGTGAACGGTTTCATGTGTCCAAATGCAGTGTTACTGTTAGCGGATGGAAAGAGCTGTGAATTTTTCTTTGGATGAAATTGCAAGTAGTTTGTAGTCGTACATTATTCTCCCTATAAATGAAATGCAGCTTGGCACCCTTTCCCATGCTGTTGATTTCACAGGGAAATGTTATACAATTTCCTCGGTATAATGTGCTCCACGGTTAAAAGTTCCTGTTGTATCTCTCATCCTCTGTTGAAGTCAGAGGCTGTGTTTCCAGATTTTTGAAAGAGCTTTTGACTTCGATGCAGGTCTTGGCTCTTCGATGGGGCAATGCAGAGATAAGGTTATAGGTAGTTACTCATTTGCCACAGCAGATGGCGCTGATGTTGGATCCAATGCAGAACGTAACTGTGTACTAACATTAACTCTGTACATGAAACAAGGAATGCTGGCATGTAGATACAAGATATACATGGAATATACATAGAATATACATGGAATATACTACTTTAATGGAATGGGGCGGTGCAAGTAGAGTCATAGTCATACAGTGGAAACAGGCCCTACTTGCCCACACAACCATGTTCTACACTAGTCCCACCTGTCAGCATTTGGCCCATATCCCTCTATACCTGTCCTATCCATGTACTTGTCTTTTCTTAAACATTGCAATAGTACCCGACTGAACTACCTCCTCTGGCAGCTTGTTCCATACATCTACCACCCTTTGTGTGAAAATGGTTGTTTTAATACTGCTGAATAATGCAACAATGAGATCACCCCCAGAATAATCTATACGGTTTTATTTAAGGAAAGGTACATTTGTAATTGGGGCAGCTCAGAGAATGCTCACTAGATGGAAGGAATTGTCTAATGTAGACAGATTGAGCATGATTGTTTAGTTTAGAGATATAGCATGGATCAGGCCGATCGGCCCACGCTGATCATCGATCACACGTACACTAGTTCTTTGTTATCCCAGTTTCACGTCCTACACACTTGGGGGAATTTATAGAAGCCAATTAACCTACAAACTTCAATAATTCAATTATACTTTATTGTCACATGTACCTAAGTGCAGGAAATGTTTTGTTTGGCATGAAACCTGGTAAAACGTTTCTCATACACCGCAGACTTCAACTAGGCACTCCTGTAGGTCTTTGGAGTGTAGTCACAGTCACAGGGTGAACGCACAGACAGCACCCTTAGTCAGGATCGAACCCTGGTCTCTGACGGCAGCTTTACCGTTGCTCCACTCTGTTGCCCTGTGCCACTGTGCTGACTATTGTATTTTAAAGAGAGATCTTATTGAAACATACTGTAATATACTACTGGGGCTTGAAAGGGAAGGCGCAGGGAAATTGTTATCCCTTTCAGGGATTATCTCAAACTAAGGGGCATAACATAAGGGATGGCCCATTCAAGAAAGAATTGCGATTTTTTTTTTTCACAAACACGGCTGTAACTCTTTGGGATTCTCTACGGCAGAGAGCAGTGGAGGATGACTTAGTGAATGTATTCAGGTCTGAGATAGTGACGGAGAATAGGCAGAGAAGTGGCAGGAGGTCAGGATCAGATCTGCTAAGATTTTATTGAACGAGTGGACTCAAGGGGCAATAGCCAAGTCCTGCTCTCTTTTTTCATCTATTCTTGTATTCAATACCAGACCAAGCTTTCAGAAACTTCAGCTTGACTAGTCATCCTTACTACAGTATTTTCTGTGTGTTTTTTTTTTTATCGTAAACCGTTGTTTTTTAAAAAAGTTAGACCTGACTGATTCGAATCCTCTTGCCGAGTAGGGTTGCCGACCTTGAATGAAATATGAAAAGCACAAAAGTAAGACATGAATCCTGACAACATTTTCACTTTCAGGATTTCCCCAAATGCTCCAAGGCCATTAGAGTACTTTGATGTGTAGTTGCTGGTACATATTTCCATACAACACTGAAGTGATTTGGCCCAACAAATCAATGTCATCTCATAGAGCAATCCCATTCCCCACTAGGTTTAAAGGGAATATGTGGGATATTTACACAGAATAGTGGGTGTCTGAACCATGCTGCCAGGAGGCAGATACGATAGTGGCATTCATGAGGCTTTTAGATAGGCACCTTGATTTGCAGGGAATGGATGGATAGGCATTGTGTGAAGGCAGATTAAATTAGTTTATTTTGGCAGTGTTTGGCACAGACATTGTTGGGCAGAAGGGCCTGTTATTATGCTGTACTTTTGTTCTATTCTCCTCACGTTCCTAACTCCTTCTAGAATTTTCCCGCCCTTCCACACGTCACAAGCAGTTTAGGGGCCAATCAACTTGTCCATCTTTGGGATGTGATCATATTGCCTCCACCCCTACCCCTGGCAGTGGTTCCAGGCACTCGCCACTCTGTGCAAAAAAAAAAAACTTGTCCCGCACATCTCCTTTTAAATTTTGCCCCTCTTTTCTTAATGCTATGCTCTCTCGTATTTGATTTTTCTATCCTGGGGAAAAAGGTTCTGACTGTCTACCCTATCTATGCCACTCATCCACACATCACAAGCAATTTGCAAAGGCCAAATAACCAGCCGACCTGCACGTCTTTGGGATATTGAGGAAACCAGAGCACCCAGGCAGTCACACAGCGAACGTACAAACTCTGCATAGTCATCACCTAAGATCAGGATTGAACTTGGATCCCTGACGTTGTGCCACAGTTCCTCTGCTAGCTGTGCCATTATCCGAGTCCAAATGAGACAGTCACTGTGAGCACAGCAAGCAACCACTGGAGGTCTTGTTTTGAATGTCTGAAAAAAGAGAAATATTACAGATGCTGGAAATCTCAGCTTAGAATGGAAAATCCTGCTCAGCAGGTCAGTCTGCATCAATGGAGAGAAGGGGCCTCTGGCGCTGTAAAGCAACAACACTACTGCTGTGCCACTGTGCTGCCCAGATCCTGGATGTTTGAAATAAAAACAGCAACTATTTTGGTTGTTTGGATGAGGGAGGAAACCAGAGTGCCCATGCAGTCAGAGCAAACATGCAAACTCCACAATGTCATCGCCTAAGGTCAGGATTGAACCCAGACCTTACAGTGGATGCTTGATGCTCTTGAAATGGCTGTTTAATTTGGGGAGGCAGAGTTGTGCAGCTGCCTCACAGCTCCAGTGATCCAGGTTCACTTTGACACCGGTACTGTCAACGTGGAGCTTGCACGTTCTTCCTGTGACTGCGTGGATTTCCTTCCACATCCCATATGGGTTTACAGGTTCGTTGGCTACTGCAAATGTTCAGCAGGTTAAGCGGCGTCAGTGGAGAGAGAGGCAGCTGTAGAGCTGCTGCCTTACAGCACCAGAGGCTTGGATTCAATCCTGACTCCGGGTGCTGCCTGTTCATAGTTTATACGTTCTCCCTCTGACTGTGTGGGTTTCATCCGGGTGTTTCGGTTTCCTCACACATTCCGAAGACGTGCAGGTTTTTAGGTTAATTTGTTTTGGTAAGTTGTAAAATTGTCCCTAAAGTGTGTAGGTTAGTGTAAGGGGTGGTTACTGGTTGGCGTGGACTCAGTGGGTCAAAGGGCCTGTTTTCGTGCTGTATCCCCAATGTCCAAGTCTAAAGAAACAAAGATATTGAGCGAAGTTGCGCAGTGCCAGGTGTGAGGTGAATATTGGCCAACCTGCTTTTCTTCAAAGCAATGCAAGTTCAAGTTCTGTCAATAGGACAATGAAACATAGAAATATTAGAAACATAGAAATTAGGTGCAGGAGTAGGCCATTCAGCCCTTCGAGCCTGCACCGCCATTCAATATATCATGGCTGATCATCCAACTCAGCGTACCTTGATTGCCACATCCAACTCACTCTTAAATATAGCCAATGAACTGGCCTCAACTACCCTCTGTGGCAGAGAGTTCCAGAGACTCACCACTCTCTGTGTGAAAAAAGTCTTTCTCATCTCGGTCTTAAAGGATTTCCCCCTTATCCTTAAGCTGTGACCCCTTGTCCTGGACTTCCCCAACATCGGGAACAATCTTCCTGCATCTAGCCTGTCCAACCCCTTAAGAATTTTGTAAGTTTCTATAAGATCCCCTCTCAATCTCCTAAATTCCAGAGAGAAATTCTTGCTTTGCTTCAGCACAACAGAACATAGTAGGCATTGACCACAAAACAGATGTGTGTCCATTAACCATTATACAAATATATACACACATGAATAAATAAACTGATGAAGTGCGAATAACAGATAATGGGTTATTAATGTTCAGAGTTTTGTCCGAGCCAGGTTTAATAGCCTGAAGGTTGTGGGGAAGTAGCTATTCCTGAACCTGGTCGTTGCAGTCTTCAGGCTCCTGTACCTTCTACCAGAATGTAGTGGGGAGATGACTGTATGGCCCGGATGGTGTGGGTCCTTGATGATGCTGCCAGCCTTTTTTGAGGCAGCGACTGTGATAGATCCCCTCGATGGACGGGATGTCAGAGCCGATGATGGACTGGGCAGTGTTTACTACTTTTTGTAGTCTTTTCCACTCCAGAGCGCACCAGTTGCCGAACCAAGCCATGATGCAACTGGTCCGCAAGCTCCCTACTGTGCACTTGTAGAAGTTAGAGAGAGTCCTCCTTGACAAACCGACTCTCCGTAATCTTCTCAGGAAGTAGAGGCGCTGATGTGCTTTCTTGATAATTGCATCAGTGTTCTCGGACCAGGAAAGATCTTCAGAGATGTGTACGCCCAGGAATTTGAAGCTCTTGACCCTTTCAACCATCGATCCGTTGATATAAACGGGACTGTGGGTCCCCATCCTACTCCTTCCAGTTCAGTTCCTTGGTTTTGCTGGTGTTGAGGGCCAGGTTATTGTGCTGGCACCATATGGACAGTTACTCGATCTCTTTTCTGTACTCCGACTCATCCCCATCAGTGATACGTCCCACAACAGTGATGTCGTCAGCGAACTTGATGATGGAGTTCGCACTATGATCGGCTACGCAGTCATGAGTATAGAGTGAGTACAGCAGGGGGCTGAGCACGCAGCCTTGAGGTGCTCCCGTGTATGATTGTTATTGAGTCTGACACATTTCCACCAATACGAACAGACTGTGGTCTGTGAATGAGGAAGTCGAGGATTCAATTGCAGAGGGATGCGCAGAGACCCAGTTCTGTGAGTTTGGTAACCAGCTTGGAGGGGATGATAGTATTAAATGCCGAGCTGTAATCGATGAATAACAGCCTGACATATGAGTTTTTGTTGTCCAAGTGGTCCAGAGTGTAGTGGAGGGCCAGCAAGATCGCATCCACCGTTGATCTGTTGTGGCGGTAAGCGAACTGCAGTGGGTCCAGGTTTTTGTCGAGGTAGGAGTTGATTTGCGCCATGATCAACCTCTCGAAGCACTTCATCACCACAGGCGTTAGTGCCACAGGTCGATAGTCATTGAGGCACGTCACCCTGCTCTTCTTGGGCACTGGTATAATTGATGTCCTTTTGAAGCCGGTGGGAACCTCAGACCTCAGAAGCGAGAGGTTGAAAATGTCCGTAAAAACTCCAACCAGTTGGTCCGCACAGGTTTTTAGAACACGACCAGGTATGCCATCAGGTCCAGGCGCTTTTCGAGGGTTCATCCCTCTGAAGGATTTCCTGACGTCGGCCTCTGTGACTGAGACTGAAATACCATCACAGCGAATGGGAGCACGGGAAGGCACATCGGTGTTCTCCCTATCAAAGCGTGCGTAAAACGCATTGAGCTCATCAGGGAGTGATGTTTCGCTGACATTCGAGCTGCCTCCTGATTTTGCCTTGTAGGATGTGATTGCATTCAGGCCCTGCCACAGCTGCCGAACATCTGTCTCAACCTCCAGCTTGGAGCAGGTCCCTTTTGGCCTTTTTGATTGCCTTACCAAGGTCGCATCTGGACTTCCTGTAGACCACTGTATCATCAGACTTGAATGCCCGGTGTCTGGTCTTCAGAAGAGTGTGGATCTTAAAGTTGATCCAAGGTTTCTGATTGGGAAACACTCGGACGGTTTTTGTGGGGTTGCAGTCCTCCACACATTTCTTAATAAGGTCTGTAACGACTGTGGCGTATTCGTTCAAGTCCGTTGCCGAGTCCTTGAACATTTTCATGTCTACCTGAGATTTAAAGCTCTAATAGTAATGGTGCTATGGTTGTCGAGAACTGTGTTGGAGTGCCCTTATAGGTTTGTATGCTTAGATATGTGGTGTAGGTTATAAGCCCAATATTCTTGGCTGAATATCACTTAAGTTTAATATCTCTTCCGAACGGTGGTACCAGAGGAGACTACTGCATTCCCTCAGTACTGCATTGAAATGTTAATTCTTGTGTTGTACTCGATTTTGACTTGAACGTGGAAGGTTCTGATTCTGACGCAATGTCCTGGCAATGAGCAACATCCGACTTAATTTCTTTAAGTGTAGGTTCCAAATAGGGCATAAACCACCAATTGGCCTGATGTTTGTTTTTAATAATTGTATAGTCTGTCATATTTGTTGTACATTTAGTTCCTATCTGGGTAACATTGACTGAACATTTTGTGATAGAGAAATGCAGCTTGATGGCAGGCAAAATGATGGAACTCAGCGAAGGCAGAGCAAGTATTGTTCATTGCCTTCACTGTGGCTAATAGAGGTTTGCACAGAGTCATAGAGTCACACAGTGGAAACAGGCCCTTCAGCCCAACCTGCCCACACCAACCAATATGCCCCATCTAAACTAGCTCCCCCTGCCTGCTTTGGCCCATATCCCTCTAAACCTACCCTATTTATGTACCTGTCTAAATATTTCTTGAACATTGTGATAGTACCTGCCTCAACTACCTCCTCCGGCAGCTCATTCCATACACCCATCACCCTTGGTGTAAAAAAAAAGTTACCCCTCAGGTTTCCATTAAATCTTTCCCCCTTCACCCCCCTCACCTTAAACCTGTGTCCTCTGGCCAACACCCCTCAGGTGTTTGATTGTATATATTTTAAAAAATGCATGAATGTAAACATTTTATGCCTTTAGAAGCATAATCACTCAAGTCACATAGGAAGCACAGCAGACAATTTGACACAGTGGTGTCAGCATTGTAATAATTGCTTTATAATCTTTGTGAATTTTTGCTTGATGGAAAGATGCAGGTTGGAAACAGCCCTTTGGCCCACCAAGTCCGTGCGGAACATCAATCACCCATTCACAGTAGTTCTATGTTATTCCACTTTCTCATCCACTCCCTACACTCACACTAGGGGCAATTAACCCACAAACCCACATGTCTTTGGGATGTTGGTGAACACAGGAGCTCCCAGAGGAAGTCCACGTGGTCACGCTCGGACTGCGCCCAAAGTCAGGATCAAACCCGGGTCTCTGGCGCTGTGAGGCCGCAGCTCCACCACTGTGCCACTCTGATTTATTGGGAACATAGATTGAACATAGCTCCATCAACTGTGCCACCACTTGGTTGAAAATAAAATATTGTCTACAGCACAACAAAAACAGAGAAGTTTACATGTTCTCAGTAGGTTAAGCAGCATCTTCGGAGAGAGAAACACATTTGAGATTTCAGTACTGGAGGTACCAGTGATATTCCCTCCCCACAAATGCTGAGACCTGCTGAGCACCTCTTGCCTCCTCTGTTTCTGTCTTGGATTTTTCACATTTTTTTTAGAGATAAAGCTTGGAGACAGGCCCTATATACCCACGGTGTCCGTGCCGACCAGCGAATACCCATGAACTAGTACTATCCGACACACTGGGGACAATTTACAGAAGCCAATTACCCTACAATCCTGCACGTCTTCGGAATGTGGGAGGAAACTGGAGCACCTGGAGAAAACCCACACGGTCACAGGGAGGACATGCAAACTCCCTCTAATCAGCACCTGTAGTCAGGATCGAACCCTGTTTGCAAATACACAGGACTAGATGTTAAAATCCAAGGTGCCAAATATCAATTTACTCCCGATGGTGATGGGAGCCTTCTGCACTCACCTATGCTCCTCCTCTATAATGCAGCAACTCTACTGCTGTAAACCTCTGTAACATCAAGTTAACATCTGCGTTTTTTTTTGTCCTGAATTCTCGTACTCTGAAATCGTGCCACAATAGCCTCTCCATTTACTGGTGTGAGCGGGTGGTGCTTTGTTTTAACACTTCGTGCGAAAGGCAACATCTCTGGCAGTCTAGGACTCCATCACATTCTCACATCAGCCTTGAAGTCTCCAGAAAATCTCACCCACTTCTACTGATGCTCCATAGAAAGTATTTTATCGGGATTCATCGCAGCATCGTTTGGGAACAGCTCCATCCAAGACTGCAATAAATTGCAGAGAATTGTGGATGAAGTCCAGACCATCACACAAACCAACCTCCCTTCCATTGACTCCATTTACACCTCATGCTGCTTCAGCAAGGCCACCAGCATAATCAAGGATGAGTCGCTCCCTGGCCACTCCCTCTTCCCGCCTCTCCCATCAGGTAAATGGTACAAAAGTGTGACAACTCACACCTCCAGATTCAGGGATAGTTTCTTCGCAGCTGTTATCAGGCAACTGAACCATCCTACCAACAACTAGAGAGCAGTCCTGAGCGACTATCTACCTCATTGGAGGCTCTGGGACTATCTTCAATCGGACTTTACTGGACATTATCTTGCACTAAACATTATTCCCTTTATCATGCATCTATACACTGTGGATGGCTCGATTGTAATCATGTATTGTCTTTCTGCTGACTGGTTAGCCCACAACCAAAGTTTTTCACTGCACACCTTCCAATAAACTAAACTCAACTCAACTCAACTCAATAGCTATCGTGCAAATAGAAGGAAGCTTGATTTTGAATTGCCAAACGTTGGTAGTTCAACGAATATGAACATGCGGAAGAACGTTGGCAGTTTCCGATCCACATAACAAATAAAATGAAAATTTAATTGCATGGAAAGAAAAATGACTTCACATCTGCAGGTCTTATGAATTCTGCATAAGTTAACTTGCTCCTTGATGAAAGTGCAAAAATGCAATTATTTCATGTCCTACGGCCAAACGTCATGCAAACCATGAATATTTCCCACATTTTCATACTGACACATTTGTGCATTGAGCTTGAGCTGTATATAATAAATTACCATGGGTTTCCAGTTGACATGCACGATTTATAAAGAAGCCGTGCACTTGTGTTTTGAAATGGATTTTGCAAAGCTAAGCAAGGGATTGCGTGACCATGACAGAATGGCGTCAGGTTAGCAATTCCAGGCTAACTGCTGGAAGTCTGTCTCTTTCATGGACAAGCAGGCTGTTTGCTGGAAAATGCTGGAATTGGAGACGGGGAGATTTGTACAAGAGCGCACGGCATTCCTCAGGAGTAAAGCTGAGAGCAGTGGTGGGTTGCTGCACTGCATACAAATGCAGTATTTGTTTAATATGCTGCACAGGAGCGTTAAACAGATGGCATGTTGCTTTCAGAGTACCTGAGTGCTGTGGTGGGGAATGGAAGGAAGAACAGTCATGGATTCTCGCAGTCACGCAGACTTGCGGTCACGCAGTCACACAGCCATGCAGACTTGCAGTCATGTAGTTGCAGTCCTGCAGTCACCTAGATTTGCAGACTCGCAGTCGTGCAATCACAGAGGCTGCAGTCTTGCAGTCACATAGCCTTGCAGTGTGACTGCAGTCTCACAGTCTCTCAAACTCATTCCTTATTCCCTTGATTTCCATCCACGTGGCCATTTTTTCACAGGATGAGAACGTCACTGGGAAAGCTTCCATTTACTGTGCTGCACCTCACCCCATGATGGGGCTCACACTGAATGAAAATGAAAGTTACTCTAGTCAAGAGTCAACCACGTTGGTGGATGTGGTGTCACATACAGAGCAGATTAGGTCAGGCGGACAGATATCTTTCCCCCGATGGGTTCTAAAACAACCATCTGTAACATCACAGTCACTATTTCTTCATTCCAGACTTAATCAATTATTGTTTTTTGAGTTGCCCTTTCTGATTTCAAACCATATTTCTGGGCCAACAGGCCTACTAATTCCTTTACTACCCAAACCATCCAAATACCCATAGGAAGCCTTCACAGCCTGTTTCATTTATGGAATAGGAGTTGTGTTGGAGAGGTCAGCATTTCTTGAACCCATCTTAATAATCTTGAGAAATTGTTGGTGAGCCATCATCTTGAGCCATTGGAAGTTTAGTTTAGTGGTACCGCGTGGTAGCAGGCCGATCGGCCCATCAAGTCCGCACTGACCAGCGATCACCCCGCACACTAATTGTACGCACGAGGGACAATTCACAGAAGCCAATTGACCTACAAACCTGCACATCTTTGGAGTGTGTGAGGAAACCGGAGCACCCGGAGAAAACCCACGCGATCAAGAGTCAAGAGTGTTTTATTGTCATATGTCCCAGATAGAACAATGAAATTCTTACTTGCTGCAGCACAACAGAATATGTAAACATAGTACACAGTATAAAAATATATTAAACAAGAGAAGAAAAAAAAGTTCAGTGTGTATATATACACGGGGAGAACTCCGTACAGCTGCACCCATAGTCGGAATCGAACGCAGGTCTCTGGTGCTGCAAAGCAGCAAATTTACCACGGCACCACTGTGCGGCCTTGTCCTTTGAAGAAGACACTCTTGTAATGTAGTGGCTACAGAAAGACAGGATTTAGACCAAATTACAGTGAAAGAGTCCTGGAATAAATTCTGACTAGGATTGTTTGTGACGGAGGGGATCCTGTGGGATTTACTGCATGAAGAAAGACAAGGGCAATGGTTTACCTGTTGGCCCATCTCTCCGATGATATATGCACAATAAATCCCGACATGAAAGTGAACCAATGCACCCCTAATTTTCATTCCGTGGGATTCCCATCTCCAAATGTCCTCCTCCAGCAGTATTCTAGTTCAGAGGGAACACGACTCACCAGACATACAGCTTGATCAAGCTTATGAGTACCCTGGTAGGTGAGACATTGAGTAAAGAAGTTGGGAGGTCATGTTGCAGTTATATAAGATGTTGGTGAGGCCACATTTCGAGTTTTGGTCAACATGTTATAGGAAAGATGTTGTCAATCTGCAAAGGGTGCAGAGAAGATTTACGAGGATGTTGCCATGACTCGAGGGCTTGAGCTATAGGGAGAGGTTGAAGACGCTAGAAGCCTCTGAGGAAGGGTCTGGAGTAATTCAGTGAATCTGACGGTATTTCTGGAGATCATGGATAGGTGACCTTTTGGGTCGAGACCCCTCCTCAGATGGAAGAAAGGTCTTAACCCGAAATGTCAGGTACCCATGTTCTCCAGAGTTGCTGCATGACCCGTTGAGTTAGTCCACACTTCATAACTTTTCTTTCCATTTGAAAGTCATGCTAGACAACAATTCCTAGCATGAAAACATTTTTGTTTCATTTCCCATGAATTATTTGCCCATCTACTTCAGCTTAATCCTTGAAGCATTCACTATCTGACCATAACCCATTATGATCTTGTATGCCTACATTAAATGTGCTTGCTTCAAGGAATAGAGTTGGGTTACAAGAGGTTGCAGATGATGGAGCCCTGAGCAAAAAAACAAATGCTGGATGAACTCAGCAGGTCAGGCAGCATCTGTGAAGGGAATGGACAGATGACATTTCAGGTCAGGATTCTTCATCTGTCCAATTCCCCCTGCAGGTGCTGCCTGACCCTTTAAGCTCCTCCAGGACTTTGGGTTTTTTTTAAACTCAAGAAGTCTAGTTTCTCCTTCTAACCCCGTAGGTGAAATCACTTGATCCTAGAACCATTTTAGTGGGTTTCTTTTCTGCATCCTCTCTGGAACCTTTCCAAAAATGTAAGGACCAGTATTGGACTCAGAATTCGAATGTGACCTTCACCAAAATTCAACTTAACTTCCCTCCACTGGCATTGAAATTAGGACTCAGACCACATGACAATAAGCAATGCATGCCATGTTTCTGAATTTTCTTGGCATTGATCTGTTTACTGCAGTTCCACTAAGATGTAATGTAAATCTACCCTCAATACCTTGAGGTTTACAATGCAGAGATAACCAGTTGCAGCCTTGATATTGTTTCCACAGTGATATAATTTTGTTTGTTACACACAGAAGTGATAAGATGCGAAACATTCAGGTTAGATTGCAACTGACTGAAAAAATGATTACAGAGGAAAAACATAATTAACCTACACACTGTCCTTCATTCAACCTTTCCCTCACATTTTAAAAATCAACAATTGCTGAAAAATAATTTTAATACTCGTCATAATGTGACATTTTACAACATATATGAAATAAGGAGGGTCCCTAATCTTATTTTTAATAAAGCTATTTAAAAAATATATTTTTTGTTGTAAATGTGGGCAGACAAGAGGCATTGTTTCTAATAAATTTATTGCAAGCAGAGTGAAGCAACATTTTGTGTTACATAATTGGTGAAGGTTGAGAATCATAAACTATTCGGGAACATGAAATTTGCTCCAGATAATTTAGGTGAGATAGCAATAAAGAAAGCTTCATGTAAAATACAATGATGCTTACATTAAAGAACGATAACATTTTATCATCTCTCAAAAAATAAGCTCAAATAATTAGATTCTTCTTTGTTTTTAAGACGTTATGTAATTTTATTTCACCCAGAAGCGTATGGGCTAGTTGAGTGTTGCTATGAGATGTTAATGACTTTTTCACCAGTGGCAGTACAGAAGATGGCACAGTAGTGCCGCTGGTAAAGCTGCTGCCTCACAGCTCCATAGACCCGGGTTCAATCCTGACCTCAGGTGCTCTCTGTGTGGAATTTGCACGTTCTCCCTGTGACCACGTGGGTTTTCTCTGAGTGCTCAAGTTTCCTCCAACATCGCAAAGATGTGCAGATCTGTAGGTTAATTGGCCCTCTGTAAATTTGCCCCAGCTGCGAAGAGGACAGATGAGAAAGTGGGATTAACATAGAACGAGTGTGAACAGATGATCGACGGATGGGTAAGCTCGGTGGGCTGAAGAACCAGTTTCCGTGCTGTAACTTTCAATTCAATTCACTTCAAAAAGACGCTGCCATTGGTACTGCCACAGAAAATGAGATTGTGTGAATCTTTGGGAAGAGCTCGGTGTCTGGTGGGTTTGGGTTAGAGTTTTTTTACAACTCTTACTACAGGTAGACCATCGATTTTCCAGCACCCTTGGTTCCAGAGCCTTGCCGCATTATCCATACTAACAGAGATCACGTATTAATAATTTAACAATACACCTCTGACTCACTAATTATACCCCTCCCTTATCTCGAAAGCACCATGGACTGCTGGAAACTTAAATAAAGAATTTACAATGAACAAAGAAGTAACCGATTAATTATTTCAGGATAGAGGCACAAGTCCCGAAAGAGTGTGTACTACATACAACGCTCTCGTAATTTTGTCTGGATTAAAGGAGGTGCTGATCCATCAGTTTCCTGCAAAATCGGTGATGTACCTGTATTACTGCACCGACTCTACCTATTCTGTGTACATTAAGCAAGAAATATATTTTACTATTATTGCTAATCCACATTATCAACCTGGGATAACATCCTTAGAAACAATCTCACTGCAGTATTCTGTGCTAAATCTTTTGCCTTCCATCTTATCTCTGGCACAGCCATCATTAAAATACTCTGGTGAATTAGGTCCCTCATCCTGTCCGAATGGATTAGAGATTCATTTTTCTGGAGGGTTGGGAATTTTCACTGAAAGTGTTAAATCCCAATATTTAGTTTGGTTTAGTTTCAGAGATACATCATGGGAGGTCAGTCACGGTGGCGCAGCGGTAGAGTTGCTGCCTTACAGCGCTTGCAGCACCGGAGACTCGCGTTTGATCCCCACTACGCGTGCTGTTTGTACAGAGTTTGCACTGAGCCCACGTCGAACAGCAATTACCCCTTGTACTAGTTTCAGCCTACACACTGGAGACAATTTATAGAGGGCCAATTAACCTACAAACCTGCACGTCTTTGGAATGTGGGAAGAAACTGGAGCATCTGGAGAAAACCCATGCAGTCACTGGGAGAAGGTGCAAACTCCGTAAAGACAGCACCCATAGTCAGGATTGAACCCGAGTCTCTGGTGCTGTAAGGCAGCAACTCTACTGCGCCACTGTGCCGCCCTGTCCAAATGATGTTCTGGATTAGGGTGCTCTTGGTGGATTGTCCTTCGTTATGGGACCTCACACTCTAGCACGATTGTTACCTTGTTTTACAGTGTTATCTCTCAGTGGGGCCCCAGAGACACGTGGGAGTAGCTCACTCCCACTAAAATGCAATATTTACTTTAATTTCTCTCCATTCCTCACTGACAAGCAAGTGAATAAATGCTTAGCATTTTATCATTATGCTGAACAAACAGAATTATATCACTCAAAAGCATAAATTTCAAAGAATGCTCTTGCTCATCTTTTTGCATCAAGCAAGGAATATATTTTACTGATATTACTAATCCAAGTGGTGAAGGGCGGCACAATGGCACTGCTGGTATAGCCGCTTCCTTGCAATGCCAGAGACCCGGGTTCGATCTTGACTTTGGGTGCTGTCTGTGTGGAATTAGCACATTCTCCCAGTGACCACGTGAGTTTCCTTTGGGTGCTCCGGTTTCCTCCCTTATCCCCAAAACCTGTGGGTTTGTAGGTTAAATGGCCTCTGTAAATTGCTGCTAATGCGTAGGGAGTGGTTGAGAAAGTGGGATGTACATAGAACTAATGTGATTGGTTAGTGTAGATTCAGTGGGCAGGAGGGCCTGTTTCTTTGCTGTATCTTTCAATCAATCAACCATTTTTGGAGTGTGGGAGGAAACCAGAACACGCGGGGAAAACCCACGAGGTCATGGTGAGAACGTACAAACTCCATACAGGCAGCACCCATAGTCAGGATCAAACACAACTCTGGCGCTGCAAGGCAGCAACTCTGCTGCTGCACCACCGAGAATTGCAGAACCGCCGAACTACTCAAAGGTATGTTTAGCATTAGCAATTAGATCGCATTCTTAGGACCAAGATCCATTTTATGCCACGTTACTTCAAAGAACACAATGACCTTTGTATGTTATTGCCTGCATGGTAATTTGACCCAGTCATACCTTGCACTTTCCACAGCTTACCTTTGGCTATGGTTCAAAATATATTTCACAGGAAGCTGCAAATGTGCTGTTATGAAATATATGAAGCGCTTGATAGATTACGTCACTTGTAATGACACGTAACAGCCAGTATTTATTTGAGAATAATGGGATTTGATTGTTCAGGAATTAATGAAAATTTGTGTTTGACATCAATCTCAGGAAAACAGCAAAAATGTTGACGACCATCAAGATCCAGGGAGATTCAAACAGGCTTGAAAAACGAATGATAAAGTGGGAAGTGAGATTGTTGCGCATAATGGGCCTGTCCCACTTAGGCGATTTTTCAGCGAACTGCCGGCGACTGTCAAGTTGCCGGCAGTCGTCTGAAACATCGGCAACTGAAACGGCGACTGTCAGTGGAACGCACACACACACACACACACACACACACACACACACACACACACACACACACACACACACACACACACACACAGAGACACACAGAGACACACACACACAGACACACACACACACACACACACACACACACACACACACACACACACACACACACACACACACACACACACACACACACACACACACACACACACCCCCGCTTCCTTCACCTGCACATTATGCAGGCGGGGGACAGGGCAAGCGGGGGGAGCGCTGTCTAAAAAATTCACATGTTGCAAAGCCGAGGAAGGTTGGCGATGTAAAAAGACGGCTAAAGCACAGTGTACAGTAAGTCCTTTAAAAGAGGGGGGTGGGGAGAAGGAGTGGAGACAACTTTTAAGAAGCCAGAGGTACACGGCTGTGAAGCTCGGCTGACATTTAACTCGGCGGACTGGTCGGTTATCCTTGGTTCTGAAAAACTACTGCTTCCCTATTTTTTCCCAATGAAATTCACCGGTCAGCACAGGCTACAACTTACGAGAACCTCAGAAAACCTCCGACCACCTGGCAACCCACTAGGACCTCCTGGCGACCCACCTACGGCTCAAGAATTCGCGCTACTCTCCATGGCGGCTGCATTATAGTCGCCGCTAATTTTTCAACATGTTGATAAATTCACGGCGGCCATAATGAGGCCGCGACTAGTTACCAGAATGCGGGAACTCCTCACGACCATGAAGGCGACTCCCCGGCAACCACCTACGACCATGTGGCGACTGCATTGTCTCCTGCAGTCGCCTAAAAAGTCGCCTAAGTGGGACAGGCCCATAAGTTACTTAGACGGCCCTCAGTCTAATATTCTCAAGGGGGTAGACAGTGCGCCAGCGTATGGAAGGACCATTCAGAAACCTGATAACAGATGGTAATAAGTTGTTCATGAGTCTGGTGGTGTGTGCTTTCAAGCTTCTGTACCATCTGCTGGACGGTCGCAGAGAGAAGTAGGAAAGACTGGTGTGGGACAAGTCTGTGATTATGTTAGGTGCTTTTCCGAGGCAGCTTGAAGTGTAGATGGAGTCAATGGGAAGTCTAGTCTGTGGTGATGGACTGGGCTGCATCTACAAATCGCTGCAATTTCTTGCTGTCTTGTGCAGGGCTTTTCCCAAACCAAGGTGTCTCCTCAGTCTCCTTAGGAACTAGAGACGCTGGTGTGCATTTTTATGCTGCCCTAAAAAGGTATATAGGGCAGCACAGTGGTGGAGATGCTGGGTTGACCCGGGTTTGATCCTGACTACGGGTGCTGCCTATGTGGACTTTGCATGTTCTCATTGGGACAACGTGTGTTTTCTCCATGTGTCCTGGTTTCCTTCCACATTCCAAAAACGTGCAGGTTTGTTGGTTAATTGGCTTCTGTAAATTGTCCCTAGTGTTTAGGATAGAACTAGCGCATGGGTGATTACTGGTCAGCGAGGGTTCATTGAAGCGACAGGCAAAAATGCACACTAACACCTCCCACTTCCTTACAAGACTGAAGAACCATCTTGGTTTGGGAACAGTCAAATTGCACCATTGACTCCATCTACACTTCAAGCTGCCTCGGAAAAGCAGCCAACATAATCACACCCTAGTCATTCCTTCTTTCTCTGCACCCGTCCAGCAGAAGGTATAGAAGTTTGAAAGCAGCACCACCAGACTCATGATACCATCTGTTATCAGACTTCTTCAAGAATGATCCTTCCATTAGCTAAGGAACTGTCTGATTAACTTCTACCTCATTTTGATATTAAACTGAGGACAGTCTAAGTAAGTTATGCGCTACAATGCTGAGAACTCTGTATCTCTGCTCTACATATTGTACTTCAGTTGCACTGATTGTATCTACGTATGGTATATCTGATCTGTGTGGATAACATATAGACCGTGGGCCGAGGTGCTTTTTCGTTTCCTTTTGTGACCAAAATTACGTATCTACCTGTATTTATAACATATTGTGTAAAAATATTGTAGAAATCATACCTGAAACTCGTCAAGAACAAAACCTGCACATATTTTTAAAATATGAGAAAAACCTCCAATTTTCCAAGTAGTAATTGTCATTGAGTCGGACGGCAATTGACCAATCACGCGCTTTGTTTCAGGCTAGCTAGGCAGGGAGCCCACATCAAGTCGTGGGACCAGTGAAACTTTGTGCAGCTACTAGATTTGGAAGGTAAGATCTAAAGTCAGAATTTATGAAAATTGACCTGCATGGACTTTAATTAATTAAATTTCAACCTCTTTTAATGTGAGATATGAGATCGTGAGGCTGAAGTTGAGGACTTGAACTTTGTCTTTCCTGAACAAATTAAATTATAAGTTGTCACTAATGTCAGCTTGTTGAAATCAAAGAAGAGTCTTCTTTAACATCTAATCGCAGAGCTGCCTGCGATCATTTGCTGAGAAGAAGTGCTCTGACCGCGGGGCCCATCATGACAGGGGGGCCCCACGGTCCCCCCCATGTTTTGAGAGGTGGGGGTTAATCCCCCCCATGTTTTGTGAAAGATGTTGCAGCAAAACCGCGTGGGAATGGCTATAGCGCCCAGGTCAGCTCGCCTGCCCCACACTCCAAGGACGTGCAAGTTTGTAGATTAAGTGCTTCAGTAAATTATAAATTGTCCCTAGTGTGTTGGATGGTGCTAGTACCTGCAGTTCCCAGGTTGCCAGGTCGGCCGCGTGCCCCGGGACTGGCTGCATTTCCCAGGTCGCGAAAACAAAGTGAAAAAAATATGCCTGGTGGCCGGATGGTTTCGGGTTAAGGGCCGGATCCGGGCCGTGGGCCGTAGGTTGCCGACCCCTGTCCTAGATGTTAGACCTCATTGTGTCTCCGGTAAGAAGTGGTCGATTCGGGAACTTAGAGCCGCGGAGTGTGTTTGGATCATCTCGATGGGGGGACCTGTACATCGTGCCATCCATAGCGGCGACTGCGGAGGGTTAGGGTTAGAGAACGCACAGGATCTGCCCAGACACATAATTAGGTGGGTTCAGCAGCCGATGAAACCCGGGACCTCTGCGGCAGTCTCACTCAACTTACAATGTGAGTAGGGGAACCGTTGAGTATGGCTGTCCGTCCTTTCACCCGTTTTATTTTTAGTATGTTAAAGAGTTTTGTTTTGGAGGTCTAATCTTTTTTATGTGGGGGGGGGGGGGGGGGGGGGGAAACGGGAAAACTGTTTTTCTCAGTCCCTACCCGGTTGGAGATGCGTCTTTTCTCCGAGCTGCATCTTCGCCCCCTCTTTGCGGCCTACCAACAGGGCTGGAGCGGCGTATCCTGCCAGAGACTGGCCAGAGCTTCAGCTTCGGCGGCGGCACAGCGCTGGAGCACCATTGCCGAGCGGGCGATGCCTTACCCGGGTCGCCGTGTGGGAAGCCCCGGAGTGCTGAGACTGCCGACTCCAACATCGCGGAGCTGTGGGGCCTGCGGAGCTTCCAGCTGCGGCGGCGCTCACTTTGAACACTGCGGAGCCTGGGATCTCTTGCCGAGATCGCCAGTGTCGGATCTCCAACCAGCGCGGCCTGTGGACTTCGGGAGCCGCGGTCTCCGGGGAGGAAACGGCCGTTCCAGACATTCCAAGCCGCTGAAGAGTGTTCTCCCGATGCCGGAGCTCCATCGTCCGGTGAGAGGGCCTGTAATATCGGGTGACTGCGGAGATCTCAAATAGGCCTCGACCACGGGGTGAACATAGAGGGAGACGACTGACTTTGCTGCCTTCCCTCACACTGGGAACCATTGTGGGGGGATATTTTTATGTTTTATGTTAATGTTGTGTTTTATTTTTTATTGATGTGCTGCATTTGACAACCCAAATTTCATTACACCAGAAATGGTGTATGTGCCAATAAATGTCCTTTGTCCTTTGTCCTTTGTCCTCCACTCTGACTCACAATTCGATTGCATTATATTATTTCTAAATAATATAATTTATATATAATTATATATAAATCCAGTCATATTTACAAGTCGTATATATATGCAGCACGGAATTAGGCTCCCCATAGTGTGAAAAAGTTACCTCTCAGATTCCTATTAAATATTTTCCCCTTCACCTTGAACCTATGTCCTCTGGTCCTCGATTTCCCTACTCAGGGTAAAAGACTGTGCTTCTACCCGATCTATTCCTCTCTTGATTTTGATAACCTCTATAAGATCAGATAGTGGTGGCATACGGGGTGATCGCTGATCGGCCGAAGGGCCTGCTTCTGCATCGTATCTCTAAAGCCTGAAGTCTAAAAGCTTTATGAAGTTCTTGACAAATCATTGACCCTGTGCTGATCGCAGAAAGGGAACCCTCAGATTGAGCAGGAGAATCACCGAGAATAATCTCTAGATTTTGAGTTGAGTTTGAGATTAGTTTATTGTCGCATGCATCAAGGTACTGTGAATGTTTGTCGTGTGCTAACCAGTCTGTGGAAAGACTATGCATGATTACAATCACGCTGTCTACAGTGTACATGAATGACATTCAGTGCAAGATAATGTCAAAAAAGTCTGATGAAAGATAGTCTGAAGGTCTCCAATGAGGTAGATAGTAGCTCAGGACTGCTCTCTGGTTGGTGATAAGATGGTTCAGTTGCCTGATAACAGCTGCGAAGAAACTGTCCCTGAATCTGGAGGTGTGCATTTTCACACTTCTGTACCTCTTGTCTGATGGGAGAGGGGAGTGGTGAGAATGGATGTGACTCATCCTTGATTATGCTGGTGGCCTTGCCGAGGCAGCGTGAAGTGTAGATGATGAGTAAATGGAAGGGAGGTTGGTTTGTGTGATGGTTTGCGTCCACAATTCCCTGCCATTTCTTGTGGTCTTGGATGCAGCTGTTCCCAAACCACACTGTGATGCATCCCGATAAAATAAAGTAGATTCTGGGTTTAATTGGAAACTAGACTAAGTGGGACCCGTTGGGTCCCATGTTCACACGGGAGGGCTGGTCCCCCAACGCAATATTCCACCTCTCCACCAATTCCAATATTGGTGGCCAGTTGCGGGGGGGGGGAAGGGGGAGGGTTATGAAGCGCTAGCATGGGTGTTGTGAGTTGACAGTGAGTGCAGGGCCAACAATCCATTTCATGTCAAGTCAATCCATTTCAAGTCAAGTCAAAAACAGGGCAGGCGGGGCCAGCCAACAATACAATCTATTTGCTTTCATTTCAGTTGAACTCAAGCAAAGCAAAGGCAAAACCAAAAGCACAGGGCAGGCGGGGCCAGCCAACAATACAATCCATTTGCTTTCATTTCAGGTGAGGTCAAGCAAAGCAAAGGCAAAGCAAAAGCAAAAGCACAGGGCAGGCCAAACAACTCATTTCATTTCATTAAGGGCTAACAAATCATTTATTGCAAGCACATTAAGGGTTAACAAATCATCATTCATTGCAAGCACATTTCTGGCTAACAAATCATTTATTGCAAATCATTTATTTCCCCGGAAGGGGCGTTACCTTCATCATTGTGATTGACAGGCAAGAGGACCAATCTGCTGATCGCAAGATTTTTTAAACATTCATTACTTTTTTATTTTTCATCGATCGGAAAAATCCTTGGGGCTGCCTCAGCGGAGAAGGACTGTGAGTAAGATGGCCAAAAATCATAGCGATATATATAGGTGCAGGAGTAGGCCATTCAGCCCTTCGAGCCAGCACCGCCATCCAATGTGATCAAGGCTGATGAGATGAGGTCAAGATGAGACTTTTAGTTATATAGATGATGCTGTCATGATCCAGCAGTGGCAAAGGGTGGCCTGTTTTGCCGTCATTACAGATTAAAAATTCAGATGCAGTGTTCTTTTATCCAGTAAGCCAGAGCCTGAAGGGGATGGAATTCAAAAAATAATAAATTATGACAAAAGGAGATGTTGCGGCACCTGTATTGTGCTTTTAATTGGCTGTTTGATTTAGTTTAGAGATACAGTGCGGAAGCAGGCCCTTCGGCCCACTGAGTCCATGCTGACCAGCGATCCCCGGCACACTTACATAATCTACACACACTAAGGACAATTTACAATTTCTTATCGAAGCCAATTAACCTCCAAATTTCTTTGGCGTGTGAGAGGAAATCGGAGCAGCCGGGGAAAACTCACGCAGGTCACGGTGAGGTCCGTACAAACTCTGTGCAGACAGCACTAGTAATCAGTTTGTACGTGCTCCGTATGACCATGTGGGTTTTCTCTGGGTGCTCTGGTATCCTCCCTCATTCCAAAGATGTACAGGTTGTAGGTTAATAGGCTTTGGTGACATTGTAAATTGTCTCTAGTGTGTAGGATAGTGCGAGTGTACGGGGTGATCGCTGGTCGGCACAGACTCTGTCGGCAGAAGGGCCTGTTTCCACGCTGTTTCTCGAAAGTCTAAATGTCTAAAGTCCGGAGAAATGTATGATAGAGCTAGTGTATGGCGTGATCGCTGGTTGGTGCGGACTCGGTCGGCCGAAAGGCCTGTTTCCATGCTGTATCTCTAAAGACTGAAGGATGACTATAGTTTTTCGTTGTCCTGGAATAATGGGACGTGGCTTTGAACGCATGGCTTCCCGAAGATAGACTTCTGAACCTTGCCTTTCGGCCACGCTGGAAGGGCTGATAGCAGAGGCGTGCTCTTCCCCACAGGGAGAAGGGCAAAGTGAGGTAGCCCATCCATCCCCACACACCTCTCTGCGTTAGGCCTAATCGAGTAGACGAGACGTCTGCACTTCAGTACGTGGTCTCGAACAGAGAGCGTTGTCTCTGCTACACATTAAAGGGTAATCAAGCTGACTGTGATCTTCAATCAAACATAGCGTGGCGTCAAAAGACAGGCAGCTTCTGCCACATTTGAGCTCCACGGCAACAGATTGCCCGGGCTCAATTGGGACACACAGACACATCAAGTGTTTGGATGAAAAACCTTCAGTAGTTTATCAATGTGAGCTCAAGCCTGAGGTTTGATTTTCCTTGAAGTGCACTCAGATGATGCTTGTCTTGATCGTACATGAGAACGAAAAGAGTTTTCATTCTTTTTATTTTTGCACATAGGCGCAGTTGATTGAATTTGGACGGTCAGACCAACAACAATGTCCCCACCATGGTCTTGATTAATAACATCGTTATTAATAACATCGATCAAACAAGGTACGACAGGGGCGGCACAGTGGCACTGCGATAGAGTTGCTGCCTCACAGCGCCAGAGACCTGAGTTCAATCCTGACTACGGGTGCTGTCTGTACGGAGTTTGTACGTTCTCCCTGTGACCGCCTGGGTTTTCTCCGAATGCTCTGGTTTCCTCCCACATTCCAAAGACATGCGGGTTTGTAGATTAATTGACTTTGATAAAATTGTAAATTGTCCCTAGTGTGTAGGTTGGTGTTAGCGTACGGGGTGATCGCTGGTCAGAGCGGACGGTGGGCCAAAGGGCCTGTTTCTCTACAGATAACCTTCTCTCCTGGATGTTGTGTCCCACTTTGCAATGATCTCAGGAGAACATGTGTAGGTGACGGTTCAGGGCGAGACCAAGGGATTCACGGGCGTGACCAGGTCAATCCTGCCTGATGGGCAATGGTGGGGTTTGTGGAGGCAGGGGTGTAATCTTTCCATGGTTGCATCTGCAGGAACGTTTTTGCTCTTGCCATTCACACAAAGGAACATTCTGAAATGACCGCTGGGCGCTCAGCAGGCTTCCACTGCTCCATATGCTTAGCAAGCTATTAATACTGCATCTGGTTACTGTCTGAGTGACAGGGTTCCAAATAGGACACTGTAATGAGGTGCTCTGCAGACTTGAACAGTTGTCCAGTTCCTAAGATCATGCTGGTGGCGTTACAGCTGTAAAAGAGACTCCAGATTTTAACCCTGACCCTGCCCAACGCTTACCCGATGACGGGAGTTAAAAGACTCAATTTATGTACGATTAGACACGTAACTTTTAAAACCTATGGGCGACACGATGGCACAGCGGTTGTGTTGCTGCCTTCCAGCGCCAGAGACCCGGGTTCACTCCTGTCTACAGGTGCTGATGTACAGAATTTGTACATTCTCCCGGCCTCCGGGTGGTCCCTCTTGTTCCCACACTCCAAAGACGTACAGGTTTGTAGGTTAATTGATTGTGGTAAAATATTGTAAATTGTCCGTAGTGTTTAGGATAGTGTACGGGGATTGCTGGGCGGCGCGGCCTTGATGGGCCGAAGAGCCTGTTTCCACACTGTATCTCTAAACTAAACTCAAACGATCATGGAAATCGATATAATGGTTCAATGGTTCTTTATTATCACAGGTACCGAGGTACACTGATTTTTTTTTTTTTTTGTTCACAGTTCAGTAAATTGTTACTATATATAAGCACAGTCCCAGTTTAGATATTGCTCAATGCGGCCATATGTCAGAATCGCCAGGTCGTGTCGCCATTTTCAAAGTCACAGCTGCAGCTAACCATGAAGCCCCATTGCAGCTGTATCTCCATCCAGATCCTCCAGCGAACCGTCAACCCTCTCCTTGCCCGGTCACCATTCAATCTTTGTTCCCCGGGGGTGCCTCCTGCAGCCGACCTTGGGGGCACGGAATGTAAGACCCCCGGTTCCTTACACCAGCCTTTTGTTGTGGCGTCTGCCACCGTAGCAGACACCCTCCGCCCTCGTCTCCGGTTCTCCGGTTCTCTCTTCTTCGGGAAGAGCAGGGGCCAGGCTCGGCGGCTCACGTTCGGCAGGCTCGGGAACAGTCTGAGCTATTCACCGTTCCACTCCCTTCCTTCACTCACGTAGACTCGGAGCATATGAATAGGATTCAGAAGCAAGAAGTGGTCACGGGGGACTGCATACACTGGAATCTACAGCATATAAAAACCTGCTTTCTTCCAGCAATTTCAGAAGCAAGAAACCTCGCTGACTATTTCCTCTTCTCCCAGGCTTGGATACATTAAGGTTAATTGGACCATCTTAGCCATTGCCTTCCTGACTTCAATCAAGCAGTGGAAATTTGTCCGGGGTTTGTCCTGGTCCCTTATGACCCATTACAGTGCTGCATGGTTCACTTATTCGTTTTAAACACAGTCTGCTCTCAATATTAAACATCATAGCAGGAACCGTGCGGTTTTGGTGCTGGTTTCTGGAATTCCATTTCACAGCAAGGAGCTATTTACCTGATTTATACAAAATAACTCTCTTCCGGCCTACTATTCCCAGTGCCAATTACTCGTGAATCTGCACAGGGTCATTGGGGAAGGAAAGAATACCCCTCTCATGTGGACCATTTTCAGATGCAAAAAAGCAGTTCATAAGTTCATAGGTTATAGCGGCAGAATGAGGACATTTGGCCCATCAAGCCTACTCCGCCGTTCAATCATGGCTGATATCGATAGGTAGATACTTTATTGTCACAAGTACCGTGAAGGTACAGTGAAATGTCATTGTTTTTGCAAACACAGTACACAAAGGAGTCGCCACAGGGTGACGACAAAGTTACAAAGTACCATTAAATATTGTTGGTGCATTCTTTGTCCACCCACCCCCCCACTCACCCACCACCACAGGTCCCTCTTATTCTCGACATCCCTCCCCATCTATCCCTCCCGCTCAACCGCATTCTTCTGCCTTCTCCCCATAACCCCCGACACCCTTACTAATCAAAAATCTATCAATCTCAGCCGTCAAAATATCCATTGACTTGGCCTCCACAGCCGCCTGTAGCAACAAATTCCACAGATTCATTCCCCTCTGACTAAATAAATTGTTGTGGACATATAATCAAGAGTCAAGAGTGTTTTATTGTCATATGTCCTAGACCGAACAATTACATTCTTACTTGCAGCAGCACAACAGAACGCAGTACTCTGTAAACAATATAATAAACAAAGAAAAGGTTCAGTGTGTATACACACATACGCACAGACATATGCATAAAAACAAACAAACAATAATAGTGGAAAAAGATAAAAACCAATGCCCCCAAGTCAATGTAGTTCAGTACTTATTTGGAGGTTGTAGTGTTTAATAGCCAGATGGCTGTAGGGAAGAAGCTGCTCCTGAACCTGGACGTTACAGTTTTCAGGCACTGCATAATTGTAGGCATTCAGAGAGTAGTCAGGGGTCAGAACCTTTTTCCCAGGGTGGACATGTCCAACTGTAGACGGCATAGCTATAAGGTGAGAGGGGGAAAGTTTAATGGAGATATGCGGGGCAAGTTTTTTACATGGAAGGTGGTGCTGACATGGAACATGCTGCCAGGGGTGGTGGTGGAGGCAGATATGATAGTGGTGTTTAAGAGTTTTTTAGATAGTTACATGGAAGTGCAAGGAATCGAGGGATCATGTACAAGCAGATGAGATCACGTTTGGCACAGACATTGTGGGCTGTTCCTGTGTTGTTACTGTTCTATGTCCTATGCTCTATGTTCTATCTTCATGTACAGTGGTTGACGTAGCTCCCTATACTTGTCTTGATTTATTTCATACTGAACATCATCTGTTCTATGGTAGACAAAAGTGCTGGAGAAACTCAGTGGGTGAGGCAGCATCTATGGAGTGAAGGAAATAGGCAACGTTTTGGCCCGAAACGTTGCCTATTTCCTTCGCTCCAAAGATGCTGCCTCACCCGCTGAGTTTCTCCAGCACTTTTGTCAACCTTTGATTTTCCAGCATCTGCAGTTCCTTCTTAAACATCATCTGTTCTATATAAGAATTTCAGTCAGCCGGCCAATGTTAAATGTTTGGGAGACCCATCAGTCTAGATACTAGATGTCTACAAACAAACAAAAAAAAAATTATTGGGAACCTTCATCAGGTTAAGCATAATATGATAAGGAGGAAACGGGGCTTATGTTTTGGGCTCAAATCACAAATTATTGGATAACTTAATGGGTCAGGCAGCATCTCTGGAGGCCTGAAGATGGTTCCCGACCCAAAATGTCACCTATTCCTTTTCTCCAGAGATGCTGCCAGACCCGCTGTTACTTCAGCACTTTGTGTTTTTCTGAGGATTCCAGCATCTGTAGTTCCTAGTGTCTCCTCCCAATGCTTCAGGACTACGTGAGAAAATGTAAAGGTGTGGCAAGTTTCTGCATACAGAGTAAAGGGGAAGGGGAGGAGGGAACACCAAGAAAGGTTTATGTGGAAGTTAAATGACAAAAGGGATGATGTAACGGTGACCGTTATAGAGTGTATATCACTCTGTGACGTTAGACCTGGGTGACAGGAGCAGGTCCTGGAGAAGGGTAAACACAATCAATAAACATTATTTGGATGAAGAAAAAAACAAATGCTGAAAATCTGTGGAATTAAAATATGTGAAGTTTAACAACAGTTAAAATACATCTGGACAGGTACATGGATGGGAAAGGTTTAGAGGGACTAGTGTAGATGGGGCATCTTGACGTAGGCAAGTTGGGCTGAAGGGCATGTTTCTACGCTATAACTAAAAGCTGGAAGAACTCTAGAAGGCTATAACGTTCTTGCTCTGAAACCCTATGCATTTTACCATTTTAGTCTTTAGACTGTAAACTTTAGTGATACAGTGTGGAAACGGGTCTTTCAGCCCACTGAGCCCATGACCCCGCACACCAACACTATCCTACACACTGGGGACAATTAACAATTTTATTGAAGCCAATTCTCCTGCTGCTCCCCCTCTGTGATTCCCCTTTGTACCCTTTCATATCTTGTTGCTCTCTCCCCTGACTCTGAAGAAGGGTCTCGCCCTGAAAAGTCTAAATGTTTATTAAACATTACAATAGTCCTTGCCTCACCTACCTCCTCTGGTAGCTCATTCCATGCACCTACAACACTTTGTGTGAAAATGTTACCCCTCAGGTTTGCATTTCCACCGTCACCTATGTCCTCTGGCTCTCGATTCCCCTACTCTAGACAAAAGACTCTGCATTTACCCAATCTATTTCTCTCATGAATTTATACCCCTCAATAAAATCACCCCTCATCCTCCTGTGCTCTTAGGAATAGAGTACTCGCCTGCTCAACCTCTCCCTATAGCTCAGGCCCTCGAGTCATGGCAACATCCTCGTAAATCTTCTCTGCACCAACTCAGCTGGACAACAATGTTTGGGCTAAGAAGCAGGAGGGCTGGAGGCTGTTAAAATTAGTTTGAAACTTTGGCAGTAAGGAGATGTGGTTCAAGAGTTGTTATGACAATATAATTTTTTTTTCACTGTCAGTAGTTTAGAATTCGATTTGGTAACATTCAGGATAAAACATTTATTACAGGTTCGATGGAGGTAACTAATGAGGTGCAATTTATTTTAATGAAGGCAAATGTTCCTTCTTCTGAATGTACAATAGGAGTGAAGATGAACGTTGATGGACAACTAGGAAAATAAATTATAGCTTATTATCTGAAATGGTACGCCATTTAGGATTTTCTTCCAATGGGTCTTTGATAATGCATATTACACTTTAAATAAAATGAAGATTATAGCTTTGACATTTAAAACTAACTTGACTGATCAAAAGCATAAATGCTGGAAATATTCAACAGATCAGGGATCATTGATGGAGAGAGAAATAATGTTAATGATTTAGGCCAACGAGCTTTCATTGATTCTCTGAAAGACGCTACTTGACCTGCTGAGTGTTTACACCTTTTGCTGTTTTACCTCAGATTACCAGCAGCTGCAATATTTTGCTTTGGTTTAAGAGTACAGAATCATAACATTGTAAGATTATGGGGGGGAAATAAGAAATTCGTTTTAGGGGTGTAGTGGTATAAATTACTGGATAAATTAGCCTGGGGAAGTGGTGGAATCAGATCCAATCAGTGCATGGAAGGGATGTTTACTCAGACACACAAAGAAGCAGTGCACAGAAGGAAGTGGTCTTAATAAGAGCAAATGGGATTGATGTAGATGGGCAAAAAGATTGGCATGGACATGATGGGCCGAAGGGCCCATTTCTGTGCTGTACAACTCTATGATTCTCCTCTGGACAATGGAACAGAGGAAACCTGATTGAAACAAGAAGATCCCGGGAGGACTAAATACAATGGCTGTGGAGAAAACAGAGTCATATAGCACGGGAATGGGCCCAACTCATCCGTGCCAACCAAGATGCCCCTTCCAAGCTAGTCCCATTTGCCCATGCCTGAAACACTAGTCCAGCAGCATAGAGGAGGGGCCTTCATCAGAAGTGGATAGTTGAGAAAACAAGTTTGTTTTATGTTGGAGAGATGGTGGGGAAGTTGGGGCAAAAGGGTGGCATAAGGTTAGATCCTGACTACGGGGGCTGTCTGTACGGAGTTTATACATTCTCCCTGTGACAGCATGGATTTTCTCTAGGTGCTCCGGTTTCCTCCCACACTCCAAAGACGTACAGGTTTGTAGGTTAATTGGCTTCTGTAAATTGTCCCAAGTGTGTCGGATAGAACTAGTGTGTGGGCGATTGCTGGTCAGTGTGAACTTGGTGGGCCTAAGGGCCTGTTTCCATGCTGCATGTCTAAATTAAATCAAACACTAACACTAAAAATTAAGATCAACTAAATGGATAAATTAACTTTAAGATTGTTAATTGTTCCAAGGGTGGAGGATTGTGCTAGTGTACGGGAATCGCTGGTCAGCACGGACTCGGTGGGCCAAAGGGCCTGTTTCCACGCTTTATCTCTAAAGTCTAAAGTAAAGTAAATCTGTGATCTGGTGAGGCCAGGGTTACTGTGGTGATAAACTGTTCATGGAATGAGCTGGTTGATCGATTCATGAGGCAACATTGAGAGAAAAAAACTAACCAAAGAACATTTAAAAGCTATGGAGGTCAGGTAGAGATACTCCTGAGAGTTGAAGCCAAACGAAGAACATTGGATATACTCAGCAGCTTAGCGAGAGTCATAGACTCATATAGCGAGGAAACAGGCCCTTTGGCCCAACTTGCTCACGCCGACCAAGATGCCACATCTCCACTAGTCCCACCTGGCATTGTTTGGCCCATATCTCTCTAAGTCTTTTCTATCCATGTACCTGTCCAAATGTCTTTTAAATGTTGTTATAGTTTCTTTTTCAACTCCTTCATCTGTCAACTCGTTCCATACATCCACCACCCTCTGTGTGAAATTGTTGCCTCTCAGGTCCATATTAAGTCTGTCCCCTCTCACCTTAAAGGGCTTGTCCCACTGTACGTGGTAATTCAAGAGTTCTCCCGAGTTCTCCCCTGATTCGCGCTTGTGTAATGTACGTAGCGGGTATATAGGAGCTCGTGGATGTCACGTAGCGGCTCTTACAAGTAACGGTAGGTACTTGGGAAATCAGGTAAACTCGTGACATTTTTTCAACACTGTGAAAAATGTCCATGAGTAAAAAAATACTCGTGATGAAAAAAATTGTTACTTTTTACTCGTACGAGCTCCTACGTACACACTACGTACATTACACAAGCTCGAATCAGGGGAGAACTCGGGAGAACTCTTGAATTACCTCGTACAGTGGGACAGGCCCTTAAAGCTATGCCTTTGAGATCTTGATTCCACTACGCTGGGGTAAGATGTTTCCTTTTGGGGGAGAACCTAAAATTGGGGGGTACAGTTTGGAAACATAGTGTCAGCTATTTAAAGTTTTGACTGTCAGGAGTCTTTCAGATTCTATAAAGAGTGAAAGCAACATCTCTGGTTATTTTTAAGGCGGGGTTAGAGTAGATACTTCATAAATTAAAAGATGAATAGTTATTAGAAATGAAAAGAGCGGCAGAGGGTGACAGCTGTCTTATAGCGCGATAGGCCCTGGTTCGATCCTGACTATGAGGGCTGTCTGTAAGGAGTTTGTACATTCTCCATGTGACCGTGAAGGATTTTTCCAGGTGCTCAGGTTTCCTCCCACACTCCAAAGATGTGCGGGTTAGTAGGTTAATTGGCTTTGGTAAAAATTGTAAATTGTCCCTAGTGTGTTGGATAATGTTAGAATACAGGGTGATCGCTGGTCGGCACTGAATCAATCGGTTGGGCGAAGGACCTGTTTCAGCGCTGTATCTCTAAACTCTAAAATCTAAAATCTGGATGGGGCCACAAGAATGAGGTTACAGTCAGATTAATGACCATGTTAAATGGCAGAGTAGTTGAATGGCCTACTTGTACTCCGAATTTGTATTTTGTTATGTGATCCCATCCTGTGAATGGAAGCGTCAAAATAAATCTAGAATTTAGGTAGTCTTTTGTCGTGAATCTTGGAATCTGCTTCACATAAAATGGGAACTGATTTTATGACGTGCTTTATGTGTCAGCTGCTTCTCTCTCTCTCTCTCTCTTTTCAAAATGGGGAGAGTATTCAGAAATCGGAGGTGCACCGGGACTTGGGAGTGCTGGTACAGATTTCCCAAATCATTAATTTGCAAGTTGAATTGGTAGTGAGGAAGGCAAATGCAATGCTAGGATTCATTTTGAGAAGACTAGAATATAAAAACAGGGATGTAATGCTGAGGCGTTATAAGACATTGGTCAGGCTGCATTTGGTGTATTGCGAGCAGTGTACGGCCCTTTATCTGAGGAAGGATGCGCTGGTGTTGGAGAGGTTAACGAGGAGGTTCACGAGAATGATCCTAGAAATGGTTGGATTAACATGAAGACCATTTGATGGTTTGATGACACTGGGCCTGTAATCACTGGAGTTTAGAAGGATGCGGGGGGGACCTCATTGAAATGTACCGAATAGTGAAAGCACTTGATAGCGTGCATGTGGAGAGGATGTTTCCACTAGTGGGAGAGTCTCAGACCAGAGGTCATTGCCTCAGAATAAAAGGATGCGCCTTTAGAAAGGAGAAAAAGAGCAATTTCTTTAGTCAGAGGACACACGTTGAGAATGCATAACCTCTGCATCTGACCTGGACCATCCCCCCCCACCCCCCCACACTTTTTTGGGTGATGTTTTGGGTTGGGACCCTTCTTCAGATTCAGATTTTAGAATTGAGATGAGGTGTCTGAAGAAGGGTCCCGACCTGAAACATCACCCATCCTTTTTCTCCAGAGATACTGCCTGACCCGCTGAGTTACTCCAACACTTTTTGTATACACAAGAGCCTCCAAGTGGCAAAGATAGAGCATTCTTGTGAAGAAATCTGTGTTTTGTTTGACTATGCGGCAGAGAGTGAGTTGAGCTCAGTCAGGTCATTGTTATTGACTGTTGTCAGGTGATCACATAACTGGCATAGTGCCTTTCTGGCTTTAGGTTCTCCGGCCACCGGGAATATCAGTCCTAGCCTGCAGAACACTCTCCTGCATTGCCCCATAAATCAAATGACTCAATGACTGTGGACAAAATCAGTGCAAGACTAATTGCTGTTCTTCAGTAGGGAGGTTCTTGGAAATAAATCTTCGTGCCCTTGCTAACGCCAACATCTCATTTTAAAAAAAGACAAAGGCAGTAGGTAGAATTTGAACAAAAATGTCTGACTTGCTGGTAAAGTGTTGAAACAGCACTTTATGGCATTTGGTACGCTGGCATTTATGAGGCCAGTCATTGGGAAATGGGGACACAAGGGACTGCAGATGTGGAATTTGGAGCTGAACACAAAGTGCTGGAGGCCAGGCAGCATCTGTGGATGGAAATGGACAGTCCACATTCTTCAGGCTGAGGCGACCTGACCCAAATCTTTGTCCTCTCTGAAGAGAGACACACAATGTTGGATTAACAGGATGGCACGATGGTACAGCGGTAGAATTGCTGCCTTACAGCGCCAGGGACCTGGGTTCGATCCTGACTGCGGGTGCTGCCTGTATGTTCAGAGGTGTCTATTAACGCTTCATTTATTGGTGCAGAAAGGTTGTTCTTATTGCCTCACTGTAAAATTCCTCTCTGCTTCAAGTTTATTCAGCTGATATCCTTGAATGGTTAATCTTGGTTCTTTTTCAACCATGGCAATGTCCTACACGGGAAGCCATTGATCCACCCACTTCATGCCAGCAGAAGTGATCTTATTTGCCATCCTGTCCTATTTGCTATTGTGCAGCAACTTAGGAAACAGAATCCATTAATCAGCAGAACTACAGGATCTTCTCCCAATAGCAGCAGGAACATTTCTCCGGAAAAATTGAGTGATTGCACATTGAGTGAACATAGAGCATGGAAAATTACAGCACAAGATTTAATAGGAATCTGAGTGTCAACTTTTTCCACACAGAGCGTGGTGGGGATATGCTACGAGTTGCCAGAGGAGGCAGTTGAGGCAGACACTATTACAAAATTCAAAAGACATTTGGACAAGTGTATGGACACGAAAGGTTTAGAAGGATACGGGTCAAATGAGGGCAGGTGGGACTGGTGTAGATGCGGCACCTTGGTCAGAATGGGCAAGTTGGGCCGAAGGGCCTGTTTGCAGGCTGAATTAATGTGTGACACTAAGAACTGAGCCTTGCACACAATGACCATGGCGAACATAATGCCAAGATAAACTAATCTCATCTGCTTGTACATGATCTTGCCTGACCCGCTAAGTTACTCCAGCACTTTGTGTCGATCTTCAGTGCATACCAGCATCTGCAGTTCCTTTCTACACATCTATTATCCCTCTATTGCCTGCATTTCCATGTGAAGGGTGGTTATGCATAATTTATGGATATATATAGTAATTTCAGCTACAGTAATGAATTCAACAATTATTGACAGGAATGTTGGTAAATTATCTCTACTCTGGTTGGTAACTGCATTGTAATTATATATCATGCAGTTCTTTAAAAAAGCTCTGAATAATCTCACTTTGCACATTCCTGCCATCCATCTAATCAGTCTGTGCTCCATGCTTTCTGCGGCTTAAAATTGTGAGAGTAGATAATCTATCCTAAACAATCTAAATGAATAAGGGTCCCGATGCTGAGCGCAAACGCCTAAGTCTGTAGAAGGTTCCCAACCCAAAACGTCACCTATCCATGTTCTCCAGAGATGCTGCCTGACCCGCTGAGTTATTCCAGTATTTTGTTTCTTATTTGGTGGCAGATTATTATCTGAATGGTGTCAAGTTAGGAAAAGGGGAAGTACAACGAGATCTGGGTGTCCTTGTACAAGCAAGGACAGCAGGCAGTGAAGAAAGCTAATGGCATGTTGGCCTTCATAACAAGAGGAGTTGAGTATTGCACCAAGGCAAATTCCTTGCATGTGACTACTTGGCCAATAAATGTATTCACTCATAAACTTATTCATTAATTAATTAGGGGGGTACACAAAAGGCTGGAGAAACTCAGCGGGTGCAGCAGCATCTAAGGAGCAAAGGAGATAGGCGACGTTTCGGGTCGAGACCCTTCTTCATTAATTAATTAATTCATTTATTCATTCATAGGAGCAAATAGGTCCTTCTGCAGTTGTACAGGACCCTGATGAGACCACATCTGCAGTATTGTGTGCAGTTTTGGTCTCCAAATTTGAGGAAGGGCATTCTTGCTATTGAGGGAGTGCAGTGTAGGTTCACAAGGTTAATTCCCGGGATGGCTGCACTGTCATATGTTGAAAGAATGGAGCAACTGGGCTTGTATTCACTGGAATTTAGAAGGATGAGAGGGGACCCTATTGAAACATACAAGATTATTAAGGGATTAGACACGCTAGTGGCAGGAAACATGTTCCCGATGTTGGGGGAGTGCAGAATCAGGGGCCACAGTTTAAGAATAAGGGGTGGGCCATTTAGAACGGAGCTGAGGAAAAACGTTTTCACCCAGAGAATTGTGAATCTGTGGAATTCTCTGCCTCAGAAGGCAGTGGAGGACGATTCTCTGGATGCTTTCAAGAGAGAGTTAGATAGAGCTCTTAAAGATAGCGGAGTGAAGGGATATGGGGAGAAGGCAGGAATGAGGTACTGATTGTGGATGATCAGCTATGATCACAGTGAATGGCAGTGCTGGCTTGAAGGGCCGAATGGCCTACTCCCGCACCTATTGTGTACTGTCTAATGTCTAAACCAGCTACTGCAGTTCCTTGCATCATATGAAGGAAATGCAGTTGAGGTAGTGGATATTGGCTTTCAAAAGACATTTGATAAAATGTTATGTATTAAAACTATCAGCAAGATTGAAGTCTCTGGCATTAAAGAGGTGGTCACAGCATGAATGGCCTCCTTGGTGGTAGATTTATCATATGAGGAGATACTGAGTTGGCAGAACTTCTATTCTCCAGAGTTCAGCGCAGTGATAGGAAATCTCTGAAATGCACCAAATTCTTCCAAGGTTTGATACACTGGTCACAGTGAAGATGTTCTGTTGGGGCTGTGGGGTCTAAAAATAATAGGCACAATCAGAACTAATGGTCTTTATCCCAGTCCTGCGTAGCTTATAGACACGAGTGCTGGGGTAACTCAACGGGTCAGGCAGCATCTCTGGAGAAAAAGGATGGGTGATGTTTCGGGTTGGGAACCTTGTGAAGTCTGAGTCTGCAGAAGGGTCCCAACCCGAAAGGTCTCCAGAGAAGTCGCCTGACCCGCTGACTTTCTCCAGCGCTCTGTCTCTATATTTGGTATAAACCAGCATCTGCAGTTCTTTGCTTCAACCTGTGTAACTTATCCTTTATTAAGGATAAGCTATGCAGGACATGGATAAAGGGACATTTCTGCAGGACAGGGAGAAATAGATATTTCTGCATGCACAAGGTGATGATTCTTTTAAATTCTCTACCCAAAGGGCTGTGGAGACTCAGACCAAGAACCAGAAGTGACGTGAAGAACATCTTGTTGATTCACTCTGGTGGAGGCAGATACAACAGTGGCTTTTGAGGCTTTGGAGGGTTATAGATCATGTGCAGGCAGAGGAAATTAGTTTAATTTGACATCATGTTCGGCATGGACATTGTGGGCCGAATGGCCTGTTCCTGTGGTGTACTGTTCCTTGTTCTATATGCAGACAACATGGGAATACCACCAATTGCAGGTTTCCCTCTAATTAGCTCATCATCCTTGTTTGGAAGCACAGCTGCAGAGAGTTGTGGGCGTAGCCCAGACCATCACATAAACCAACCACCCTTCCATTGATTCCATCAACCCTTCACGCTGCCTCGGCAAGGCCAGCAGCATAATCAAGGTCAAGTTTCACCCCATTCACTCCCTCTTCTCCCCTCTCCCATCAGGCAAGAGGTGCAGAAGTTTGAAACCACACATCTCCAGCTTCAGGGACAATTCCTTCTCAGTAGTTATGAGGCAACTGAACCGTCCTCTGACCAACTTGTGAGCGGTCCTGAGCCATCTACCTCACTGGAGACCTTAAAACTATCTTTAATCAGACTTTACTGGACCTTACCTTGTATTAAACCTTATACTCTTTAACCTTTATCCGTACATTGTGGATGGCTGGATTGCAATCACGTACTGTCTCTTCGCTGATTGGATACCACGGAACAAAATGGCTTCTCACTGCACCTCGGTAACCGTGACAATAATAAGAAACTAAACTGCACGAAACATTGTCAGGCCTTTATCATCACTGGGTATAAATTCTGGATTTGCCTCTGAACAACACTGTGAGGGCACCTTCGCCTGAAGGACAACAGAATTCCAAATAGGCTGCTTGCCAGAATCTTTTCAAGAATCATTTTTCAGTATTTTTTTTTAATGCTTAGAGTATTTGTGCTACAGATGCCAGTGACCCTCAGATCCCCCCCAAACGACTAAACAAAAATATTGCAGTGAAGCATCTTATTAGAAGTGCAACATCAAGGCAATATTAAAGCAAAATGCATCCATTTTATTTTAAGAACTAGATGACGGAGATCTGAGAGACATATTTTTGACCCAGAAGGTGGTGGGTACATGGAACAAGCTGCCAGAGAAATTGATAGAAACAACCATAAATAAAAAAATGTTAAAGATGTTAGGACATGTACATGGACAGGAAAGCATTACTTGGATATGGGCCAAATGCAGGCAAATAAGACCAGCTGAAATGAACGTCTTGGCTGGCATTGACGAGTTGGGCCGAAAGGCCTGTTTCTCTGCGGTTTAACTCACAGTCCTGAAGTAACTCAGCAGGTCAGGCAGCATATCTGGAGAACATGGATAGGTGATGTTTTGGATCGAGACCCTTGTTTCCGAAGACATCTGAAGCGGGGTCTTGACCCGACAACTTCACCTATCAATTTTCTGCAGAGATGCTGCCTGACCTTTGTATCCTTTTGTGTATTAACCAGCATCTAGAGTTCTTTGTTTCTGAACTCTATGACTCATTGGAGACCGGCAGACTATCTTTAATTGGACTTTACTAGATTGTGTCTCCGTATCCTGTATCTCTACACTGTGGATGGCTTGATGGTAATCATGTATAGTTTTACTGCTGAATGGATGGTATGCAACAAAAGATTTTCACTGTATCTTGGTACATGTAACAATTAACTAAACTAAGACTAATCTACACAAAGTTTGACAAATCCTCATCGGGTAATGTGTAGGTAGGAACTGCAGATGCTGGTTTATACCGAAGATAGACACAAAGTACTGGAGTAAGTCAGCGAGTCAGGCAGCACCTCTGGAGAAAAGGGATGGGTGACCTTTTGGGTCAGAACCCTTCATCAAGCATGCTTCTGAAGAAGGGTCTGAGATGGGTTCCGACCCATCCTTTTTCTCCAGAGATGCTGCCTGACCCAGCTGAGTTAGTCCAGCACTTTGTGTCTATCTTCCTTATCAGGTAATGGAGTATGTATATGCAGAGGAACAACGAATAGAATTCAAGGCATTACTTGCTTCCACACAAAACCATGCCATGCAACCAACCATGTGGTGCAGAAGCCCTTCAAACCATCATCAAGAACCTCCCGCCTATAATATCTTGAGACATTAGCTTTAATGTCTTGCAGAACGCTTCCCTCTGGCCACCCTTGAGATTATTGAAGTGTGTTGGATTCTATTCCCCCTCTGCCACATCTGCGAATTTTGCTAGATGCTATTTTTCTTTTTTTACGAGAAGCAGTGACACGCCCCCAATCCCAAAGGGGTCTGAGCAGAACACAGAACAAGATGCATTGAGTTGCTTCTGAAAGGAAATTGGACTGGAAGTGGGGATATTTATTAAAAGCCAATGGCATGAAGCATGCTTCAGTAATTGGGTTTCTTTTTCCCAAGTGCATAAAGTCAATATTTTCTGTGCATTAGTGCTTAATACCACTCATGCTCAAATGAGCACAAAACAGGTTTTTGGAAAGAAAAGATGCCCCACTCGTATCACATTGCTGATACATTAAAAAATTGCAGGAATCTTATAATTTGGTACTTAAATGAAAGTGGACAAAATATCATTTAACTATCCTCCCAGGTTACACCATTTTACTTTGAAAGAGCAGCGGTCGATGTACTGAGTGGCTTCCATTGTCCATTTCACGGTCCATTGTAAGCTGCTTTGGAAGATGCCAAGGACAGGCAGCATAGCGTTAAAATTAAAAGTAACAGCAGGAAACGCTGTAAAAATGCTCAGCAGATCAGGCAGCATCTGCTGAATAAAAAGCAGAGTTTCAGGTTGTAGACCCTCCACAGACCATAACACCATAGGACATAGGAGCAGAATTAGGCCATTCAGCCCATCGAGTCTACTCCGCTGTTCAATCATGGTTGATTTATTTTTCCCACTCCACCCTATTCTCCTGTATTCTCCCTGTAATGTTTGACACCCTTCCTAATCAAGAACTTATCAATCTCCGGTTTAAAAATACCCAATGTCTGCATTGGCCTCCACAGCCGTCTGTGGCAATGAATTCCACAGATTTATCACCCTCTGGCTAAAGGAATTCCTGCTCATCTCCATTCACTTTTCAGACACTGATGCTGCCTGACCTGCTGACTCAGCACTTTCTGTTTTTATTTCACGTTTCAGGTTTCTGCAGCTTTAAAAAGAAAATAAGCAAAAAATTAGAGTGAAGTTGGAAAACATGCAATCACATTTGCAGACGGCATTTAGTTCAGTCTAGTTCAGAGATACAGAGTGAAAACAGGCCCTTTGGCCCACCTAGTTGACGTCGACCATTGATCACCTTCTCACACTAGTTCTATGTTATCCCACTTTCTCATCTGCTCCCTACACACTAGCAGAAATTTACAGAGGACCATTTAACCTACAAACCCGCAGGTCTTTGGGATGTGGGAGGAAACCGGAGCATCTGGCGAAGGCAGGAGTATGGAGTATGGAGAGGGAAAGATGCAGTTTGCATCTTGGCAAGGCTGCAGTTTGAAAGATAGATCAGTCAGCTGTCCCACTGGGCCGCCCTAATTAATGCACAGTCGATCATTTATTTTTAAATCTGAGATTGAAGGATTCGCTTTTAACAAACTGATATGCATCAAAGGTGACTTGAGCCCTGTATAAGCCATGTTGACTGAATGTAGTCATGGCTGAAGGGGTAAATAAATTATTTCCCATTTTTATGTTCTTATATTTACCTATGAAACCTGTACTGTTGTATCTCAGAAGCAATGGCTATGGACAAGGTTTACATTCATGCTCCGGATTCTTATTCTGGATGCTGATATTGATCAGTGAGAAGAAAAGAAAAAGAAAGCCATGGTGCAACAAAGAGACCATGGCTTTCTTAGGGTTCTGGCCAATTTTATGGACTAAATATGTTCAGTTGGCAAGTAGAAAGCAGAAATTGGATTAAATTGCCCAATCGTCCCAAACCAGATGGGTCCATATCAAGGCTGCAGTTGAAACGTTGTATTTGGTTTCCTTTTTTCTCATTATCCAACCCTCAATAACATCCAAGCAGTCCCTAGACTTCTAGATGTCCCGACCCAAAACAGCTACTGACCATTTTTCTCCACAGATTTGCTTGACCTGAGCTACTCCAGCACACTGTTTGATGCTCTGGATTCCAGCCTCTGCAGTAACCTTCAACATCCAGGGTTCCCTGTAGGTGTCATCCCCGGCTTTTAACCTGCAGAAACATGTTGGCACTGAACTATTAATTATTTCTCATTTGAACTGCTTCCATACTGTGCAAATGTAAACTTGCCTGCAATCAGATGTTTCCAGTCTACCATGGGAAGGTCCAGTCTTGTAATCAACCATTTCCCAATTTAAGATGTCCTTTTCTGGCTCAAATCTATTTTTTTCCATAATCACTTTAATATTGAAATAAAATATTACAGCAATTTAATTCACCACAGAAGTGATTCTTCAACCACCTGATTGCGGACATTGGACTTTGTCTATGGAACTGTTGCGCTATAATGCTGAGAATTATATTCTGCGCTCTATACCTTTTTCTTCATTCTACCTATTGTACTTGCGTTTGGCGTGATTGTATTCATGTTTTGTATTATCTGATTTAATTGGACAGCATGCAAAACAAACCTTTTCACTTTAGTCTAAAGAAGGGTCTGGACCCAAAACGTCACCCATCCATGTTCTCCAGAGATGCTGCCTGACCTGCTGATTTACTCCAGTAATTTGTGTCCCCTTTTTTTGTAAATCAGCATCTGCAGTTCCTTTTCACTTTACCTTGCTACATATGACATTAAACCTAAACCTAAACCTAGGATAATTTTTTGAGCTATAGGAATAAAAAAACAAGGATATGGAATTAGTCGGAGTGCACTATTAGGATATACCGAATGGACTGAATAACTCTCATCTGTGCTCCAACTATGCTATAGGCTACAAATCTCATTGTGGACAAAAATGAACTTCCATTCACAAATCACCTTTCATCATCTCAGCTTGTTCTAAAAGCCTATGTAATCACTTTGTAATATAGAAAACATGGCAGTCAGTTGGTGTAACCTTAGGTCCCATCATCAGAAACAGTCATTTAATCAGATTTTAGTTTAGTGACATGGTTAAGAGATTAATATTGCCCTAGATGATCTGAGGGTCTCCTGCTCTTCTTCAAACAGTGTCACAAGCGTTTGTATTATACAGTAGCATGGTTTGAGAACAGCTCCATCCAAGAACACAAAAAATTGCAGAGAATTGTGGACACAGCCCAGGCTATCACACAAACCGACCTCCTTTCCATTTATACTTTACTCTGCTTTGGCAATGCCACCAGCATAATCAAAGATAAGTCTCACCCCGGTCACTTCCCCCTCTCAAGCAAGAGGTACAGAAGTGTGAAAACCCATACTTCCTGATTCAGGGACGGTATCAGGCAACTGAACCATTCTATCACCAATTAGAGAGCTGTCCCGACCTACCAACTACCTCATTGGAGACTGTTGGACCATTTTTTATCGGACTTTACTGGACTTTATCTTGCACTATGCGTTATACCCTTATCCTGTATCTACACTGGTGATGACTTGATTGTAATCATGTGTAGTCTTATTCCCTTTATCCTGCATCTGCACACTGTAGGCAGCTTGATTGTAATCTCGTATAGTCTTTCTGCTGACTGGTTAGCACTCAACAAAGGCTATTAGCTGAACCTCAGTATACATGACAATAAACTAAACTAAACTAAATTTGAGAGAGCATACGACGATCTTGATTTCATGCCTTGCCTAAAACCCAGTGTAGCACTCTGTCGTAGCACGCGAAAATGCCAGTCCATATTTAGCCGTGGGGCATTAAAAATTGGAGGTTGTTGACAACACATTGCCTTTCAATTTTCCTATGAAACATTTTCTATGCAATGTTAGAAGGAAATTAAGCATTCAACGACTCAAATATCTGAAGTTCCAGACATCAACAGACAAATTTTAATTGATGTCTTTGCAGTGATATTGGCTTAGGAATATGATACATTTTCATTTCTAAGCTCTTTTGACATTTGGGATCTGGCTACTGTGTTGTTATTTTGTACGTAATTAATTTGAGTAGAAAAAGTGACGAGTTTCATTTTGGATAACAAAGGACTGATTAATATGTTCCTCTGGTGCTGGAGGTGTTATGTATTTGGAGAAAACTGACATCACTTGTGCTAGGTTTTGTAGTTTAAGGATGCCAGCTTATTCCTCAGCCACAGACAAGATTTGATTAATGAAAAATGCTGCCTATTCCCTCGAGTTTCTTTTCCATTAAATTATGGGTTTCAATTCTCACCTACTGCGGTATGAGCTGAATGGTGTGTTACTCATAGAAGATGGATCAGATTTGTGCAGAAATGGCACTGGTATGGGTTTATTATTGTCACGTGTACCCAAGAGCGGAACTCACTATCAAAATATGGAGGGGACCGGGAGACAGGGACACACACCATTTTTTGGCGGCCGCGCGCGCATGCGTTCACTCACACACACATGCGTGAGGCTTCGGAGGCTCAATCCAGTGCTAAATGCAGCTCAACTCTGCCTGTCTCGCCGGGTTAACCTACAGCCCTGACTGGACTGAAGGGACTCCTGCGCTGCTTCTCCCCGCTGCCCATATTTCCCGCTTCCCAGGCAGGTTAACCAGGCAGAGTTGAGCTGGGTTTAGCGCTGCTTTTCTGCGCTGGCTGTGGGCCTGGGGGTACAGCTTGCGTCTGACTCCCGACCTCTCTGGCCACCCATGGGGGGGCATTCAGGTGGGGACGGTACAGCGCCGGAGACCCGGCCGGGATCGATCCTGGCTGTGGATGAGGCGCAGGTCTGTGCCACGTATCCCTCCTCCAATCAGCGCGCTTAATCATCATGTGCCGCCCCCATTGCCTGCTGACCGACGTCTCTCTCGTCCAATCGGCGCCCTCGATCAGACGTCCCACCTCCACTGTCTCGCGGAAAGCGGAGATTTTAAAATCCGGATTACAAAAACTTGGGGGGGATGTCCCCCACCTCTCAAAACATGTCTGCCCCCCCCCCCCGTGTTTACCGCCCCTGCGTGTACCGAGATGCAGTGAAAAACGTTGTTTTACATGCTATCCAGGCAAATCATAACATACTTGAGTACAGTCAAACCATCGACAAATACCACAGGTAGCGCAAAAAGAGGAAGGAAACAGATTGCAAAATATAGTGTAATTACTGCAGAGAAACTGCAGATAATAAAGTGCAAGAGCTGCAATGAGGTAGATTGGGAGATTGGGAATAAATCTTTAGTTTAGTGGCAGTTTAGTTTAGTTTAGACATGCAGCATGGAAATGTACCCTTCAGCTCACCAAGTACATGTCGACCAACGATCACCCCTACACTTGTTTAGTTTAGTTTGGAGATACAGCGCGGAAACAGGCCCTTCGGCCCACCTAGTCCGCACCGACCAGCGATCCCCAGACATTAACACTATACTTCACACATTAGGGCTAATTTACACTTACACCATGCCAATTAACCTACAAACCTATACATCTTTGGAGTGTGGGAGGAATCTGAACCTCTCGGAGAAAACCCACGCGGTCACGGGGAGAACGTACAAACTCCATACAGACCGTACTCGCTCCAGTTTCACATCCTACACACCAGGGGCAATTAATGGAAGCCAATTAACCTACAACCTATATGTGTTTGGAATGTGGGAGGAAACCAGAGCGCCCATGGAGAATGTACAATCTCCGTACCGACAGCACCCGAGCTCAGAATAAACCCAGCTCTCTGGCACGGTAAAGTGCCTGTCCCACGTTTACAACCTAATTCACGACCTCTGCCGAGTTTGCCCTTGACTCGTACTTGCAGCATGGTCGTCACGAGGTCGTAGGAGGTCATAGGTAGGTCGTAGCAGGCGGTGATGCTAGTCGTATCACCGTAGGTATCAAGTAGGTAGCGGCGTTTTTTCTAGCATGATAAAAAATGTCCACGAGTAATAAAAAGGTCGGCATGGAAAATATCAATACTTTTTACTCGTAGGTAGGTCGTAGTAGGTCATGATGGTAGTCGTAGGTGGTCGGAGGCATTCGAAGGTAACAGCTCCGGGGTGAGAAAAAAGTCTGTAGAAAAAAAAGGTAATTTAAACAGCAGAATGTCACCTCTTTCACTCCAAGGCATGTTCATTTGTAGCTGGAGAGTTTTTTGGAGAGAAGACTTGTGTTTTAGAGATGGCACCAAAAAGGCAGCAGCGCAGGGGGAGGGCACAACCCTCAAAAAAGTCGGCCATGCAGGTGTTGCCCACCCAGGAGGAGGAGAAGTAGGAGGTGACACCACACGAGGTGATAGTGCAGGAGGAGGTAGCCCTACATGAGAGACCCCTGGAGGTGGAGACCAGGGTGGTAGTATACAGTGGCTTGCAAACGTTTTCATACCCCTTGAACTTTTCCACATTTTGTCACGTTACAACCACAAACGTAAATGTATTTTATTGGGATTTTATGTGATAGACCAACACTAAGTGGTGCATAATTGTGAAGTGGAAGGAAAATGATACATGGTTTCCAAATTTTATTACAAATAAAAAACTGAAAAGTGTGGCGTGCAAAAGTATTCAGACCCCCTGAGTCAATACTTTGTGGAACCACCTTTTGCTGCAATTACAGCTGCAAGTCTTTTGGGGTATGTCTCTACTAGCTTTGCACATCTAGGGACTGACATTTTTGCCCATTCTTCTTTGCAAAATAGCTCAAGCTCAGTCAGATTGGATGGAGAGCGTCTGTGAACAGCAATTTTCAAGTGTTGCCAGAGATTCTCAATTAGATTTAGGTCTGGACTTTGACGGGGCCATTCTAACACATGCATATGCTTTGATCTAAACCATTCCATTGTAGGTCTGGCTGTATGTTTAGGGTCGTTGTCCTGCTGGAAGGTGAACCTCCACCCCAATCTCAAGTCTTTTGCAGACTCTAACAGGTTTTCTTCCAAATTTGCTCTGTATTTGGCTCCATCAATCTTCCCATCAACTCTGACCAGCTTCCCTGTCCCTGCTGAAGAAAAGCATCCCCACAGCATGATGCTGCCACCACCATGTTTCACAGTGGGGATGGTATGTTCAGGGTGATGTGCAGTGTTAGTTTTCCGCCACACATAGCGTTTTGAATTTAGGCCAAAAACTTCAATTTTGGTCTCATCAGACCAGAGCACTTTCCTCCACATGTTTGCTGTGTCCCCCACATGGCTTGTGGCAAACTGCAAATGGGACTTCTTATGGCTTTGTTTCAACAATAGCTTTTTTCTTGCCACTCTTCCATAAAGGCCCGATTTGTGGAGTGCACGACTAATAGTTGTCCTGTGGACAGATTCTCCCACCTGAGCTGTGGATCTCTGCAGCTCCTCCAGAGTTACCATGGGCCTCTTGGCTGCTTCTCTGATCAATGCTCTCCTTGCCCGGCCTGTCAGTTTAGGTGCACGGCCATGTCTTGGTAGGTTTGCAGTTGTCGAACTGTCAGTGCATGGTGTACTTTGTGGAGCTCACAGTCCCTTGGGAGGATGCTGTGCAGGAAGCCTTCGAAAAAAAGAAACTGCGATATACAGAGCTTGCAGCGGAGGCAGAACAGCGGGGCTGGAGAGCTAAGATCTGCCCGGTAGAAGTTGGATGTCGAGGATTTGTGGCAACATCTACTTTAATACTGATGAAGGACCTGGGGATCAGCGGACAAGCCCTACACCAGGGCATCAAAGAAACATCACGGGTAGCAGAGCGGAGTAGCCAGTGGCTCTGGCTGAAGGGGAAAGACCCCATTTGGTCTCCCAAATGACCGACTAAACAGATGCAGAGGGGGGTGGTTCTGGGACGCCAGAATGCACCGCTGAGCCTACTGGAGACGTCGTGGGTTCAATCAGCGAAACGTTGATGAAAGTAGTTGCCCACTTGATAACCCCAATGACGTGCCTGCCTAGCCTTTCTCAACATCGGAGGAGCATAGGTGAGTGCAGAAGGCTCCCATCACCATCGGGAGTAAATTGATATTTGGCACCTTGGATTTTAACATCTAGTCCTGTGTATTTGCAAACATTAAACATCTCCACAACTTTATCCCTGACCTGTCTGGTGTGTTCCTTGGGCTTTATGATGCTGTTTGTTCACTAATGTTCTCTAACAAACCTCTAAGGCCTTCATAGAACAGCTGTATTTATACTGAGATTAGATTACACACAAGTGGACTCTATTTACTAATTAGGTGACTTCTGAAGGCAATTGGTCACACTGGATTTTATTAAGGGTATCAGAGTAAAGGGGGCTGAATGCTTTTGCACGCCACACTTTTCAGTTATTTTTATTTGTAAAAAAATTTGAAAACCATGTATAATTTTCCTTCCACTTCACAATTATGCGCCACTTTGTGTTGGTCTATCACATAAAATCCGAATAAAATACATTTACGTTTGTGGTTGTAACATGACAAAATGTGGAAAAGTTCAAGGGGTATGAAAACCTTTGCAAGCCACTGTATGTCCCCACCACCACCCCATCCTTCGCTACCTCATTTGAAGGAAGCAAACAAAGCAGCCCTTTCTCCTGTGTCTGACACAGCATCAGAGGCAGATGCCCCATTGGTGGTGAGGGAGGGATGGAGGTAGGTTACGCCCTACACCTTCACCAGGCAGCAGGAGGAGGACCTTGAGGAATGGTTCCAGCAGAATGCCATCCTGTACGAAAGGGGAAAATGAGGGGTACAGGGACTGGGACAAGAATGGCATGCTTGCCATCCACTGCCCCACATGTGTGCTTGAAGTTCCATCTCTTCCAGTCATCTGGTGTACTGGGACAGTCCATCACATCATTTCCATTCACCCATTGAGACGTCTTCTTGTGCTTCCTCTTCACCCTTGCTCTTCCCGTTCTGCCTTTCTTAAAAGGCTGCTGAAGCAAAAGGGCTACTGCAAACAGCAGTAAAACGTATATGGTCGAAGCCAGTCTTTAACATAGCCGAAGGAGGTCAAAGGAGGTCTTCTCCATAGTCGTAGGAGGTCGTAGACATAGTCGTGGGAGGTCGTAGGTTACTGCGACCTTTATATTTTTTAAGGTCGTCAGGGGTCGTGAATTAAGTTGTGAAAGTGGGACAGGCCCTTAAGGCAGCAGCTATACTGCTTCACCATCACATACTGATCTTGGATCTGGTCATACGTGCTTTCAAGCTTTTGGATCTACTTTAGTTTTGTTTATTGTCAAATGTATGGAGGTGCAGTGAAAAGCTTTATTGTTGTGCGCTATCCAGTCGGTGAAAAGACTGTACATGATTACAATCAAGCCGTCCACAGCCTACAGATACAATTTAAAGGGAATAATGTCTGGCGCACGATAAAGTCCAGTAAAGTTTGATTAAAGATAGTCCGAGGATCTCCAATGAGGTAGATGGTAGGTGTGGACCGCTCTTTAGTTGTTGCTCGGGTGGTTCAGTTGCCTGATTACAGCCTGATGGGAGAAGGGAATAGAGAGATTGTGAGTGGACCTTAATAATTTTGGCAGCTTTCCTGATGCAGTGTGGATTTGATAGCGGGAAGTCTTGTTGGTGTTATGGACCGGGCTGTGTTCATAACACTCTACAATTTCTTGAGGACTTAGGCAGAGCTGTTGCCAAAGCAAGCTGTGGTAAAATGTTTTCTATGGTGCATCTGGAGCATTTGGTAAAAGTTGCATGCCAAACTTCCTTAAGGGCCTGTCCCACTTTCACGACCTAATTCACGACCTCTGCCGAGTTTGTCCTTGACTCATACTTGCAGCATGGTGATCACAAGGTCGTGGGAGGTCGTAGGTAGGTCGTAGGTTGGTTGTGATGCTCTTTGCAAGTAGGTCGGGGCGTTTTCTAGCCTGATGAAAATTGTCCACGAGTAAAAAAAGTTGTGAATTAGGTCGTGAAAGTGGGACAGGCCCATAAGCCTTCTGAGGAAGAAGAGGCATTGGTGTGGTTTTTAGCCTGTAGCACATCATTCCTCTGACCTTCCATTCAAAGCTGGTCAGGGAGGGCTGCGTTTTTGCCAGCAATTCTGCCCAACTTCACTTTGTAGTCCATTATTCCATGCAAGCCTTGCCACAAACTATATGATTGGTCTACGACCCTAGCTTGGCCTAGAATTGCCTCTTGGCATCACTGATGGGTTATTCGAAGGTTGTACCTAGATTTCCAGTACAGGTTTAGGTCACTACACTTGAGTCAATGCGACCAACCACATGATTTCATAATCCTCGCACTGTTAAGGTGGACAAAAAATTTTGAATTGTGTGAATCTAACATTATAAATAAATGAAACAATTATTACTTTTAGAATCATAGTCATACGGCACGGACACAGGCCCTTCCGCCCAACTTGCCCATACCGACCAACCTGCACCATCTACACTAATCCCACATGCTTATGTCTGATCCATATCTATCTAAACCTTTCCTATTCATGTACATTCATGTACATTCATTCTAAATATTTCTTATCCGCCTCAACTACCTCCTCTGGTAGCTCATTCATTATACCTCCCATTCGTTGTGTAAAAAATATTTCTTGTAATTTTTGCAATACTTTATTTCAAAAGTTGATGACAGACAGTTCACAGCATTACCATTGATCAGAAATAATGCAACGTTACAAACAACCTTCCTACAGTGCCTTTTAAACAGGAAAATATGCCAGTCTGCTTCACAGGAAGGGCATGGAACAACATTTAACACCAAAGAGCATAAAGGAGATGGAAACAGAAAATATTGTAAATCCAATACCAACAACCCAGCAGGCCAGGCAGCATCTCTGGAAAGATGAACCATTTTTCAAGTCTTGAGGCATTTTTTTGCAGAACAGTGAAAGACAAATAAAATAAGTAATTTTGAACTTTAGTGAAGGTGGTGAGAAGAATGGACAAAGAGAATACCTGTGATAGAGTGAGACCAGGTCAAATGGGTTAGTGGACAGCTCGAGGCTGATGCTTCTCTGCCTGTGTTAAAGCCCTGTCCCACTGTACGAGTTCATTCAAGTGCTCTCCCGAGTTTAAAAAAAAATCAAACTCGTGGTAAGCACGTAGAATGAAAGTAGCAGGTATGTCGGAGCTCGGGGACGTCTCTTAGCGGCTCGTAACGCTAACGGCAGGTACTCGGGAAACGCGGTAAGCTCGGGAAGACTCGTGAAGGATTTTTTCAACATGTTGAAAAATGTCCACGAGAGCCCCGAGTACCGACGAGCGGCCATTACCGTAAATCTCTGAGTTCGAATCAGGGCAATCTCGGGAGAACTCTTGAATGAACTCGTACAGTGGGACAGGGTTATTAGTGTTGTGAATAGCGGGGTTGTGGGACTGGCTCGGCGGGTCAGGGCTTAGTTTTAGTTTTAGAGATACAACATACGGCCCAATGATTCCATGCTGACCAGCTCCTGCTAGACCATTGTTCCTGCTAGACCATTCTCAATCTGGTTATTCCTTCTCCACTTCCCTATCGGGCAAAAGTTATAAATGCTGCAAAATATGTGGCTCTGTCACCTCTGTTATTAGACTTCAGAACATCCCTTCCGTTTATTAGGTTATAGTTCTGATCTTCTAGCCTACGTCATTGTGGACTGGATTTTCTCTCTTGAATTGTTACGCTACAATGCTGAATAACTATATTATGCACTCTGGTATTTTTCTGTTCATTCTACCTGTTGTACTGATGTTTGGCTTGATGGTATTCATGTGATTGGAGGTTAAATTACAGATATATCAGGTATTGGTGAGGCCACATTTAGAGTATTGTGTTCAGTTTTGGTCACCATCTGATAGGAAAGATGTTGTCAAGCTTGAAAGGGTTCAGAGAAGATTTATCAGGATGTTGTTAAGACTTGGGGGCCTGAGCTGTAGGGAGAGGTTGAGCAGACTGGGACTCTATTCCTTGGAGTGCAGGAAGATGAGGGGTGATCTTGTAGAGGATGTTGAGAGTTGAAAGTTATGAGAGGAATAGATCGGATAAATGCATAGTCTTTTGCCCAGAGTAGGGGAATCGAGAACTAGAGGACATTACTTTAAGGTGAGGGGGAAAATGATTTAATGGAAACCTGAGGGGTTTTTTTACACAAAGGGTGGCAGGTGTGTGGAATAAGTTGCTGGAGGAGGTAGTATCACGATTTTTCAGAAACATGAGGACAGGTACATGGATAAGACAGGTTTAGAGGAATATGGGCCAAACTTAGGCAAGTGGTGCTAGTCTAGATGGGGCATGCTGGTTGGCGTGGGCATGTTGGGCCAAAGGGCCTGTTTCCACTCTGTATGACTGTATGACTCTTTGTAGGATTATCCAATTTGTTTGGATAGCACGCAAACAACTGCTTTTCACCGTATCTCAGCACACATGACAATAATAAACTAATACCAATGTCAATAGAGGATGGTGAGCTTGAGGGTTTGAATTTCTGAGCTTTGTATTTTAGCAGTAATAGCCGTCAAAATCGAGGAATTAAAACTGGGGCTATGCCAAGGTCTGGAATTGAAAAAGGGTACATATCTCCGAAGCTGGAAGGAGATTGCAGAGTGGGATATGAAAACATGGATGAGAATTTTAAAAGTGAGATGTTGAATGTGCACTTATTGGTATTGCTGAATAATTTATTAATAATCAAATAATTGTCACAAGAGATAAAATGAATTGTAAACAATAATCTCTCTTTTTGTTTTTGAAGGATGGTTAAAGGGACACTGATACTTATCATATGTGTGATAACCCTTTGGGGAAAATTGATATCAGCTGCAAACCCTCATAAAGGTATGGATTATTTCACGTTATCCATTTTCTTTGATTTTGGTCACTTTCCTTCCTTGTGCTAACAGCTTTGTAATTTTCAGTCTCTTTATGAAAGTATCAAGTACAAAGAGATAACTTACCAACTATTTGAGAATATTCAATTCCATTTGATTTTGACAAGTTTGAAGCATGTTATGCTTTCAGTGATATCCACTGAAGTGCAATACAATCATGAGTGTAATGGTCTGAGTCATACTAATTTGTTTTGATTCTCTCTATAACCGAGGTACTATTTTATTTAGATTTTATTTTAAGCTGTGTACGTATTTGCTGAATTGTAAAAGAACTGTAAAAGGAAGACAATATAAAGTGGAATAGTGCAGATGTTGGAGAGGAATTAAAGAGGAAATAAGGAGGGCAGCTCCATGGATCAGGCAGCATCTGTGGAGGGAATTGGGTGGTTGACGTCTCCGGTCACGCCTCTTCATCTGGACTGAAAGGATAGAGGGGACATGACCAGTTGGAGGAGAGGGATGAGTCAAGAGCTAGCAAGCAGTAGGAGGATGCAGGTGACAAGGGGATATTTGGCACATATTAGAGTACAGGCATATAAATAGTGACAGTGGTGGAAGGTGATGAGTGGAGTGAACAAAACGCTGTTGATCTTGGAATTTGATCGGAGACAGTGCAACCAAATATGGGAGGGATGGTGGCAGATGGGGTCTATGGAGGAAGGGGAGGCGTGAGTATTGGGGGCAGGGCCTCCAACGAGGGGAGTGCTTGACGACACTGGGCCTGTACTCGCTGGAGTTTAGAAGGATGAGGAGGGACCGCAATGAAACTTACTGAATAGTGAAAGGCCTGGATAGAGTGGATGTGTAGAGGATGTTTCCCACAGGTGGGAAAGACTAGGACCAGAGAGCAGAGCCTTAGAATAAAACGCTAAACTGCATTTCGTTGTACCGATACTTGTATCTGTGCAATGACATTAAAGTTGAATTGAATTGAATGTACCGTTAGAAAGGAGATGTAAAGGTTTCTTTACTCAGAGGGTGGTAAATCTGTGGAATTTATTGCTACAGGTGGCTGTGGAGGCCAAGTCAATGGGTATATTTAAAGTGGAGATTGACTGACTGGTTTCAAGGGTTATGGGGAGTAGGCAGAAGAATGGGGATGAGAGGGAAAGATCGATCAGCCATGATTGAATAGTGGAGTAGACTCGATGGGCCGAATGGCCTACTTCAGCTCGTATGACATATGAATTTATGTACAATGGGAGGAGGGTGTGGGCAATGGGCAGATGGATGGGGGAAGTGAGGAAAGAAACAGGGTGATGCGGGGTTGGGGATATTGTGGGAAGAAGGGTGTGTGTGGGGTGATCAGGGTAGTTTTAATTATATTAGTTTTAGAGATATAGCATGGAAACAAGTCATTCGTACCCCTGTGTCCATGGCAACCAGAGATCACCCATGCACTGGTTCTGTCCTACACACTGGTGACAATTTACTGAAGTCAATTAACCCACAAATCTGCAGACTTTGGAATATGGGAGGAAACCGGAGCACCTTCAGGCGATAAAGGCCACCTGAAATTGGGGGGGGGGCGGGGGGGGGGGGGGTCAATGTCCATGCCATGAGGTTGTAAACTACCCAGGCAGAATATGAATACTTATCTTCTAGGTTGTGTTTGACCTTATCTTGGCTGTGGGTGGTCCAAGGTCATGGGAGTGTCAGCTCCACAAGGCTGCGTGCTCACTCCATACTCATGACTGCGTAGCCGGTCATAGTGCGAACTCCATCATCAAGTTCGCTGACGACACCACTGTTGTGGGACATATCACTGATGGAGATGAGTCAGAGTATAGAAGGGAGATCTACCGTTTGACCAAATTGTGCCAGCACAATAACCTGGCTCTCAACACTAGCAAAATCAAGGAACTGATTGTGGACTTAGTCCCGTTTATATCAACGGGTCGATGGTGGAGAGGGTCAAGAGCTTCAAATTCCTGGGCGTGCATATCTCTGAAGATCTCTCCTGGTCCAAGAACATGGATGCAATTATAAAGAAAGCACATCAGCGCCTCTACTTCCTGAGAAGATTACGGAGAGTCGATATGACAAGGAGGACTCTCTCGAACTTCTACAGGTGCACAGTAGAGAGCATGCTGACCGGTTGTATCGTGGCTTGGTTCAGTAACTTGAGCGCCCAGGAGCGGAAAAGACTGCAAAAAGTGGTAAACACTGCCCAGTCCATCATCGGCTCGGATTCCCTACCATCGAGGGGATCTATGTGTCACTGCCTCAAAAAGGCTGTCAGCATCATCAAGGACCCACACCATCCTGGCCATTCACTCATCTCCCCGCTGCCTTCAGGCAGAAGGTACAGGAGCCTGAAATCTGCAACATCCAGGTTCAGGAATAGCTGCTTCCCCACAGCCATCAGGCTATTAAAATCAACTCAAACAAAACTCTGATCATGAATAGCCCATTGCACTTTATTTGTATTTATGTGTGTATATATATTCATTGGTATATGGTCACACTGATCTGTTCTGCTATGTATTTATTTATGCCTACTATATTCTGTTGTGCTGAAGCAAAGCAAGAATTTCATTATCCTATCTGGGACACATGACAATAAACTCTCGTGAATCTTGAATCTTGAATGGGAAATGCCCCTGTCCCACTTAGAAAACCTGAACGGAAACCTCTGGTGACCTTGTCCGACCCAAGGTTTCCATGAGGTTGCCGGAGGTTTTGGTCACTTGCCTGGAAAGCCTCGACCTGGATCGACTGAAGCGTGAGCTGCATCTACTGACCAAAGATCCTATAGGATCTTTGCTACTGAGTGGAGACAGTTTTAAGAAGTTTAATCAGGTTTAGCGGGCATTTTACCTTCTGGCGGGTCTTCTAGAACTCCAATGAGCCAATCAAAATGGCCAGTCAGCGCAGGAGATTGCCTATGGCTGCCTTCGACTGCCTGTAAATAAATAGCGACCCCACTCCACTGGCTTCGACCAAACGGCAACCTATTTTTAGTCGAAGCCGGTTTTGATTTTGTTGAAACAATCGAAGCAACCTAGGTGAAGACTCGACCACGCGGAAACAACTTACGACCATTAGGGAGAGTGCCCAAAACCTCCGGCGACTTCATGGAAACCTTGGGTTGCTGGCAAGTTCACCAGAGGTTTCCGTTAAGGTTTCCTAAGTGGGACAGGGGCAAAACGGAATTAAAATGGGCAACAATCAGGAGGCCCAGATCACCACAGCGTACAAAGTGCTGATATTCCTAATCCTTGCTCCCTACAGTGTCCGTTTCCCTTTGGAAGAAGTGGTGTCAGGGTGATTTGTGGTGTCAACTGATGGCTACATGCACCATTGTAAGGAATTTGAATTTTCCCACATGTTCCCACAAAAACAAATGGTATGTTAGCATTCATAGCGAAAGGATTTGAGTATAGGAGCAGGGAGGTTCTACAGTTGTACAGGGTTTTGGTGAGACCACACCTGGAGTAATGCGTACAGTTTTGGTCTCCAAATCTAAGGAAAGACATTCTTGCCATAGAGGGGGTACAGAGAAGGTTCACCAGACTGATTCCTGGGATGTCAGGACTTTCATATGAGGAAAGATTGGATAGACTCGGCTTGTACTCGCTAGAATTTAGAAGACTCAGGGGGGATCTTATAGAAACTTACAAAATTCTTAAGGGGTTGGATAGGCTAGATGCAGGAAGATTGTTCCCGATGTTGGGGAGGTCCAGAACAAGGGGTCACAGTCTAAGGATAAGGGGGAATTCCTTTACGACCGAGATGAGGAAAACATTTTTCACACAGAGAGTGGTGAGTCTCTGGAATTCTCTGCCACCGAAGGTAGTTGAGGCCAGTTCATTGGCTATATTTAAGAGGGAGTTAGATGTGGCCCTTGTGGCTAAAGGGATCAGGGGGTATGGAGAGAAGGCAGGTACAGGATACTGAGTTGGATGATCAGCCATGATCATATTGAATGGCGGTGCAGGCTCGAAGGGCCGAATGGCCTACTCCAGCACCTATTTTCTATGTTTCTATGTTTCTATGTTTCTTGTAGCATTAGGCCCCAGCATCCATGGCTTTCAGTTCAGGTGACAGGATACCACTGATCTTAGCCGATATCCCAGTGGGGAGATTTGTTAAAGCTACTCGGGAGGGTTTAAATTAGTCTGGCAGGCAGGCAGGCACAGAAATCGTTATCAAAATATGGGGGGGACCGGAGGACAGGGGTGACACAATTTCTTGGCGGCCACGGGTGCCTGCGCACACTCACACACACACGCGAGGCTTTGGAGGCTCAATCCAGCGCTAAATGCAGCTCAACTCTGCCTGTCTCACCGGGTTAACCTACAGCCCTGCCTGAACTGAGGGGACACCAGCGCTGCTTCTCCGCGCTGGCTGTAAACCTGGGCCATAGGTTTACAGGCAGGGCTGTAGGTTAACCTGGCGGGACAGGCAGAGTTGGGCTGGGTTTAGCGCTGCTTCTCTGCGCTGGCTGTGGGCCTGGGGGCACAGCTTCCGTCTGACCCCCGGGCCGGGGGGGGGGGGGGGTGGGGGCACTCGGGTGGGGACGGGACAGCGCCGGAGAGCCGGAATCGATCCTGGCTGCGGATGAGGCGCAGGTCTGTGCCAAGAGTGTTTTGGCACGTCTCCCTCCTCCAATCACCGCGCTCTATCCTCAGTCCCACCCACCCCCTACTTCCGCCTCTGACCGACACCTCCCTCCTCCAATGATCATGCTGAATCATCATGTCCCGCCCCCATTGCCTGCTGACCGATGTCTCAGAAGTCCCAACCCCACTGTCTCGCGGAAAGAGGAGATTTCACCGGGTTTTAAAATCCGGTTTACAAAAAATGGGGGTAGATCTCCCCCACCTCTCAAAACAGGGGGGGGGGGGGGGGGGAAGGGGGACATGTCCCCCCTGCCGTGTTTTGAGAGGTGGGGGAGATCTCCGCCCCTGCTGGCAGGGAATGGGACCCAACACATTGTGTGAGAAAGCTGAAGCAAATACAGAAATTGACTCAGTTTACGCTTTGCGCTGCCTCAGCAAGGCCACCAGCATAATCAAGGATGAGTTGCACCCCGGCTATGCCCTCTTCATCCGTCTCCCATCAGGCAAGAGCTATAGAAGTGTGAAAATGCACACCTCCAAGTTCAGGGACAGTTTATTCCCAGCTGTTATCAGGCAACTGAACCACTCTACAGGCAACTGAACCACTCTACCGACAACCAGAGTGCAGTTCTGGACTACTATCTACCTTATTGGAGACCCTTCGGACTATCTTTGATCGGACTTTACTGGAGTTTAACTTGCACTAAACATTATTTCCTTTACTGCGTACATGTACACTGTGGGCGGCTCAATTGTAATCATGTATTGTCTTTCTGCTGACTGGTTAACAAGCGACAAAAAGCTTTTCACTGTACCTCGGTGCACGTGACAATAAACTAAACTAAACTAAAACTGGAGGTCCATTTTTGTGTGATACAATTGTGTTGACTACCCCAAATGCAAAGATGATGAAAAGTGACAACCCTGTAGATAATTTCACAAAAACATTGTTATTCCATTACTGGAATTGGTGACAGAATATCCTGAAGGCAATTTCATTTGAAAGGAAAAGATCTGACAAGCCTGAAGTTTAATATTACACTTAGCGATCAGAGAAATGTGAGAAAACTGTCAAGTAAATTAGCTGAATATTCTTCGGACCCAATGCCTATAACTGATTGACGAGATACTTGTCTTCTGATGAGACAGAGTAAGTCACAGTCCACGTAACACAATCAGAGAAGGAACTGAAGAAGGGTATAAGTTGATTTCCTTTTATTGGGTGTCCAGGCAAGTTATATCAGCTCATACAGGCTAGCTTAATTCTAATTTTCTCAGTCGGATAGACTTCCTTACGATGATGCATGGGGCATAACTCAAAGACTGCTTAAACAAGTTTTCAAATGAAATTAGAGCCAAAATGACAGCTGTAACCAACTGGAAACTGAAAAAGAGGGTCTTTAGAAGCATTTATTAATTTAATCTATGCAAAGGAAGTGTCCTGCAGGCTTCATCTTTGACATTCTAGCAGTTTTGCTCTACTTCTTTAACAGGTTGGATCACTACAGGAACACTGGAAAAACAGTGGGGAGTCCAGCTTAGTGCTGCGGTGTGTGTTAGACTGGCTCAATGGTGCAGCTACTAGAGGTCAGCACAGTGGGCGGCACAGAGGCACCGTGGTAGAGTTGCTGCACCACAGCCCCAGAGACCAGGGTTCGATCCAGATCACTGGGTGCTGTCAGTGTGGAGTTTGTACGTTCTCCCTGTGACCGCGTGGGTTTCCTCCGTGTGCCCCGGTTTCTTCCCACTCTCCAAAGACGAGCAGGTTTGTGGGTTAATTGGCTTCTGTAAATTGTCCCTCGTCTGTAGGATAGAACTTGTGTACGGGTGATTGTTGGCCGGCGTGGACCTGGTGGGCTGAAGGGCCTGTATCCATGCTGTAACTCCCTGTATCTCTCTAAACTAAATCTGCAGTTTGCACTTTAGGGTGCTATCTCACAATGTCAGAGTTCTCTTTGTTACTGGGTGGGTTGGGGACATAGCTTTTGCTTCTGCACTATTATTCTTTGTTGTTTTTATATACTGAATTTCTCTTTTTGTTTTTTATTCTGTTCTTTACAGAGTAATATGTCTATATATTTGTTGTGTTGCTGTAAGTAAGAATTACATTGTTCCATTTTGAGACAGATGAAAATAAAACACTCTTGACTCTCTTAGTTTCGTTTAGAGCTACAGCATGGAAACAGGCCCTTCAGCCCACCGATCTCCCATACACTAACTCTATGCTATCCCATCCCACACACTAGGGGCATCCTACATCCTACAAACCTGACGCCTTTGGAGTGTGAAAGAAAACCAGAGCATCCGGAGAAAACCCACCAGGTCAGAGGGAGAATGTACAAACTGTGTACAGACAGCACGGGCAGTTAGGATCAAACCCGTGTCTCTGGTGCTGCAAGGCAGCAACTCTGCCACTGTGCCACCCTTGACTATTCTCCTCTGGGTGGTCTGGTACCTTCTCCCCTCACACTCCAAAGGCTTGTAGGTTGGTAGTTTAATTGACAAAGTGTAAATTGCCCTTCACGAGTAGGTCAGAAGTAGAATTTGAGGGGAGTTGATAAGTATGCAGGGTGATTAAAAAACTGATGTAAGATCAGGGTGAATGGGTGGTTGATGACTCAGTGGGCAGAAGGACTTGTTTCATGCCGTATCTCTCTTAAACTCTATGATACATATATTACACTATTATAGATCAAGGGCATCATCCTACACTTTTAATTATGCAGTAAGCGTTGCAATAAAACCTAATCTGGAAAAGGATGAGTGACACTCTATATACTTGGATTTACTTAAGGGAGAATACACCCAACCTTTATCATCTCAGCTAGAAGTCATGGTTTCTGTAAAATACTATTTGGTCATCCCTCAGCCTCTATTACTGGTCTTAATGACTACAGGCCTGTCGCACTGACCTCTGTTGTCATGAAGACCCTTGAAAGGCTTGTGCTGGCCAAGCTGAAAAATATCATGAACCCCCTGCTGGACCCTCTGCAGTTTGCATATCGGGCCAATAGATCTTTGGATGATGCAGTCAACCTGGGCCTGCACTTCATCCTCCAGCACCTAGACCACCAGGGAACCTGTGCGAGGATTTATGTTTGTTGATTTTAGCTCTGCATTCAACACCATTGTGCCAGAGCTACTACACTCCAATCTTTCCAAGTTGACTGTGCCTGAACCCCTCTGTCGGTGGATCAGCATGTGAGGCTGGGAAAGCACATCTCGGACCCGCAGACCTCAGCATAGGAGCACCGCAAGGCTGCGTACTCTCCCCTCTCCTCTACTCTCTCTACACCAATGACTGCACCTCCACTGACACCTCTGTCAAGTTTGCGGAAGACACAACCCTTATTGGACTGATCCAGGATAGGGAGGAATCAGCCTACAGACGGGAAGTGACACAGCTGGCATCCTGGAGACATCGCAGCAACCTGAGCTCAATGCTCTTAAGAGAGTGGAATTGATTGTAGGCTTCAGGAGAGCTCCCCGTCCCCTCACCCCACTCACCATCAACAACACCACACTCACGTCTGTGGAGTCTTTTAAGTTCTTGGGAACCATCATCTCAAAGGACCTTAAATGGGGGGCCACTATCGACTCCACAGTCAAAAAAGCACAACACAGGATGTACTTCCTGCAGCAGCTGAGGAAGCACAATGTGCCACAGGCAATGATGGTCCAATTCTATACGGCCATCGTAGAGTCTGTCCTCACCTTCTCCATCATGGTCTGGTTTGGCTCAGCCACCAAGCACGACATCCGGAGGCTGCAACGAATCGTCCGATCAGCTGAGAAGGTTACTGGCTGCAACCTTCCCTCCATTGACAAACTGTACACTGTAAGGAACAAGAAGCGAGTGGGTAAGATCATCTCCGTCCCCTCTCACCCTGGCCACAAACTCTTTGAATCACTTCCCTCTGGAAGGCAACTCCGGACTGTCAAAACTGCCACAGCCAGACATAAAAACTGTTTTTATCCACGAGTAGTTGCTATACTCAGTAACCAAAAATCTGTAGCCTCATTTTGCTCTGGTATTTTATTTAATTCACATGTTTAATCGATAATGTTTTATTATTAATGTTTAATGTTTTATGTGTCATTCCTATCTGACACTGTATGTCATATTGTCACTTGCGGGAGGAGCACCAAGGCAAATTCCTTGTATGTGAATACTTGGCCAATATGAATTAATTAATTCATGAATTCATTCATCCATTCATTCATCTTATCGCTCCAATTAATGCAAAGTCATTCTATCTAATCTGTCCACATAACTAAAGGGCTTCAATCCAGACAACAGGATTGTACAGCAGAAGCACTGCTATCAACCAGGGTAACACATGGTCTGATTTTCAAGGTGGGGTGTTGTGGAGACTGGAGGAAATGTTTCCACTAGTGGGAGAGTCTAGGACCAGAGAGTCTAGGCTCAGAATAAAAGGACTTATCTTTAGAATGGAGATGAGGAGGAATTTATTTAGCCCGAGGGTGTTGAATCTGTAGAATCCATTGCCACAGTCGGCTGTGGAGGCCATGTCTTTGGGTATTATTAAAGTGGGGATTTATGGGTTCTTGATTAGATAGGGTATCAAAGGCTATTGGGAGAAGGCAGGAGAATGGGGTTTAGAGGGAAAAAAAGATAGGCCAGGATTGGCTGAATGGCCTAATTCCCCTCCCATAACTTATGAACTTATGAGGCCCGTTTGAAATTAAATATTGTGTCATTGCTCTTGTTGAATTATTTTGATTTTACTTTTGGTACTGTTTGAGTGTTTTATTGGTTATTATCTTGGCAAAATGGAGGGGTATGGATCACTTGAAGAAAAAAGAGGCTAGTTTAATTTGGCATCATATTTGACACAGACAGACATTGTGTAGAGAAAATGGATAGGTGACGTTTTGGGTCGGGACTCTTCAGCAGTCTGAAGAAGGGTCTCGTCCTGAAATGTCACCTATCCATGTTCTCCACAGATGATGCCTGACCCGCTGAGTTAATCCAGCACTTTTAACCTTTGTGTACATACACCAACCTCTGCAATTCCTTGTTTTGACATTCAGTATAGCAATGATCGTCCTTCCTTTGATATTGTTCTGAGATCTGGATTATCTACAGCGGTCCTGACCTACCATCTACCTCATTGGAGATCATACCTCGGACTATCTTTAATCGGACATTACTGGACTTTATCTTGTACTAAACGTTATACCCTTATCCTGTATCTACACTGTCGATGACTTGTTTGTAATCATGTACAGTCTTTTTGCAGACTGGATAGCATGCAACAAAAAAACTTTTCACTGTACCTTGGTACATGTGACAATTATAAAATAAACTTAACTTAAGAAAGACACAAAATGCTAGAGTAACTCAGCGTGTCAAGCAGCACCTCTGGAGAAAAGGAATAGGTGACAATTTCGCTTGGAACCTTTCTTCAGACTGCTTCTTCTTAACTTAACTTAACTCAACATAACTTGACTTAACTAAATTATCTCTTCTGGCAGACAAAAATGCTGGAGAAACTCAGTAGGTGAGGCAGCATGTATGGAGCGAAGAAAATAGGCAATGTTTCGGGCTGAAAACCTTCTTCAGACTGATGTGAGGGTGGGGGGTGGGAAGAAGAAAGGAAGAGGAGGAGCCAGAGGGCTGAGAGAACTGTGAAGGGGAGGAGACATTAAGATCTACCTGAAATGAGAGAAGTCAATGTTCATATATCTCTTCTGGCAGCTTGTTCCATATACCCACCACCGTCTGTGTGAAAATATTGCCCCTCAGGTTCCTATTTCGAGGTTCAATTTTGCCCCTCTCATTTTAATCTTGTGTCCTCTGGTTTTCTATTCCCCCACTCTAGGTAAAAGACATGCAATATCGAAGAGGTTCCACTTCCATAAATAATGTGCCACTAAGAAAATTACCCTCTCACAAGTGCATGGTTTAAAAACGGCTTATTTCTACGATCTCAAGCAGCAGCTCATTAGTTACAAGGAGAACCAATGCAATCTCTCACTTTTCATTAAACGCTGATTTTCAGCCGATTGATCAGTTCTTGTGACTCAGCAGGACCAGCAGTCTTTGGCTCGGTTCACACAGTTACAACGTGGGGATGTTCACACTGGGATAACAGCCTCAATTAGCAGTAATCACGCAGGAACTGTCATGAGAATCTGTGCCCAGTGTGCAATAGGTTTCAATCATTTTCATCCACGAGCAATCTCCAACATTAAGACCATCGCCTGTGCTCCTAAGGCCAATGTTATTGACTAGATCTAAAAGTAGACTGTACTAAAGAGGAGAAAGTCAGTAAGGCTCAAAGTTAAGCCTATTTTGTAAAGTGCTCTCCATTTTAAGGATCCTGAGAGTCTTAGTTTAGTTTGGAGATACAGCACGGAAACAGGCTCTTCAGCCCAACGAGTCCACCAGCAATCACCATACACTAACAATACCCTACACACACTAGGGACAATTTACAATTTTACCAAAGCCTATCAACCTGTACGTCTTTGGAGTGTGGGAAGAAACTGGACCACCCAGAGAAACTAATGGGGTCACAGGGATGTAGATAGTGACCCTCGGAATATCCTTGATCCTACTTTGCTGCCTTTACGTTGCATTAAATGTATTCCCTTATCATGTACACTGTAAATGGCTCAATTGTAATCATGTATTGTCTTTCTGCTGACTGGATAGCATGCAACTAAACTTTGGTGAAGGTGATAATAAACTAAACCGAACTGAAATATAATATAAGTAAAAGGCAAAGAGCATCAATGAACTGCAAGTGTTGCAATCTGAAATAAATGCAATTAATACTTAGCGGGTCAGGTGGGATCTGTGGAAAGAGAAACATAGTTGGGATGGAGGGAAAGCATGTTAGTATGTTACATTGAAGCTGGAAGAATATAATTGATTAATTAAGAAAATGAAATGAAATGAAATGGACCAGTCTCACCCCGGTCATTCCTTCCCCAATCCCACAGGCAAGAGGGACAGAGGTGTGAAAACACACACGCCGACATTCAGGGACAGTTTCTTCTCACGTGACTATAAATTAAGCTCAAAGTATTGTATTGTATTGTATCTCTTTATTATCATTTTTCTGAGTATTTGCATACCCAGAGGAAAACGAACAAGCGTTTCTCAACCAGTGTCCATTCAGTAATAGAAATAGAGAATAAAAGTACATATATCACGAGTTCCGATCGGCAGTGGCACGACAATGGCTCTGCTTCAGTGTGTCCAGGTTGGTGTTTGGTGCACGATACTTTGGCAGGGGGCAAAGTCCGTTTATCAGTCTTATAGCCTGCGGGAAGAAGCTGAGGAGCATCCTGCTGGTTTTGCAGCTGATGCTCCTGTACCTCTTCCCAGATGGCAGGATGGAGAATATGTGATGCGATGGATGAAGTTGTTGTTGAGTCTAGCATTACAGTTGTGTGTAAGCAGACTAAACAGCAGGGGGCTTAGGACACAGCCTTGGGGCGAGCCAGTGCTCACGGCTATGGTTTTTTGATGTCCTACTGCCCACCCTGACTGTCTGCTGCCGTTGTGATAGATTGTGATTTACAAAGTCAACTCAATTTCAATACATTGGAACTGGACTAATAACTTATATGTAACAAGACTCACATATATTATGAACAAGCCTGACAATCATATATAACAAGGCTAAACATTCAAGCGTAATAAGACTAAATGTATTCCTAAAAGGACTCAAATTCATGTGTAATAAGATTCCCATATATTTAAAAAATACATTCATAAATAATGTGATTTATTCCTATATAAGAGTGTAAGAGTACATATAAAGCTATTTACAGGGGCTGCAGAGTGTAGAGGAGTCACATAGCATTGGAAACAATTTGGGGGTGAGTATTATGCATTCAATGATTCAATAATACTTTATTGTCAAATGTACCTGGGTACAGTGAAATTCCTGTTTTGCATATCATCCTATATATTCATACTATAGATACGCACGATCATAGATAATACAAAAGTGCAACGATTGTAGTGTAAGAATGGTAGACTTAACGGCGGCACAGTGAACCAGGTAGAGCTGCTGCCTTACAGTGCCAGAGAACCTTACCTGGGTTCAATCCAGTTTGCTGTCCATATGGCATTTGTACATTCTCCCTATGACTGCGTGGGTTTTCTCAGGGTGCTCCAGTTTCCTCCATTACTCCAAAGAAGTACAGGTTCGTTGGTTAATTGCCTTCGCTAAAATTGTAAATTATCCCTAGTGTGTAGGATAGTGTTAGTGTGTTGGGTGATCATTGGTCGGTGCGGACACGGTGGGCTGAATGGCCTGTGTCCGTGCCGTATCTCTAAAGGGCCTGTCCCACTTGGCGATTTTGCCCGCCGCATATCAGTGTCGCCAAAAGATTCAAAATCCAGCGGCGACAAAAAAATGTTGCAACACTTGAAAAAACACCGCGCGTCGTACGTTATCACGCTGTGTCATACGTTATTTATTCTTTATAAATTAATCACAAGTAAAGGAGACTTTCTTGTGGCTGCTTAAGGGCCTGTCCCATTTGTGCGTCATTTACGCAACATCATTTACGCGTCACGACGCACGACGCACGGGTCATGACACGCACATGATGCACGCCTGGCATGCATTATGCGTGAATGGTGACGTAAGCAGTGACACGCAAATGACGCCCAAGTGGGACAGGCCCTTTAACATTTACAAGGCTGCACTCTGTAGTTATCATTTAGGTGTTACCTGACGCCTGACTAATTGAAGATTTACTAAGTGTTCCAATTAGTGGCACCACAGGAGGACTTTTTTTAGTCAGAGAGGTCAGTAATTGGTGTGGACAGGGACAGTTCAATTGCTGCAGTTTGCAGGCAAGAAGAAACATATACAGTTAATAACCACAGGGGCGGCACGGTGGCGCAGCGGTAGGGTCGCTGCCTTACACTGCCAGAGACCCGGGTTTGATCCTGACTACGGCTGCTGTTTGTACAGAGTTTGTATGTTCTCCCTGTTTTCGAGTGGGTTTTCTCTGGGTGCTCCAGTTTCCTTCCACATTTGGTAAAAATTGTAAATTGTCCCTATTGTGTGTAGGGGATTGCTGGTTGGCGTGGACTCAGTGGGCTGAAGGTCTTGTTTCCGCACTGTATCTCTAACCTAAACTGAACTAAACAATGTGTGGGAGCATGAAGATCATAAAATGAACACCAAAAGAAAAAAAAAATATATTTAATTACTTCCGTGAGAAGATTGCTCTCCTACAGCAAGGACTTATGTTTCCCAGTATTCATGTGATAGGAGCAGAATTAGGCCATTCTGCACATCAAGTCTACTCCACCATTCAATCATGGCTGACCTAATTCTCCCGCTTAATCCCATTCTCCTGCCTTCTCCCCATAACCCCTGACACCCCTACTAATCAATAATCTATCAATCTCCACCTTAAAAATATCCATTGACTTGGCCTCCACAGCCTTCTGTGGCAATGAATTCCACAGATTCACCACCCTTTGACTAAAGTAATTCCTCCTGATCCTCTTCCTAAAGGAACATCAAGTCCTTTTATTCTGAGGCTATGACCTATGGTCCTAGACCATCCCACAAATGGAAACATCCTCTCCACATCCACTCAATCCAAGCCTTTCACTATTTGGTAGGTTTTAGGACATATTTGACGGTCAGTCACTGCTGATGATGTGATTATACAATGCACTTATTACTGGTACAACAGGTAACTCAGTGACACCTATAGAATATCCTAAACTGTTTCACAAAATCATGAGTGGAATAGATGGTAAATAAACAAAGTAGGGAATTGAGAACCCGAGATCAAAGATTTAAGGTGATGGAGGAAAGAGATATGTTTTTTACACAAAGGGTTGTGGGTGTATGTAATCAGCAGCCAGAAGAGGTAGTTGTGGTAGGTATGATTTGCAACATTTAAGAAACATTTAGACAGGTAGATGGATAGGATAGGTTTGGAGGGATATGAGCCATACGCAGCTGGAGGGACTAGCAGGACTGTAGGAGTTACTTAAAATATGGAATTGCAATTGGCAATAAATGCTTGCCTTAGTTGATGACTACACTTTCCTTGGAAGAACGAATAAAATACTCCAGGATATAAGACCCTAGTATTTTTCATTTTTTAATAATTTTAAAACCATTCTCTCTTCTGCCTGTCTTGATTAAAAAGTTGTATGCAGCTTAGAGAACACTATTTAATACTCTGCCTGTATATAGATTCAATAAAAGGGCATTGAAATAGCAATTCCTCACAACTCAGGATTAAAGAAATCAATTGTCACCAAACCAAATCTGCATGGTGACGAAAAGGTTAGGAACTGCCTTTCATTCCTTTAAGAGCTTTTACTAAATAATTTTGATTAAATTTGTTGATTGTGAGGGTTCTTAATGCAACCTTGCTATTCACTGTCATTATATTACCAAAGCATTATAAAATGTTATTATTAACACCAGTGTTGGAAGCTAATCAAGTAATTGCTCTTCGCTTAGCCGATTGTTAAATGGAATTAATTATTTAATGCTAACAGGTTAATTGTAAAAATTTGATTTAACCAATAAGCGGAAAGGACAATAGATTTTGGGACCATTTGTCAATTGAAACAATACTCTTGGAATCAGAATCAACTCTTTTATTACCAGGTTTACACAATCGATAGCACACGTATCTTGACACGAAAGGTTATGAACTCTTTGGCTCTTTTGGGAACTCGTGTCTGGAAGTTTGTACGATTGATTTGGAGACTCAAGTTCCAACCTCATCATTGCACTTGGGGTTTAGTTTAGTTCAAAGATAGAGCATAGAAACAGGCCCTTGGGCCCAACGAGTGCACACCAACCATCTCTCACCCATTCTCACCAATTCTATGTTGTCCTGCTGTTTCATCCACTCCCTACGCACCAATTTTATGGAGGACAATTAACCTACAAACCAGCACATCTTTGGGATTTGGGAGGAAACCGGAGCGCCTGGAGGAAACCCATGTGATCACGGGGAGAGCATATAAACTCCGCACAGACAGCACCCGAGGTCAGGATCAAACCTGGGTCTCTGGCGCTGTGAGGCAGCTGTTCTACCAGCTGTGCCACTGTACCGCAAATATGATATTTAAACCCACAAAAGTGAATCTAGAGTAAAGAGCTTTTACCAATAAAAGCGATCATTAATATACTGAATTATTGTAAAGATCCATCTGCATTACCAACCTTTTGAGTGGCTGACATGGAACATCAATTACTGTAAATATGCAGCTTAAGAATTCTAACCAGTTTTATGCATTTGTTTATCTCTGTTAACGCAACATCACTTCCCTGTAGAGGGTAGTGTGTTATTATGCCTTCATTAATGTCCCATAGGGAGGAAAATCTGCCAACCTTTCTAAGTCTAGTTCAGATGTAACTCCACGATTAAAGCAAGTGGTAGAGTTGGTGCCTCACAGCGCCAGAGACCCGGGTTCGACCCTGACTCCGGGTGCTGTCTGTACGGAGTTTGTACGTTCTCCCTGTAAACGTGTGGGTTTTCTCTGGGTGCTCCGGTTTCCTCCCACATTCCAAGACATGCGGGTTTGTAGGTTAATTGGCTTCTGTAAATTGTCCTTAATGTGTAGGATAGAACTAGTGTATGTGTGATTGTTGGTTGATATAGACTTGGTGGGCAAAAGGGCCTGTTTCCATGCAGTATCTCTGAACTAACTTAAACTAAATATGGAAAATTTGATTTCTAATGGCCACTATTTTCAAAACAAGGTTGTGTTCATGTGGGAACCCTCAAGCACTATTTTGGAAGATAGACACAAAGTGCTGGAGTAACTCAGCAGGACAGACAGCATCTCTGGAGAAAAAGGATGGATGACATTTCAGGTCAGGACCCTTCTTCTGACTCAAGAAGGGTTTTGAACCGAAATGTCACACGTCCTTTTTCTCCAGAGATGCTGCCTGACCTGCTGAGTTCTCCAACACTGTGTCAACCAGCATTGGTATAAACCAACATCTGCAGCTCCTTTTTAAGCAATATTTTGGAACTTTCATAGGATCTCTGCAGCAGGCTGGGGCTTACCTGGATCAGAGGCAGTCCAGTAGATTCAGCATGTGGACTGGACTTTTGACTCTTTTGTAAATTAATGGTGCCAAAATATAGCGACTCATGCAAGTGTGAGCTGTGCATAACGAATTTCACTGTGCAGTGTATAGGTGACAATAAAGAATGATACCATTGTATCATTCCATTTCTTGGAGCTTTCTAAGCACAAGGAGGAATTGCTTAAACCATGTTGCAAAAGGTGAGGTGGAAAGTGTAAAGGAGATTTACTGGGCAATGTTCCCACACAGAGGTGTATGGAATGTGCTGCAGGGAAAGTGGTGGCAGCAGATACAATCGCAACGTTTAAGAGGCTTTTAGACAGATAGATGAATGGGCAGGTAATGGAAGGATTATAGATTGTGTGCAAGCAGATTTAGTTCAGTTTAGTTTAGAGATACAGCGTGGAAACAGGCACTTCGGCAGACCGAGTCCACACAGACGAGTGATCACCCCCATACGTTAACATCATCCTACAGACTAGGGACAATTTACAATTTTTACTGAATCCATATTAACCTACGAACCTGTAGGTCTTTGGACTGTGGGAGGAAACTGGAGCACCTGGAGAAAACCCACATGATCACAGGGAGAACGTACATACTCCATACCGACAGCATCCGTAGTCAGGATTGAACCCGTGTCTCTGCCACTGTGAGGCAGCAACTCTACCACTGCACCACTGTGCCACCCAATTTAAATAGATGTGCTATTTAAATTGTCACCATGACTGGTGCAGGCATCACACTTGTGCTGCTTTAGTCTGGATTGTACATTTTTAAAATCAGTTCTAGACTTCGGTCGTCTGTGATTAAATATTAGATAATATCCTCACTGAACTTCAAGATGTCAGTATGAATAGTTTTAGTTGAACAACCAGCGCTGACTGATTCCCAGTGAACAATTTCACTGACTATAGTGGATATTTATAAGGCAGCGATAGATCGATTCTTGATTAGTACAGGTGTCAGGGGTTATGGGGAGAAGGCAGGAGAATGGGGTTAGTAAAGGAGAGATAGATCAGCCATGATTGAATGAATGGCAGAGTAGACTTGATGGGCCGAATGGACTAATTTTGCTCCTATCACTTTTGACATGACTTATGACCTTATGACCTATAGTCATACAGTGTGGAAATGGGGCCCTTTGTCCCAACTTGCCCATCCCTCCTTCACTCGTCCCACCTATCTGCGTGTGGCCCATATCCCTCTAAACCTGTTGTATCCATGTACCTGTCTAATTGTTTCATAAACTTTGCAATAGCACCTGCCTCAACCACCGCCTCTGACAGCCCTTCCATACACCCACCACCTTTGTGTGAAAAAATTACCCATGCGATTCCTATTAAATCTTTCCTCCTTCACCTTAAACCTATGTCTTCTGGTTCTGAATTCCCTTACTCTGGGCAAGAGACTCTAACCAATCTATTCCTCTCATAAATTTATACAGCTCAAGAAGATCATACCTCATCCCCACCTGGTCAACCTCTCCCTATAGCTCAGAGTTATTTCGTAAAGAAGTGCTGTTCTTTATTTTGGGATGTTGCAGGGATTTTAAAAGAACATCGTTTTCTGCAGTTCTGTCACTGAATGATAAATTAGTGGAATTTACAGTTTGGGGCTGTGTGTTTGTACCTTCTGCCCAGATGATGTGATTCTCATTTCAGTCATAGCATCTACATTTAGGAGGTATCTTACCCAGAGTTAGTGGGATTAACTCTCTGAGACAGAGTTTATTGCTTGCATTCTCATATATCTTTCAGAGGGTCACACTTACGGAAAAATGGAAATGTTAGTTTTTTGAGAATATTGGTCTTGTAAGTGAATACAATGGAAGAAGATAATAACCTAGTATGTTTTGTTCTCTGTGTTTATAATGTTATAAACTTCAATTCTTTCAAAATAGCTTTTAAATTGTTTTTTTTTAAATACATTTTCAAGTGCAGGTAATTTAAATGCAATGCAGTAGTTTCAGTTTTAAAGAAACAGCGTGGAAACAGGTAGTTTGTTGTATCTACATTTATTCTCTCTCACGTATATAGCAAATCTCTCCATGGATTATTTTGCCACTTACTTACACTAAGTGTTAATTTACAGTGACCAGTTAACGTACTAGCATTGTGATGTGGTAGACAACCAGAGTACCTAGCAGAGACAGGGGTAACATGTAAACTCCATACAGACCCTGGAGCTTGAGGTCCTTTGGCCCACCGAGTCCATGCCGACCAGCGATCACCCATACACCAGTTCTATCCAACAAACTAGGGTCAATTTACAGAAGCCAAGTAACCTGCAAACCTGCACGTCTTTTTGAATGTAGGAAGAAACCAGAGCATCCGGAGAAAACCCACACTGTAACAGGGAAAAAGTACAAACTCCGTACGGACAGCACCCATAGTCAGGATTGGGCCCGGGTCTCTGACGCTGTAAGGCAGCAACTCTACCGCAGCACCACTCTGCCACCCAATTTAAATTGTACTATTATAGTGCAACATTTCTCAATTTGTGATTTTAACAAATGTTAATACCAAATTGATAAAAGTTACTACCAAATAAATAAGCTAATGGTTTTGTTAAGTAAAAAGGTCTGGGTGTTTTATACGTGTCGGTTAAACACATTTGCTGCCACTTCTCTGAAATCTCCCCTGAACCAGAAGATTCTCACCATATTCATGTTTTTACTCAATCATTTTTGTAAAAGTTGTCATTTTATATTGGAACAAAACATATCTTCATCACAATTCTCCCAGTCAGAGCAAGACCCTTTATATGAGGACAAACTTGAAGACAACAAGTTTTCATTAGGGATTGCATTTAAATCCAAATTTAATTACTTGAAGAGTAATTGCACATCAAGGGTCAAGAGTGTTTTATTGTCATATGTCCCGAAATGGAACAATACAATTCGTACTTGCAGCAGCACAACAAGTACTCTGTAAACACCATAATAACCAACAAAAAGTTAAAAAAATATATATATAATATACATACTATAATATATATAATGTATAACACATACACACAGACATATCTACACACATATACAGATGTAATCCATGTACACACACACACACACACACGTATGTAAACAATAAAATAATACAAAAGGACAAAACCAATGCTCCCAAGTCTAATTACTTTCGAGCTTATTTGGAGCTTGTAGTGTTTAATAGCCTGAAGGAAGTAGCAGGGAAGAAGCTGTTTCCGAACCTGGACGTCACAGTTTTCAGGATCCTATACCTTCTTCCCGATGGCAGGAGTGAAATGAGATTGTGGCCAGGGTGGTGTGGGTCTCTGATTGTGCTGGCTGGCTCTTTGAGGCAGCGACTCTTGTAGATCCTTTCAATGATGAGGAGGTTAGTACCTGCGATGGACTGGGCATTGCTCACCACTTTTTGCAATCTTCTTCGTTCCTGCACATTCGAGTTGCCGAGCCGGGCCACGATGCACACAGTCAATATGCTCTCACAGAAAGCCACATTCCTGCCACAGAAAGATTTCTCCTTCACATTCCCTTTCTTTCCCCTTGTCACTTTATGTGTTAAGCGTGTGTGGTGCCAACCACTTTGCTTGAGTTATTTTCAAACTTAGCTAGCCTGGGATTTCTGCTGCTAATATCCCAGTAGACTGGGCCTACAGCTGACAGCTTGCAGCTTTCCTTCTGAATGAAAGCATTATGTGACAGCAAATTTCCAGAAATATCTGATTGATGAGGGCCTTCGGTGATTCTGTTTTGCTGTTGACATTTGGTTAAATGGGGACATTTGTCACCAATGGTGTGACTTGTTGTCGTCACCCCCCCCCCCCCCCCCCCCCCCCCCCCCCCCCCCCCCCCCCCCCCCCCCCCCCCCCCCCCCCCCCCCCCCCCGATACTGGTAAGTTTTATTTATGCATTTATCATTTTGATGGAAGGCAAATTTCATAAAGTGAGTGGCAATAGAGACGTAAATAAAGACCAGGATATAAGCACTATATTCATCAAGGCTTTGTATACCTGATACCCTACCATTCTTTCAGTGAGTCCAGCAAAACAACAGATTCAATAGTCTAAATAGATTCAACAGGACTAAAGATTCAATAGGACTAAAGGTCATAGCCTTGGAATTAAAGGGCTTTCTTTTAGGAAGGAGATGAGGAGAAATTTATTTAGTCACACGGTGTGAATCTGTGGAATTCTTTGTCCCAGAAGGCTGTGGAGGCCGTCAGAGGAAATTTTAAAGCAGAGATAGATAGATTCTGGATTAGTATAGATGTCAGAGGATATTGGGAGAAGGCAGGAGAAAGGGGTTAGGAGGGAGAGATAGATCAGCCATTATTGAATGGCGGAGTAGACTTGTTGGGCCAAATGGCCTAATTCTACTCCTATCACTTATGACCTTATGACCTAATATGATGTTCCTTCACCCAATTTGATTTTTTGCTAACCATTTTATTAACTTTGGATTTTCGTTGACAAGTTTGAAAATTGAGAAGAAATAAATGCATTCAATGTTAAGAATATAGATAGCCTTTTGTCTTAACTATCCATCATTGACTGTATTCTGAGCCTGGTGGTGGTTCTGTTTTTGGCTTGTCATATTTACAATGGCTCACAGAGTGAAGCCATTCAGCCCATTAGATGCCCACTAGCTCCCAGCAAAGCAATCCCAACAGCCCCATTCCCCTTCCTCCTACAGCTTTTCCTCTCTCAGGAATGATACAAAATGCTGGAGCAATTCAGCACCTGAGGCAGTATATCTGGAGAACATGGATGGGTGACATTTCAGGTCTGAAGAAGGGTCCTGATCCGAAACGTCACCTATCCATGTTCTCCAGAGATGCTGCCTGATCTGCTGAGTTACTCCAGCAGCAGGTCACTGGATACGATCATGACTATGGGTGCTGTCTGTGTGTGGAGTGTGTACGTTCTCCCTGTGACCGCATGGGTTTTGTCCGGGTGCTCTTGTTTCTTTCCACACCCCAAAGACGTACAGGGCTGTATGTTAATGGCTTCTGTAAATTGTCCCTGGCGTGCTTGATTCTGCTAGTGCATGGGTGATCACTGGGTGAAGCAAACTCGTTGGGCTGAAAGACCTGTTTCCATGCTGTACCTTTAAAGCAGAAGGTCTAATATTTACAACATGCATAAAAAAGACACAGTTTGGCCATCTGTTAGGATATTTCACAATTGCTTCGATATCCAGAAGTGTTTAATTACAATTAAAAATCAAATAAACATGGAGTCACCTATAAATACTAAAGACATTCTCAACAATTGATGACATTAAATTGAACTCAAATAATGAAAAAAGTGTAATTTGTATTCTTGTTTTGCTCTCTCAAAGCTATAAAATCTCCGTTCAATTGTTTCTGGATGATAAACTAATCTAACCTGCAGAAGGTTCTGGGAACTGGTTTTACAACATCCTGAGATTGTAAAAGTAGTTAAATAAAAAATATATGCTGACAACACGATAGGTAGTGCACCATATAGCAGCAAGATATTGGTGGGAGAGCATAAAATGACTAAATGTTTAGTATACTGACTAGATGCTTGAGAATGTTAATGGCAGTATTAAATAGGAAGTGTTCTGTCTATTGACATCGTTTCTCCATGAATTGGTTTTTACATTTTACCATCCTTTAAAAAATGGGAAAAACAACATTTCCAAAAAAAAAGGAAATAAAATAAGATAAACAGATAAAAGAAAGGATGTGGAGAAGGATGTTTCCACTGGTGGGAGATTCTAGGACCAGAGGCCACAGTCTCAGAAAAAAAGGATGTACCTTTAGAAAGGAGATGAGGATGAAATTCTTCAGTCAGAGGGTGGTGAATCTGTGGAATTCATTGCCACAGTAGGTTGTGGAGGCTAAGTCCATGGATATTATTAAAGTGGAGTTTGATAGATTCTTGATTAGTCAGGGTGTCAGGGGTTATGGGGAGAAGACAGGAGAATGGGGTTGAGAGGGAAAGATAGATCTGCCAGGAATTTGTACGTTCTCCGTGTCACCATGTGGGTTTTCTCTGGGTGCTCCAGTTCCCTCCCACGTTACAAAGGCGTGCGGGTTTGTAAGTTCCTAGTGTGTAGGGTAGAACTACTGTATGGGTGATCCTTGGCGGGTGAGGAATTAGGCCGAAGGGCCTGTTTCCACGCTGTATCTCTGGACTGGACAAGATCAAAAGTAAAAAAAGTGATGGAGAAATGGTTTCAATGGAAGGGAGGAAATACGTTAAAAGCACAAAGAACAGGAGGATTTAAAAAAGCTGTACGGTGCAACTATCCAAGTCACGTTTAGGACGTCTCTCCTAGTTTGTACTCTCCCTGGCAATACTGATTGTGAAGTGCTGTGGTGAACCCTAGAGAAAACGCTGAGATACTCCTTCAATGCAATTTCTTCTCTCTTTTGTGATACATATTACACTTCACTGATCTTTCTCTGAACTTATTCCACAGCCCATTACCCTTTGCACGAAGAGGTTCCAATTGAATTCTCTTCTTATTGCTAACTTCCTAATTTAAAGAAAAATGAAACTTTGGTGCGCAATTTACCTGGATCAGTTTTCTGAATTCCCTGTACAGTCTTGAAAAAAGTCAATTAAATCAGCCTGAAGTCTTCCCTTTCACCTAAATTGCTTCACATTAACTTTGAATATGTTTTAACGCAATTTGATTTGCCTTGCATAGTAATGAGTGTTATAAGAACAGACAAAAATTATTGAGAGAAATCTCTTCTGGAATTAGTTATGGAACCAAGTGAGAAAGGAAGGTGTGCAGGAGAGAAGGATTCCTTGCATGCTTGCAGCCCTATGCTGCATTTCTCAAATAAGGGTCTTCAGAGGGCCTTAAATCTGCATTCAGAGGGACACATGTGTTTTTCCTTAATATAATTTGATAAATCTATGTGCATGTATGCATGTACTCACCTGGGCCTCGTGAGGGGGAAAGGTGAGCTCTTGTTTCTTAAGGGGTTGGACAGGCTAGATGCAGGAAGTTTGTTCCCGATGTTGGGGAAGTCCAGGACAAGGGGTCACAGTTTAAGGATAAGGGGGAAATCTTTTAGGACCGAGATGAGAAAAACATTTTTCACACAGAGAGTGGTGAATCTGTGGAATTCTCTGCCACAGAAGGTAGTTGAGGCCAGTTCATTGGCTATATTTAAGAGGGAGTTAGGTGTGGCCCTTGTGGCTTAAGGGATCAGAGGGTATGGAGAAAAGGCAGGTAAGGGATACTGAGTTGGATGATCAGCCATGGTCATATTGAATGGCGGTGCAGGCTCGAAGGGCTGAATGGCCTACTCCTGCACCTATTTTCTATGTTTCTATGTTTGCATCCCTTACACAAGTCCTGACCTCAAATGAAGATAGACACAAAATACTGGAGTAACTCAACTGGTCAGGCAGCATCTCTGGATAGAATGATTGGGTCGAGACCCTCTGCGGACTTCCGCATTTTGTGTCTATATTTGGTTTAAACCAGCATCTGCATTTCCTTTCTACACACTCTTGGCCTCAAATGAACCATTTTGAAGTGCAGTGTATATAGAACATAGAACGCTACAGAACAAGGACAGGCCCTTCAGCCCATAATTGTTTTGCCAGGTATGTAAGGGTGGCGCATGTATTGGGTGGCACGGTGATGCAGTGTTAGAGTTGCTGCCTTACAGTGCCAGAGAACCGGCGTACCATCATGACTATGGGTGCTGTATGTATGGAGTTTGTACCTTCTCCCTGTGACCGACCGGGTGCACCAGTTTCCTCTCACACTCCAAAGACGTGCAGGCTTGTAGGTTAATTGGCTTCAGTAAAGGATTGTAAATTATCCTCATGTGTTGGATAGTGCTAGTATGCGGGTTGACATGGACTCGGTGGGCCAAAGGGCCTGTTTCCACCTTGTATCTCTAAACTAAACTAAAACATGATGCAAAGACTATCTCTTAAGGGCCTGTCCCACTTTCACGACCAAGATTCATGACCTTTTTAACTAGTGGACAGTTTTCATCACGTTGAAAAAGCACCGCGATCTACTTGATGCCACGAGTACCTATGACTAGCATCACAACCTTCCTACGACCTTCCTACGACATCCTACAACCTCCTACGACCTCGTGACGACCATGCTGCGAGTATAAGTCAAGGGCAAACTCGGCAGAGGTCGTGAATTAGGTCATGAAAGTGGGACAGGCTCTTTATCTGCCTGTACATTTACAATACTCTCCATTCCCTGAATATCCTTGTTCCTATCTGGAAGCCTCTTAAATGCCACTGTCATATTTGTCTCCTCCACCATCCCTCGGCAGCACTTTCCAGGCACTTACCATAACAACCTTGGCGAGCTCATCTCCTTTAAACCTTGACCCTTGTGCCTTAAAGCTATGCCTTCTCGTCTTTGACATTTCAACCCGGGAGAAAAGGTTCTGACTGTCTACCCTATTCTATGCCTCTCATAATTTAATATACTTCTGTCACGTTTGAGACTTTGAATGTTTTATGTGTCACCACATATGGCAGCCCCAATCATAATTGTGGAATCATAGAGTGGTAGTGGTACAGATTGAGACCATTCAGCCCTTTCCATCCATTCTGTCTCTTTGTGTTTGATGGCACTCGTCTCATTCTGCTGCCCTTTCCTTGTGGCTTTGCAGTTTTCTTTCTTTCAACCTTCAAGTACTGGCCCAATTCCCTTTTGAAAGCCATGATTGATTCTGCTGCCAGCAACACATTCCAGATTTTGTCCAGCTGCAATTTTTTTCTCTCTCTCTTGATGCCCTGGTGCTTTTGCCATTCACTTTAATTATGCATCCTCTGGTACCGGATCCTTCTTACCATGGGATCAGACTCTCAAAACCAACTCCTCCTGTTATATTATTCTAAAAATATAGAAATGGTTCAACCAACTAGCAAAAAGAATAAATTGAAACAGGGTAAAAAGAAAAGAAAGAAATGGCAAGATAATGATTGGGTTCAAGTACGAAGACCGTTTGAAGGCTCTGGGCCTGTACGCACTGGTGTTTAGAAGGATGAAGGGAGATCTCATTGATATGTACTGCATAGTAAAGGCCCAGATAGAGAGGATGTTTCCACTAGTGGGCGAGTCTAGGACCAGAGGGCACAGCCTCAGAATAAAAGGATGCACCTTTCGAATGGAGATGAGGAACAATTTATGTAGCCAGAGGGTAGTGGATCTGTGGAATTTGTTGCCAAGACATTGGGTATTTTTAAAGCAAAGATTGATAGGTTTCTAATTAGTAAGGGATTCAAAGGTTATGAGGAAAAGGCAGGAGAATGAGGTTGAGAGGGAAAGATAAATGAGCCATGATTAAATAGAGGAGCAAAATAATTGGGCCAAATGGACCAATTCTGTTCCTATGTCTTATGGTCTCACGGGGAAATAAAAATAAATAATTGAAATGTCATAAGCAGTGGTGAAGAATACTATCATCTTTAAGACTTTGGGCCAGATATTCAAGGCCAGTGTGTGACACTAAATGTGAGGCATAAGAGAAGCAGCAGATTGTCCTGGCTGGGGCTGCGGAGAACGAAGGGGGACCCCATGTGGGGTGGGGGGTTTCCAAGAACAAAGGGGGGACCTGGCGTGTAACCGTCTGCTACCACATGGTTCTCCAGGCCTGGTTCGCCGCTGTGAGCAGAAGATAAAACTGTTTGATTAACTTTTTTGTAACTTTTTCAGGGCCAGAAACGTGGTGACTCTTGTGTACTGCCTAGGTGAGATCTGCTGCATTATTTTACCTGGTAGTATGCAAAATGACTCCTTTCACTGTACCTGGGAACATGTGACAAAGTATAATTGAATCATTGATTTTCATGGATTTAGTGGATTGAATTCTGCAGGTAGTCACACACTACTGCCACTATTACAGAACGTGTATCCTGCTACCAGTTGGGCAGTCATCATAAGATTTTGGGATTAGGACTTCAGGTATATTTTGCACTAGTTTTGAGGCTATTCACTTTTTGATTATTTGCTTATTATATGTGTAATGTGTAATGTGATTGCAGGCCTGTCATGCTGCTGCAAGTAAGGATTTAATTGTTTCATTTGTCGGTACAGATGACAATTAAACACTCTTGACTCTTATGTCTTATGTTAGCTTTCTGGCTTTGATTTAAGATTCCTGCTGCCCATTTAATACAGGATCATTCAGGATTATTGTATGCCCATTATTTTCCATGCAATTAGGAGCAGCACTGTGGCACAGCGACAGAGCCAGAGACCCGAGTTAGATCCTGTGTGTTGACTGTATGGAGTTTGTACGTTCTCTCTGTGACCACGTGGGTTTTGTCCGGGTGCTCTGATTTCCTCCCACACTCCAGAATCGTACAGGTTCGTAGGTTAATTGGTTTCAGCAAATTTGTAAATTGTCCCTAGTGTGTAGGATAGTGCTAGTGTACGGGTGATAGCTGGTTGGCGTCAACTCAGTGGGCCGAAGGACCTGTTTCCACGCTGTATCTCTAACGTCTAAAGTAAAGACCACCAACCAAATTCAGTCTGCATTGCGTGAATCCTTATAGATAATTCTGCGCTAATCGCAGTGGCAAATACCAACTTAAAGACACCACAGTGCCATGAAAGCTCTAAAACAAACACCAGTGGGCCATTGTTTATTTTATTCAATAAAAAACATAATTGCTTTGCTATTTGCATTTCCCGGTGATACATGGTGACATCGCCACAGTGATCTTTCTCCTGGGCCAGAATTAAAGATCTTTTCCTTTTCAATTGGTAGAGTTTGATGTTCCGATGAAAGATGCTTGTCTGAGTCCTTTAGTCCAGTGAAATCTTTGCCTTAACTCCAAATGTTCTCGAGGATGAACAAACAGGGAGTCAGTTATTAATTGTCAGAGATTATGAATTGTGAACATGAGATCTGCAATTAAACATTTAATTGCAGGTGCACTGTTCAAATGGGTGGCACAGTGGCAAGCGGTAGAGTTGCTGCCTCACAGCACCAGAGACCCGATTTCAACCTTGAGTGCTGGTGCTGTCAGTGCGGAGTTTGTACATTTTCCCTGTGACCACGTGGGTTTTCTCCAGGTCCTCTGGTTTCTTCGCACATTCCAAAGACATGCAGGTTTGTAGGTTAATTGGCTTCTGTGAAATGTCCCTAGTGTGCAGGATATCAAACTGGCATAACATAGAACTAGTGTGCGGGTGATCGTTGGTCGGCGAGAACTCTGTGGGCCGCAGACCGTATTTCCACGCTGTATCTCTAAGCTAAACTAAACCAAACTAAATGCAGGTTAAAAGATTTATGTAAATGTTAAATAGCTAATCAAATGTTGAGTCCGTGAATGAAAGATGAACCACAAAACAACACGGTCAAAACAACCCACCCTTTTAAAATTAAGAATGGCAAACGTATTCTCAAGCTTTTAAGAATATTTTTATAATATTATCTATGAAATGTCACTTTCAGTTTCTTTATTTTCAAATGCCATCTTGAACAGGTTGCTATGTTACTAATGGCGGTGCATAATGAGTCGCTTAATCTAGCCGCTGCTATTCTGGCTGCTGGCTTTGCTGTGTATTTGCGTGAATTCTTTGTCCGTGAAGTACTAATGTCATGTGATTTCCGTTGCCTGGTCTTTAATACAACAACAGGAATCGGTAGGAATTGCTGTAATGTGGAAAATATTCTTTAAAATTATAAGTGTAAGAGAAAAAGATTTGAATTCGTATGCTGAGTCCCTTAAAATGCCGCAAATTAATTTTATGCCTATTAGTTCATACGTGGAGAAACACAGAAAATGTTTTTCACACAATTCATAAAAGGAAATGACATGATTAAACAGTACATTTGCTGTTGTGTACTGCCAAGGTGAGTTTGCTGGAAAACAAAATGAATTTTGGATTTTCTTTGAATTTGTTTTTTTTGTAGTGAGAGGAGCAGACTTAGGCCATTTGGCCCATCAAATCTACTGCGCCGTTCAATCATGGCTGATCTATCTTTCTCTCCTAACCCCATTCTCCTGCCTTCTCTCCGTAACCCTTGACACCCTTCCTAATCAAGAATCTATCTTTCTCTGCCTTAAAAATATCCATTGACTTAGCCTCCATAGCCTTTTGTGGCAATGAATTCCGCAGATTCATTACCTTCTAACTAAATAAATTCTTCCTCATCTCCTTCCTAAAGGAACATCCTTTAATTCTGAGGCTATGACCTCTGGTCCTAGACTCTCCCACTAATGGAAACATCCTCCCCACATCCACTCTATCCAGGCCTTTCATTATTCAGTAAGTAGGGTCTTGCGCATTCAGCCGAACAGGTAAATGGTAATTGATTTCATATTCATAAGTCATAGGAGCAGAAGTAGGCCAATCGGCCAATCTAGTCTACTCTTCCATTCAATCATGGCTGATCTATCTTTCTCTCTCAACCACATTCTTCTGCCTTCTCCACGTAACCCCTGACACTCTTACCAATCAAGTATCTCCGACTTAAAAATATTACACCTCAGGAATATGAGGAAATGTGATAAATATTTCACTGGGAAATCTTGGTTCAGGATTTGATCCTTATGAAGTTAAATTTTTGAACTTAAGGTTACAATAATATCAGAGCGAAAGTTGCCAGTAACTCAATGGGTCAGGCAGCATTCCTAGATAACATAAATAGGTGAGGTTTCAGATAGGGACCCTTCTTCAGACTGATGCCAGATATATTTCTGAATAAGGGTCTCAATCCGAAACGACACCTATCCATATTCTCCAGAGATGCTGCCTGACCCACTGAGTGACTCCATCACTTAGTTTCCTTCTGTCTAAACCAGCATCTGCAGTGTTTTGTTTCTACAGAGGCAACGTTCTGTTGGCCCTAAAAGGTTTTATGTAAAATCTTTCTATGTGACACAGACAATTGACGGATATAGAATGTAGAAGTACAGATACTCCAACGAGACTAAAATGAAAAGCCATTGAGTTCTTGCTTTATTTGACGTCGCCCAACTAAGTATTGGAATCAACAAAGTCATAGCCAACTTCTCTGGCCCCAAACTCCATTTCTAAGGTTTGGGTTTGTTATTGTCAAGGTGAAAAGCTTTATTTTGCACGCAGTCCATTCAAATCATATAATACTATATATACATAAATGTAATCAAGCCAAACGCAAAGTACAATCGGTAGAACAAATGGGGCGGACACGGAGTAACTCAGTGGGTCAAACAACATCTCTGGAGAAAAGGAATAGGTGACATTTCAGGTTGAGACCCTTCTTCAGACTGAGAGTCGCAGAAGAGGAAAACTAGGAATATGAAAAGGTGCAAAGAAGAAATGAATGAAAGGTATGCAAAAGGACAAATCAAAGCCAGCAACGATGATCAAGGAAAGGTGGCGCCCACAATGGTCCATTGTTGGCTGTGGAGGAGGTGATAGCGAGTGGATACAAACAGTGAAACTAAGATAGTGAAGCTAGCAGGATGACTAGGGTGAGGGAGGGATGGAGAGAGAGGGAATACAAGGGTTATTTGAAGTTAGAGAAGTCAAAATTCATACCGATGGGTTGTAAGCTGCCCAAGCGAAATAAGAGGTGCTGTTCCTCCAATTTATGTTAAGCCTTACTAACAGTGGAGAGACCCAGGACAGAAAGATCAGAATTGGAATGGGAAGGGGAGTTAAAGTGTTTGGCAACCGGGAGATTGCCTAGGCCAATGCGGACTGAATGAAGGTGTTCAGCAAAATAATTGGATTGTACTCTAGCCTATGGTCGGACCGTTCAGAAGCCTGATAACAGAGAGGAAGAAGCATTTCCTGACCTGGGCACATCTCGATTACCCATCTTGCCAATGGCCTGAATGTGTACCATGCTGTTTTGGCAGTCGGGCCATAATGCAAACTATGGTTCAGATCTTATTTCGGTGCCACCCTTCTAATATTACAACAGCAACTTCACCTCAAAAATACCCCATCAGCTGTGTAGTATGTTAGTTCATTCCAAGGTCATAGCAGGCACTATTAAATGCATTCTTAGCTGCATTTAATGCATGTAATGCATTCTCTGGAACCAGTAAATTCCAGATCCTCAGAATTTGCTGCAGAGATCAAACACACTCTACTCACCTCTGGTTATTACGCAATTACTTTCAATCTGATTTTTTTGATTACGAACCTATCTGCCAGTGAAATTTTGAATCAATTTTCTCCATCAAATACTTTATTTTGTCTTCCCATAATCATTTTTGCTTTTGGCATAGATTCATCATGTCCCTTTATATTCTTTAAAGGAATCATTCATTCATTCTCCAGACGAGTTGCAAGCAGTCCACTTCACCGTGACGCTTGTCCTACACTAACGTATAGCCTGATTCATTCATCATCTTAGCCGGTACAGTGGCACAGATGTAGAGTTGCTACTTTACAGTGCCAGAGACCTGAGTTCGATCCTGACTACTGGTGCTGTCTGGACGGAGTCATCCCCATGACCTGCGTGGGTTTTCCCCGGGAGCTCCGGTTTACTCCCACACTCCAGCGATGTAATGATTTGTAGGTTAATTGGCTTGGTAAAATTGTAAATTGTCCCTATTGTATAGGATAACGTTAGTATACGGGGATCAATGATCGGCCCGGACTTGGCGGAGGGCCTGTTTCCACGCTGTATCTCTAAACTAAACTAAACTAACCCGTTCCGTGAAAATAACAAGGAATCTATTTAAGGTAGACTAAAGTGCTGGAGACACTCAGCAGGTGCGGCAGCATCTATGGAGCGAAGGAAATTGGCCAAGTTTTGGGCTGAAACCCCTTCCTCAGACTGAGGAAGGGTTTCGGCCCGAAACGTTGCCTATTTCCTTCGCTCCATAGATGCTGCTGCACCCGCTGAGTTTCTCCAGCACTTTGTCTACCTTCGATTTTCCAGCATCTGCAGTTCCTTCTTAAACAAGGAATCTATTTAATTACTTTTGATGCTGTCAGACGTCATGCAACGATAGATAATTGATTACTGATGATAGTATCCCTCAATAACAATTTGTATTTCGCTCACCCAACATTTTTTCCATGACACTTTTTAAATTAAGTTTGTTTTCTTATGGCAGTGCAATCAAGACAGTTCAGGCGATTGATGTAAATCCATAACTCTGTTAAGACAAGAGTTGAGAATACTTTCCACTGAGCCGCAATAGTCACTGTCTAAGGAATCTTTTGGCTTGCAATTATTCACTGTTGTTCCTTTGTACCTTGCAATGAATTGGGATAAACAAGAATATAAAACAGCTGGACAGACACAACTCAGTGGATCAGATAGCATCCCTGGAGAACATGGATAGGCGATGTTTCGGGTCAATGTTATGAAACATAACCTATCCATATGCTGCCTGACCCGTTACACCAGCATTTTGCTTGTGTATTTGGTATAAACCAGCATCTGCAGCTCTTGGTTATTAAATATAAAACAGGAACTGGCCACATTGTCAGACAACTTGTAATTAGTTTTTTTGTCAAACATGGCAGGAAGTATTTTCATTTTTAATACAATCGTTGAGTGTTCTGTGGTAGCTATGAGCTTGCCAATTTTAAATGGTCAGATCCACTTCCTTCATTATCAATAATATTGATGCTTCAGAGGGCAGGTTCGGAAAACAATTTGCTTATCCTTGGCCTGAAAGAAAACTGATTGTACTGTATCACAAAACAGCCGTGTAAATACGCCAAATGCGGTAATGCTGGAAAAATGTAATCTGGGTCACTTAACCCCTGGGATTGGACCACAGTTTGAAAAATCATTTTCATTTCATAATTATATCTGCGTTTAAAGTTTGCATGTGGTTTGTCCTTTGGATTCATTTTATTACAGCAAAAGTTCTCAGTGCAAATTCTAGTCTAGTTTAGTTTAGAGATACCTCACGGAAACAGGCCCATCGACCTACCGAGTCCGCGCCAAACTGCGATCACCCATACACTAGTTATATTCTGCACACTTGGAACAATTAATCTACAAACCTGCAGGTCTATGGGGTGTGGGAGGAAACCAGAGCACTGGGAGAAAACCCACGCAGCCATGTGGAGAACGTACGAACACCGTATGAATAGCACCGGTAGCCAGGGTCAAACCTGGGTCTCTGGCACGGTGAGGCAGCCACTCTACTGCTGTGCCATTGTGCCACCGCTTCTGTAAGAGAAAAAAAAACAGCTGGAGGAACTCAAGCAGCATCTGTGGCCATTGTTTAGTATAGATTAGAGATACAGCGTGGAAACAGGCCCTCTCGACCCACCGAGTCCACACCAACCAACGATCACCTGTACAACTAGTTCTATCCTAGATACTAGGGACAATTTACAGAAGCCAATTAAAGTACAAATCTGCAAGACATGGGAGGAAACCAGGGCACCTATAAAAAACCCATGTGGTCACAGGGCGAATGTACAAACTCGGTACAGACAGCACCCGAGATCAGGATCAAACCCGGGCTTCTGGCGCTGTAAGGCCACCCTCTATGTTCACGCTGTGACTGCATGGGTTTTCTCCGGGTGCTCCGGTATCCTCCCACATTCCTAAGATGTGCGGGTTTGCAGATTAATTGGCTTCTGTAAATTGTCCCTCGTGTGTAGAATAGAACTAGTGTATGAGTGATCGCTGGCCGGCGTCGACTCGGCGGGCCGAAGGTACTGTTTCCACACTGCATCTCCAAAACTAAAACTACTGCGCTGTGTTTCAAATACCTTCTCTCTATGCTGTATCTCTAAACTAAACTAAACTAAATATCTGGCTTAGATAATTTAGGGCAGCTGTCTGGGTTCAGCTAGGAATGGCCGATAAAACAGACACCAGTGCAATTCCTTTAAAATTCTCCACTCTGCAACATTCCTTTTCCAATTGCTGCTTCTGTTTGTGAAGCTGCAGCAGTGACCAAAAACAAAATTATTTTGCAGTGATTGCATCGGGGGAAATGAAAAGGATAAATGAAGAGGAAATTGTAATTTCATGGTCTCAATTTCTATTACCTTTAATTTCTTCCATTTTAGACTTTATAATAGTCCATTTTGGTGATTAATAGTGCCGTGCTGTTTTTCATCCACAATTTTATTAATGTTTTAATGACTTCAATTTAACGGAATGATTGATAGTGAATCCCTTTTTACTTTCTTAATTTGTGTAACTTTAAAGATTTCAATTCTAGGGTTCATAATGTGAGATATAATTACATGCTGATTTTGCATCTTGGAACATGTGTTAAATAAGGAAAGAGCAGATCAATAGAAAGATACAGGAAATCTGACCTCAAAACATCAATAGATTAACCCTAGTGTGTGGGATAGCACTAGTGTACAGAGTGATCTCTGGCTGGTGCAGACTCGATGGGCCGAAGGGCCTGTTTCCACGCTGCATCTCTCTAACCGTAATTTAGATTCTATCAACATAAGAAAGTTATGATTAAATCCAGGTAAACATTTGGGAAATTTCCCTTAACTCAGAGGAACAAAAGGATACAAGGTGCTGGAGTAACTCTGCAGGTTAGGCATAATCCCTGGAGAAAATGAATAGGTCACGCTTCAGGTCGGAACCTCATCTCCAGACCCGAAACGTTTTTTATCCATGTTCCCCAGAGATGCTGCCTGGCCCACTGAGTTACTCCAGCACCTTGTGTCCTTTTGTGTATTTCTTTGTTACTACCTCTCTCTCTTTACTCAGAGAGTGTTTAGTTTGTGGAACGCATTGCATGTGGAGTAATTGAGGTGAGGTGAACACCATGCTTGGTTTTTGAAAGAAGCTGGTAAGTACGTGTAGTGGTTGGGATTGGAAGGACATCTCAAAGTGATAAGAAGGACAGAGAAAGACGAGTTGCAGGTGGATAAGGTGGTCAAAAAGGCTTTTTGCACTTTGGCCTTCATCAGTCAGAGTATTGAGTATAGAAATTGGGAGATCATGTTGCAGTTGTATAAGATGTTGGTGAGACAACAGTTAGAATATTGTGTTCAGTTCTGGGCACCATGTTATAGGAAAGATATTGTCAAGCTTGAAAGGGTTCAGAAAAGATTTACAAGGATGTTGCCAGGACTAGAGGGTGTGAGCTATAGGGAGAGGTTGGGAAGGCTGGTTCTCTATTCCATGGAATGCAGGAGGATGAGGGGAGATCTTATAGAGGTGTACAAATTCATGAGAGGAATAGATCGGGTAGATGCATTCTTTTGCCCTGAGTAGGGGAATCGAGGACCCTCAGAGGACATAGGTTCAAGGTGAAGGGGAAAATATTTAATAGGAATCCGAGTGGTAACGTTTTCACACAAAGGGTGGTGGGTGTATGGAATATGCTGCCAGAGGAGTTGAGGCTTGGACTATCCCATCGTTTAAGAAATAGTTAGACAGGTACATGGATAGAACAGGTTTAGAGGGATATGGACCAAGCGCAGGCAAGTGGGACTAGTGTAGCTGGGACATTGTTGGCGGTGTGGGTGAGTTGGCCTGAAAGGCCTGTTTCCACACAGTATCACTATGACTCTATGACAAAGTGCTGGAGTTACTCAGCAGGTTATACAAACCCTTTTTTGGGACCCAACCCGAAATGCCACCCATTCTTTTCCTCCAGCTATGCTGCCTGACCCGCTGTAGAGGAATTTCTTTATTCAGTGGGTGTTGAACCTGTGGAATTCATTGCAACAGGCGGCTGTGGAGGCCAAGCCAATGGATAGTTTTAAAGTGGAGATTGACTTGATGGGCCAAATGGCCTAATTCTGTTCCTGGAACTTATGAACTGATGAGTTACTCCAGCTCTTAGTGCCAATCCTTGGTGTAAACCAACACCTGTAGTTCTTTGTTTCTGCAGGAGGGCAGAGATGCCTAATGCAGGCTTTGTGACTGATTGGGACTGTTATGGAATCAATGGCTTGTTTCTGAGCTAAAAATGCTACACAATGATATATTGGTGTCACTACAAACTGACCGATACTTTTCCATGACAGTAATTGTATAATTATTGAACTATTATTTGCGCCTCAAATTTGTGTTGCCAACTTGTCAATTTTTTGTTTGTCATGCAGGGCTGATGATGACACTGTGACAGTCTTGACATTGAGCCTTAGACATCCTATACGCTGTGAAGATGTACCTTTTCGTAGTAACCTCCCCTAATTTGTACTTCGCAGCTGCTAAAGTGCTCTTGAGCTTTATGAACCATCTTCTGTTGTACATTGATCAACTGTTCAAGAAAAGCTGAGAAGGAGAGAGCAAAGAGCTGGTTCAATAAGGAGGAGAAAATAAAGAGCAGCGAATAGGGTCACAAAATCATAAGAGGAAGAGATCGGGTAAACGCACAGAGTCTTGGCCAGAGTAGGGGCATCGAGAACCAGAGGACATAGGTTTAAAGTGTGGGGGAAAGATTTAATAGTAACATGAGGGGTACCTTTTTTACATAAAGGATGGTGGGTGTATGGAACGAGCTACCGGAGGAGGTAGAGAGGCAGGTACTATTGCAATGTTTAAGAAACATTTAGACAGGTACATGGATAGAATAGGTTGGGAGGGATATTGGCCAAACGCAGGCAGGTGGGACCAGTGTAGATGGGTCACGTTTGTCTTCCATCACAGTGAAGAATGCTGTGGTGGATGTTTATGTTAAATGCTATTGAGTATTGTGTTCTTTTTAATTGTATGTCTGCATGGTAACTCATTTCACTGTACCTTAATTGGTGCATGTGACAAATAAATGTGAACCTTGAACCTTGGTCGGCGTGGGCAAGTTGGACTGAAAGGCCTGTTTCCACACTATATGACGCTATGACTCCAAGACAATAAAAGCTGGTGTTACGGGAAAAGCATCGGAATCGGCGATCTATCAACAGACAACTGATGGAAATATGCACATTTGAAAAGAATAACAGAAACAGTGGGAAATATTGCTGAAGAGGCAATCATATCCAGTCATAGTCATATGTATGGACACAGGTCCTTCAGCCCAACTTTCCCATACTGACCAAGTTGCCCCATCTATACTAGGTCCACATCCCTCTAATCCTTTCCGATCCATGTACCTATCCAAATGTCTTTTAAATGTTGTTATAGTACCTATCAACTACCTCCTCCAGCAGCTCGTTCCATAAGCCCAGCAGGTCAGGCAGCATCTCTGGAGAATATGGATAGGTGACGAATCGGGTCCTGATCTGAAATGTCACCTACCCATGTTCTCCAGAGTAGCTGCCTGATTCGTTGAGTTTAGCACTTTGTGTCATTTTTGTGAGAGAAATATACACACAAGTCTGGTTTACTTTTGTGCGTAGTGGATAGATTCACAATGTTTGTGGACACATGTGGTTACAGTGTCTTTGTGATTTAGTTACCAGACCAATGTATAGAGGTCTGGATCAGAGGTCGGGGCAGCAGGGTGGTGCAGTGGTAGAGCTCTGCCCCACAGCACCAGAGACCCGGATTTGATTCTGACCTTGGATGCTGTCTGTGTGGAGTTTGTACATTCTCCCTGTGACCACATGGGTTACCTCCGAGTGCTCCTGTTTCCTCCCCCATCCTAAACGCACACAGGGATGTAGCTCAATTAGCCTCTGTGAATTAACCTTTGTGTGCAGGATGAGAGATTGGGATAACATAGAACTAGTGTGAACGGGTGATCGATGGCCAGCATGGATTCAGTGGGCCAAAGGTCCTGTTTCCTTGCAGTATCTCTAAACTGAACTAAACTAAACTACAATGCCATCCAAGTTGTTAATGTAGATGACAAACAGCAGTGAACCCAACACACATGCCTGTGGCAAACAGGGAGAAAGTAGTCAGGAGTTTGTTATAACATTTCTCCTAAAAGATAACACCTTTGACAGTGTCGTATTCCCAGACTGGGGGAGATCTCAGATATTCATGCACAACCCACACCTTTCTGACTGAGATTAGTGTTATCATCTGGGCCGCAGCTGAAGCCACTAAACTATCTTCGCAAAAAGCATACATTGTGGTTTCCACAGTTACAATTAAACCATTAATTGCCTTGCTGTAGTTTTCCAACACAAAAGGCTGGCACACTTTCCCTTGAAAAGAAAAGAGCCGCAAAAATCCTATTAGGAGCTATTGCGATTCTTTCTACCTGTGTGATGGGCACGTATATCTTTTATGAAGAGTGTGGTTTGGTTTGCGTGTTGCCTTTGAATGTTGTTTGAATCTTTAATGAGATACATTGATATTTCACGGTGATCTTGCAAAATCCCCCTAAGTGGAGTTGCTATGTTGGAACAGAACCTAACGGAGTGGAGAACATTACACGATATTGAAAATAGACCTTTCTAAAGCATGGGTGATATGTATCTGTAGAATGAAGACAAAATAAGACAAGTTATTCCACTTATCTGAGATGTTCCACAGTTTCAAATGGCATAGAAGGAGGCCATTGTTCTCATTGAACCTATGCCGGCTCTCAGAGCAATCCCTTTTCCCCCCCTAATTTATTCCCCAGTTTATTAAATGGGATTAAAAATCAATCAAATACCTAGGGGTACATATAACAAAAAATATATCAATGTTGTATGGGGCCAATTATAATCACATCAACCAAAACATAAGAAAGGATATAGAAAGATGGTCCACCTACCCAATGGATTTTAGTAGTAAGATAAATGTGGTGAAAATGAATATTTTGTCAAGGCTATTGTACTTGTTTCAATCTCTGCCAATAGAAGTACCATTAAAACAATTCACGGAATGGGATAAATTAATATCTAGATTTATTTGGGGAGGAAAGAAGGCCAGAATTCGATACACTACACTACAGTTGCCAAAGGACAAAGGTGGAATGGCACTTCCAAATTTTAGGATATATTTCTATGCAGCCCAACTTCGACCACTAATTAATTGGTGTGAGGACAGCTATGTAGCTAGGTGGAAAGAGATTGAGACATATATCCCTGACTTCCACATCCAAACACTTTTGGGAGAAAAAGCGGTTCCTGGACATATCATTGGAGTATAATCGATCCAATAACGATATTTACTTTAGCAACCTGGTTCACTCTTACCAGACAACTTAAACTGAATAAACGACAAAAAGTTTTAAGATGGATAGCTTTGGATAATTAATTTAAACCAGGGATGTATGACTCAACATTTAAAGAGTGGATGAAGAAAGGAGTGACTGCATTTTGTACTGTTATTGAAAATGGAGACCTAAGAGGTTTTCAAGATTTGAAGGATAGATTTGCACTTCGGAACCAAGACTTGTTTAGATACCTCCAACTGAGAGATTATTACAATAAAAAGGTAAAAAGGGAGGCACTAGAAGAAAAGAATCCAGTGATAGAAGTGATAGTTAGTGCGTATCATCAAAAAACATTAAGGATTATTTCTAAACTTTATCATAGTTTAATGGAATGTCAAGCTAAAACTACATTTTATGTAAAATTTAAGTGGGAAAAGGAATTGAACATTGCAATCTCAGAAGAAGAATGGCATCATATGTGTGTAACACAACAGACATCCACCAATTCACAAGATTGGAGAGAATTTAATTGGAAAATTTTGATTAGTTTCTTTATCACGCCTAACATAAAAAGCAAGCAAATTCTAAGGCAGCAAACATGCTGGAGGCAATGTGGTCAAACAGACGCAAACTATGCACATATCTTCTGGAGTTGCCCAAAAATAGAACCATTTCGGATCAGAGTGAATTCAGAATTAACGGAGGTATTAGGATATATAGTCTGCAAGAAGTGTTTCATTTTATACCTGGGTAATATAACTACAGTGGTGCTGAAGGAAGACCATTACTTGGTTAAAATCCTACTCACAGCTGGCAAAAAGGCCATTACAAGAAACTGGCTCGCAGCGGACACACACAGACTTAGACAATGGTTAGACATAGTACAGGAAATATTTGTCATGGAGAAAATGACATATTCTCTAAGAGTGAAAGAAGACGAGTTTAACAGAAAATGGGAAAAATGGATTAGGTATAGAAATAAAGACATCAACATAGTATAATTTTATAGACAATAATGTAAGATATTGGAAAATGTTTTAATATGAAAATAGTTCTGTATACTGCATCATTAATTGTAGACTGAACCCCCCGCTACACTGTTGTACGTTTCATTATAATGTTGTATGTTTCGTTGTTATATTTGTGTTTTATTTGTGTATACATAAAAGCAATAAAAACTGAAGTGGAAAAAAAAGAAAATGTCGGAGGATTATCTGTTGTATGTGACGGCTGTTAGGGTGGAAGGTGAGGACAAGGGGGATTCTGTCCTTGTTACGAGTGGGGGGATGGGGAGTGAGAGCGGAGCTACGGGATATAGAGGAGACCCTGGTGAGAGTCTCATCTATTCTCGAAGATGCCCTGGTTTGGAACACCTCATCCTGGGTGCAGATGCGGCATAGACGGAGGAATTAGGAATAGGGGAAGGAGTCCTTACAGGAAGCAGGGTGGGAAGAAGTGTAGTCCAGATAGCCATGGGAGTCAGTGGGTTTGTCGTAGATGTCTGCCAGTAGTCTGTTACCTGCGATGGAGATAGTGAGATCTAGAAACGGTAGGGAGATGTCGGAAATGGTCCAGGTGAATTTGAGTGCCAGGTGGCAGTTAGTGGTGACATGGATGAAGTCAGTGAGTTCTGCATGGGTGCAGGAGGTGGCACCAATGCAGTTGTCAATGTAGCAGAGGTAGAGATCGGGGATAAGGCCATGGGACACCTTGAACAAGGATTGTTCGACATTCCCTACAAAGACAGGCATAGCTGGGGCCCATCGCGTGCCCATCGCTACGTCTTGGATTTGGAGGAAATGGGAGGAGTCAAAGGAAAGGTTGTTGAGGGTAAGGACCAGCTCCGCTAGGAGGAGAGTATTAGTAGACGGGGATTGGATGGTTCTGCGGTCGAGGAAGACACAGAGGGCTTTAAGACCCTCCTGGTGGGGGATGGAGGTGTAGAGTGACTGAACATCCATGGTGAAGATGAGGGAGTGGGGGCCTGGAAAACGGAAGTCATGGAGGAGATGTAGACGTGTGAGGTGTCTTGGACATAGGTAGGGAGGGATTTGACCAGGGGGGATAGGATGGAGTCGAGTTATGTGGAAATAAGTTCGATGGGACAAGAACAAGCAGAAACATTGGTCTGCCTGGACAGTCAGGTTTTGGGAAGAAGGTAAAATCGGGCCGTGCGGGGCAGGGGAACGATGAGGTTGGAGGCTTGGGAGGGCAGGGAGCTGGAAGCGATGAAGCCAGTGATAGTGTTTGAAATAATGGCTGGTGCTCGTTTGTGGGGTCATGGTCCAAGGATAAGTAGGAGGAGGTGTCTGAGAGTTGGCGCGCCAGACTACCACAGCACCTCCCTTGTTGGTGGGTTTTATCACCCAGTCGGGGTTATTGCAGAGTGAGTGGAGGGCTGTACGTTCAGGGGGGAGTGGTTAGAATGAGAAAGGGGAGTGGAAAAATTGAGGCGGTTGATGTCCCGCCGGCAGTTTAAAATGAAAAGGTCTAAAGCAGGTAGATGGCCATGAGGGGAAGTCCAAGAGGAGGGGGTCCGTTGGAGACGGGAGAAGTGGCCATCACTTGGGGGTGAGAACTCCTTCCCATGGAAAAATGCTTGGGATATTTTTGGGGCATTATTTGTCTATCTGAATGATGCTAATTGTAAATTACCAACATAATTAAACAGTACGGCACTGCAGTGCAGCTGGTAGAGCTGCTACCTCACAGCACCGGAAACCCTGGTTCTATGCTAACCATGGGTGCTGTCTGTGTGGAGTCTTCAAGTGGATTTCCTCCGGTTGCTCCAGTTTCCTCCCACATCCCAATGACATGCAAGTTTGTAGGTTCATTGGCCTCTGTAAAATTACCCCTAGCGTGTAAGAAGTGGATGAGAAAGTGGAATAACAGAATTAGTGTGAATGGGTGATCGGTGGTCCGGGCGGACTTGGTGGGCCGAAGGGCCTGTCTCCATGCTGTAATTCTCAATCAATCAACTGCCATGAATGGTCAAGGATGAAAAGCAACAAAACACTTAGATGAAGACAAGGGGATATTGAAAGCATCTTCTGAAAAATGTGTACATAATATAACGTAACATGACAGGAGGAAACTGTCTTAACCATTTTAGACTGTATGTCTCAAGAGTTAAATTGTCAAAGAGATGTTCAATTATTTGAAAATTTTAATTATTTTTTATTGTGCACGTTTGAAGAGCGAGTGAACCATTGGATCGCGAAGCAAAAATGTAATTTTGCAACTGTTAAGACTTGAGGCCAGTTTATTGTTCTCACACTCACCACACAAACCCAGAGGGTGAGGAAGATGCCAAGAATCTGGTTGCACTTTGCAGACATTACAAGGAAAAGCACAAACCTCAAATACTTCAAAGTGAAATGCAAATTATCTTAATACTTCAGCCTATGCAACCAGAGACGCTGCAGCAAACAGCTGCCAGGATATTTGGGACTTCAAATGGATTTGTGGGATTCTTGATTTTGCAGGCAATTTTGCAAGAGAGCTCAGGCAATCGGTAAACTTGCCACCAACTCGATAGCCTCATAATAGAAGTATGGAAAAGCATCTTCTTCATTCATTTTAAGGGGCAGGACTGTGGGGCAGCGGTGGAGTTGCTGCCTTATAGTGCCAGAGAGACCCATTAAATAGCTTGTTTTACTTGATGGAAGGTAGATTGAGAAGAGAATATTTAGTTTAGTTTAACTTAGCGATACGGCATGGAAACAGGACTTTCAGCCCACCGAGCCTGCGCCGACCAGCGATCCCCATACACTAGCACTATCCTACATTCTAGGGACAATTCACAATTTTACTGAAGCCAATTAACCGACAAACCTGCATGTCTTTGGAGTGTGGGAGGAAGCCAGAGCACCTGAAGAAAACCAGCACGGTCACGGGGAGAACATACAAACTCTGTACAGACAGCACCCGTAGTCAGGATCGAACCCGGGTCTCTGGCGCTGTAAAGCAGCAACTCTACCGCTGTGCCACAGTGCCGCCCTAAATTATATGCAATTGTCCATTAGATTGGCAGGACGTATTGTTTTTCGAAACATTGAAATAATGCATGGTGTTGTGAAGATGACCGCTGCCACTTGTGTATCTTCAGAGGTTCAGGAACGTGAGAGGAGAGGGAATAAATTGTATGATATTAAGCTGGATGTAGACACGTACTGGTATCTGTAGCAGAGCGATTTACTTGATGTTAATAAACCTTTACTGGCTGTTTAATTACCCTGAGATTGCGCTGCAGTTCTAAGCATATCTCACTTGTTTATTATATTATGATCGGTGCAAGAACGCTGCAGTGAAGCTGAGCAGAATGAGCCTGATTGATGGATGAGATTGCTGTTCTAGTCCATCAATCACGGTACCTGTCCTCAATAATAAGCTGGCGGATGAATGTGAATGTATTATTGTGAACTGAGAACGCACCACTTTCTAAAAGATGATTCAAATATATTCCAGCAAATTATTAACATCTGATATTTTGCTTTGATATGTGTGGAAGAGAGGTCCTGGGCAGAGAAAGGTTATGGTGGTCACAAGTGACTAAGAACGACTGTGACGTCCTCTGCTAGGGAAACGCCTCCTGGAAGTTTAACAGGCTGAGAGCATTAATAAACTTATCAATCCGCTGTCTTCAACCCCCACATATCCTGTAATGGGTAATCCTGTCACTCACTTTGCTGTGGGAATTTCAAAAGAAGGGACTGCGTGTGTGGAGATATGTCCGGGCGGTATAATTAAACATTTGAGATTTACATTGCTTCAGATGCGAATATTTCTGCCACTAATCCTATCCTAAAGCCTATGAAGGCTTTGCACAACATTTCCAAAGAAATCACTCCAATTACTAAACTAAACCTCGACTTGGGATTTTATTACATTCGCGAGGCAGCGAAGATTATAAATTACCATTTTGTAGAATACTCTTGAATCATCTTAATCTTACTTTGTGCAAAGATAAAGTATTTTACAGGCCTCTCGATGGGCCGCATGGTCTGTTTCCATGCTGTATCTCTAAACTAAAGTAAAGAAATAGGCCCTTCGGCCCATCACATCCATGCCACCCATCACATCCATGTCACCCATCAGGATCCTCCTATCTTAAACACAACTCCATTCACCCGATTAGAAGGGGGGGGGGAAATGTAAAGTCTTCTTCAGTTGCAAAATTCTGTTTTAGCCACTGAATTGTTACTTTGACTCGCCGGTCCATCCAATGCCAATATGTTATCATGTTACCAAATCTACCTCCATAACCCAGGGGCTGTCTGAACTCAGTGCCTTGGCCTATGAACACAAGCATGCAGAATGTCCTATTCACTACCCTACCTATCCCTACTGCCATTTTCAGCTCAGTCCCTTGGTACATCAATACTCCTGTATACATCCTGTTAGTATTTTGTGTTCATAAGTTCATGTAATTGGAGCAGAATTAGGCCATTCAGCCTATCGAGTCTACTCCGGCATTCAATCATGGCCACCTTTAGCCCACCGAGTCCACACCAACCAACAAACCCCGTACATTAGTTCTATCCTACACACCTTGACCAATTTACAGAAGCCAATCAGCCTACAGACCTGTACATGTTTGGTATGTGCGAGGAAACCAGAGCACCCGAAGGAAACCCACGCGGTCACAGGGAGAACGTACAAACTCCGTACAAACAGCACCCGTAGTCAGGATCGAACCCGGGTCTTTGGCTCTGTAAGGCAGCTACTCTACCGCTGCGGCTCTGTGCCGCCCCTGATCTTCTGTCAATGTCTGTAAGTGGGTTATTGCTGGGTGGAGGTGGGATGGCAGGTTCCCATTCAGCGGGCAATGCCCGTAATACACCGGCAGATTCCACACTGGAATCTTACATGGGCAGTGGTAACTCACTCAGATCTTCCATCTTTCAATGTGTGAGAACAATGTCTGCAGAATGTCTGCAGAATCTGTGCCATGTTAAGACCAGCATGTTAGGACGGCACAGTGGCGCAGCGGTAGAGTTTCTGCCTTACAGCGCCAGAGATCCAGGTTCGATCCTGACTACGAATGCTGTACATTCTCCCTGTAACTGCGTGAGTTTACTCTGCGTGCTCCAGTTTCCTCCTACATTCCAAAGACATGCAAATTGTAAATTGTCTCTAGGGTGTCGGATAGTACTAGTTTATGGTCAGCCTGGACTCGTGGGCTGAAAGGTCTGTTTCCATGCTGGAAAATTAAATTAAATTAAACGAAACTAAACTAAACATAAGACATGGGAGCAGAATTAGGCCATTTGGTCCATCAAATCTACTCCGCCATTCAATCATGCCCTTCCCTCTCTACACCATTCTTCTGCCTTCTCCCATAACCTTTGACACCCCCACTAATCAAGAATCCATCAATCTCCGCTTTAAGAATACCCAATGCCTTGGCCTCCACAGCCGTCTGTGGCAATAAATTCCACATATTCACCAACCTCTGACTAATGAAATTCTTCCTCATCCCCTTTCTAAAGGTACGTCCTTCTAAAGAGGGACATTCTGCCTCTCCTAGGTTCACAGAATGTTGCAATTTGTCTTTAAAATAAATCTCCATGCTTTGGTTAAAGCTGCTGATAAATTTGGGGCATAAAACCGTCAAGGTTTGCTTCTCTCTTTCGATGTTTTCCAGTGAAATCTTTCAATGGGCATGAGGTCCCAGACTTGAGCTAATTCAATCCCAGTGCCTGCATTAGGCAGCTGCTTCTGATCCCTGATTAAAGGCTTTTGTTAAATGCAACAGTAAACCAACGAGCCACAGCACACCAGTTGGACAGAAACTATCCTATTGCTCAATTTGAGAGCATTGCATTTTTCTTTTACCCTAACACCCAGCAAAGGACAAAGCACTTTCCACCTTATGGATAATTGGCTGTGATTTGGCTTTGTCATCTTCTTTATGCCAGCTATCTAACGAGCCTAATACAGTTTAGTTTAGTTTTGAGATACTGTTAATCCTGGCTAAATTGGAGCAGCCATGGTATTAAAATTGAGTAAGGGCTTCTGTACTGCTGGGCATTAGCAGAACTGAGCCAAGCTGCTGAATGGTGCCAGTGTGTCTGTGGCCCAGATAAGAGCTGCAGAGAAAGAATGGGACATCTGCAGAAGTCTTACAATGAGGTGTAAAATGCATGAAGAGAATTGGGTCAATGCAAACCAGATATACATAGTGTAAATAATGTTGCAAAGCCTTACTTTGTTAATTGTTGATTGGTCGAAATGTTAAGCGTTGTCTGGGTTGTCTGAATCCCAGGGCACATGTTGCATTATTCATCTGTGTTAGCTTCCTTCTGGAAGCCTTGCCAGATACAATGTATTAGTTACTGTGTTATTGGGTTGGGGAACTGTCCATCATGTGCTGTGTTAATCAATATGTGTTATTGGACTGTATAGAGACCACCTCCATGTGGGTCGGCCCCTCAAGGTTCATGGACCTATAAAAGGTAGCTTCCATGAGGTCCGATGTCGATCTTCTGGAAGAACGCTTGGGACTGCGTGACCTTTTGGAGTGTCTCTGCTTGCACGAGGCTAGAAGGGCTTGGTCAAGCAGATACAAGGATTGAACCCGCGGTGGTTAGGTATTGTATAGGGGAACTGTTGTTGTATTATCCAAAATAAAGTTTAGTTGCTCAAGTGCTTGATTCAGTATTTAATTGACTGAAACTAAACTGGGGGGAGCTTCGAACGAGCTATTTACATTGGTGGCTCGTCCGGGATCTCAACGGACCCCCAAACACAAGTTTGCAATTAAGAGTGTTGAGCTGTTCCCGATTGCGAGTGTAGAAATCGGCGCCACGGTGCGGTTTTCGCATTGATTTTCGGCACTTCGCTAGTTGGAGCAGATCGATCATTCGCGGGCTTGGGAAAGGGTCCCAACGAGATCGTAGAACAGAGTCTAGCAAGCACGGGGGGGGGGGGGGTGATAGCGCTCCTTTGCTGGGTTGGGTTAGAGGCCCTTTCCTGGGTTAGAGGCCTGAAACTCTTGGTCGAAGCTGGTAGCTGCAGCTGCTGCTGGACCAATTTGGGGTTGGGTTAGAGCCCGTAAAAGTGAGGTTGGGTTAGAGGCCCTCTCCTTTGGGTTAGAGGCCTGCAAAACTCAGGCCAAAGGCCCAGCCCAGAGTTGGATATCCGATTGGCAGGATATTTAAAGACAAACTGGGTTTAAGCTGTGCTAATTAATGACTGAGTAATGTCGGCATCGACAGCCAGCATGAAGAGGCTACGCGCTGACTCCCGATACTTAGTAGGCAAAAAGGGAAACGCTTTGCTGAGATGTACCTAGCTGGGTTAAAATCCCCGCCTGCGTGAGATATCTGGATCCCTGTAAAACGGAGGAAGGAATCTCAAAAGGTATTGGGAAATCAGTGGTTAAAGTATAATTGGTCAAACGTACTTTAATCAATCTGAAAATTCCTAGAGACGTTCCGTGCAAATTTTGAATTCAAATCAATTTCAATAATATTCAGTATCTCACATGGAGGTGCTGGTTAATTCCTAGTGTATATATCTTTCCTTCCAAGTTAACTTGTGTACAAATCTCTTGTAAAAACTGTAAAGATAACTTTCAGAGGTATATATTAAAAAAATTGTGAATCGATTTCGATTTGAAGTGTATATATTTCTCTCCAGATTTACCTGGGCATAATAAAGTTTTAAAGTAGTAGTTATAGTGTATTAAGATTGCCGGTATTGCATTGTATTTACTGTGTACTGTGTAAGTAAGTAAGTTTATTGGCCAAGTATTCACATACAAGGAATTTGCCTTGGTGCTCCGCCCACAAGTAACAACATGACATACAGTGGCAGTTACGAATGACTCAGAAAACACTAAACATTAATAATAATAAAATATTAATGATAAAACACCATTGATCAAGCATGTGAACCCACAAAATACCAGATCAAAGGGAGGCTACAGATTTTTGGCTGTTGAGTAGAGCAACTACTCGTGGATAAAAACTGTTTTTATGTCTGGCTGTGGCAGCTTTGACAATCCGCAGTCGCCTTCCAGAGGGAAGTGATTCAAAGAGTTTGTGGTTAGGGTGAGAGGGGTCAGAGATGATCTTGCGCGCTCGCTTCCTGGCCCTTGCAGTGTACAGTTCATCAATGGAGGGAAAGTTGCAGCCAATAATCTTCTCTGCTGATTGGACGATTCGCTGCAGCCTCCAGGTGTCGTGCTTGGTGGTCGAGCCAAACCAGACCATGATGGAGAATTGTTTTTGTTTTTGATTGTATTGTTTTTGATTTAAATTTAGAAACACTGCTGTGATATCGGTTCGAATTGGCTGTAGAGATAAATAGTTGATTAAGACTGCTATTGTAATTGGAGTCTAAATCGCGGCTGATCAACCAGGAGTTCGTACCCCCTCTGATCGATTGTTGATTAGTACCTGATAACGAAGAGTAACTGAGAGAAGGGAACCTGTTTTTTCTTGGTGAAAAGTAACCGGACGGGAAAAAGTACCCAAGCAAGAGGTGGAAAAGTACCAGAAGGGGAAAAGTAGTCAATTATGAAGTAGTACTCCCCAGCAAAGAGTACCCTAGGAAGGGGAAAGTCTTCGGTATCGGAGGCAGAGGTTCACTGGTTGATAACAGCGCGACGCGGGATTGATTTGGTTTTGGAACTGTACAGTTACTGAATGTGATATTAGACGAATGTTTGTGGTCTATGTAGGAGTGCGGTTGTGCATGATAATAATAAGCGGTGTGATTTCTTGTCTGTGTACGGTGTTGCTTGCGTGTTTGGAGCTCATTTTTATGTGTTTCGATTGAGGGTTAAACGAGCTGCGGGAAAGTGTTTGATTGTGCTTGAATGTGTTTGATTGTTCCCTGGAGTACTCTGATCTTTAGATGACTGAGGATTGTGGAAATTATATGGTTGAGCAAAGGAGTAAAGAAGTGCGAGGCTGTGAACGCTTCAGAACCATTAGTCACTGTTCAAGAGCAAGCTTGAAAGCTTTAGGGATTGAAAGGACGGAAGGAAGGGCTAAGGAATTCTGCTTCGGTTGTTCGGAGGCATGGGGAACAGCCTAGATAGAGATATGACAGAAAATGCTAGGAGCCCATTGCAAATAATATGTAATGAGTTCCCTCACAAGGCAGAGAAATTAAGAGATTTGTCAGGAGCGCTAAATAAGAAATTAGGAAACAAGCTATGGCCGCCAAGGGGCATTAGAACGGTAAAAGGGATAAAGTACATATAACGAATCATTTGGCAGAATTGTAATAATGAGAGTGCAAATGAATTAATATGATCATGGAAGAGATATTATGAGGAACGAAAGGCGAATAAAGAGGTTAGGAGGATGGCGAGTTGGGAAAAAGCGATTTCTAAACTTGGAATAGAACTGAAAGGAGGTGAAGTAGATCGACCTCCAGGCAGTAGGAAGGACAGGAGTGGAGATGAAGGAAAACACACGGAACAGGGAAGAGGTAGATCTCCTGGAAGGAAACTAGTCCCTGTAAATTTAAAGTTTAGGGATCCGATGGTTAGTGCTGACTTCGAGGGGGAAGGAGATGAATATTTGGAAGATGGACAAATGTTAACGCTAGTGGAAGTTCACAGCTCCCACCATGTACCTCTTGCGTTTCCCAGGTTTCACCTGCACCTTGTATGACTTGTGTCCGTAATGAATATTTCAGGTCTGCAGAACCTATAACAACTTCTGCAGATTCTACATCTGAGCATACTCTACCGATAGCAGAGACTGGGGTGCCAGATTCTTTGACTTTATGTACTCCACCATTAATAGATCGTCCAGTAGCTTACGGCACCCGGAGTAGAACAAAGAGGTTAGCCCCGGTGTTTAAAGAAAAGGAAGGCATGATAGATATAGTTCAACCGCCAGAATATTTCTGTGAGCCACAACCTAGACAGTTTATACGAGCAGCGAGAAAGAGGAACAAATTATTTGGACAGTATCGGGACCAAAAGATTCATCTGAGGGTGAGACAGTAATTGAAGATATCGAGATAGATTTTGATGTAACCGAACATTTACAAATTGAACAGATATCCCATAGATAGTTCCCAGTTAGGGAAGTGCTGAGTACAGCCTTTGATTCGACCAGCGCAGTAGGTATAAACAATCCCCATGCCACAGATGTCCATACTCCGTGGAAGCCCTGTGAAATAAAAGCAGTACTCAACAAAATCCCTGATAGGAAAAAGTCACCTGCTGCCTTTATAGACTATTTAAGAACCACAATGCGTGTATATCATGCAGATTCCCGAGACCTATGGGAGACCATACAACAAATAATTACTCCAGCTGAAAACACCAAATTTCTAGTAGCCCTAGGACACCCAACATATGAAGCCTTGGCAAACATAATAGCGGATGATAGAGCAAGGGAAGAGGCTGTTTTAACGGCCCTTGCAAACACTTTTCAAAAACCAAGTGATCTAACACGAATTCTGGAGATAAAACCAGAAAAGGGAGAAGGAGCAGGTGAATTTTTAGAACGATTCTCAAAATTATACGTAGAAAATCTTGTGACTTAAACTATCAAAATGGAGCAAGTTCCCCACAATATTGTGCTATCTTATTGAATTGTCTCCCCACTACAGTAGCTGACTCAATTAAGACTGATAATTGAACCAGTGTTGGTTAGGTATTGTATAGGGGGAACTGTTGCTGTATTATCCAAAATAAAGTTTAGTTGCTCAAGTGCTTGATTCAGTATTTTATTGACTGAAACTAGACTGGGGGAGATCTTAGAACGAGCTATTTATAATACAACGTAGCAACAGGCCCTTTGGCCCACTGAGTCCACGCTGACCAATGAATACCCGCACACTAGCACTATCCTACAGACTTAGGGACAATTTTTATGGTAGTCAATTAACCCACAAACATGTACGTCTTTGGAATGTGGGAGGAAACCGGAGCTGCTGGAGGAAACCCACGCGGTCACAGGGAGAACGTGCAAACTCATTGTGGACAGCAGCCGTAGTAGGGATTGAACCTGGATCTCCGGCGCTATAAGGCAGCAATTTTATGGCTGCGTCATTGTAATCCTAAACTAATTTTGTTAATTTGTATCAATCTCTGATCTCGCTGTCAACAGTAAATTTATATTTGGCGGAAGGTAATGGGCCAATCATAACCTTTGTAATCTTTGTGATTTATTTTGTCAATTAACCCTCTCAATTAACTATTTCCACATTTAGCAGGCAAAGACTTGTCAATTTATGCCATGGGTGGTGTTGCTGCTGACAAGAGGGTGGTGATGTGCACAATAATACAATTAACTAAATCATGCAAATGAACATAATTTATGTTCTTGGATATTTACTGGGCAATAAATTTAAGATGGCTCAGTGGTGCAGCGGTAGAGCTGCCTTACAGCATCAGAGGCCCGGGTTTGATCCTGACTGTGGGTGCTGTCTGTACGGAGATTGTACGTTCCCCCTGTGACCGCGTGGGTTTTTTCTGGGTGCTCCGGTTTTCTCCCACATTCCAAATACATGCAGGTTAGTAGGTTAATTGGCTTCTGTAAATTGTCCCAAGTGTGTAGCATTGAACTAGTGTGCGGTGATCGCTGTTTTCTGTGGGCTGAAAGACCTGTTTCTACGCTGTATCTCTAAACTAAACAAAACTAAAATAAACACTTCCTTCATAATAGATTCAAGATTTTGCCTTCAATGGATGTCAGGCAACTGGGCATCTGTTCCCAAATTCTGTCCTACCCCCCTTTTCTTAAGTAACGCATTTGCCACCTTCCAACCCGAGGCAACCAGTCTGAAATAAGGGGAATTTTAGAAGATGATCCTGAAAGTGGCAATTCTCTCCAGAGCCAGCTCCTTGAGAACTCCCAGATGCAGGGAATCAGGTTGTGGAGCTTCATAGACTTTTTAGTCCAATATTTTCTCCAGTGCTCTTAATTAGCTATGTTAATTCCTCTCAGCTCCTTTGGGTTGCAGTGCTCCACTATTCCTGCAAGGTTTTCAGTGAAGCCAGTGCCAAAATATTGTCTTGATCTTGCTGCCTTTTCTTTATCTCAGTATGGGGAGCCCACATTAACATTAGCTAATCATGACTTACGTGTTTGTAGGTTAATTGTCCTCTGTAAACTGCCCCTAGAGTGTTACAAATGGATGCAAAAGTGGGATAGCATTAAATTAGTGGGGATGGGTGATCAATGATTGGCGTGGACTTGTGGGCTGAAAGGACCTGTTTGCATGCTAAGCAAACTAAACAAAACTAAATAACATTAAAGCAAACTAAATTAAACTTTATAAACCTTTTATCAGGTCTCCCCTCAGCTTCTGACGATGTATCAATGGAAATGGCTTCTGTAAATTGTCCCTAGTGTGTAGGCTGGTGCTAGTGTAAGGGGTGATTGTGGTCAGCACAGACTCGGTGGGCCGGAGGGCCTGTTCCCACTTTATATCTAAACTAAACTAAACTAATCTCTGTCTTAAATTCCCTATCCCAATGTGTCAGGCTTAAAATTCAGACAATTGCGTGAATCCGTCACAAACAGCAAATGAATCACGAGTCCCGTTGAAAGTCAAAAGACAATGTTAGAGAAATCGATGCTGCTGGGCCCTGCACTGTAATTCAATTCTTCCCTTGTAGTGGGAAGGGAGTGGACTGCACAATTTGGTGTAGATAGATTCTGGCATAAGGTCTGAAGTGAGCCTCTCTGGAGAGCCTGGTAACGGGACTGGGACATCAACCTCTACAGTACAGCTCGACAAATGAATTCTCAAAATTTACGATGGCCTTGTTCTGGAGAATGTCAGAAAGTTGAAATATGGAGGAGGGCGGCAGGTTAGTGACAGATATATTGTTGGCTGACGAAGATAAATTAGAATTTGGCAGACAGTTTGGTGATGATTCTTTCAGAACGACTATGTTGCAAATTCTCACGTCAGGTAAGAGATGAGACTGAATTTCAGTGCTTTCCTTGCAAGGCCAACTTCATTAGAGGAACTGGTCGGTGGAATATATTTGATTCTAGTGAGAACAGAAGTAGTCATTTAAAATGGAGCTGCACTCTTGATTGATTGAAACATACAGTGTCGAAATACCAAAGATAGACAAAATATGCTGGAGTAACTCAGCCAGTCAGCCAGCATCTCTGGAGAGAAGGAATAGGTGACGTTTCAGGTCAATACCCTTCATAAGACAGATGAAGACTGGTGAAGGGTCTTGACCCGAAAAGTCACCTATTCCTTTTCTCTTGAGATGCTTCCTGATCCGCTGAGCCCACAGAGTCCTCATTGACCATTGATCACACAATCACACTAATTACTTTACTTTAATTTAGAGATACAGTGTGAAAACAGGCCCCATGCCGACCTGCGATCACCCCGTACACTAGCAGAATCCTACACACTAGGGACAATTTGCAATCTTTACTGAAGCCAATGAACCAACAAACCTGCACGTTTTTTTTTGAAGAAACCGGAACATCTGGAGAAAACCCACTTGGTTTTCTTGTATGTTTAAGAATGAACTGCAGATGCTAGAAAAATCGAAGGTAGATAAAAATGCTGGAGAAACTCAGCAGGTGAGGCAGCATCTATGGAGCGAAGGAATAGGTGACGTTTTGGGTCGAGACCCTTCTTCAGACTGATGTGGGGGTGGTGTGGGCAGGAAGAAGAAAGGAAGAGGTGGAGACAGTGGGCTGTGGGAGAGCTGGGAAGGGGAGGGGAAAGAGGGAGAAAGCAAGGACTACCTGAAATTAGAGAAGTCAATGTTCCTACCGCTGAATTGTAAACTACCCAAGCGAAATATGAGGTGGTGCTCCTCCAATTTACGATGGGACTCACTCTGGCCAGGGAGGAGGCCCAGGACAGAAAGGTCGGATTCGGAATGGGAGGGGGAGTTGAAGTGCTGAGCCACGGGAGATCAGGTTGGTTATTGCGAACTGAGCCCACGCTGCCCTCAGGACGGCTGCTACGGAGAGGAGACGGTTGCCCACCTATTTACAGAGTGAGGATTCACAAAGAGAGTCTGGAGAAGTATGCAAGGGTCCCTGTCACGGTTTATTCCGAACAGCTCTGTCACAGAGGACTCTGTGATTTACGGACTGTTCCCAGGGATGCATTCAGAGACTGACACCGAGTGCTGCTGGAACGTCATCAACTTGGTGAAAGATGCTCTTTGGTCAGCTCGAGCGTTGTTGACCACCCAGCAGAGCGAGATGTCCGTTGGGGAATGTTACTGATTGGCCTGATGCAGACTGCAGGAGTACGTGCTGAGGGATGCACTGACGCTCGGTGCAGCCAACGCCAAGGCTCTGGGGGGGGAGACCACAGTCTAGATTCCTTCCACTGCTGGATATGGGGAGGCAGGGTGTGGTGGAGACCTTAAAATAAGGGAAGGGATTCCACCCCAGTGGGCCACATGAGTGGCAAGGGTGTGGGGTAAAATTGTGATTTGGGGAAACTGTATTGTATGTATGTATAGCCTCCGAGAATGTTGGATGGAGGTTTGTAAGGATCATGTATTGTATATATTTATTTGTCGAATAAAGTCTATTTTTAAATATTTAAAAAATTGCGAATTGAGCGAAGGTGTTGGGCTAAGCGATCACCAAGCCTACGCTTGGTCTCACCGATGTAGAGCAGCTGACACCTAGAGCAGCGGATGCAATAGGTAAGGTTGGAGGAGGTGCAGGTGAACCTCTGCCGCACCTGGAAAGACTGCTTGAGTCCTTGGATGGAGGGAGGTAAAGCGACAAGCGTAGCATTTCCTGCGGTTGCAAGAAAAGTACCAGGGGAGGGAGTGGTTTGGGTGGGAAGGGATGAATTGACCAGGGAGTTATGGAGGGAGCGGCCTCTACGGAAAGCCGAAAGGGGAGGAGATGGGAAGATGTGGCCAGTGGTGGGATCCCGTTCGAGGTGGCGAAAACGTTGGAGGATTATCTGTTGTAGGTGACGGCTGGTAGGGTGGAAGGTGAGGACAAGGGGGACTCTGCCCTTGTTAACAAGCGGGGGGATGGGGAGTGAGAGCAAAGTTATGGGGTATAGAAGAGACCCTGGTGAGAGCCTCAATAATAGTCGAAGAGGGTAACCACCGTTCCCTGAAGAATGAGGACATCTCCGACAGACGACATCCGTAGTCAGGATCGAACCTGGGCTCCGGCGCTGTAAGGCAGCAATTTTACCGCTGTGCCTCTGTGCCACGCTGAAATTCTATGTATCCCATTTTCACATTCACTCTCTACATACTACGGGTCAATTAACCTGCAATCTTGCATGTCTTTGGGATGTGGGGGGAAACCAGAGCACCTGGGGAAACTCACGTGATCACAGCGAGAACGTACAAACTCCACACAGACAGGCCTGGATAGAGAGGATGTGGAGAAGATATTTCCACTGGTGGGAGAGTCTAGGACCAGAGGTCATAATCTCAGAATTAAAGAACGTTCCTTTTGGAAGGAGATGAGCAATTTCTTTAGTCAGAGGGTTGTGAATCTGTGGCATTCATTGCCACAGACGGCTGTAGAGGTCAAATGAATGGGAAGATAGATTTTTGATTTGTAAGGGTGTCAGGATTATGGGGAGAAGGCAGGAGAATGGGGTTAAGTAGAATAAAATTTCATGAATTTGTGTGAATGGAACATCAGTTCAGGCTGAAGGTCCAACTCATCTTAAAGGACATTGGATGATCTTGTCTCAGTCTTCTAATTTAGTTTAGTTTAGTTTTGAGATACAACGATGAAACAGAGCCTTCGGCCCACCAGGTCTGCGCCGACCAGCGATCCCCGCACATTAAAACTATCCTACACCCACTAGGGACAATTTTTACATTTACCAAGCCAATTTAATTTCCAGAGTCATCAGGCTACTGGAGCAATGGGTCCAGGTCTAGTGGCCACCTTCCCTTCTCTTAGTTCCCTGCTGTTTCAGACAGAAAGCCCCCCAAGGTGGCAAGTGGTGGGTGGAGGCTGCTGGCTTTTAAACATTAGCAGTAGCCAATGGCGGCATGGTGATGTAGCAGTAGAACTACTGCCTCACAGCACCAGAGATCTGGGTTCAATCCTGACTAGGGGTGCTTTTCTGTACAGAGTTTGTACATTCTCCCCGTGACCAGTGTGGGTTTCCTCCAAGGTCTTCGGTTTCCTCCCACACTCCAAAGATGTACAGGTTTGTAGGTTAATTGGCTTGCTGTAAAATGTAAACATTGTCCCTAGTGTGTGTAGGGTAGTGTTAATGTGTGGTAATGGATGGTCGGCATAGACTCGGTGGGCCAAAGGAACTGTTTCCGTGCTGTATCTCTAAACTAAACTAAACGACCCTACGTCTGGGCCTGCCTTTCTGTTTGACACAGATGCCCAAAAGAGTTGACACAGTTGACTGCAATCTGTTGGACAAAATCTAATTGGTATTGGACCATAAGACCAGAAGACATAGGAGCAGAATGAGGCCATTAGGCCCATCGAGTCTGCTCCGCCATTCCATCATGACTGTTCTATATTTCCCTCTCAACCCCATTCCACTGCCTTCTCCCCACAAACCTTTGACGCCTTTAATAATCAAGAACCTCTCATTCTGGCTTTAAAAATACCCAAGGACTTGGTCCACTATCTGAATTCCCTCTGGATAAAGAGATTCTTCCTCATCTCCATTCTAATGGTACATCCTTTAATTCTGAGGCTGTGCCCTCTCGTCCTAGACTCTCCCACTACTGGAGACATCCACTCCTCATCCATTTGATCTAGGCCTGGCATTATTTGGCAGGTTTCAATGAGATCCCCCCTCATTCTTCTAAACTCCAGCGAGTACAGGTCCAGAGCCTTCAAACGCTCTTCATATGTTAACCCAATCATCCCCGGGATCATTCTGGTAAACCTCCTCTGGGCTCTCTCCAACGGCAGCACATCTTTCCTCCGGTATAAAAATACCCATGGACTGGGCCTCCACAGCCGGCTGTGGCAACAGATTCACCACTCTGTGGCTGAAGAAATTCCTCCTCATCTCCATTCTATTTTAGTGGTGATGGGTCAAAATTCAATGATATGAATTCCAAATAAAACCTTCTTCCCTCAGCTAGTGCTTGAGGTTGTGAAATCGTAGGAAGATGAATTCACAAAGTGTAGCAATCGCACTGCCCCAGCCCAATCCTTCATTAAACGTACTTGGTTAACAGCATAGGTGCTGCTGTGATAGAAACTGATGACAAAGCCATTTCATCAACATTACTGTTAACATCTATCATTGTGACTTGCACGCTGTGGTGTGAAGTGTCCACTCTTATGTCTATCAGTATCCAAACTTCAAGACATAATAATCCAACACTCGTCTGCAACGCAGATGAATACATAAATACAAATACAAATGAATTTTGAAATGTTTTGCCTAAAGTGCTGCTGAAAAGAAGATATTGACTAAAGCTTTTCAAATCTAAGATTGTGAAGCAAACAAGGTCAAAGATGGTGAATACAATTATTTTTGAGTCATGGGGAGGTTTTAACATATGAAATAGTGTGTTTAACCCATATTCATGTACGTATGTAGAGAGGAACTGCGGATGCTGGTTTATATCGAAGATAGACGCAAAGTAACTCAGTGGGTCAGGCAGCATCTCTGGAGAAAACGGATGTCTGAAGAAATGTCACCTTTTTTTCCAGAGATGCTGTCTGACCCATTGAGTTACTCCATCACTTTGTATCTATTATTTTGTATGTATGAACTGGTGTCAGCTTACATCTGGGATGCCCATTTTGAGAAATTACAAACGGAAACATTAGTTTAGTTGTGTTTAGTTTGTTATTGTCACATGCACTGAGATACAGTGGAAAGCTATTGTTTGCATGCTATCCGGTCGAAGAAAAGACAAGTTATGAATACAGTTGAGTCGTCCACAATGCACAGGATAAAGAGCTCAACATTTAGTGCAAAGATATAAACAAAGAAATCCCATAAAATTATATTGAAGTTCAAAGGTCTTCAATGCAGTAGATGGGAGATAGACACCAAAAGCTGGAGTAACTAACTCAGCGGGACAGGCAGCATCTCTGGAGAGAAGGAATGGGTATTGTTTCGGGTTGAGACCCTTCTTCAGACTAGTTAGAGAAAAGGGAAACAAGAGATATAGATGATGATGTTGAGCGATAATGAACGATGAATGAAAGATATGCAAAACAGTAATGATGATAAAGGAAACGCATTGTTAGCTGTTTGTTGGGTGAAAACGAGAAGCTGGTGCGACTTGGGTGGAGAAGGGATCTCTTGTTTACCTTTTCCCTAACTAGTTTGAAGAAGGGTCTCGACTCGAAATGTCACCCATTCCTTCTCTCCCGCTGAGTTACTCCAGCTTTTTGTGTCTATCTTCGGTTTAAACCAGCATCTGCAGTTCCTTCCTACACAAGTAGATGGGAGCTCATGATGGCACTTTAGCTAATGAGAGGACGGCTCAGTTGCCTGATAACAGCTGGGAAGAAACTATTCCTTAATGTGGAGGTATGTATTTTCAAATTCTGTACCTCTTCTCTGACGTGCGAGGGGAGAAGAGGAAGTGACCGGGGTGAGACTCCTTGATAATGCTGGTGGCCTAGCCGAGACGGCGTGAAGTGTAGATGCACTCCATGGAATGGAGGCTGCTTTGCGTGGTGGTCTGGGCTATGTCCACAACTCTGTCCATTGTCCCAATGCTCATATCTTTTATAGACACTAATATTTTCCTGAAATCTAACTATTTGCAAGTGGGTAACTCAATGGCAGAAAGCATAATAGGAAAGAGCTGGAATAGGTTATTTGGTTCTTGAGTCTGCTCTGCCATCAGAGATCATAGTTGCTCCAATACCTTGTCAAGTATCCCACTTGATTTCTGCATCTATTGATTCCCTCTGAATTCAAAGATCAGTTCACCTTACGTATGAACAGTCAAAAGTATTTAGTAGTCAAATGTACTGACAATGGAACAAAGAAATTCTTACTTGTAACAGTTTAACAGGCCTGCAAATGCAATGAACATGGATAATACATAATAACAAAGATTAAATAATTTAACAACTAGTTCATAAGTTATAGGAGAAAAATTAGACCATTCAAACCATTGTCTAGTCCGCCATTCAATCATGGCTGACCTATCTTTCCGTCTCAACCCCATTCATCTGCCTTCTCTCCACAACCACTGACACCCTTACTAATCTGTGAACTGTGAAGAGGATGCTATAAGGGTGCAGAGTGACTTGGACAGGTTGGGTGAGTGGGCAGATGCATGGCAGATGCAGAATAATGTGGATAAATGTGATGGTATCCACTTTGGAGCAAGAACGGGAAGGCAGATTATTATCTGACTGGTGTCAGGTTAGGAAAAGGGGAAGTACAATGAGACCTGGGTGTCCTAGTACATCAGTCATTGAAAGTAAGCATACAGTTACAACAGGCAGTGAAGAAAGCTAATGGCATGTTGGCCTTCATAAAGAGAGGAGTTGCGCATAGGAGCAAAGAGGTCCTTCTGCAGTTGTACTGGGCCCTGGTGAGACCACACCTGGAGTACTGTGTGCAGTTTTGGTCTACTAATTTGAGTAAGGATATTCTTGCTATTGATGGAGTGCAGCGTAGGTCCACGAGGTTGATTCCCGGGATGGTGGGACTGCCATATTATGAAAGAATGGAGTGACTGGGCTTGTATTCACTGGAATTTAGAAGAATGAGAGGGGATCTTATAGAAACATATACAATTATTAAGGGATTGGACACGCTAAATGCAGGTAATGTTCTCATTGTTGGGGGAGTCCAAAACCAGGGGCCATAGTTTAAGAATAATGGGTAGGCCATTTGGAACTGAGATGAGGAAAAACTTTCTCACACAGTTGTGAATTTGTGGAATTCTGTGCCTCAGAAGGCAGTGAAGCCTGATTCACTGGATGCATTCAAAAGAAAGCTGGATAGAGCTCTTAGGGCTAGCGGAATCAAGGGGTATGGGAGAAGGCAGGAACGGGGTACTGATGGTCGATGATCAACCATGATCACATTGAATGGTGGTGCTGGCTCGTAGGGCCGAATGGCCTACTCCTGCACCTATGTATCTACGTAATCAAGAATCTGATCATCTCCACCTTAACAATATCCATTGACTTGGCCTCCACAGCCATCTGTGGCAATGAATTTCACGGATTCATCACCCTCTGAGCTAGGAAATTCCTCCTCATCTCCATTCAAAAGGTACGTCCGTAAATTCTAAATTCTGGTCCTAGACTCTTCCACTTGTGCAAAACTAGTGCAACGTACCCAATTTCTTAGTTCAAACAAAGACAGTTGATATCAGCTCATATTTGAGGTTAGTGTTGTGTTCAAGAGCCTGATGGTTGTTGGGAAGAAGCTATTCTTGAACATTGAGGTCACGGTTTTCAGACCCCTACACCTTCTTCCCGAACGGTAGCAGTTAAATGAGAGCATGACCAAGATGATGTGGGTCTTTGATGTCCTTGGCTGCCTTCTTGAGGCAGCTGCTTCTATAGACCCCTTTGATGTTGGGGAGGTCAGTACGGACCAGACAAAGTCTACTCCTCTCTGTAACCCTCTTCATTCCTGGGCATTTGAGTTGCTGAACAAGGCTGCGATGCAACAAATAAGTATGCTCTTTACCGTACACCTGTGGAGGGTCAAAAGAGTATTTGCCAACATACTGAATCTCCTCAATCTTCAAAGGAAGTCGAGGCATTACTGGGCTTACCTTGTGAATGCATCAACCTTCCAGAGCACAGAATCCCAGCTGCAAAAAGATATGTTTGAATTCTGTCGGGGAATTGACATTTGTAAAAAGCCGCCTGCTTCACCAACAGAACAGAAAATTTGTAGTCCTAACTGCCCCTAGATTCTTCGTGACTTCTGCGATATCAATGTGGTTGATCCTTGAATTTCTCCTTAATTCAAGGATATTTAAGGAATGACAATAAGGAATAGTTAAGGAGCAAAGAGACTCTGGAGAAGGGTGCAAGGGTCCTTGTCGTGATTTATACTAAACTGCTCCGTAACAGAGGACTCTGATTTGCTGACTGTTCCCAGGGACACATTCGGAGAGGGACATCAAGTGCTGCTGGAAGGTCACCAACTCTGTGCAAGATGCTCTTTGCCCTGGCCAAAACTTGTTGGTCTCCCAGCAGAGCGAGATGTCTGACTGGCCCGCCCAAGACTGCAGGATTACATGCTGAGGGACACACTGTTGCCTGGTGCTGCCAACACCAAGGCTGTGTGGGGAAGGACCTCAGTTTAGGGTCCTTCTGTAGCTGGACATCGGGGGACAGAGTGCGGTGGAGACCCCCCTCAAACTAGGGAAGGGATATTACACCAGGAGGCCATGTGAGTGGCAAGGCTGCTGGGTATAATAATATTTCTGTGAACACTGCCAAACACAACGCTAATGAATGTATGTGTAGCCACTGAGAATGTCAGAAGAATTTTTGCAGTTGTAGTTTTGTATACATATTTTTTACTCTGAATAATGTTTATTTTGATTTAAAAAAATAGTTAAGCAGAAACAATTCCTGACATTTGGAATGAAATAAAAACTTCTCCTCAATTGTACCTTAGTTGACTTTGTCAATCCATCTCATAATCTTGTACCTTTTCATGGCATAGGTGAGAAATTATTACATGTAGTATGCTGTGTAAATTTGGAAGCTACTTATGGTGGTCCTCATTGGATAGTGTTGCAGAGAAACAGAAACATCCATGATCATGGATTCAAATGTTCCAAATTCACCTGGTATCACAGATTGGCCAATTGAGACAACAGCAAACATGCAGGATGGAGTGTTTCAATGGGATAAATACAGGGAATCTATATCCTTTGGAAGGAATATCGGAACAAGGAGGCTTCACTCTAAATTAGACAGAATCCATTTGGTAGTGATATCCAGAAGGACTTGTTTTACAGTATGTTTCTCTACAAAATGTCTATGGTTGCAGTGTAAATAGAAATTTTCAGGTACAGATTTGGTTGTATTTTTTCTTTCATTAGATTATCAAAGCATTCAGAGAAATGATGGGTAAATGAAAGTGAGGGCTCGATGCAGATGAATGGTGGAATAGTCTTGAGCTCATTTGTTTTGGCATCATGTTGGTCACAGACACTGTGGGCGGAAGGGTTTGTTCTTATGCTGTGCCATTCTATGGGTCCAATGCTCAGGCAAGAAGCTCGACTCCCAGATGAAGGCGGTGAATTCTCCATTGAATGCTTAAACTCTATCTTTACTTTAGACTTTAGAGATACAGCATGGAAACAGGCCCTTTGACCCACCAAGTCCATGCCAACCAGCAATCACTCCGTACGCTGGTTCTATCCTACACACTAGGGACAATTCACAAATTTTACTAAAGCTAATTAACCTACAAGCCTGTACATCTTTAGAATGTGGGAGAAAACCAGAGCACTCTGAGAAAACCCACGCAGTCACAGGGAAAACGTACAAACTCCGTACAGACACCACCCGTAGTCAGGATCAAACCCAGGTCTCTGGCGCTGGAAGGCAGCAACTTTACCGCCGCACCTTCTCTTGACATCTCATAGAGTCACAGAGTGTGGCCGAGGCCCTTCTGCCCAATTCATCCGAGCTGACCAAGATGCTCATCTAAGCTCGTCTCATTTGATTCCGTTTGGCTGGTATCCCTCGGAACCTTTCCTATCCATAAGCTTTTAGAATATTTTTATGGTACCTGCCACAATCACTTCTTCTGGAAGCTCAATCCGCACACCTACCACCCCCTGTGTTTCTCCTTGCTTTAAATTGCTCGGGTAGAGTGAGCTGATACTGTGGACATGCTGTGGGGAAGAATGATGCAATTAAAGTTGCCAGACAATTAGGTAGCAATGCCATATTTGCAATGGTATCAAGGTTATAATCAGTGTTGCGGAAATGAATATTTGCTAAATGAAAAGTCATCTCTTTACCTATTAGTTGATATCAGCACTTTCTTAAAAACTATTTCTTTTTTTGATAATGAATTCCAAAACATGTAAAATGTGAGTGTCATTTATTAGTTTTGTTTATAGTTTTTTAATCTTAGAGAAACTGCATGCAAACAAGCCCTCCGACCCACTGCGTTCGTGCCCACCAGCAATCATCCATACACTAGCTCTATCTTACACACAAGGGACAATTTACAGCAACCAATTAACCTACAAACATGCGCGTCTTTGGAATATGGGAGGAAACTAGAACTCCCGGAGAAAACCCACACAGCCAAAGTGAGAACGTACAAACTCCCTACAGACAGCACCCGTTGTCAGGATGGAACCCATGTCTCTGGCACTATAAGGCAGCAACTCTGTGCCACTGTTCTGACCCTTTAGGAGTTTAGAGCCTATTTGTTTAGGAGTTGCACAAAATATTGTTTTGTACATACTCAGTGGAGATCACATTAAAAATGAAGAAAACCTCGAACACGAAAAGACTTCCCGATTTTCACCTATTGGTGCAGAGGCAGGACTGCCAACTCTCAAGCTTTCAGAGTGAGAATCACGCCTTGGAGCAAATTCTCACGCCCTCACGCTCATGACCGAGTTCTCACGCTGAGTTCAGTCTGCGCCAGTTTGTCCCTTTGCGCCGCCTGCCAGTGATCTGTGCGGTCTGGGGAAGCGCGTCAGTTGACGGCTGTGAGTAACGTCGTGTCTCTTTGGTTGAATGTGCAGCTGCCGGTAACAACAGCCAGATGAAGCAGTTGTCAAACATGTGGGGTGGGCGACCACGACGAGGACCGCAATGAGGCCAAACATCTAGGACAGGTTTCGGACTACGGGCACACGGCCCGTAACCCGAAAAAACGCGTTTTTTTTCAATTCGTTTTCGCGGGGTCGGGGCAGGCGAGCCGACCTGGGAACTGCGGCCAATCCCTGGGACATGAGCTGACCTGGGAACGGCGGCCAGACCCTGGGCACACAGAATTCCAACTTGATCAGTATGGACAAATTGGGCCAGCCATGTACATGTTGTATAACTATGCAGATCTGAATGGGCTTAGAATTACCATTTAAGCAAAATTGCCCTCACTTTCCCCATTTTGTTTCTTGAGATTAATATCTGCTCTGTTAACAGCATTAAAGTATTTATGAGGTAGAGTCAGGAAAGGGAACGTTATTTTTTTTAAATTTGCTTTAATTTGTTGGTTGATTTTTTGTTGACTGCCATAATTTCTGAAATAGTCTTAAAGTGACTTAACTGTTATAAGGCAGTAATAAGTGATTTTTGTCCAAACAATTGGAACTTGCATAAAACGTTTGAATTATTAGCAAGGCTGCCAACTCTCACGCATTGAGCGTGAGACTCGCGCATTTCACAAAATTCTCATGCTCTCACGCTGATCACAAAATTATATAATGAGAATAGGACCTGTTTTGCTTAACAGATAGTGTAGGAAGGAATTGCAGATGCTGGTTTAAACTGAAGATAGACACTAAAAACTAGAAAAACTCAGCAGGACAGGAGAGAAAGAACGGGTGATGTTTCGAGTCGAGATCATCAGCCTGAAGAGGTTGAAAACCAGCCATAAAACACAATGACTGGACATGTGTGTTATCCAACTAAGGGCTGAAATCAGAATCATGTGTTCATCTTTATTCACGTGACACCATAATAAATATATTGCAGAAAAAATAATGTAATGGGGTGGCACGGTGGTGCAGCGGTAGAGTTGCTGCCTTACTACCACATGGGTTTTCTCTGGATATTCCGGTTTCTCCCCTATCTGAAAGAAGTGCAGGTTTGTAGGTTAATTGGCTTCTGTAAATTGTCCCTGGCATGATGGATGGAATTGGTGTATGATAGATTGCTGGTCGGTGTGGACTTGGAGGGCTGAAGGGCCTGTTTCCATATATATTTTTACATATATATCTGAATTTCATTGAACCATATATGATTGAATATGTGGCATTATTTTCGTCTTGTTTCTATATTCAAAGGTTGAAACCGTCTGAAGAAGGGTTTTGGCCCGAAACGTTGCCTATTTCCTTTGCTCCACAGATGCTGCCGCACCCGCTGAGTTTTTTTCTATATATATGCATAACAGCATGAATATAATCTGATTTCCATACATGAATATAGTCATTCATGAGCTGCATCTGTTGAGCAGAGCCTGGCTCTATTGTGGAATGTAATTTAGCCTAACCTTATTCATACCTAATCCAATTTAAAGCATAAATGTTGCATTCAAGTTTAAGTTAAAAGACTCGCTACAGTATGCACCAGATTGCACAATTTCAAGCTGAAAAATGTAAAAGCTCGTTATTGTGGGAGGGGGAACACCCTCATGTATTAACCAGCATCTGCAGTTCTTTGTTTTGACACTCCTTCATTTTATGTTCAGTTCCACGTTGAATTGCTCCGTTGACAGGGAGCTGATTGTGCAATTTCTATTGTAACCATAAGAGGTGCAGCTTGCCAATTGGTCTGAAACAAAATAGTTAGCTCGAGGCCCCCAAGCTTCTGAGGCTGGGTTGTCAGCGTAAAAATACCAGGGCATCAGTCAAGGCAAGGACTCCGAAAATTCACCACACATGCGAAAGTGTTTTTCACCTGACCTCGTTTTGATGGGCTTTAAATTTGTCATTGCCGAGTGAATGTCAGGAATGTTCACTATACCTTTCTTAAAATACACCATTTGTTGCTCAGTTCCCCGGCATAAGTAGCACAGACAGTGAGTGAACATGTATTAATTATACTTCATTGCGATTAGAGACATAAAGTCATAGTCATACAGCGTGGAAACATGGCCATTGGCCCAACTTGCCAACACTGACCAACATGTCTCATCTACACTAGTCCCACCTGCCTGTGTTTGGCCCATGCCCCTCTACCTGTCCAAATGTTTCCTAAATGTTGCGATAGTACCTGCCTCAACAACCTCCTCCAGCAGCTCGTTCCACACACCCACAACCCTCTGTATGAAAAGGTTACCCCTCAGGTTCCTTTTAAATCTTTGCCCCTTCACCTTAAACCGATGGTTCTCGATTCCCACACTCTGGGCAAGAGATTCTGTGCATCTATCTGATCTATTCCTTTTATGATTTTGTACAGCTGCTTGTAGAATGTGATTAAGATAACAAACAATCGTTTATTTTTGATTCTTGGCTTTTAATGATCTCAATATTTTGCATTATTTATTAATTCGATCATATCAGGATTTTGCAATGTCTCAAAGGGCTTTAAATAAAACAAATGACATTTTTAAAGGCAGCTGCCTACGCTGTTCTGAATTGGTCTGGAGGTGATTTGTGTGAAGTTAGACAGCACAGGCTGCATTGACAGAGATTGAAGGATACCTGTTGTCCGGAAAACCAAGAGAACTCGAAGAAAGGCACAAAAAGCTGGAGTATCTCAGTGGGTCAGGTCGCATCTCTGGAGAAAGGGAATCGGTGACTTTTTGAGTTGAGATTTTTGGGCTTCTTCAGACTGAGAGTCAATGAGGGAGAGGGAAACTAGAGGTTTGATAAGGTGTTAGTGCACAGGGATCGCTTGTTGGTGTGGACTCGGTGGGCCGAAGGGCCTGTTTCCGTGCTGTAACTCTAAACTAAACAAAACTAAATGAGAGGTATGCAAAAGGATGAATTAAAGACAGCAAAGAAAAACCTTTAATTCATTTGCTCTTTGTAATTTTCATATCTTCATATCATATTTCATATATCACAAATTATCTTTGTAATTTTCATATCTCCCGTGATTCAGTTTGAAGATGGGTCTCGAACCGAAACGTCACCGATTTGTTTTCTCCAGAGATGCTGCTGACCCGCTGAGTTATTCCAGCTTTTTGTGTCTATCTTTGGTGTAAACTAGCATCTGCAGTTCTTTCCTATGCTTCTTTCATTACAAACAGGGGGCTGATATTTTTCATATCTCCCTCTCTTACTCAGGGAAGAGAGGGCTGCCAATTGAGTCAACGTTTAATTGAAGGTTCTAAAGATGAATAGGTATGGTCAGGGATTTTTGTCCTGCTTGCTCTGTCTGTACATTATAGCATCTACACAGTTTATTAAATTGCTTTCAACTTCAAACAGGGAATAGCAATCAAAGAGTGGCTTTGTTCATTTCTGATTAAATGGTATGCCAATGAATTTTCCAAGTGTTTAATTAATTCTTGGCCACAGGTTTGGATTGCAAAGACTGAGGCCTATCACGTCTGTCTCAACTTCCTAAAAATATGATGTGAATAGACATCTTTAGTAACTCCTTCCCCCTAGTCATCAACAAAAATTCAATTATACTCACAATTCTTCTTTGAAAGTTTCTATTGAAATTGTTTTCACTGCTCTTTCTGTTCCTGATCCAGGTGAAGTCGTGATTAAGGTGGTCAATGGAGCTGAATGTAACACTTTGATAGCCCTGTCCCACGGTACGAGTTCATTCCAAGAGCTCTCCCGAGTTTAAAAAAAATCAAACTCGTGGTAAACACAGAGAATGAACGTAGCGGGTACGTCGGAGCTCGGGGACGTCTCTTAGGGACTCGTAACGCTAACGGCAGGTACTCGAGAAGACTCGCTAATGGCAGGTAGCACGGGAAGACTCTTGAAGATTTTTCAACATGTTGAAAAATGTCAGTGAAGAAAGCTAATGGAATGTTGGCCTTCGTAACAAGAGGATTTCAGTATAGGAGTAGAGAGGTTCTTCTGCAGTTGTATAGGGCTCTGGTGAGACCACATTTGGAGCATTGTGTACAGTTTTGGTCTCCTAATTTGAGGAAGGACATCCTTGTGATTGAGGCAGTGCAGCGTAGGTTCACGAGATTGATCCATGGGATGGCGGGACTGTCATATGAGGAAAGATTGGAAAGACTAGGCTTGTATTCACTGGAGATTAGAAGGATGAGGCGGATCTTATAGAAACATATAAAATTATAAAAGGACTGGACAAGCTAGATGCAGGAAAAATGTTCCCAATGTTGGGCGAGTCTGGAACCAGGGGCCACAGTCTTAGAATAAAAGGGAGGTCATTTAAGACTGAGGTGAGAAAAAACTTTTTCTCCCAGAGAGTTGTAAATATATGGAATTCCCTGCCACAGAGGGCAGTGAAGGCCAAATCACTGGATGGATTTAAGGGAGAGTTAGACAGAGCTCTAGGGGCTAGTGGAGTCAAGGAAATATGGGGAGAAGGCAGGCACGGGTTATTGATAGGGGACGATCAGCCATGATCACAATGAATGGCGGTGCTGGCTCGAAGGGCCAAATGGCCTCCTCCTGCACCTATTTTCTATGTTTCTATGTTTCCACGAGAGCCCCAAGTACTGACGAGTGGCCATTACCATAAATCTCCGAGTTCGAATCAGGGCAAACTCAGGAGAGGTCTTGGAATGAACTCGTACCGTGGGACAGGGCTTTGACAGTCGTAAAGTGCTATCATTAAAAAATGAACCTTTGTAGTGCAGCACAGTGGCACAGCTATAGAGGGCTGTACGGTGGCACAACGGTAGGGTTGCTGCTTCACAGCGCCAGAGGCCCGGGTTCGATCCTGCGGGCGCTGTCTGTCTGGAATTTGTACGTTCTCCCCATGACTGCGTGGGTTTTTCCCTGGTCCTCCAGCATTCCAAAGACATACGGCTTTGTAGGTTAATTGGTTTTGGTAAATATTGTAATTGACCCTGGCGCATAGGATAGTGCTAGTGTACAGGGTTACTGGTCGACGCAGACTCGGTGGGCCAAAGGGCCGGGTTCCACGCTGTATCTCTAAACGGAACAAAACTAAAGTTACTGCCTTACAACTGTGGAGATTCGGGTACAATCCTGACCTCTGGTGCTGACTAGGGAGTTTGCACAGTGACCCCTTGATGCTCTTGTTTCATCCCATCACCTAAAGACATGCAGGTGAGTTGGTTATCTGGTCGCTGTAAATTCCCGGTAGTTTGTCGCTGATCGCTAGAATTGGGGGCAAGTCGATGGGTATATGGGAAAATTAAAATGGAATTTGTACAGTGTAGTCTGGTTCACTGCTGGCCTTTGTCACTTACTTCACCCAACAGCCACTCACCCAACACCTAATCTGTATCCACCCATCATTGATCAGGCTTTCTCCTGCTTTCCCCCACCTGTCTTTTGAGAGGGTTCCCTCTCAACCCCATTTTCCTGCCTTCTCACCATAACCTCGCCTGACACCCGTACTAATCAAGAATTTGCCATTCTCCGCCTTAAAAATACCTAATGACTTGGCTTCCACAGCCCTCTTGTGCTGGTGTGAGACGGAAAGTTTAATGGAGATGTCCGGGGAAGGCTTTTTACACAGAGTAGTGGGTGCCTGGAACACATTGCCAGGGGTGGTGGTAGGCAGATATGATTGTGGCATTTAAAAGGCTTTTAAGTAGACACGTGGAAGTGCAAGGGCACAGAATGGAGGCATCATGTACAGGCAGATGAGATCAGTCAAACCTGCCATCGTGTTCGGCGCAAACTTTGTGGGCCGAAGGGCCCTGTGCTGTTCTGTTATTTGTTCTATGTTCAATACTCAATCTAAGTTCTGAATGGTTCACCCTTCTATTTGAGACTGTGAACCCACTCCCAGCTGAGCCTGGATTCTGGACCACCCAGTAAGCTTTGCTGAATATATATTTTGAAAAAGATACAAAGTGCTGGAGTAACTCAGTGGGTCAGGCAACAACTCTGGAGAAAATGGCTTGGCGACGTTTCGTGTTTGGACTTTTCGTCATATTTAACTGCGTTAACTTGTTCCACATTGTCAAAGATTTTACTGTTGTAACTCTAGATGCATTTTTGTAAGGTACATTTTTCAGAGTAAATAGTTTGGGCAGAAATATAGTGCCTGAGGAATGGCTATCTTTGGAATACTTTATTTATTGATTTTTTTCCGACTAAAAAACAGCATATTCTCATGTGATTAATCACTTAGGAAGTGATGAGGTATAAAATAAAGCATGATATTGATTTTAATGAAATCAAACATAGATAACTCAAATCCTGTTTATGCTGGGACTACAAGCTGTAAGACTGCACCAGCATAAATCTTGTACGTAAATAATGCAGTCTTGTTAATGTTATTCCGAACTTCCTCTGTAATACCTTTTTCAGACTTAATGGCAAAGTAGTGAGCAACAGATAACAGGACTAAAGATAGACACAAAATGCTGGAGTAACTCAGCGGGTCATCTCTGGAGAAAAGGAATAGGTGACGTTTCGGGTCGGAACCCTTCTACCTTATATGCACTGATAGTAATTTACAGTTTCCAGTTAATGTACCAGCGTGCCTTTTGAGACGTGGGTGCAAATGGAAGCACCCGGAGGAAACCCACACTGTCACTTCTTTAGTCAGAAGGTGGTGAATCTGTGGAATTTGTTGCTATAGACAGCTATGGAGGCCAGGTCACTGGGAATTTTTAAAGCAGGGATCGGCAGATACTTGATTAGTAAAGGTCTCAAAGGTTTTGGGGAGAAGGCAGGAGAATGGGCTTGAGATAGATCAGCCATGGTTGAATGGCGGAGTAAACTCGATGGGCCGAGTGGCCTAATTCTGTTCCTATGACTTATGAACATGAATTTGGAGAACGTGCAAACTCCACACAGACGGCACCTGAGGTCAGGTTGGATCTCAGTCCCTGCAGCTATGAAGCACCGGTAGTAATTGGCACACACCCTTTCTACCAATGCCAGGGATAAGACAGGATCGGTGGGGGGGAGCCAGCGGGTGCAGGGAGTGGAATGCTTTTGGGGGAAGGTGGTTACAACATGACAATAGACAATAGGTGCAGGAGTAGGCCATTCGTAGGAATTCCCCTCTCATCCTTCTAAATCAGAGTGTACAAACCCAGCTGCTCCATTCTCTCAGCGTATGACAGTCCCGCCATCCCAGGAATTAACCTTGTAAACCTATGCTGCACTCCCTCAATAGCAAGAAAGTCCTTCCTCAAATTAGGGATAAAAACAAGAGAGCTGAATCTTCCGTGAGTGGTACATTAGGGAACAAGAAAGGAGGTCAGATGGTGCGATTTGGAGGGGAGAGGAAGTGAGTATTTGAATTGAGTGGGAAGTGACAGGTTGAATTAAAAATGTTGTATCTTTCGCACTTGTCATAGTGTCATACAGCATGGAAACAGGCTATTCGGCCTAACTTGCCCATGCTGACCAAGATGCCCCACCTACAAGTGTCCCACCTGCCCATGTTAGGCCCGTAAACCTCGCCTAACCATGTACCTGTCAAATTGTCTTTTAAACATTGTCATAGTACCTGCCTCAACTACCTCCTCTGGCAGCTCGTTCCATACACCCACCACCCTCTGTGTCATTGATTTTGTTATGTTTCTTTGTATTTGTATTTTCTCCTCTAAAATACAAAAGAGGGAGTGGGAACTCACAGCCCTTCAAATCTGACTGCCATTCAGCGAGATGTTTGTTGGTTGGCATCATAAATTCATTTTCACAGTCCTTTGATGCAAAATCTGTTCAATATAAACATTTCAATGATCCACCTACAGAATTCCAAATCTCTAATTTTCATGTGAAAAAATTGTTTATTGAGTTCATTGCTGACTGACCCATCTATAATTTGGCATTTCTGTTTTGTTTTGGCTCATCCATCTCCTGAAAACAAGAAATCATTTTTCTGCATTTACCATTTTGAATCTTTAGACTTTAGACTTTAGAGATACAGCGTGGAAACAGGCCCTTCGCGTCTTTGGCAGTATGGGAGGAAGCTGGAGCATCCAGAGAAAACCCACGCAGTCACAGGGAGAACGTACAGACTCCATGCAGACAGTATCCGAAGTCAGGATTGAACCCGGGTCTCTGATGCTGTAAGGCAGCAACTCCACCGCTGTCCCACTGTGCTGCCCCTCATCAATACATTCATGAGCTCATTGTCATAGAGATTTACAGCTCAGAAATGGGCTCTTCAGCCCACCATGTCATAGAATCATACAGCGTGGAAACAGGCACTTCAGCCTAACTTGCCCACACCGACCAACGTGTCTCACCCACACTAGTCCTACCTTCCTCTGTTTGGCCTCGTATCCCTCTAAACCTATCCTTTCCATAAATCTGCGTAAATGTTCTCAAACATTGCAATAGTATCTGCCTCAACTATCTCATCTGGCAGCTTGGTCCATACATCCACCATCCTTTGTGTATAAATGTTACCCCTCAGGTTCCTATTAAATCTTTCCCCCCTCACCTTAAACCTATGCCCTTTGAGTTCAAGAGTTCAAGAGTGTTTATTGTCATGTGTCCCTGATAGGACAATACATTTTTGCTTTGCTTTTGCACACCAGAACATAGTAAGCACGAATACTGAACAGATCAGTGTGTCCATTTACCATTGCTTAAATATATACACACATGAATAATTAAACTGAGAAGAGTGCAAATAAACGGATTATTGGCTATTAATGTTCAGAGTTTTCTCCGAGCCGAATTTAATGGCTTGATGGTTGTGGGGAAGAAGCTGTTCCTGGTCGTTGCAGTCTTCAGGCTCCTGTACCTTCTACCTGATGTTAGTGGGGAGATATGACTGTATGGCCCGGATGGTGTGGGTCCTTGATGATGCTGCCAGCCTTTTTGAGGCAGCGACTGTGATAGATCCCCTCAATGGATGGGAGGTCAGAGCCGATGATGGACTGGGCAGTGTTTACTATCTTTTCTGCTCCAGTGCGCTCAAGTTTCCGAACCAAGCCACGATGCAACCAGTCAGCAAGCTCTCCACTGTACATCTGTAGAAGTTAGAGAGAGTCCTCCTTGACATACCGACTCTCCGAAATCTTCTCAGGAAGTAAAGGCGCTGATGTGCTTTCTTTATGATTGCATCAGTGTTCTCGAACCAGGAAAGATCTTCAGAGATATGCATGCCCAGGAATTTGAAGCTCTTGACCCATGATATAAATGGGACAGTCTACCCCTTCCAAAGTCCACAATTAGTTCCTTAGTTTTGCTGATGTTGAGGGCCAGGTTATTGTGCTGGCACCATTTGGTCAGTCAGTCGATCTCACTTCTATACTCCCCATCAGTGATACGTCCCACAACAGTGGTGTCGTTAGCGAACTTGATGATGGAGTTCACACTATGACCGGCTACGCAGTCATGAGTATAGAGTGAGTACAGCAGGTGGCTAAGCACGCAGCCATGAGGTGCTCCTGTGCTGATTGTTATTGAGGTTGACACATTTCCACCAATACAATCAGACTGTGGTCTGTGAATGAGGAAGTCGAGGATCCAATTGCAAAGGGCTGCGCAGAGACCCAGTTCTGCAATTTGGTAACAAGCTTGGAGGGGATGATTGTGTTAAATGCCGAGCTGTAATCAATGAATAACAGCCTGACATATTAGTTTTTGTTGTCCAAGTGGTCTAGAGCAGAGTGGAGAGCCAGCGAGATCGCATCCACCATTGATCTGTTGTGGCGGTAAGCGAACTGCAGAGGGTCAAGGTTTTTATCAAGGTAGGAGTTGATTTGCGGCATAATCAACCTCTCAAAGCACTTCATCGCCACCGACGTTAGTGCCGCTGGTCGATAGTCATTGAGGCACGTCACCTTGCTCTTCTTGGGCACCGGTATTTTTGATGCCCTTTTGAAGCCGGTGGGAACCTCAGACCTCAGAAGTGAGAGGTTGAAAATGTCCGTAAAAACTCCAGCCAGTTGGTCCACACAGGTTTTTAGAACACGACCAGGTATACCATCAGGTCCAGGCGCTTTTCGAGGGTTCACCCCTCTGAAGGATTTCCTGACGTCGGCCTATGTGACTGAGACTGAAATACCATCACAGCGAATGGGGGCTCAAGAAAGCACATCAGTGTTCTCCCTATCAAAGCGTGCGTAAAACGCATTGAGCTCGTCAGGGAGTGATGTTTTGCTGACATTCAAGATGCCTCCTGATCTCGCCTTGTAGGAGGTGATTGCATTCAAGCCCCGCCACTGCTGCCGAACATCTGTCTCATCCTCCAGTTTGGAGCAGGTCCCTTTTGGCCTTTTTGAGGGCCTCACCAAGGTTGTATCTGGACTTCTTATAGACCACTGTATCATCAGACATGAATGCCCCGGTGTCTGGTCTTCAGAAGAGTGCGGATCTCATAGTTCATCCAAGGCTTCTGATTGGGAAACACTTGGAAGGTTTTTGTTGGGATGCAGTCCTCCACACATTTCTTTATGAAGTCATTAACGACTGTGGCGTATTCGTTCAGGTCCGTTGCCGACTCCCTGAACATTGCCCAGTCTACAGACTCCAAACAGTCCTGTAGTTGTTCCTCTCGCCCCCACCCCCCCCACCCACCCCCGACCAGCTCTGCGTAGTCCTCACCTCGGGGGGTGCGCTCTTCAATTGCTGCCTGTAGGCAGGAAGAAGCAGCACCGCGGTATGGTTGGATTTACCGAAGTGAGGGCGAGGGATAGAGCGATAGGCATCCTTGATTATGCTGTAGCAGTGATCGAGGGTGTTTGGTCCTCTGGTGCAGCAGGTTCTCAATTCTGATTCTCAATTCCCCTACTCTGTGTATTTACCCGATCTATTCCTCTCATGAATTTGTACACCTTTGTAAGATCACCCATTACCCTCCTTCACTGCAAGGATAGAGTCAGTCCCGTAGTCAGGATCGAACCTGGGTCACTCACGCTCTAAGACAGCAACTATACAGCTGAGCCGCTGCGCCGCCCCTCATCGATTCTTTCCTGAGATCATTAAGTCATGGAGTTGTACAGCACAGAAGTGGGCCCTTTGACCCATCGTGTCCATGCTGAAAATGTTGCCCATATACACTAATCGTGTGTTGAATGGTGGGAGAGGCCTGACCAGCCTGGTGATCTAGTCCTACTATTTTCTTGAGTTCCTGTTTTTGCTGCTTCTCTAGGCTAACGTATGTAATTCAGTGAAAACCTCGAGGTAACCACTCATACTGTCATCCAGCGATTCTTCACACCAGAGTTTGATGAAGGGTCTTGACCCGAAATGTCACCTATTCCTTTTCCCCATAGATGCTGAGTTACTCCAGCATTTTGTGTCTATCATCGGTGTAAACCAGCATCTGCGTTTCTTCTTACATATTCAGGCCAGAAAAGTTGCCTTTAAATCTCTGTAACCTTTTTTAGTTTAGTTTAGTTTAGGTACAACATGGAAAGAGGCCCATCGGCCCACCGAGCCGGTCGGCGCCGACCAGTGATCACTCATACACTAGTTCCATCCTGCACATTGGGGACAATTTACAGAAGTCAATTAACCTACAAACCCACAAGTCTTTGGGATGTGGGGAAATCTGGAGCACCCGAAGGAAACCCACGTGGTCTCAGGGAAAATGTGCAAACTTCACACAGACAGCACCTGAGGTCAGGATTGAACCTGTGTTTCTGGTGTTGTGAGGTGGCAACTCTACCGCCGTGCCATTGTAACTAATCCCTTAAACATTCCAATCAATTTTTCACACACTCTTAAGACTATCCAAAGTACGACAGCAAATATTGTGCCGTGTCCTTTTTCTTCTAACAGGGCAGCACAGAGGCGCAGCAGTAGAGCTGCTGCCTGACAGCATGAGGGACCCGGGTTCGATCCTAGATATGGGTGCTGTCTGTACAGTGTTTGTATGTTTTCCCTGTGACCGCATCGGTTTTCTCAGGGTGCCCCGGTTTCCACCCACATTCCAAAGACATGCAGGCTTGTAGGTTAATTGGCTTCTGTAAATTGTCCCTGGTGCGTAGGATAAAACTAGGTTGCTAGTAATTGATGGTGGGCATGCTGGGCCGAAGGCCTATTTCCACACCATATCTCTAAATAAAGTAGCTACCCGATTAACCTGCTGATGTAATGATGTGATGTCCAACGGCCTTTCCTTGCATCTGAGGTCTTTGCATTTTTATTCTCACAGTAAAACGAACTGCATCACAGAATGCGAGCCCAGGATATTAATACAAATACCTAGGCTCCATTCTACTGCATGGAATTAAAGTGATTCATTCCTTTACGAAAGGCCTTCAGCCGGGGATGTTTCACAGCTTCATGTTGTTTAGCATGTTGCCACTTATTTTGGATTTGCTTTGCCTGCTTTTGTAAGTTTTTGTAAGTATCTGAAAAAACCTACCAGGTTAAGGATGGCAATGCAGTGGTAAAATTTAATTGTCTGACGGGGATAACACTTGTTATAGCAGAATCGCTTGTTAAATAATTTACAACAGACTGCTTGAGTTGGAAAAAAATCATATTGATTATGTACTTTTCTATGGATCTCTGTATATCTTCCACATATTATCACAGCTGTATTGGAAATGTTCCTGTGAATGGAGTGGCTATATAGGGGGAACACCACAGCAGGTTTAGTTTAGAGATACAGTGAAGAAACAGGCCCTTGAGCCCATCGAGTCCATGCCGACCGTTGACATACTAGGGATAATTTACAATTTTTCCTGAAGCCAAATAACCTAGGATGGTGCAGCGGTAGAGTTGCTGTCACAGCACCAGAGACCCATGTTCGATCTTGACTATGGGTCTTGTCTGTATGGAGTTTGTACGTTCTCACCATGACCACATGGGTTTTCTCTGGGTGCTCTGGTTTTCTCTCACACTCCAAAGACGTGCAGGTTTGCAGGTTAATTGGCTTCGGTAAAGATTGTATATTGTCCCTTGTAAGTAGAATAGTGCTAGTGTTCGGCAATCGCTGGTCAGCGCGGACTCGGTGGGCCGAAGGGCCTGTTTCAGGGCAGTATCTCTAAACTAAACTAGACAATTAACCTACAAACCTGTACGTCTTTGGAGTGTGGGAGGTAACTGGAGCACCCAGAGAAAACCCACACGGTCACAGGGAGAACGTACAAGCTCCTTACAGACAGCACCCAAGGCCAGGATCAAACCTGAGTCTTTGGCTCTGTAAGACAGCCGCTCTACCGCTGCGACACTGTGCCAAAAGTAGGCATGTTCTTGCTGGTGTGGTATTGCTTTACCAGCCTCAGTTTGTGATGTAATGTTGGGAGAGAGGAAGAAAGGGAAATGGCTGTTATGTGTTTCTAAAACACCTTTCACTCATAGAAGTACAGTGGCTTGCAAAAGTGTTCATACCCCTTGAACCTTTCCACATTTTGTCACGTTACAACCACAAACGTAAATGTATTTTATTAGGATTTTTATGTGATAGACCAACACAAAGTGGTGCATAATTGTGAAGTGGAAGGAAAATGATACATGGTTTTCAAATCTTTTTACAAATAAAAAAACTGAAAAGTGTGGCGTGCAAAAGTATTCAGCCCCCTTTACTCTGATACCCGTAAATAAAATCCAGTGCAACCAATTGCCTTCAGAAGTCACCTAATTAGTAAATAGAGTCCACTTGTGTGTAATCTAATCTCAGTATAAATACAGCTGTTCTGTGAAGGCCTCAGAGGTTTGTTAGAGAACATTAGTGAACAAACAATGTTCCTTGAGCATCATGAAGCCCAAGGAACACACCAGACAGGTCAGGGATAAAGTTGTGGAGAAGTTTAAAGCAGGGTTAGGTTATAAAAAAAGATCCCAAGCTTTGAACATCTCACGGAGCACTGTTCAATCCATCATCCGAAAATGGAAAGAGTATGGCACAACTGCAAACCTACCAAGACATGGCCGTCCACCTAAACTGACAGGCCGGGCAAGGAGCACATTGATCAGAGAAGCAGCCAAGAGGCCCATGGTAACTCTGGAGGAGCTGCAGAGATCCACAGCTGAGGTGGGAGATTCTGTCCACAGGACAACTATTAGTCATGCACTCCACAAATCGGGTCTTTATGGAAGAGTGGCAAGAAGGGAAGCCATTGTTGAAACAAAGCCATAAGAAGTCCCGTTTGCAGTTTGCTACAAGCCTTGTGGGGGACATAACAAACATGTGGAGGAAGGTGCTCTGGTCTGATGAGACCAAAATTGAAGTTTTTGGCATAAATGCAAAACGCTATGTGTGGTGGAAAGCTAACACTGCACATCACCCTGAACACACCATCCCCACTGTGAAACATGGTGGTGGCAGCATCATGCTGTGGGGATGCTTTTCTTTAGCAGGGACAGGGAAGCTGGTCAGAGTTGATGCGAAGATGGATGGAGCCAAATACAGGGCAATCTTGGAAGAAAACCTGTTAGAGTCTGCAAAAGACTTGAGACTGGGGCGGAGGTTCACCTTCCAGCAGGACAACGATCCTAAACATACAGCCAGAGCTACAATGGAATGGTTTAGATCAAAGCATATTCATGTGTTAGAATGGCATAGTCAAAGTCCAGACCTAAATCCAATTGAGAATCTCTGGCAAGACTTGACAATTGCTGTTCACAGACGCTCTCCATCCAATCCGACTGAGCTTGAGCTATTTTGCAAAGAAGAATGGGAAAAAATTTCAGTCTATAGATGTGCAAAGCTGGTAGAGACATACCCCAAAAGACTTGCAGCTGTAAATGCACGAAAGGTGGTTCTACAAAGTATTGACTCAGGGGGGCTGAATAATTTTGCACGCCACACTTTTCAGTTTTTTATTTGTAATAAAATTTGGCAACCATGTATCATTTTCCTTCCACTTCACAATTATGCACCACTTTGTGTTGGTCTATCACATAAAATCCCAATAAAATACATTTACGTTTGTGGTTGTAACGTGACAAAATGTGGAAAAGTTCAAGGGGTATGAATACTTTTGCAAGCCACTGTATATAAAGGTATAATAGAAGTATCTTTCCACCCTTACCAAGGTGGAAATATCAAATATGAAAGTGCATAGGTTTAAGGTGAGAATTACAAAGTTTAAAGGAGATATGCAGAGCAAGTTTATTACACAGGGAGTGGGAGCTGCCCTGAATGCACTGCCAGAGGTGGTGGTGGAAGCACACATGATAGTAGCGTTTAAGAAGCTTAAGAGGCACATGGATATGCAGGCAATAGAGGGATATGGAACATATGCAAGCTGTAGAGTTGCTGCCTCAGAGCACCAGAGACCCGGGTTCCATCCTGAACTCGGGTGCTGTCTGTTTGCAGCTTGCACGTTTTCCCTGTGACCGAGTGTGTTTCCTCCGGGTGCTCCAGTTTCCTCCCACATCCCGAAGACATGTAGGTGTAGGTTAAGTGGCTTCGGTAAAACAGTGTAAATTGTCCCTTGTGTGTGGGATAGTGCGAGTGTATATAGTGATCAAAGGTCGGTACGGGATCGGGGGCCGAAGGGTCTGTTTCCATGTTGTATCTCTAAAAAATAAAAAGAGATAGTTTAACTTGGTATCATGATCAGCACAGACATTATGGGCCAAAGGGCCTCTTCCTGTGTTGCACTCTTCTATGTTCTATATTATTATAAGATGCTACATTATCAATTATGCAGTGGAAGGAATAAACGGGTGCATGTCAATTGGCACCAAGGGTTACTGCATGGCATTATGTCACAAATCAGCCACCCTTTTACACAAAGGGTGGTGGGTGTATGGAACGAGCTGCCAGAGGAGGTAGTTGAAGCAGGTGCTATCACAACATTTTAAAAACATTTGGACAAATATATGGATAGAATAGGTTTAGAGGGATGTGGCCCAAACGCAGGCAAGTAGGACTGGGGTTGATGTGGTATGTTGGTTGGCATGGGCAAGTTGGGCCGAAGGGCCTGTTTCCACGCTGTATGACTCTATGATTCTATGTAGTTGTTTGGGTCACTTGCTCCCCTTTAGGTTCCCCATCTGCTTCTTCCAATTCGAAGAATATAAAACAAGTCTATCCAGTCTCTCGTCAGAGTTGCGATATTCCATCCCAAGCAACTCCCTGGTAAATCTCCTCCATACCCTGTCCTGTACATTCACATCATTTCAATATGCAGGGAGTGTTTCCATGCTGTATGACTGTATGACTTAATGAAAAAGTAACCAAGATTATTAAAATCACATGAATCCTAAGATCAGCGAGCAACTTTCCAAATATATACACCTCCTCTCTGGTCATTCTAGACATCCTTTTTTTAAATGAAAAGCTTCCTCATCATCTTCTCTGTGTTTGTTATGGCAGCATGTCAGACTGGGAACTGAGATAAAAGTCAAAGACATGTGCTGCAGCAAATATTGGTCAAATGCTGAAATCAGACCTTATTCAAACATTGGATTAGGTCTCGTCCTGGCGGCTTTTGATCTTGTTCAGATTTATTTCATGAATCTCATTAAAGAATTGTTCCATTCTTGAAATATTGAAATATTAAGAACATTTAGATTCAGGGTGTTCATCTCCGTGTGTGAGCTGTTACATATAAAAATCAAGCCAGCGATTTACATTTGTTTTCTGAGCCCTCGGCAAACGTTCCTTGGTTAAACTGAACACACAGGTCAAATCTGATGCACACATGCCCACACTAGTTGATAATCACAATTCCACTTCGCCAAAGACTTCATGATTGTTAGAGGATTGTTTTATTAACATAATAATAATAAACACAATCTGAATAAAGTCAGGCACAAGGTTTATAGGTCAACTTAAGTGACTGAAGTATCAAAGCTGGTGCTGGAAAGGGAATTTTTCTACACAATATTCAACTTCCGAGATAAATATTATTGAATATTCTAGCAAAGTGATTTCTACATCCCGAGTTTTAGATTCTTCCTTTAACATTGACGAATGGAAACACATCCATTTTTCTGAAATGAATGTTTAAGGGAAATGTGTGGAGCAAGTTTTTTTTACACAGAGAGTGCTGGGTGCTTGGAATGCACTACAAGAGGTGGTGGTGGAGGCAGATACGATGGTGGCATTTAAGAGGATTTTAGATAAGCACCTAGATACAGTGGCTTGCAAAAGTATTCATACCCCTTGAACTTTTCCACATTTTGTCATGTTACAACCACAATCGTAAATGTATTTTATTGGGATTGTATGTGATAGACCAACACAAAGTGGTGCATAATTATGAAGTGGAAGGAAAATGATAAATGGTTTCCAAATTTTATTACAAATAAAAAACTGAAAAGTGTGGCATGCAAAAGTGTTCAGCCCCCCTGAGTCAATACTTTGTAGAACCATCTTTCGCTGCAATTACAGCTGCAAGTCTTTTGGGGTATGTCTCTACCAGCTTTGCACATCTAGAGTCTGACATTTTTGCCCATTCTTCTTTGCAAAATAGCTCAAGCTCAGTCAGATTGGATGGAGAGCGTCTGTGAACAGCAATTTTCAAGTCTTGCCAGATATTCTCAATTGGATTTAGGTCTGGACTTTGACTGGGCCATTCTAACACATGAATATGCTTTGATATAAACCATTCCATTGTAGCTCCGGCTGTATGTTTAGGGTTGTTGTCCTGCTGGAAGGTGAACCTCCGCCCAGTCTCAAGTCTTTTGCAGACTCTAACAGGTTTTCTTCCAAATTTGACCTGTATTTGGCTCCATCCATCTTCCCATCAACTCTGACCAACTTCCCTGTCCCTGCTGAAGAAAAGCACCCCCACAGCATGATGCTGCCACCACCATGTTTCACAGTGGGGATGGTGTGTTCAGGGTGATGTGCAGTGGTAGTTTTCCGCCACACATAGCGTTTTGCATTTATGCCAAAAACCTCAATTTTGGTCTCATCAGACCAGAGCACCTTCCTCCACATGTTTGCTGTGTCCCCCACATGGCTTGTGGCAAACTGCAAACGGGACATCTTATGGCTTTGTTTCTACAATGGCTTTCATCTTGCCACTCTTCCATAAAAGCCCGATTTATTTACTAATTAGGTGACTTCTGAAGGCAATTGGTTGCACTGGATTTTATTTAGGGGTATCAGAGTAAAGGGGGCTGAATTCTTTTGCACGCCACACTTTTCAGTTTTTTATTTGTAAAAAAATTTGAAAACCATGTATAATTTTCCTTCCACTTCACAATTATGCGCCACTTTGTGTTGGTCTATCACATAAAATCCCAATAAAATACATTTACATTTATGGTTGTAATGTGACAAAATGTGGAAAAGTTCAAGGGGTATGAATACTTTTGCAAGCCACTGTATGCAGGAAATGGAGTGATATGGATGACTTGCAGATCGGGACTTGAAACGTCATCCTTTCATTTTTTCCAGAAATGCTGCATGTATATCTATGCATATGCATATCTATGTCTTATCTAAAAGCCTCATATGCCTTTATTGTACCTGCCTCCATAACCACCCCTGGCAACACATTCCAGGCACCCTTCACTCTCAGTGTAAAAAAAAACGTATCCCACATGTAAGCCTTAAGCTTTTCTCATCTCACCTTGAAGTTTCCATGTTGCACCAATGATATCTCTGATTGAGGGGAATGTGGACAACTCAAGGCTCCATAAAATGTTGCTCTTTCTTTTACTCTCCTGTATTAGATAGCACAAAGCGATGCTGACGATCCCTTATCCCTCCTGGCCTTTATATATGCATGTAGATTGCATCTCTCAGTATCCCCTCCAATAACCTACCCGCCACTACTAGCAGGCTCACTGGTCTGCAGCTGCCACTCTTTCTCTTGCTGCCTTTCTTAAACAGAGACACAACATTAGCCACCCTCACCCATGGCTATCAATGATGCAAGTATCTCTGTCAGTGGCCCTGCAATTTCTCCAGAACTATCCTTCCGTGCAATAGTGAAATTCACCAGTGCAGTGTTGAATGGAATGGCGCAGTGACGCAGTGGTGCAGTGGGTGCCTTACAGCGCCAGACACCCAGGTTCGATCCTGACTACGGGTGCTGTCTGTATGGAGTTTGCACGTTCTCCCTAGGACCATGTGGGTTTTCTCCTGGATCTCTGATTTCCTCTCACATTCCAAAGTCGTACAGGTTTGTAGGTTAATTGGCTTCTGTAAAATGTCCCTCGTGTGCAGGATAGAACGTGTATGGGTGACCGTTGGTCGGCGCGGACACTGTAGGCCTAAGGGCCTGTTTCCATGTTGTACCTCTAAAAACTAAAGCTAAAACTGAATGCTCTTATGAAGGGGCCTGATGGAAATTTCAATGTGCACTGACAGAGGTGTAGGTCAAATTCTCCCATGTCTGTGTGGTAGAGATTGCAGAGTTCCTGCTGTGTGTCTACATGGTTCTCTCAACTGACCTGCTCTCATTATCATTGCACAGCTCACCATGTTAAGAGCGGCACCTGTGAGGTAGTAGCCCTACACCGATGCTGCAATAAAAACAAAATCGAGGAGCGGTCGCAGACAGTGAAGTGCTCCTGTTTACCGGGACAAGTGGCAGGAACAACACGCGCCGCTCCTTCTTGTGTGGATGGTAGGTTCTGCTTCTGTCTTGTTGGCGTAGGGGCGGCACAGTAGCGCGGGGGCTGCGCAGTGGCGCAGTGGTAGAGTTGCTGCCTTACAGCGCTGGAGACCCGGGTTCGATCCTGACCACAGGTGCTGTCTGTACAGAATTTGTACATTCTCCCTGTGACCTTGTGGGTTTTCTCGGGGTGCTCTGGTTTCTTCCCACGCTCCAAAGAAGGGCAGGTCTATAGGGTAATTGGGTTTAGTAAGTTGTAAAAATTATCCCAAGTGTGTGTAAGTTAGTGTGCGGGGTGATCACTGGTCGGCGCGGACGCGGTGGGCTGAAGAGCCTGTTTCCACGCTGTACCTCTAAAGTCGAATGTCTTGTTAACATCTAACCTAATGTCTTGGATAAGATCAGGGAAAATGTTTGCATCCCCTGTGGCTGTGTTCCCTTGGAATAGACTTTAAACTGTATTCCATCTATTTTACTATCTTGCATCCCTGCACAATTAGTTGGATTGGAATCATCAATTGCACTCACCAGGATAATTAATCGTGCCGTGTAAGACATATAATGAAACTGAATCCTAAGCTAACTTTCAGATAGAATCCCCATCAAAGAAATGATTCCCTTGTCTTTTGAAGATTCTGGAATCTTAACATTGATTCTCAGCATGAATGAATCGATAGCACAATAGCTGATTGTCGTTTTGCACTGTTCATTTACATAAATGAGCAGTCAGCACCGCTTGTCCATTTACCCATGTTGGTGCCTTGTCCCATAATCTCCTCATCCCATATAACCAACAACCCACTGTCCTCCGGTCTCAGTACTGTCAAGGCAGAGAGCGCTGAAATTTGCACTAGCCTTTGTGTGAAATGGCTGCTCACTATCATCAGTCCCCAACAACCCAACTCCAATTTCAGCGTTATATTCTCGGCACATCTGGCAGTGAAAATATTTCCACTTGATCTGATTTGCGATTTCCTTTAATCATCTAAAACAGTTCTCAGATCACACCTTAACCTCCATAGATTGGAGGCACGATATAACACATCAAGGACATAGTGGGCTCAGGGGTTAGGTTATGAATTCCTTTTGTCCGTTTCATCTTGTAATAATATTGTGTCTGAATGTTCACGTTAACCCAACTGAACCTTGATTCAGTGACTAAAATATCTCAATCTTGAATATATGGCTCTCTAAGTGGAGAAACTGCCTCTGAATTCACTCCTAAATGGCCAAGCCTGCATTCTAATTCCACGGTTTACGACTCATTTGCTAAGTCAGCAAGCTTTCACTCCACAAAATCCTTCAGAATTGAATTATCAAATGAGATCATCTCTCATTCTTAAAAAAAAACATCGAATGCCATGCCATTCTACCCAATCTCTCATCAGGGATCGGTCCTTCCTTCCATGAATAAATCTAATGAACCTTGGCTGAATTCATTTCAAGTTAATTCTTGGGGGGCACCAAAGAAAAAAGGAAGATGATTGGAAGGGAAATAAATTTAACTTAATAATGTAGTGCAGATAGACACAAAATGCTGGAGTAACTCAGCGGGCCAGGCAACATCTCTGGAGAATAGGAATAGGTGACATTTCCAGTCGAGACGTTCTTCTGAGTTACCTGAGTAACTCCAGCATTTTGTGTCTATCTTCGGTTTAAACCAGCATCCACAGTTCCTTCCTACACAATATGGGGTAGATGTTTGCTTGACTCTCAAGGGGGAAAAGAAGCTAATAAACTTTTACTTGTCATTTTGTTTGTTGTTGAACTAGCCTCAATAGTTTTACAGAAATGGTGGTGCCAAATGCAGCCATGCCTTGATGGAGAGGAATGCAAAGTACTGCCAGATCGTACTGGTTGGAGTTGTGCCTCTGGAAACAAAGTAAAGACAACCAAGGTAAGACAAACCTCTGCTTCCTTTCCAACTAGAAAACATTTAAATTTTGGTGTGTGGCTGTCGTAAAAGGTGATATTTTAGGATTGCCTGTTTCACTGTACAACTGAACTTTAACCTGAACTGCCTTTATACCACAGCTGCTGGTTGGAGATTGGTAGGGGTTCCAGCCAGGTAATGCTCCATTTACACCACCTCGCTGGAACTCCGATTCTCCTGCCCAGGAAAGATCTCCGCAGGTGGCAGTTCGGACAACTATCTGAACTAAGTGAACTCCAGGTAGGTTTGCAAAGTGTCTGTGATCAATGAGGTGGTGCATTGTAATTGCGATTGCTATTGGTTTTTCGCCTCTTGTGTCCTGGATTCAAAGCCATGTCGAAAGGGATAGGTTGCAAGCTTCCTCAGTCCGCAAGGCACGTGGAAATAACTTGCACTGTTTGAAAGATTGACACGAAGTGCTGGGAGAACTCAGCGAGTCAGTCAGCATCTCTGGAGAAAAAGGATGGGTGATGTTTTGGGTTAGGACCCTTCAAGAGACTTCTGGAGAAAATGATAGATGCAAAATGCTGGAGTAACTCAGCGGGCCAGGCAGCGTCTCTGGAGAAAAAGGATGGGTGACGTTTCCGTTCAAAACCCTCCTTCAGACTGGGAAGAAGGGTTTTGACCCGAAACGTCACCTAATCCTTTTTTCCACAGGAAATCCTTTAACCCGCTGAGTTACTCCAGTATTTTGTGTCTATCCACAGTGTAAACCAGCATCTATTCCTTCCTACACATTCTGGAGAAAAAGAATGGGTGATGTTTCGGGTCAGGACCCTTCATTTTCTTCTTCTGAAGAAGCCTGAAGAAGGGTCTTGACCCGAAATGTCACCCATCCTTTTTTTCCAGAGATGCTGCCTGACCCGCTGAGTTACTCCAGCACTTTGTGTCTATCTATGGTCTAAAGACCTGCAGTTCTTTATTTCTGCAATGTTTGAGTCCAGGTCCTAGAGGATGTAAAGATCTTTGTTGCTCTTTATATTTGAAGATGAATAAGATAAGATATGGATATCCAGGCCCACATTTCTCAGAGCGAACAACACCTGAGCAGATTAACTTGTCAGTTATCGCATTTGCTGTACAGCTGTTAGCTTCTCTTTTGTAAATACAATAGTAATGGCACTTCCAAAGTAATATTGACCGTGAAAGAGTTGTTAAGGGAACATTATATTTGACTAGCTTGATTCAATTCTTTGAAGAGATAACAAATAGGCACCTTGTTGCAGCTAGTAGAGCTGCTACCCAACAACTGTAGAGCCCCCGGTTCAATCGTGACCTCCAGTGCTGTCTGTATGGAGTTTGCATGTTCTCCCAGTGTGGGCTTCCTCCAGGTGCTCCAGTTTCCTCCCACATCATAAAAATAAAATCTTTGGGATGGTAGATTAATTGACAACTGTAGATTGCCCTGCATATGCTGTTGATAGGCTGTTGGAGGGTGGGGGAGTTGATGGGAATAAAAGGAAGATTAAAATGAGTTAGCATGGGATCGATGTAAACATGATGGCTTGATGTTCTGCACAGACTCAGTGGACTGAAGCGCCTACTCTGTGCTGCGTCTCTTAATGACTTGATAACTCTATGATTAGGTGGTCTGATTAGTAAGCTTGTAGATCACGTGAAAATTGCTGGAGGTGTGGTTGTCAGAGATAGAGCAAGATACAGATCAGATGGAAATATTGGTGGAGAAATGGCAGATGGAGCTTAATTTGGACAAGTACGGCGGTAGAGTTGCTGCATTACAGCGCCAGAGACCCGGGTTCGATCCTGATTACGGGTGCAGTCCGCATGGAGTTAGGACATTCTCCCTGTGACCGCCTGGATTTTCTCCGGGTGCTCCGGTTTCCATCCACACTCCAAAGACGTGCAGGTTTGTAGGTTAATTGTCTTTTGTACATTGTTCCTAGTGTGTCGGTTAAAATTGCTGGACATGTACAGGAAGAGATGGTATTAGCAGAGCCATCTCCATCATCAAAGACCCCATACCACCCATCGCATCACATATTCTCCATCCTGCCATCTGGGAAGAGGTACAGGAGCATCAGCTGCAAAACCAGCAGGATGCTCCTCAGCTTCTTCCCGCAGGCAATTAGACTGATAAACGGACTTTGCCCCCTGCCAAAGTATCGCGCACCAAACACCAACCTGGACACACTGAAGCAGAGCCATTGTCGTGCCACTGCCGATCGGAACTCGTGATATATGTACTTTTATTCTTTATTTCTATTTATTTTTTACCACACACTGAATGGACACTGGTTGAGAAACGTTTTTTCGTTTTCCTCTGGGTATGTAAGTACTCAGAAAAATGATAATAAAGATATACAAAACTAGTGCATGTTTTAAAGAAGGAACTGCAGATGCTGGAGAATCGATACACAAAAAGCTGGAGAAACTCAGCGGGTGCAGCAGCATCTAAGGAGCGAAGGAGATAGGCGACGTTTCGGGTCGAGACCCTTCTTCAGACAGTGCATGATTGAATGATGGTCGGCATGGACTCGGTGGGCCGAAGGGTCAGTTTCCACGCTGTATCTCTAAAACTAAAAAACTAAAACTATGGTCTTTCGATGCCACTTATTACAATACTGTCGAGATACAGTTACCATATTTAATAATTTTTGCGCAATTTCTGACTTATGGAGGTCTGTATAAACAGAACCATTTTGATGCCCAGAGACAACATACCCAGTATGCAAGGAAGACCCACCCACACCAGGCCTACAGCCAGTGAAATAAGTAGTGCTGCGCTGATAACTTAATGCTTTGCCTGCAGTCTCAAAGATATACTGCATAATCCCATAAGGAAACATAGATCAGAAAACAGACTAGAACAAAAGAGATACTTATCACATCAAAATCTCTTCTCAAAATCCATGCCTCTCAGGATGCTTAAAATGTAGAGTACTTTCCTGAAATAGGCTTAACTTTGAGAAATAAGCGTTCTTGGTTCTTCTTGGTTACTTGGCCCTCCAAAATATTTCAACTGGAATTTAAACTGGAGGTGGTGAAGGGAGGGGTTAAGCCAGAGAGGGTTATTGGGAAGAAAGTGCCACTTTAAATTTAGTTGCTTCTGGCTGGGCAACCGTGGTTTGGTGGAGATTATTCCGTGCTTTAATAGTGTGTGGGAAGAACGAATTGCTGTACACATCTGTCTTTGTGGCTGGGACCACAAATTGGATTGAATGCCCTCGTCTGCTCCTAATTGGTTTGGGGTTGTGTGTAGGTCTTGTGATCAATGTCTAGCTGACCATTTAACATTTTGTAAAAAAACAGGTCAAACGGTGAGTTTCACGTTCATCCACAGCATCGATCCTGACTACAGCTACTGTCTGTATTGAGTTTGTACGTTCTCCCAGTGACCGCGTGGGTTTTCTCCGGGTGCTCTAAATTCCCCCCACACTGCTAAGTCGTACGGTTTTGTAGGTTCATTGGCTAGGGTAAAAATTGGAAATTGTCCCCAGTGTGTAGAATAGTATTAGTGTACGAATGATCAAAGGTCGGCACGGACTCGATGGGCCGAAGGGCCTGTTTCCACGCTGCATCTCTAAAGTCTAAAATACATGACCGGGCAGAAAATTGAGGGATTTGTACAGGTAAATAGGATGGGCATCATGGTCAGCAAAGTCACGGTGGGCCGAGGGCCTGTTCCTAAGCTATACCATTCTGTTTTCAATGGCACACGTAGGGGGAAAGTAATTGTTGAGGTTAAAATCAGGTCAGCAATAACCTTATTGAGTGGCGGAGCAGGTTTGAGGAGCCATTTTCCATAGTCCTGCTTCTATTTGTTCAATTCTCATTTTCATACGCCTGGTTTCCATATCTCCAAATGCTCATTTAGTTTAGTTTAGTTTTAGAGATGCAGCACGGAAACAGGCGCTTTGACCCACCGAGTCCGCACTGACCAGTGATCCCCGCACACTAACGCTAACCTACACACACTAAGGATATTTTACATTTATACCAAGACAATTAACTTACAAACCTGTACGTCTTTGGAATGTCTGCTTTACAATGTCTGTTTCCTCAGTGGATGCAATCTTTGGATTGGACCGCAGGGACCGTCCAGGTATATTTTTCACGGGAGCGTGCACGTTGCAATCACCTCTGTGCCCCAACTCACACAGACCACCTCAGTGCCTGAACAGGGCAGCTGATGCAGTTGATTTCTATTATGCAATGTTGCTATTCTCGCTTCAGCCAAATGCGTTACCTCAGCACTCGAGCAGTCAGGCAGGCTACGTTTCATGGCGTTTGATAAATGACCCTGCTTTCACGTGCAAGGCTCTCTCACCAGTCAGGATCTGTCCTCAGTGGGATTACAGAGTAATTAATAGTTCACCGAACAATCCCTTATTCACAAAGCCCGTTTCAGTACATCCAACTGCATCAGTGGATTTTATACGGAGCTAAATCCTAAATTACCATTTTTTAATTAACTGTAAATAATCACTTGCTATCAATATATATCACATGTTTAAGTAGGTACAACAGCAATGTTTAAGAGACTTGTAGGCAGATGCATGACCAGGCAGAGAATAGAGGGAATGTGTAAGAAGGAACTGTGGACGCTGGTTTACACTCCGTAACTCCATGGGTCAGGCATACATCTCTGGAGAAAAGGAATAGGTGACGTTTCAGGTCGAGACCCTGCATCAGACTGAGAAGAAGTCTGATGAAGTGTCTCGACCCGAAACATCACCTATTCCATTTCTCCAGAGATGCTGCCTGACCCGTTGAGTTACTCCAGCATTTTGTCTATCTTCAGAGAAGAGAGGAATATGTACAGGTAAATGGGATTGGCATCATGGCCAGCACAGACACGGTGGGCTGAATGGCTTGTTCCTGAGTAGTACTGTTCTGTGTTCAATGGCACACAGGAAGGTGGAGTTGAAGTTAAGATCAAGTCATCCATGATTTTATTGTGTGGCGGAGCAGGTTTTCCATGGTCCTGCTTTTATTTGTTAAATTCTCATTTTCTTATGCCTGGCTTCCATATTGCAAAATGCCCATTGCAATGTCGGGCTCATCATACGTTAACCCAATCATCCCCAGGATCATTCTCGTAAACTTCCTCTGGACTGTCTCCAATGTCAAGCACATCCCTCCTCAGACATGGGGCACAAAACTGCTCACAATACTCAAAGTGCGGTCTGACCAGCACCTTATAAAGCCTCAGTGTTACATTCTTGTTTTTATATCCTTGTCTCGTTGAAATGAATGCTAACATGGCATTTGTCTTTCTTACTACCAATTCAACCTGCAAATTAACCTTTTGGTTAAACAGATCAGTGTCATTTTACAAGGTCATTTTATACAAGTATGTAAAGCAATGAACTTAAAATGGAAATTAAAAGTGCGATTCATAGAATGATACATTTGCACAATATGGAATCATAATTTATGCATATCCCCTAAAAATAATGACATTCCTATACTCACATATTTATTTTACATTACTAGTGTCTGTTTCATTATGCCTCCTTTGTTAACTAATGGGGCTACATGACCGCATATCCATCAGTACACTTACCTAACAACTAACTACTCCAAACTCTAAGCATCACAGCATTGGTTTATATTGGGTACAAACTTTCAAATTTTTGCTGTCCATTTATTGTCCAATGAAACAGTATTGGTTCAATACGCATTGAAGAATCATTGAATGGCGTGGATGGAGTGGACGTGGTGAGGATGTTTCCACTATAATAACATATGATGTGCATTTGAGGCACGGCTTCCACTCGCTGGAGTTTAGAAGGATGAGGGGAGAGGGGCCTCATTGAATCTTACCGAATAGTGAAAGGTCTCGGTAGAGTGGATGTGGAGAGGATGTTTCCACTAGTGGGAGTGTGTAGGACCAGAGAGCACAGCCTCAGAATAAAAGGACGTATCTCTGGAAAGGAGATGAGGAGGAATTTCTTTAGTCAGAGGGTGGTGAATCTGTGGAATTCATTGGCAAGTCATTGGGTGTTTGTGAAGTGGAGATTGACAGATTCTTGATTAATAAGGGTGTCAAAAGGATAGGAGGAGAAGGCAGGAGAATGGGGTTGAGAGGGAAAGATAATCAGCCATGAATGAAAGGCGGATTAGACTCGATGGGCCAAATGGCCTAATTCTGCTCCTATCTTAGGAACTTATAAACTTATGAAGAACCATGTAACACAGGAATTATTCTGCAAATCCCATTGAATGTCATCCTACTCAATGAAATAGAATTGAATAACAATAATAAATACCTGGTATTTAGGGTAAATATTACGGAGAACAGACGGAATGAGTGAAGGACGGGATAGCTAATTACAACCCACTGTACTCCTGCACATCCCTTTTAACTAAAGGATTACATAAGCTTTAAAAGCCAAGATAAGTAGGGAGACATTAAAAATAGTGTTTATGTTATGTTGATCTTGAGGAAGAGTACGTTCATATAATAGAGCAGGCCATTTCTAATCATATCTAACTCTTCTAACTCTAACCAATTCTAACCATTTTTAACTCTTACACAAAAACTCTGATGACATACGACATGTGTAGTAAATCAGTCTGAAGAAGGGTCCCGTCCATGGGAGGAAAGCAGAGCACCCGGAGAAAACCCATGAGGTCACAGGAAGAATGTACAAACTCCGTACAGGCAGCTCCCGTAGTCAGGATCGAACCCTGGTCTCTGGCGCTGTAAAGCAGAAACTCTACTGTTGCACCACTGTGCCACCCTTTCAATCAATTCTATTCATTTTGACTATGCACTGACAATTCACTTAATTAATAACTAAAAGTAAATTAATATTATTGTTAGTCATTGAGATGAAAAGGACTTTACAGACCCATTAAAATCCCATTATTCTAAAATGATCTCCCTTCCAATTGTTTAGTTATAATTTTAGTTTTTCAGTTTTCAAGATACAGTGTGGCCCTTCAGCCCAGCGAGTCTGCGCTGACCAGCGATCGACCCGTACACTAGCACTACCCTCCACACTAGGGACAATTTACAATTTTTACTGAAGCCAATTAACCTACTAACCTGTACATCTTTGGAGTGTAGCCGGAAACCATAGCATCCGGGGAAAACCCATGCAGGTCACGGGGAGAAAGTACAAAATCCGTACAATTAGCACCCGTCGTCAGGATCGAACCCGAGTCTCTGGCGCTGTAAGGCAGCAACTCTACTGCTGCACCACCGTGCCGCCCTACTTATCTACTTCAGTCTTTCTAACCATTTGTCCTCTGTTACATCAGTTTATCAGCACTGGGTCATAATGGTAATGTTGCTCACGGCCTACTCACACCAGGCCCAATTGTATTGTTTACAGGTGATTATCTGTGAGCTACAAGCATTTAGGATAGTTAGGAGTTGTGGAGGTCAGTGTAGAGGAAAGGTGGTCTCGATGTTCACTTTTTGATAGTGATCTCCCAGCTTCAACAATTCCCATCCCCTTGTTCGCCCATTGTATTCCCCTGGGGAATCTGCTTCGATTCTGGTGCACAGCTCCTTGTTATCCTGACTACAGAGGTGAGAACTGCTTAGATGACATGACATGCTCATTTTTGCGTTTGCAGCATTAGAAACCTGACTTCTAACCCTGTAGTGTAAATAATTATTGACCAGAACTCAAGCTACAACCCCACTTGTACCCTGTACTGTGTACCTTTCAAAACATTCTGTTAAATCAATAACCTATATGACAGTTCAAATACGTTACATCAGTGGTCATGTAATTGAAGACACGTTAGCCCATCAGTTATAGGCTGTTGAGTTCTTTCAGTTAAGATATCATCGAGCTCATGTACTGGTGTTTTAATGTCTCACACAGATTTGTAAAGAAAGTCTTCACACCAGAAATGTTGATTTCAATTCTCTGTATCGTTTTTTTTACTTTAGTTTTAGTTTGGAGGTACAGCGCTGGGACATGTTGCAGATGGGACATGTTGGTCCGTGTGGGCGGGTTGGTCTGAAGGACCTGTTTCTTCACTGTATGACTCTATACACTACACACTAGGAACAGTTTACAGAAGCCAATTAACCCACAAACCCACACCTTCTTGGGATGTGGGAGGAAACCAGAGCACCCGGAGGCAACCTGCGTGGACACAGGGAGAACGTACAAACTTTGTACAAACAGAACCCATGGTCAGGATTAAATGCATGTTTCTGGCATTGTAAGGCAGCAACTCCACCGCTGTGCCACTGTAGATGGGACAGAGAAAGCGATAGAGGTGCCAAGTGTTACCTGAAATTGGGGGATTCAATGTTCGTGCCATTGGGTGACAGCACCCATAGCCAGTATTGAATCCGGGTCTCTGGCGCTGCAAGGCACTGTGCTGCCCTTTTATTATGGAAGAACACAAAGGCCAAAAATATAAATAATATAAAACCGTTCCACCAACCATGCTCCACTGCTGGGATGAATCTCTACCCTTCAAGTACGAGAATGCATAGTCATTCAAATGGATTTTATTTAGCTTACTGCAGGTTGGTTCCCAGATGGCAACTGTTGTATAAACTTGCAATGATCCATTAATTGCAGGCATAATAACTTACATTTCATTTGCAACATGACCCTCACTTAACTTAAAGCCTCATTGAATATATCTTTCGGAAGCTGTCCAGGTATAACTTGAAAAATGTTAGTGCTGTGCCTACTTACATCCTGCTTTATATCCACATCTACTTGTACAGAAGCTTTTTACCAATAGGTGCTGCTAGAGCACCTACCAAATTATAAGTACTATTTCAGTGTTGTGTCTACTTCTAACAATAGGATGGAGAATAAGATGGAGAATTCAGAAGGTTGCCTCACCCCAAGCGATGCCATTCAGCACACCCTAGCCAAGTGTGCTACGGTTCTAAGCAATGCATATTTATATTATTTATTGCTTGCATATATCCAAAGCTAAGCTGCTGCAGCTCATGGAGTAACGTTGAATTTGGCTGGTGGGGATTCATCCACAATTTGTGCCGTAGGTTGGGTTACTAGACAGCTGCATGACTAGTTGTTCAATTTATTCAATTACAGTACACCTGTTGTTTGCAAGCCCAGCACTTACTGCCCATCCCTAACTGCCCGTGAAAAGATGGTTGTCTTACCGCAGGCACACCACCAATTTTCCAGCTACTGATGGTCCGGCACCTCCTTTAATCCGGACAAAATTACGACAGCGTTGCGTGTGGCGCACGTTCTTTTGGGACACGTGCCTCCATCCTGAAATAGTTAATTGTTTACTTCTATGTTAATTCTTTATTTAAGCTTCTCTCAGTCCATGGTGCTTTAGACACGTGGGTTATAATTAGTGGGTCAGTGGTGTATTGTTGATTTATTATTTTGTGACCTCTGTTGGTCTGGCAAAACTGATAATCTGGCAAGACTCTGGAACCAAGCGTGCCGGAAAATTGATGTTTGACCAGTATTTGAATGACTGTGTTCGGAGCACAGTTGGGTTGATAGTTACAATAAGCAATAGTGAAGGTCCAAGTCAAGATTGTTCTTGGTTTGACAGCGGAACGAGCAGGTGATTGAGTTCCTTTGCGTCAACTCTACATTATCCCAAAACATACTTGGCTGTACAGAGGCTTTGTGAGTTGGGACATGGTCAAAGAGGATCATCTGCCATTCCCAAAGGTGCTGGTTGACTGCACAGAACAATCACCAGTCAGGAAATGGTTAATATGGATCCGTTGATCATTACACAGGTTGGATCTCGGGGAGTTAAAGGCACAGCTCGTCAGCAGGCCCTTTGGCCTACCGAGTCTGTGCCAACAAGCCATCACCCCGCACACTAGCATTATCTTACACACCAGGGAAATTTACAATTTTTACCAAAACCAATTAACCTACAAACCTATACGTCTTTGGAGTGTGGGAGGAAATTGGAACACCTGGAGAAAACCCACGCGGTCACAGGTAGAAGGTACAAACTCCACACAGACAGTACCCCTAGTCATGATCGAACCCGGCTCTCTGGTACTGTGGCAGTGGCTCTGCCGCTCCACCACTGTGCCATCCTATCTGTAGACGCAGAAAGGTGTAAATCAATCCTGTTGCAGGTCTTGACCCGAAACCGACATAACTTTTACATCCACAGATGCTGCTTTCCCATTGAGTTCTTCCAGTTGTTCTGTTTTTAGTTCTTGTATTCTGATAGTTTATATATCACAATTTTGCAGTCTCATTGAAACTCATGTCACATGTTAATTCATCACATTACTTCAAATATTTGTAAATCTAGAGAGTAATCTTTAATCGTGGCTGAAATAATCAATACGTAATATTGTTTTTTTTTAATGTCTTTATGCAGCAGTATAACAAGTGGGGCGGTTTTCAGACTATGTTGTGGATTGTTGAGTTTATTGGTTTTTCAACTTATTGCTAATTTATCTGCAGCTCTCGGTAGCATGAACTTTCACCTGAACCTGCCCCACATTTTATTCTAGATTTCCAATCTGCATTAAATTCACAGGGTCACAAAGAATGGATAAAGGCCATCAGCCCATTGAGTGTGTGTTGCACACGAAGCACCCATTTGCATTAAACCTATATGAATCTAATTTAATTCTCCCCATATACCCATTAAATCCCCCCATATTTTAACTCTTATCTGCAGGGCAGCACAGTGGTGCAGCGGAAGAGCTGCTGCCTCACAGCACCAGAGATTCAGGATCGATCCTGACTTTGGGGACCGTTTGTGTGGCATTTGTCCATTCTCCCTGTGCTCATGTAGGATTTCTCCGGGTGCTCCGGTTATCTCCCGCATTCCACAGACATACAAGTTTGTAAGTTAATTGACTTCTGTAAATTTCCCCTGGTATGGAGGATGCAAAAGTGGGATAACATAGAAGTAGTGTACGGGTGAGAGATGGTCGACATAGGGAGTCGGTGAGCCGACGGGCCTGTTTCCACGCAGAAGTTGTGTCACTCATGAAATGCAGTTCCTGATCGTATTTTACAAATGCTCTATTTCACAGAGGAGCGATTACAAATATGGATTCACTCTGGGTTAAAATGGTTTTCCATTGAATAGTTCTGAAAACAGTTTGCTCTGAATGCAGTTCTTTTGCTGGCAAATGGAGTTAGCAAAGGTGGGCAAAATGGACATAATGGTCAGAACGGCTTGTTTCTATGTTGTACAACTCTATGACTCTGAAACCAATGCTATGTGATCAAACTGCTGGACATTCGTCTCCAATGTGGTTGATTCTATGGAAGGGGCTAACATTCCTTTGTCATTGATCAACTCCAAGAGTTGCTGCACCTTCTTTTCAGATTGGTTGCTATGGTGCATTGATATGCATAAAGTGCCATTAATGCGCGCTGTCTTACTGAAAGCAAACAGCGATGACTGGAGAGATCGTTAGCTGTTTGTTTTTGTCACCAGAACATGTTGTTACACTGCGTGTAGTTGCTTGAAACTATGCCGAGATCTAACAACACATTTACTGCAGGTTACAGCATCCTGAAGTGAGTCTCTAAAAGTCAGCTCCCATTTCTACTGCAGTTGAAAGCAATGTGTTTACCGTGAGATAAATTGGAAAAGAAAACATTGAATATGGGAAACCTGATCAGTTGTTATTTGCAAGAGGATTTACCGGTTAATGATTTGGAACATGAACCTTTATCACAACCATAGCTGACAGTTAGTGATGCAGTCCAGGGTGGTTTCTACAATGGTTAGATTGTAGTTACGCCCCATCGGCATTTGAGATAGGCCTTTGAACTTTCCAAAGATAGACACAGAGTGCTGGAGAAACTCAGCGGGTCAGGCAGCATCTCTAGAGAAAAGGAACAGATGATGTCTTAAGAAAAGGCCTCGACCCGAAATGTCACTTATTCCTTATCTCCAGAGATGCTGCCTGACCCGCTGAGTTACTCCAGCACTTTGTGTCTATCTTCAGTATAAACCAGCACCTGCAGTTCCTTCCTACGAACAGTTAACTTTCCAATTGGCCGATGACTTTCCCTTCCCAACTCCCCCATAAAAATAAAGGTTTTGTCCAGTCCTGTCCACAGATAGTTATGTATTTATTTCATGATGCGTTAGTGCAGGAGGCTGTTTGAGGCAATGCATCAGATATGTTCATCTCTGTGGTCTCCATGTGAGTCGTGGTCAAAGCAATGTCTTTACAGCAATGGCTAGAAATCCCCCTTCGCAGTAATGTAAAACATGCTTGAGCATACATGGGAGCGTTGTGGTCCAATGGTTCTTTATTATCCTGGGGCAACACGGTGGAGCAGCAGTAGAGTTGCTGCCTCACAGTGCCAGAGACCCAGCTTTGATTCTGACTATGGCTGCTGTCTGTATAGAGTTTGTACATTTTCCCTGTGACCTCCCCCGTTTTCCCCAGGTGCTCCAGTATCCTCCCATATTCCAAAGATGTACAGGTTTGTACGTTAATAGTCTAAGGTACAGATTGTAAATTGGTTGAGGTAAAGAATGTAAATTGTCCCTAGTGTGTAGGATAGTGCTAGTGTATGAGGATCGCAAGTCGGCGTGTACTCGGTGGGCCGAAGGGCCTGTTTCCGTGCTGTATCTCAAAACTAAAAAACTAAACTAAACTACATCACATGTACAGAGGTACAGTGAAATTCTTTTCTACAAACAGTTCAGTAAAGCATTACTATACATGAACACAATCCATCACTAAGTACAAAGTGTATAGAGACAGCCCTTCGACACCTTATATAAGAAATGCCAGATTTGCGGCCACTTTCAAAGTCCAAGCTGCAGCTGGCCATAAAGACACATTGCAGCCATTTGTTAGACACAAAATGTGGAGGAAGGAACTTGATGTTTGGAAGCAGGGAATCCTTCAGGGAAATGCCCATTCAGAGTTGGTAACCTTTTCCATTAGTAACCTCTGCTGCCATTGTTGGGCAGACTTGAAATATTGAATAGGAAAGGCCTGGATAGAGTGGATGTGGAGGTGATGTCAGCAAATGTGTCATCAGCTTTGTGTCATCAGCAAATTTGCAGATGACACAAAGCTGGGTGGCAGTGTGAACTGAGTGGAGGATGCTATGAGGATGCATGGCGACTTGGACAGGTTGGGTGAGCGGGTGGATGCATGGCAGATGCAGTTTAATGTGGATAAATGTGAGGTTATCCACTTTGGTGCCAAAAACAGGAAGGCAGATTATGATCTGAATGGTGTCAAGTTGGGAGAAGGGGAAGTACAAAGAGATCTTGTTCATCACTCACTGAAAGTAAGCATGCAGGTCCAGCAGGCAGTGAATAAAGTCAAGTATCCTTTATTGTCATTCAGACCTTTCGGTCTGAACAAAATTTCGTTGCCTTGCGGTCATACATTTAATAAAATAACAAAACACACAATAAACACAAATTTAACATCCACCACAGTGAGTTTACCAGGCAACTACTCACTGTGATGGAAGGCAAAAGTCTTAAGTCTTTGTCTCTTGCCTCCTTGCTCTCTCTCTGCGCTGAGGCAATCCAGGCTTCCGATGTTGTGACCCTATCGGGTGATGGTAAGTCAGTCCCGCGGCTCAAACCGTGCTCCGCGAACGGGCCGGTTCAAACTCCACGGCCCGGGGTGGTCGAAGCTGCCGCCCTCCAGTCCAGCGGACAGAGCTGTTGCCGCGGGAGCTCCGGAAAAGCAGGTCACCACCTGCGACCTGTGACCTCGGGCCGAGACACCTCCTCAACCCTGACCCGCCATCACCGCCGGGCCCTGAGTCGGCCATCACCGCCGGCGGGGCCTCAGCCCCGAGTCGGGCGCAGCCCCCGGGCCGGGGACCGAGTCGGGCCACCACTGCCAGGACGCCTCCACAGCCCCGAGTCGGGCACCACTGCCAGGACAGCCCCGAGTACACCTACATCGCCGGGACAACCTCCATCCTCCTCACCCTGTGCCTCGGGCCATCACTCCATCACCGCCCACAGCCTCAGCCTCAGCCCCAGCCATCACCGCCGGGACACAGCCTCAGCCCCAGTCGGCCAGCCTCGCACTGGTAGGTCCTGGCTGGCTCTGCCTCCGGTGCCTCGTGATCGGTCGTAGTTGGAGGCCGCCAGCTCTGCCATTAGGCCTCAGCGCAGACGGAGACGGGGGACACAACAAGAAAAGTTGCATCACCCCTGAAGGAAGAGACTAAAACAAGTTTATCCCACCCCCCACACACATACACAACCTAATAACTCAAATTAACTAGCTAAAACAGGACAAGAACAAAAAAAAAAGAAAAAACAGACGGTCTGCAGGCGAGCCGCAGCTGCTAAGGCAGCACCGCCACTTCCGAATAAAGCTAATGGCATGTTGGTCTTCATAACAAGAGGAGTTGAGTACAGGAGCAAAGAGGTCCTTCTGCAGTTGTACAAGGCCCTGGTGAGACCGCACCTGGAGTATTGTGTGCAGTTTTGGTCTCCGAATTTGAGGAAGGACATTCTTGCTATTGAGGGAGTGCAGCGTATGTTCATGAGGTTAATTCCAGGGATGGCGGGACTGTCATATGTTGATAGAATGGAGCGGCTGGGCTTGTATACTCTGGGATTTAGAAGGATGAGAAGGGATCTTATTAAAACATTTAAGATTATTATGGGATTGGATATGCTAGTGGCAAGAAACATGTTCCGATGTTGGGGGAGTCCAGAACCAGGGGCCACAGTTCAAGAATAAGGGGTTGGATATTTAGAATGGAGATGAGGAAAAACATTTTTACCCAGAGTGTTGTGAATCTGTGGAATTCTCTGCCTCTGAAGGCAGTGGATGCCAATTCTCTGAGAGAGTTCAGTAAAGCATTTCAAGAGAGAGCTTTCAAGAGAGAGTTAGATAGAGCTCTTAAAGATAACGGAGTCAGGAAATATGGTGAGAAGGCAGGAACGGGGTACTGAATGGATGATTAGCCATGATCACAGTGCATGGCGGTGCTGGCTCGAAGGGCTGAATGCACCTATTGTCTACTGTCTAGTGAGGGAGTCTAGTACCAGAGGTACTAGAATAGCTTCAGAATAAAAGGATGCACCTTTGGAAAGGAAATGAGGGAAAGAAGGAATTTATTTAGTTGGAGGGTGATGAATCTGCGGAATTCATTGCCACAAATGTCTGTGGAGTTCAAGGCAATGGATCATTTTAAGGGTTGACAGATTCTTGATGAATAAGGATGTCAAAGGTTACGGGGAGAATGGAGTCCAGAGGGAAAGGTAGATCAGCCATGATTGAATGGCGTAGCAGACTCGATGGGCCGAATGGCTTCATTCTGCTCCTATAATTTATGAACATGAATCTATATTAGATTGGAAGCCTCAATATGGATTAATTGCCTGATACCAGAGGCAGAATAGTTATTTATGGAGATGAACAAAAACCTATTGATTTGATCAAAAATAAAAAGGGCATTTAAAAAAAAGGACAAACTTCTAATTAAAAGTTTTTTTTTTAATAGCTTCCCAGTGTATTTTAACCAGCAGTGTGACGTCATCATCGGGTGACAAAGGCAGCTGCTGGTCTTTCCTAAGCAGTAAATTGAAAATATTCACACTGATAATTCCTTCATGCACAGGTAAACTTGCTTGAAAACAAAACATTGCAGTCAGGGACAAAATATATTGGAATGATATTTGCTTTGTTATTGGCTATTAAATTATTTAAAAAAGCTTCCAAGGACTTCAGCCTGACCAATGCAGCTTCTGGATTCAGTAGATCCAGTCAACTGTGGTCTAATACCCAAGTAAAAACTGAACCGTCCTCTCACCAACTGGAGAGTGATGGTGACATACCATCTATCTCATTGCAGACCATCAGACTATCTCTAATCAGACTTTTCAGGACTTTATCTTACACTAAACATTATTCCCTTTATCCTGTATCTGTACACTTTGGACGACTTGATTGTAATCATGTATAGTCTTTCTATTGACTGATTAGCACACAACAAAAAAAGCTTTTCACTGTACCTCGGTACGCGTGGCAATATTACACTAAACTAAACTAAGCTAAACTATCAAAATGTTGCAAAACCTCAATGTTTCATTAGCTTCCTTTTGATAATGGCAGCAACTATTGTCTGGCTTTTACTGTATGTGGCTTCAGTTGTGCGCCGTGAATTGGCTTTAATGTTATATGCTCTGGAAGATTATTGTAATAATGTAAATTCCTGGCCATAGCAGGCCATATTTGTGCTAGTAATGTTTTGTTTTGAGTCCAATTATGTTTTTTATGATCTGCTCATGTTCCGTTCGGTACCGTTACACGGAAAATCTTGCTTGCAGCAACATCACAGTCAGAAAACACACAAAAACATAAATTATAGATAATACATCTTTTGACCGTAAATGCTACAAGATAGTGAAAAGAAAAGACAGCACTAAAATACACAATTGGAAAATAAGTTCATGGTCTTTCTTGTTAAGTATGGATCTTTAATTTTGCAAACATTTTGTCAGCTTATTAACTTAAAATTGGCAAAAATATGCATTGACAAATTGATAGGAATATTGATGGCCATTACCTCATGCCTCTGAGAATTTATACTTATTTACTTACTGCCTATTATGCCTCTGGGCATGTAGGGTAGCAATGAAGGTCCTCCACTCCTGTCTGTTCTGGTCTAGCTTCTGGACACTACCCCAGGTCAGGTCGATAGCCCTGGAAGTCCACCACGCCCAGTAGTGGTCATTCCTGCAGTTGCTGTTTCCATAACATACAGTGGCTTGCAAAAGCATTCATACCCCTTGAACTTTTCCACATTTTGTCACGTTACAACCACAAACGTAAATGTATTTTATTGGGATTTTATGTGATAGACCAACACAAAGTGGTGCATAATTGTGAAGTGGAAGGAAAATGATTCATGGTTTCCAAATTTTATTACAAATAAAAAACTGAAAAGTGTGGCGTGCAAAAGTATTCAGCCCCGCTGAGTCAATACTTTGTAGAACCACCTTTCGCTGCAATTACAGCTGCAAGTCTTTTGGGGTATGTCTCTACCAGCTTTGCACATCTAGAGACTGAAACGTTTGCCCATTCTTCTTTGCAAAATAGCTCAAGCTCAGTCAGATTGGATGGAGAGTTTCTGTGAACAGCAATTGTCAAGTCTTGCCAGAGATTCTCAATTGGATTTAGGTCTGGACTTTGACTGGGCCACATGAATATGCTTTGATCTAAACCATTCCATTGTAGCTCTGGCTGTATGTTTAGGGTTGTTGTCCTGCTGGAAGGTGAACCTCCGCCCCAGTCTCAAGTCTTTTGCAGACTCTAACAGGTTTTCTTCCAAGATTGCCCTGTATTTGGCTCCATCCATCTTCCCATCAACTCTGACCAGCTTCCCTGTCCCTGCTGAAGAAAAGCATCCCCACAGCATGATGCTGCCACCACCATGTTTCACAGTGGGGATGGTGTGTTCAGGGTGATGTGCAGTGTTAGTTTTCCACCACACATAGCGTTTTGCATTTATGCCAAAATCTTCAATTTTGGTCTCTTCAGACCAGAGCACCTTCCTCCACATGTTTGCTGTGTCCCCCACATGGCTTGTGGCAAACTGCAAACGGGACTTATGGCTTTGTTTCAACAATGGCTTTCTTCTTGCCACTCTTCCATAAAGACCCGATTTGTGGAGTGCACAACTAATAGTTGTCCTGTGGACAGAATCTCCCACCTGAGCTGTGGATCTCAGGCTGCTTCTCTGATCAATGCTCTCCATGCCCGGCCTGTCAGTTTAGGTGGACGGCCAAGTCTTGGTAGGTTTGCAGTTGTGCCATACTTTTTCCATTTTCGGATGATGGATTGAACAGTGCTCCGTGAGATGTTCAAAGCTTGGGATATTTTTTTATAACCTAACCCTGCTTTAAACTTCTCCACAACTTTATCCCTGACCTGTCTGGTGTGTTCCTTGGGCTTCATGATGCCCAAGGAACATTGTTTGTTCACTAATGTTCTCTAACAAACCTCTGAGGCCTTCACAGAACAGCTGTATTTATACTGAGATTAGATTACACACAAGTGGACTCTATTTAGGTGACTTCTGAAGGCAATTGGTTGCACTGGATATTATTTAGGGGTATCAGAGAAAAGGGGGCTGAATACTTTTGCACGCCACACTTTTCAGTTTTTTTATTTGTAAAAAGATTTGAAACCATGTATAATTTTCCTTCCACTTCACAATTATGCGCCACTTTGTGTTGGTCTATCACATAAAATCCTATTAAAATATGTTTACGTTTGTGGTTGTAATGTGACAAAATGTGGAAAAGTTCAAGGGGTATGAATACTTTTGCAAGCCACTGTATTTGTTTTACGAGACAGGGTTGTTAGCCCTGTGCTCAACCCGGAGGACCAGTGGTTCGTTCTTCGTCTCGCCTCTACCCTTCGACCTGTCCAGCATGGGAGACCCTAACAGGAGACGAATCTCCCGCTGGCATAGCTCTAGGGGTCACTGAGACACACAAGCTCTCCGACCACGACAAGGTTGCAATCCAACGGGGAGTGACAATTTATAACACACACTCAAATGCCCCAAAGTAATTTCATGCAGATCTAAGTCCCACTTTGGGCATGTCAATCTAAAGAGAGCAAATAAAGAGACATGGTAGACACAAAATGCTGGAGTAACTCAGCGGGACAGGCAGCATCTCTCCCGAGACGCTGCCTTTCCCGCTGAGTTACTCCAACAATTTGTGTCTACTTTTGATTTAAACCAGCATTTGCAGTCCTTTCCTACAAATAAAGAGACATAATGAGTGACTGATATTCTTCTGTCTGCACACACATCCACAGGTCAATAATGCAAGTCCTTCTGCTAGCAGTAGTCTTCTTGCCTTATTCATTGGAAATTGAAAACAGCTTAGTCATCCCGTGATTCAGTCATCATGGAGACCAAACAGGTACATATCAAACAGTATGTATTGGCTCGAATGTAATCATGAACTGTCTTTCTGCTGACTGGTTATCACGCAACAAAAGCTTTTCACTCTACCTTGGTACACGCGACAATTTACTAAACAAACTCAAACTCAAGAATGGCACAAAATTGGTAAATACACAGCTTATCTTTCGCTCTGAAAACAAGGAACTGCGGATGCTGCTTTGCAAAGAAAGACACAAAGTGCTGCAGTAACTCAGCTGATCAAGCAGCATCCATGGAGTATAGGGATAGGTGACATATTCTGAAGAAGGGTCCCAACCAGAAACATCACCTAGCCATGTTCTCCGGAGATGCTGCCCAATCTGCTGAGTTACTCTAGCATTTCATGTCTTTTTTTAGCTGTACCTGTTGAATAAAATTCATCACTGATCATTGCTGATCTTTTGGGTCTCCCTCAATAAACCCTCTCTCTATAGCGACCATCATGTTTCAAATATACGTTAACTACCCCAAATTGGATTTAAGAAATACATTTTAGGGATTTGTTCTGCAAGTTGACGGGTTCTTCCGATGGATTCTAACCTTCCGTTGTGTTTTGTTCTCAGGTGACACGATAGTTGACGAGGAAGGCCAGCTGCTTTTTGAAGATACCTTATCTCAATTGTTGAGTCCTGTTCTTCGTTCATCAATCTGTTGCAGGTTCCCAGGGAGGTTGACCTGGGAGTCACTCCCATGAGCAAAGACTGTGTGGTATGCAGAGCCCTCAAACTTTGGAAAGAGTAACTCAATCCATTAAGAAATCTCCTGGGATGTGGAATCTGACGGACAGATTTTCCCCAGTCTTCTGTTTCTTGATGGGACACATAACGGAGGAGGACTCACTACTCCAGATCGGTTGAGCTTTGCTGCCATGTTCCGAAATGTCGCTCACGACAAGCGGGCCTCTCTCACTCGGTTTTAATAGTGTGGCCGCCTCAGACTTTGACACATCTGAACAGAAGGCTCGTATTTTGGTGTAGGAGTAAGCAAGTGGACAAACGGGGCAACGTGGTGATGTCCTAAGTTTCCCTGCTATCTGACTGTACACCCCCACACTTCCCACGACTTTTGTTGCAGCCTCCAGCTTCAAGTTGGGACAATCTGCCAGACTTTTAAAAACTTTGAATCGCAGGGAAGCTTTAGGTTTTGACGGTTCGGATTTTTCTTTTGTTATAGAGGCAATTACATTATGGTAAATGTGTATAAACTGCAGTCTGCTATTGAGAGTAAATGCTTTTCCATATACATGAATTGTACAAAACAGATATTCCAACAACTTCTAATGCAACTGCACTACAGCTGTTCTCTGGCAAATGAACAAATACAGTTCCAAACTATTTTAATAACGTCAGTGTACTGAAACATGTGCTCTGTCACTAAAGTACATCTTTTAATTTGGTTTAAGTTGTTAAATGGAGGTACCATTCTGAAACTGTTAAAAGACTTTTTACATTATCAACATAATATTGACAACCCAAATCATGCTTGTTGTAACATCAGTTCTGCTTGTATACAGTTAGTTAGCAATTATGTTTATCATTGCACCCTCATCTTTATTTGGAATATTCTGTGTTATGATTTGATGTGACAAAATCCTTAAACGCTCTTATTTAATGATGAAGATTACAGTGTAGTTTGCAAAATGAAGAGATTGACCACCCAGATGATGAAGATGTGGAACAGGTGTTAAACTCAGTGATGCTGTAACATGTAGCACAGTTTCTGAAACTTTTTTTACATTTGGTTTTGTTTTTGGAATTGTGTAAATCTTTGCTTTCAGTGTAAGCAGTAAATAAAATACAAGTAGCAAAGATATTGTTCATTTTGGGCATTAATGACAATATAGCTCACAATAAGAATTTAAAACTTGCTTTCTAACGAAAAAAATACTCTGTTTTATTAGCTGCTTGATTAGTGGACATGGTCTTGAAAATGTGGGTGGCACTGTGGCGCAGCGGCAGAGCTGCAGCCTTACAGCACCAGAGACCCGAGTTCAATCCTGACCTTGGGTTCTGTCTGTGTGGAGTTTATACATTCTCTCTGTGGCCGTGTGGGTTTTCTCCCGGTGCTCCGGTTTCCTCCAACATTCCCAAGACGGGCAGGTTTGTAGATTAATTAGACTTTAGCTGTACAGCGCGGAAACAGGCCCTCCGGCCCACCAGCTAGCAATCACCCCATACACTGATACTATCTGAGGTAGACACAAAATGCTGGAGTACGTCAGCGAGACAAGCAGCATTTCTGGAGAGAAGGAACTAATACCATCTCATACAAGAGGCACAATTTACAATTTACAATAAGTCTTTGGAATGTGGGAGGAAACCAGAGCACCCAGAGACAACCCAAGGGGTCACAGGGAGAATGTAAACAATTTCATTTTTTTTTTAAATTTGTGAATTCCAAAACAGCATGTAAAATTCTAATGTGATTTATTGGTTTAGTTTGTCGTTTTTTATTTTTTTAGATACAGTGTGGAAACAGGCCCTTCAGCCTACCGGGTATGTGCCAACCAATGATCACCCAGTGCTAACCAGCGATCATCCCATTCTAGGAATGTCATTTTCGAGATTGTATGTCGTTCTATCTTATACGCAAGGGGCCATTTTACAGAAGCCACTTAACATAAAAATACGCATTTCTTTAGAATGTGGCAGGAAACCGGAGCACCTGGAGGAAACCGATGCGGGAGAATGTACAAACTCCGTACAGACAGCACGGATCGAAACAGCGTCTCTATCACTATACAGCAACATCTCTACCACCGTGCTGCCCAAAATGCCAAACTCATGCCCAGTGGCCAGTTGAAAATCTTTCTAACCCTATAACCCACATTCACATCCCTAGCTTTAATGATTGAAAGGAACCCACAGATGGTATATTAAGTCCTGTTCAACCCTGGCAGCAGATTCTATCGAGAAGTGCCTCTGGCATCCTCCTCGTGGGTCAACTGCCCTTGGACCTCTGCACCTGCTCCTTCCAAAGTGGTAGTCAGAGGCGAGCTTGGAGGTCCAGCAGAATCAGGACCTGGTGGTGGAGAACTGGTGTCTTGGGAAGTGGAACACCTCACCATCACATCAGTGCAGGCTGGCGACAGAAGAATGGCACTTTCATCTGAATTCGGTCTCCAACTTAAGAACATAGAACATAGAAACGTACAGCACAGGACCCAGCCTTTCGGCCTACAATGTCGGTGCCAAACACGATGCCAAGTTAAACTAATCTCTTCTGCCTGCATGTGAATAATATCCATTCCCTGCACACCCATGTGTCTATCTCAAAGCCTCTTAAATGCCACCATTGTATGTGTCTCCATCACCACTCCTGGCAATGCATTCCGGGCACTCTCAACACTCTTGCCGTTTTCATCTCATTAAAATTTTCACCCTCTGACCTTAAATCTATGCCCTCTAGTCTTAACCAATTCCACCCTGGGTAAATGTCCTGACTGTCTACCCTATCCATGTCTCTCATCATTTAAAAAATTCTATCACGGTCTTCTATCTACCTTCAACAATCCAGAACAAAACAATCCAAGTTTGCCCAACCTCTCTTTATAGCTAAAACCCTCTAATCCAGGCAACATTCTGGTAAATCTCAACTGCACCTTTTCCAAATGCGGCGTAGTTAGTTTTATAATGCTGCAACATGATTTCCTGACTCTTTTACTCAATGCCTCAAATGATGAAGGGAAGTCTACCATATGCCTTTTTTTTAACCACTGAATCTGCTTTTGTGGCCATTTTCTGGAAGTTATAGACTTAAACTCCATGGAGATAAATGCAAGTAAATAGTTTGTTATTTTTTCTCACAAATTATCTAAGACTTTGAAGTATCTTGAAATAAGCCTATTTAATAATTTTAGAGTATTTAAGGCCTATTTGAATGGATTTTAACAGCCTCTGATTTTTTCTGAGCCTTTAAAAACATTTCTGAGGTCTTCTATAAGAGGAAGTTGTCATAAAGTCACCAGGCATTCTGGGAGTAAGGCCTGACAAGAGGTCTTAATGACTTCATGACAACTTCTTCCTTCCATCAAGGTACAGGACAACTCTAGCAGGTTAGTGTGAAACCGCTGGTGAATTGAGGGATTGACCAGGAAATTTTAGACAAGACAAAAAAAAAGCAACTGTTTGTCAACAGAAGTAAAAAGTTTTATCAATGTCGTCATATTTGGCTGGCTCTCTTCCTTGTCTGTACACCTGAATTCATTCAAATCTCCGTCCATGCAACTGCCTCTCACACCATTCACCATTATTCCCGTGGACACTGGCAGTTAGCTAAGGAACGCCTCACTCTAAATATTCTCATTCATGGTTTTCCCCTCCTTCATTTTTCTGTAATTATTCCAAACATTCCTACAATTCTGACCTTATTCTTACCCCACATTATTCACTGAATTATTGGTGGGCAAGCTTAAGCTGTGCTGGATTTAACCTTTGGAATTCCTTTCGTAATCCCATCCTCGTTTTCCTCTTAAAATACTCCTTAAAATCTAATCATTTGGCCAACCGTAATATCTCCTCATGTGGCTGTGCATCAACTTTGCTTGATAATGTTTTCATGAAGCACCTTTAGAAGTTTTGAAATGTGTACATAAGTATCATTTGTGTTGTTTTTAAAGTGCATGAAATCACTCTCACTTCTCTGTGTAAGACCAAAATAGATTTTTTCCCACTGTTTCTCAGTTTGACACACAAAGGCATATGGTGCTCATTCAATGACATAATTTTCATTAATTTTCGTTCATATATGGTAGCTACATTGACCTGGTGACAAAGTTATCTATCCCACTTTACACTCCCCTCATTCACATTAACTCCTACTGATTCGCTGACTCACCTACACACTCCTGGTCTCTATGCACATAGCAGAGAGGTCAGGATTGAGCAGGATTTTACTTTTTAAGTTTAGTTTTCTTTAGAGATACAGCTTGGAACCGACCATTTGGCCCATCTAACCAGTGACCACCTGTACACCAGTTCTATTCTACACTCTAGGGACAAATATTATTTACAGAAGCCAATTAACCTACATACCTGCACGTCTTTGGAATGTGGAAGGAAATTAAGACACCTGTAGAAAACCTATGAGGTAACGGGGAGAACGTACAAACTCCTTACAGACAGCACCTGCAGTCAGGATCGAACCTGGCGCTGTGGGGCACCACCTTTACTGCTGAGCCACTGTGCTGCCCCAGTATTGTTACTGTAAATGTACCTGGGAATAATTCACTTTTTTTCTGGATTTAATTTTATGGTGCTATGGAATTTGAGTTTATACTAAGTCTGCAGAGCTAGTATGAATAGATTAGAGAAATTTGTTGGCACTAGAATTTGAAATGCCTCTTCTACCATTCGCACGACTGATCCAATCATCACAATGCTTCTGGAGTTAATAGCCTCCAACCTGCGTTGGATCTTGGGAATGAATGGTTCCTGGCCAGTGACTCCAGTCCACTACTGAATCTTTTCCTGCTATCTTCCTCTTTTTATTTTTTGCATCCTGACTATTATTTTATCTCTGAAATGCTGCTTCTCCTCATGGTGTTCCTTAAATTAGTTTCCTCTCTTCCAGCACCAGAAAAAATATCCATGGCAACCGTTGAATTGTTATGAATACACAATTTCAGGGATCTGAACCTGGCTCCTAGTCAGTTAGTTCTATGTGTGATTACGGATACACACTACAGAGCAATCTCTTTTCCTGTTTTCCCAAGATATTTTGGATAGGCAGATGGAATTTAATCCTGACAGTGTGAGGTGATGTGTTCTGGAAAGTCAAATAGGAGTAGGACATATTGTGCACACATCTGTCCCTCTTGCCTGATGGGAGAGGGGAGAAGAGGGAGTTACCGGGGTGAGACTCATCCTTGATATTATGCTCGTGGCTTTGCCGTGGCAGCAGGAAGTGAACCATTGAGTTAATGGAAGGGAGGTTGTTTTGCATGATGGTCTGGACTGCATCTACAATTTTCAGCAACTTCTTGCGGTCTTGGATGGAGCTGTTCCCAAACCATACTGTGATGCATACCCAATAAAATACTTTCTGTGGTGCATCTGTAGAAGTTGGTGAGAGTTGTTTGGGGCATGCCGAACTTCCTAAGCCTTCTAAGGAAGTAGAGGCATTGGCTCTACTTCCTTTCTTGGCTATTGCTTCAATCTGGCCAATCCCGGACAAGTTGCTGGTGATATTTACTCCTAGGAACTTGTAATATTTAGGATAGACAGATGGAATTTAATCCAGACATTGTGATGTGTTTTGGGAAGGCAAATAGGAGTAGGATATATTGTATAAATGGTACAGCGCCAAGAAATGTTAATGAATGAAGACACCTTGGCGTTCAAATCCATCGCTCTCAGAAAGTGGAAACTGAAATAGGTAGGATGGCAAAGAAGGCATGTGGCATGTCATTAAAAATATAAAAAATTACTGTGTTAATTAACAACTTTACAAAATACACGTTACAGACCACATCTGGAAAATCTTGTGCTGTTCTGGTCATCACACTCCAGGAAGAATTTGATTATTTTTAGTTTAGTTTATTGTCACATGTATCGAGGTACTGCGAAAAGTTTTGGTTGCATGCGAACCAGTCAGTGGAAAGACTTTACATGATTACAATCGAGCCGTCCACGGTGTTAAGATACATGGTAAAATGAATAATGTTTGGTGCAAAATAAAGTCCAGTAAAGTCCAATTTAAAAATAATCTGAGGGTCTCCAATGAGGTAAATAGTAGATCAGGACCACTCTCTAGTTTCTGATAGGATGGTTCAGTTGCCTGATAACAGCTGGAAAGAACCTGTCACTGCATCTGGAGGTGTGCGTTTTCTCACTTCTGTACTTCTTGCCTGATGGAAGAGGGGAGAAGAGGTAGTGACCGGGGTCAATCAATCAATCAATCAATCAGTTTTATTCGTCACTTGCACACAAAGTGCAAGAGAAATTAATTTGCCAGCTGCGGTACAATGAAAAAGAACACACAAAAACACACTAAAAGTTTAACACAAACATCCACCACAGCATTCATCACTGTGGTGGAAGGCACAAAATTTGGCCAGTCCTCCTCCATGTTCCCCCGTGGTCGGGACCTCAACCCTCCGCAGCCGCCGCCGCTTGGTAACGTTTTTTTACAAAGAACTTACTGATATCTGTAAATCACTGCCAAAGTAGGTCATAGAGTTATACAGCATGGAAACAGGCCCTTCGGCCCAACTTGCCCATGCTAACCAAGATGTCCCATCTACACTAGTCCCAGCTGGCCATGTATGGCCCATATCCCCCTTTTTTTCCTATCCATGACCCTGTCCAAATGTATTTTAAATGTGATAGTACCTGCCTCAACAACCTCCTCTGGCAGCTTGTTCCATATACCTACCACCTTTGTGTAAAAAAGTGTGACTTATTTGTGACTCCAAATGGAAGTAGAGGAGGTGCAATCAGATAGAATTGCTGTGTTTACGAGGTACTGACACCAACAGTTAAATAGACAAGGAATGGAAGGGTATGGTCCAAATGCAGGCAAATAGGATTAGTGTAGATTGGCAAATAGCCCAGCATGGACATGATGGGCCAAAAAGCCTGTTTCTGTGCTGCATGACACTTTGACTGCATGGCGTTTAAGTAAACTGTTCTCGGAGGTAGGTTGTCCACTTTCTCAGGTTGGCCATTGAATGTGACTCAGTCAATGTCACCCCTATTCCTAGACATCTAAATCAATATTGAGCACTGGACAGGGAAACTACCTTCACTTCATTAGCCTTGCTAACAGAGAGTAGACATGATTCAGGGAAAATCCGATCAACAGTAAATGTTTGGACGCTGCTCAGTGCAAGAGTTATTTAAGAATTTCCTCTCCATTATTCAGTTGCAGCTCATGGTCTGATTAAAGTCTGAAGAAAGGTCCTGACCCGAAATATCACCCATCCTTTTTCTCCAGAGATGTTGCCTTACCCGTTGAGTTACTCCAGCACTTTGTATCTACCTTAAATATTAAAGGAGCTTGATCCTGTTATGTATTATTAGAATCTCATAGGATCTTCTTCCTTGCTCATGTACAAATATTAATTTCTTTCACTTTGACAAATAGAAACATCAGGTACATTTGAACCAATTTAAAAATGAGATGTAACTCATGCATTTTGATTTTAATTTTACTGGGCAAGAACTAAATGTCCTTTGGTTGAAACACTCAATAAATTGAAGATCACTTTTGTCATGTTTTAATACCTTTGAAGAGAACTGGTAACATAGCTTTCAATTTATATAACTAATAACAGGAAAGAACTTGCATTTATGTCTTCACTTTTATGACCTAGGATATCTCCATTGCGCTATACAGCCAATGGAGTACTTTACTGTGTATAGTCTCTATTTTAATAATATAAGCAGTGGAAGATTACCGTAAAATTATCTAGAAGCCGCAACACTGAATAAGCTGCATTCCTTTTCGTGATCTTGATTTTAAATAAACACAGCTCCACTTGCAGATCTCCCTCCAAATCACACACCATACTGACTTGGCAATATATCTCCATTCATTAATTTTAGTTTAGACTATATTATTATTATCTTGTGTACCAAGGTACGGTGAAAAGCTTTTTTTTTGCATGCTATCCGGTCAGCGGAAAGACTATACATGATTACAATGAAGCTGTCCACAGTGTACAGATATAGGATAAAGGGACTAATATTTAGTACAAGATAATTGTCTAGTAAAGTCCGATTAAAGATAGTTGGAAGATCTCCCATGAAGTGGATGGTAGGTCAGCACCGCTCCCTAGTTGGTGATTGGATTGTTCAGTTGCCTGATAGCAACTGGGAAGAAACTGTCTCTGAACTTTCACTCCTACCCAATAGTTTTCAACAAGCACCCTCTCCTGACAAGTATCTATCGATGGAAAAATACTATTGGAAAAAATTGCGGATGCTGAAAATGTAAAATAAGAACAAGGAATCCTGGAAAAACTCAGAAGGTTAGGCAGCATCTGTGGAAAGAAACATTTCGGGTTGAAGAACCTTCACTAATACAAGGATAGAGAGGAAGGTAAAAGGCACAAGGTGCTGGAGTAACAGTGGGTCAGGCAGCATTCGGAAACATGGATAGGTCATGTTTCGTATTGGGACCCATCTTCTGAGTTACCCCAGCACTTTGTGTCTTTTTTTGTAAACCAGCATCGGTGGTTCCTTGTGACTCCATAGTAAAGTGCAGAACAGAAACTGGCCCTTCAGCCTGAAATGTCTGTGTTGAACGTGATGCCAAGATAAACAAATCTTCTCTGCCTGCACATGGTCCATACTCCATTCCCAATCTGAAATGTCACCCATCCATGTTCTCCAGAGAAGCTGCCTGACCCGCTGAGTTACTCCAGCACTTTGTGTCCTTTTAAACCAGCACCTGCTGTCCCTTGTTTCTACAAGAGAGGGAGCAGGTTGGTTTTAAGTTGCAGGGTGGGTGAAGTGGAGACAAAGGGAATATCTCTCACAGAGTTGCCTGGGTGATAAGAATGACCAGGATGGGAAAGCGAGACACAAATTGATGGAGAAAGTCAGCGGGTCAAGCAGCATTTCTGAAGAATTATACCCCTGTCCCACTTGGGCGATTTTTTAGGTGGCTACAGGCGACTAGGTTGTCGCTGGTGCGTTGCCTGCATGGTCTCCTCAGTTCGCCCAAAGAGTCGTACCTTTTTTGGTCGCCGCTGGATTTTGAAATGTTCAGAACTTTTCGGCGACAGTTGGCTTGTCGTAGGTTGTCGCCAGGGTGACGTAGGTTGTCGCCGGTGCTGACTTCGGTGAATTCCATTGGCGACCACCTACGTCAACCTACGTCAACCGGCGACAGTTACTGGCGACTCAATTGTCTTAGTTGTCTTCAGTTGTCGCTGACAGGATCGTACCTTGTCGTTACTCGTCGCGGGTGGACGTAGGTGTGGTCGTAGGTGGACGTCCTAATGGGTCGCCGGTTGTCGGTAGCTTGCCGTAACTTGACATCGACTAGGTGTAGGTTGTTGTAGACATTGTTGTAGACATTGTCGTAGGGGGGTCCAGTCGCCGGTTTTTCGGCGACTTGTTACGAGTAAAACAGTTGCTGGCAGTCGCTGAAAAAATTGCCTAAGTGGTTCAGGCCCGTTAGTTTGCAAAAATTTCTAAACACCAGTTTACACTTCTTCATTCTGGGGTATTGTGTGTAGATTGATGATAACAAAAAATAAATTTAATCTATTTTAAAATAAGGCTGTAACGTAACAAAATATGGAATAAGTGAAGGGATCTGAATACTTTCTGAATGCACTGTACTATGGAGGTACATGGAGAGGGTAGGTTCAGAGGGATATGGGCTAAAAGCAGGCAGGTGGGACGAGTGTAGATGGGGCATGTTGGTCGGCATGGGAAAGTTGGGCCAAATGGCCTGTTTCCACGATGTCTGACTCTTGACTGAGTCTAGATTCCTCTGCCTTCATTTCTACTTTTGATAAATACGGCAAATAAATTTGCAAATTACTCGGGTATGTACAGTATATGAAGGGTTTGCAAATTACAAACACTGCAATTATATTACATGACAGGGGCCAGAAGGTAGAAAATCTGGATGAGGAATTGCGACGGTCAGCATTGCACCTTCTCTGTTATTACATTACGGAACATTGATTTGTTGGATTGCCAAATAGATTTCTTAATTCAAGCCAGCAGGAATTCATCAAACAATTTTTTGGCCTGTGTTTTTGCCTCTGGATTCATAGCTTGAATAGTCCATCAGCAGACACATCCATTCCAAAGATCTACTTGTGAGCATCAGGATTAAATATAATAAAGATCCTTCAAAATATTTCTCACCTACAGCATATTTTGCTGTACTAAAAGCCCAAGGTAGCACAGTATATTATTGGATTAATAATGTATCATTAATAATTATTAATATATATTAATTCTAAGCATTTATTGGAATTATATTTTCATGCGTCTCTTTAATGCGAAGAACCAAGGAGAGATAAGGAAAATTTTACTTTTAAGTTCGAGTTGTTAAGATCTGAAATGTCTGTTGATAGGGGATTCGATAGAATCTCATTTAACATTAACTCTCAGAAATTATTTGTATAAATGCATGAAAAGAAAAAAAATACATTGCCACATGGTAGCAGCAAGGGTTCAGTGGCATTTAGGGCTATTTGTGTATCGTTAAAAAGGGTACTAGTCTCAGACATAAGATGAGTGATGAGATACAATGATGAGAATTATATTCTGCATTCTCTATCTTCCCCTTTGCTCTATCTATTATACTTGAGTTTGAACTGACTGTATTCATGTATAGTACATCTGATCTGTTTGGATTATATGCAAAAAAAACACTTTTCAATGTGTCTCGGTACACTTTAGTTTACTGTAGAGATACAGCATGGAAACAGGCCCTTCGACCCGCCGAGTTCGTGCCGACCAGCGATTACGCCGTAGTGTAGCACTATCCTACACACCTGGTACAATTTACAATTTTATACTGAAGCCAATTAACCTACAAACCTGTATACCTTTAGAGTGTGGAAGGAAACTAGAGCACCTGGAGGAAACACATACGGTCACAGAGAGAACATACAAACAAAGACAGCACCCAAAGTCAGGATCGAACCCGGGTCTCTAAGGTTGCGACTGCACCACTGTGCCGTCCCTGACATGACAATAATCAACCTAAACCTAAAGAGGGGAGAGATGTAAGAAGAACCTTAGGGACAATATTTGCACTCAGAGGATAAAAACAACATTTTCTTTCACTGTGGAATACGATACGATAAAACTCTATTCATCCCCAGAGGGAAATTGGTCTCCCGACAGTCATAACACACAAGGTACACAAAAACTTGAAATTAAAAGCGATAACAAAAAAAAAACACAAGTGACTGTGGGCTGGCTGCTGTGTGCACAGCACTTTCACTCGAACAAATGAACAAATAAACAAACAAACACAGACATATCCCCTGGGCAGAGGATTCTAAGCTAGAGTGCCCCCCCTCCCCTCCCCCACACCGGGACCCCCTTTGTTCTCCCACCGTCCCTCACAGCAGTCCCCCCACGCCGGCTCCTCCATTGTTCTTCACGGTGGTCCCCTCACGCCGGGTCCCCACCGCTGCCGAGGCTCCCATTGCCGCTGAGGCCTACATCGCCCCCAAGAATCCAGATCATAATCCAGAATAAGGGGTTACCATTAGAAACTGAAATGAGGAGGAACTTTTATCTCACAGAGTCCAGAATCTTTGGTTCCCTCTACCTCAAGGTACATCGGTGTCTGAAACATTAAATATATTTTACATCATGATTGATCTAAGGGAACTCAAGTCATAGCAGAGACCATGATTTCATTGGTTTGAGTGGCTTCATGGACTATTCCAGCTGCCATTTGGGCCATTATGGACTCAACCCTTCCTGAGGTTATCTGCTTCCAGCCCTTTGTTCCGGCCTTTGTTCTCTTTTTCAGTCTGAAGAAATGACCCGAAACATCACCTATTCCTTTTCTCCAGAGATGCTGCTTGACCCGCTGAGTTACTCCAGCATTTATTTGTCTATCTTTGTGTAAACCAGCATCTGCAGTTCCTTCTTATCCATTTCCTATGTTTTGATGTTCAATGTCATTCTGTGTCTGGAATGAGCTGTTGGAAGAAGCTCTGGACACGGATACAATTATGGATTTTAAACAAATGGCTAAGAAGGGTTTGGAGGGATATGGGCCATATTTCGGCATATTGAACTCGCTCAGATAGGTACCTTAGTCAGCATGAATAAAATGGTCCAAATGGCCTCTTTCCATATTATATAACTCTATGAATCCAAGATCACAATGGTTTTAATGCCACATTTCTGAGAAAAGTTCTTGCATTTGGCGATCAAACAACTAATTTCTTTAGGTTTTGTGCAATGTTTGATGAGGCAATTCAACTCTATAAAGGCCGCTGCAGTGGGGAGCGGGAATACAATCAAAGTTTAATTAAAATTGAAGAAGGTTTGCTTGGCTCTGTCACTCAATCAGCTGAAAGTCTGTTTTTATTAAAATACAATTTAAACTAGTGATTAAAATATTTATACAAGCTTGGTGCATCTGTATTGTGGCACATTTGTGGGAATCATTGACTTACATGGAAGCAAGAAAAACAGATTGCAATGTTCTTAAAATGATAGTTAATTTGCAAAATTAGATTTTGTACCTCCTTTCGAAACCTTGCCAATAATTATAGACCTATAGTGGTAAAGGGGTAAAATGATGGATGTTAAGACTACTACCATAAACAATCTTCAAAACTTATTGGTGGAGGTAATTGTTAGAGGTGGTGCTGTGAAGTAAAATATAGATACTGTTCTTTAGAATGATATACTATGATAAATGGTTTAATGGACCATAAAAAGCAGATGAAGATTTATTTGCTTCGGATATTAAGGCACACCTTTGGCAGTGCTTCAGGTGCCGAAAGTTAAGAATGTTTATTGTCATAAGTACTGGCAAAGAAACTATGAAATTAGACAATAGACACTAGGCAATAGCCATAAGTGCAGGAGTAGGCCATTCGGCGCTTTGAGCCAGCACCGCCATTCAATGTGATCATGGCTGATCATCCCCAATCAGTACCCTGTTCCTGCCTTCGCCCCATATCCCCTGACTCCGCTATCTTTAAGAGCCCTATCTAGCCCTCAAGGCAGAGAATTCCACACTCACAACTCTCTGTGAGAAAAAGTGTTTCCTCGTATCCGTTCTAAATGGCTTACCCCTTATTTTTACATTCAGTAACTTAACAGGCCCATAAATGCAAAACACACAGGTAATATAAAGAATATATTATAATATTATATAATTATTATAATTGCATATAGTTGTATATATTTTTTGATTTATAATATTTTTTTTTAATTCAATAAATTATTCTGTAGTACTACTGCAAAAATAAACTAACTCCGCAGTGAAACCAAAGACAGTCCATGGAAGTTTATGGTTGCTGAGGTTAGTGTTGTGTGGGGATCAAGAGCCTGATGGCCCAGACAGAGGCCCAGGAGCCGTTGGAGCAAGAGGAGGAGTCTCCGGGCAGTGAGTTTAAAAATCGAACTATGGGCTTTACTCCACAGAGGCCCAGGAGCCATTGGAGCAAGAGGAGGAGGAGGACCCAATCTGTAACGTTCCACACAAGTGTTCTGGTGGAAGCCGCTGATTGGTAGAAGTGGACTGGAGGAAGCAGCTGATTGGGTGCAACCCCTAGTTTGCATTAAAGGTACAGTGAGTTAAAGGTACAGTGAGCAAAGGGTTCAGTGAGCTAAGGGTTCAGTGAGCAAAGGGTTCAGTGAGCAAAGGATTCAATGAGCAAAGGGTTCAGTAAGCTAAGGGTTCAGTGAGCTTAGGGTTCAGTGAGCTAAGGGTTCAGTGTGCTAAGTGTACAGTGCTTTTTAGTAAAGGTTAGTTTAAAGGATTAAGATTTTTATAGTGTGAGTGAGTTGATTTTATTTGGGGGCAAGCCATGTCATTTGAGATTGGCCCCATGGTTTGCTCATCCTGCAACATGTAGGAGATCAGGGATATGGTCGGTGTCCCTGGTGACTACGTTTGCAGGAAGTGTGTCCAGCTGCAGCTCCTGGCAGACCGCATTGAACGATTGGAGCCTCGGTTGGATTCATACTGGAGCATCCACGATGCTAAGAAACTCGTGAATAGCACGTACAGTGAGTTGGTCACACCGCAGGTTAAGCGGCCAGAAAGGGAACGGGTGGCCATTAGCCAGCGTAGCAGTAGGCAGGTGGTGCAAGACCTGCGGTCATCTCCCTCTTAAACAGATATACCATTTTGGATACTGTTGGGGGAGATGGCTCATCAGGGGAAGGCAGCAGCAGCCAAGTTCATGGCACCATGGGTGGCTCTGCGGCACAGGAGGGGAGAAAAAAGAGTGGAAGGGCTATAGTAATAGGGGATTCAATTGTAAGGGGAATAGATAGGCGTTTCTGCGGCCGCAAACGAGACTCCAGGATGGTATGTTGCCTCCCTGGTGCAAGGGTCAGGGATGTCACTGAACGGCTGCAGAATATTCTGGAGGGGGAGGGTGAACAGTTAGCTGTCATGGTGCACATTGGCATCAACTATATAGGTAAAAAACGGGATGAGGTCCTACAAGGTGAGTTTAGGGAGTTAGGAGATAAACTTAAAAGTAGGACCTCAAAGGTAATAATCTCTGGACTACTACCAGTGCCATGTGCTAGTCAGAGTAGAAATAGGAGGATATTGCAGATGAATACGTGACTTGAAAAATGGTGCAAGGGGGAGGGATTCAAATTTCTCGGGCATTGGAACCAGTTCTGGGGGAGGTGGGACCAGTACAAACAGGACGGTCTGCACCTGGGCTGGAAGGGAACCAATGTCCTTGGGGGAGTGTTTGCTAGTGCTGTCAGGGAGGATTTAAACTAATGTGGCAGGGGGGTGGGAGCATGAGCAGAGAGACAGAGGGATGTAAAATGAGGGTAGAAGCAATAGGTAGCAAGGTGAAAAGTAAAAGTGGCAGGCAGAAAAATCCAGGGCAAAAATCAAAAAGGGCCACTTTTCAACATAATTGTATAAGGGGTAAGAGTGTTGTAAAAACAAGCCTGAAGGCTTTGTGTCTCAATGCAAGGAGCATTCGTAATAAGGTGCATGAGTTGAATGTGCAGATAGTTATTAATGAATATGATATAGTTGGGATCACAGAGACATGGCTCCAGGGTGACCAAGGCTGGGAGCTGAACATCCAGGGATATTCAAAATTCAGGAGGGATAGACAGGAAGGAAAAGGAGGTGGAGTAGCATTGCTGGTTAGAGAGGAGATTAACACAATAGAAAGTAAGAACATTAGCTTGGAGGATGTGGAATCGATATGGATAGGGCTGTGAAACACTAAGGGGCAGAAAACGCTAGTGGGAGTTGTGTACAGGCCACCTAACAGTAGTAGTGGAGTTGGGGATGGCATCAAACATGAAATTAGAAATGCGTGCAACAAAGGTAAAACAGTTATAATGGGTGACTTCAATCTACATCTAGATTGGGTGAATCAAATTGGCAGGGGTGCTGAGGAAGAGGATTTCTTGGAATGTATGCGGGATAGTTTTATAAACCAACATGTAGAGGAACCAACGAGAGAGCAGGCTATTCTAGACTGGGTATTGAGTAATGAGGAAGGAGAAAGAAATTAGGAAGGCTAAAAGAAGATATGAGGTTGCTTTGGCAAGAAAGGTGAAAGTAAATCCAAAGGGTTTCTACAGCTATATTAATAGCAAAAGGATAACGAGGGATAAAATTGGACCATTAGAGAGACAGAATGGACAGCTATCTGCAGAGCCAAAAGAGATGGGGGAGATATTGAACAATTTATTTTCTTCGGTATTCACCAAGGAGAAGGATATTGAACTATGTGAAGTAAGGAAAAAAAATAGAGTAGCTATGGAAACTATGAGATTCAAAGAGGAGGAAGTACTGACACTTTTGAAAAATATAAAAGTGGATAAATCTCCAGGTCCTGACAGGATATTCCCTAGGACATTGAGGGAAGTTAGTGTAGAAATAGCAGGAGCTATGACAGAAATATTTCAACTGTCATTAGAAACGGGAATAGTGCCGGAGGATTGGCGTACTGCGCATGTTGTTCCATTGTTTAAAAAGGGTTCAAAGAATAAACCTAGCAATTATAGACCTGTTAGTTTGACGTCAGTGGTGGGTAAATTAATAGAAAGGATACTTAGAGATAATATATATAAGCATCTGGATAAACAGGGTCTGATCAGGAACAGTCAACATGGATTTGTGCCTGGAAGGTCATGTTTGACAAACCTTCTTGAATTTTTTGAAGCGGTTACTAGGGAAATTGATGAGGGTAAAGCAGTGGATGTTGTCTATATGGATTTCAGTAAGGCCTTTGACAAGGTTACCCATGGAAGGTTGGTTAAGAAGGTTCAATCTTTGGGTGTTAATGGCGGAGTAGCAAGATGGATTCAACAGTGGCTGAAGGGGAAATGTCAGAGAGTAATGGTGGATGGCTGTTTGTCAGGTTGGAAGCCGGTGACCAGTGGGGTGCCTCAGGGATCTGTGTTGAGTCCACTGTTGTTTGCCATGTACATCAATGATCTGGATGATGGGGTGGAAAAATGGATAAGTAAGTATGCAGATGATACTAAGATAGGTGGTGTTGTGGATAATGAAGTAGATTTTCAAAGTCTACAGAGAGATTTGGGCCATATGGAAAAGTGGGCTGAAAGATGGCAGATGGAGTTTAATGCTGATAAGTGTGAAGTGCTACATCTTGGCAGGACAAATCAAAATAGGACGTACATGGTAAATGGTAGGGAATTGAGGAATGTTGTGGAACAGAGAGATCTAGGAATAACTGTGCATAGTTCCCTGAAGGTGGAATCGCATGTAGATGGGGTGGTAAAGAAAGCCTTTGGTGTGCTGGGCTTTATAAATCAGAGCATTGAATATAGGAGCAGGGAAGTAATGTTAAAATTGTACAAGGCATTGGTAAGACCAATTCTGGAGTATGGTGTACAATTTTGGTCGCCTAATTATAGGAAGGATGTCAACAAAATAGAGAGAGTACAGAGGAGATTTACTAGAATGTTGCCTGGGATCCAGCAACTATGTTACAGAGAAAGGTTGAACAAGTTAGGTCTTTATTCTTTGGAGCGCAGAAGGTTAAGGGGGGACTTGATTGAGGTCTTTAAAATGATGAAAGGGATAGACAGAGTTGACGTGGATAAGCTTTTTCCCATTAAGGGTAGGGAAGATTCAAACAAGAGGGCATGACATGCGAATTAAGGGACGGAAGTTTAGGGGTAACGTGAGGGGGAACTTCTTTACTCAGAGGGTGGTGGCTGTGTGGAATGAGCTTCCAGCAGAAGTGGTGGAGGCAGGATCGATTTTAACATTTAAAAGTAAAGTGGATAGGTATATGGATGGGAAGGAAATGGAGGGGTATGGTCTGAGTGCAGGTAGATGGGACCAGGGGAAAACAAATGATCAGCACGGACTGGAAGGGCCGAGAGGGCCTGTTTCCATGCTGTAATTGTTATATGGTGTTATGTTATATGGTGTTAGTTAGCAGTCTTGTTGTGCGTGGCCCCTTGGGCAAGAGTGACCATAATATGGTTGAGTTCTTCATTAGGATGGAGAGTGACACAGTTAATTCAGAAACAAGGGTTCTGAACTTAAAGAAAGGTAACTTTGAGGGTATGAGACGTGAATTGGCCAAGATAGACTGGCAAGTGATTCTTAAAGGGTTGATGGTGGATATGCAATGGAAGGCATTTAAAGACTGCATGGATGAACTACAACAATTGTTCATCCCACTTTGGCAACAGAATAAATCAGGGAAGGTAGTGCATCCGTGGATAACAATGGAAATCAGAGATAGTATCAAAACAAAAGATGAAGCTTACAAATTAGCCAGAAAAAGCAGACTATCAGAGGACTGGGAGAAATTCAGAGTCCAGCAGAGGAGGACAAAGGGCTTAATTAGGGAAAGGGAAAATAGATTATGAAAGAAAACTGGCAGGGAACATAAAAACTGACTGCCAATGTTTTTATAGATATGTGAAGAGAAAAAGGTTAGTTAAAACAAATGTAGGTCCCTTGCAGTCAGAAACTGGTGAATTGATCATGGGGAACAAGGACATGGCAGACCAATTTAATAACTACTTTGGTTCTGTCTTCACTAAGGAAGACATAAATAATCTGCCAGAAATAGCAGGGGACCGGGGGTCAAATGAGATGGAGGAACTGAGTGAAATCCAGGTTAGCCGGGAAGTGGTATTAGGTAAATTGAATGGATTAAAGGCCAATAAATCCCCAGGGCCAGATAGGCTGCATCCCAGAGTACTTAAGGAAGTAGCCCCAGAAATAGTGGATGCATTAGTGATAATTTTTCAAAACTCTTTAGATTCTGGAGTAGTTCTTGAGGATTGGAGGGTAGCTAATGTAACCCCACTTTTTGAAAAGGGAGGGAGAGAGAAAACGGGGAATTACAGACCAGTTAGTCTAACATCGGTAGTGGGGAAAATGCTAGAGTCAATTATTAAAGATGGGATAGCAGCACATTTGGAAAGTGGTGAAATCATTGGACAAAGTCAGCATGGATTTATGAAAGGTAAATCATGTCTGACGAATTTTTATAGAATTTTTCGAGGATGTAACTAGTAGAGTGGATAAGGGAGAACCAGTGGATGTGTTGTATCTGGACTTTCAGAAAGTTTTCGACAAGGTCCCACATAAGAGATTAGTATACAAACTTAAAGCACACGGTATTGGGGGTTCAGTATTGATGTGGATAGAGAACTGGCTGGCAGACAGGAAGCAAAGAGTAGGAGTAAATGGGTCATTTTCAGAATGGCAGGCAGTGACTAGTGGGGTACCGCAAGGCTCAGTGCTGGGACCCCAGCTATTTACAATATATATTAATGATCTGGATGAGGGAATTGAATGCAACATCTCCAAGTTTGCGGATGACACGAAGCTGGGGGGCAGTGTTAGCTGTGAGGAGGATGCTAGGAGGCTGCAAGGTGACTTGGATAGGTTGGGTGAGTGGGCAAATGCATGGCAGATGCAGTATAATGTGGATAAATGTGAGGTTATCCACTTTGGTGGCAAAAACCGGAGGGTAGTCTGTTATCTGAATGGTGACCGATTAGGAAAAGAGGAGATGCAACGAGACCTGGGTGTCATGGGACACCAGTCTTTGAAAGCAGGCATGCAGGTGCAGCAGGCAGTGAAGAAAGTGAATGGTATGTTGGCATTCATAGCAAAAGGATTTGAGTACAAGAGCAGGGAGGTTCTACTGCAGTTGTACAGGTTCTTGTTGAGGTCACACCTGGAGTATTGCGTACAGTTTTGGTCTCCTAATCTGAGGAAAGACATTCTTGCCATAGAGGGAGTACAGAGAAGATTCACCAGACTGATTCCTGGGATGGCAGGACTTCCATATGAAGAAAGACTGGATAGACTCGGCTTGTACTCGCTTTAGAAGATTGAGGGGGGATCTTATAGAGACTTACAAAATTCTTAAGGGATTGGACAGGCTAGATGCAGGAAGATTGTTCCCGATGTTGGGGAACTCCAGAACAAGGGGTCACAGTTTAAGGATAAGGGGGAAGTCTTTTAGGACCGAGATGAGAAAATAATTTTTCACTCAGAGAGTGGTGAATATGTGGAATTCTTTGCCACAGAAGGTAGTTGAGGCCAGTTCATTGGCTATATTTAAGAGGGAGTTAGATGTGGCCCTTGTGGCTAAAGGGATCAGGAGGTATGGAGAGAAGGCAGGTACAGGATACTGAGTTGGATGATCAGCCATGATCATATTGAAGGATGGTGCAGGCTCGAAGGGCCGAATGGCCTACTCCTGCACCTAATTTCTATGTTTCTATGTTTCTATGATGGAAGAAGCTGGTCTTGAACCTGGTAGTCATGGTTTTCAGATTCCTTTACCACCTTTCCGCTCGCAACAGCAAGATGAGAGCATGGCCAGTGTGGTGTGGGTCTTTGATGATGTTGGCTGCCTTTATGAGGTAGCATTTCCTATAGATCCGTTTGATGGTGGGGAGGCCAGTACCTGTGATGGACCAGGCAGTTTCTACTACTCTCTGTAATCTTCTGCTCGCTGATATTCATAATTCATAGGAGCAGAATTAGGTCATTCGACCCATCGAGTCTACTCCGCCTTTAATTCATGGCTGACCTATCATTATCTCTCAACCCCATTCTCCTGCCTTCTCCTCATAACCCCTTTACTAATCACTCTCCGCCTTAAAAATGTCCGTTGACTTGGGTAGAAAGGAACTGAAGATGCCAATTTACTCCGAAGATAGACACAAATTGCTGGAGTAACTCAGCGGGACAGGTAGCTTCTCTGGAACAAAGGAATGAATGATGTTTTGGGTCAAGACCCTTCTTCAGACATCCATTAATGGCCACAGCTGTTTGTGGCAATGAATTCCACAGATTCGCCACCCTCTGATAAAGAAATTCCTCCTCATCTTCTTTCTAATGATACGTCTTTTTATTCTGAGGCTATGCTCTCTGGTCCTAGACTCTCCCACTAGTAGAAACATCCTCTTCACATTCACTCTGTCCAGGTCTTTCACTATCAGTAAGTTTCAATGAGGTGTCCCTTCATCCTTCTAAACTCCAGCGAGTACAGGCCCAGTGTTGTCAAATGTTCATCATTTGTTAACCCAATCATTCCCAATATTCTCATAAACCTCCTTTCTCCTTTATATTCTCTTATATTCTCTTATTTGTTAGTTTAGTTTGGAGGTACAGTGCGGAAAACATCCCATCCACCCACTGAGTCCGCTCCGACTAGTGATCCCCGCACACTAACCCTATCCTACAAACAAGTGGAGTTGAGTATAGGAGCAACGAGGTTCCTCTGCAGTTGTACAGGGCCCTAGTGAGAGGGCCCCACACTTGGAGTATTGTGTGCAGTTTTGTTCTCCAAATTTGAGGAGGCACATTCTTGTTTTACTTCGGAGTCACGTGAGTGACTACGTGAATAGAAGCCCGTACAGCCGTTGGTGCGTCATGACGTCAGACGCTGGTGCAGTCGGGCGGTTGGAGCAGCAGCGCTCCTCCGAGCGGTAAGTTTAAACCGCGGGTTATACGAAAGGCTGGAGATTTAGCGGGTGCAGCGGCATCTAAGGAGCGAGGGAGATTGGCGACGTTGCGGGTCGAGACCCTTCTTCAGACTTCACCCTCGATTCTCCAGCATTTGCAGTTTGTTAACAAAGTTCAAACAGGTAAGGTTTTTTAAAAAACTTTTACCGCATGTCCTTTTCCGCGACAGTTTGGGTAGAGAAGGTTGCAGAAAGGGAAGAAGGTGTCGGCGAGGCGCTCCGGGGGTAGAAAGGAGAGTGACCAGGAGAGTGTTGAGGATGGAGGCCCGTCTGGTACACCTGGTCCGGTGCTGGCTACACAGCCTGTGGTTGCGGACCCACTGCCGGGGGGCAGTGGAGGCTTGTCAGTAGGGGGAAGGCCGCTGGCAAGTCTCTGTGGCCCGTAAATGAGTCGGGCCTGGAGGTTATACCCTCCATAGGAGAGTCCGTTTGCTCACGGCTCTCCCACGTCGAGATTCTATTTCAAAAGAATGCTCGACAGGGACCAGCTCCGTGGGGAGGAGTGGTGCCCAAGCCAGGCTGATGGAGAGCTTGTGCTAGCAGCACCTGTTTCAGGGCTGCAGAACTATCCTGCCTGTGAGGAGGATGTTCTATCAGGGCTTTTTGCTGGGGGAGAGCAGTAAAGGTGTTCGGTTGGAGGTAATTCCGAACATTGCTGGGAAGTTTGCTGAGTGTAGAGAGGCAGGAAAGGCGATTGATGTAGAATTGGCTGAAGCCATTCAGTATATGCTCTCCCACCAGTTACAGGAGCTAGCTATGGATGAAGTAGCAAAAAACTATAAACTCCTGTTAATTGTGATCTCCTGAAGGTACCGGTGGTTAATCACCAAATTTGGTCATAGATGGGTTTGCCTGCTAGGGCCCAGGAGATGAAGTTTTAAAAAGTGCTTAAACTGTTGTCAGCAGGTATTACAGCTGTGGTGAAAGTTATTGATACAAATGATATGGTTGAAGCACAGCAGGATGAACTGGAACTCCTTTGTAATGCATTTTGAAACCAGTGTACCACCACGAAATCTGTTGTTTGGTGGTAACCTTGCAAAAAGGGTCAAAGACTGTTATGAGGTTGTTATAACCATGGCCCTCATTAAGCCAGCTGGAAGCAAGGCAAAAAAGGTTCTCTACAAGAAGTCGAGGACAACAAGGCCGCAAGGAAAGATGCTGGTAAGGAATATACCATTGACAGAAGATGAATTAACTGATGTTCCTGTTCAAATTGGGGAAGGTAAAAATTGTTTCTCAAACAATGGCAGCAGTTGACATCAGATTTGTTCATACTTAGTGTATTGAAGGGGTGAAAAATTGGATTTTACTATAAGGACAGTCTAAACCTAGTCAACATTTTCCTAGTCGTAAACTTATTTTCAGATGAGGAAAATGTGCTTATTCAAGCAGATTCAGTCGTTACGTAAGAAGGGGTAATTGAGCCTTCTGTATATCAAAGTCAACAATTTCTGTCAAGTATATTTCCCAGATCTAAAAAGACTGAGGGATGTAGAATTATTCTGGGCTTATCCAATTTGAACAAAATTTGTTTGTTATAGGCATTTCAAAATGGAGACCTTTACCACGGGCAAACATCTAGTGTCCAAAGGGTATTATATGGCAACCGTTGATTAAAGAATGCGTATTACACAGTGTCTATTCATGGTCATGATAGAAGATATTTGAAATTTATTTGGATGACTGAGCTGTGGCAATTCAGGACATTGCCGAATGGATTAACTTCAGCTCCTAGATTATTTACTAAATTGGTAAAACCTGTGTTAGCATTACTTAGAGCTTAGGGGCATGTGGTAATGGCCTATTTAGATGATATTCTGATAGTTGGAAAGACTCATGCTGAAACTCAATCATCAGTTTCAGTTGTTAAAATCACTTTTGAACAAATGGGATTTGTTATTCACCCAGATAAAATCTAAATTATCACCAGTCCAAATTATTGATTATCTGGGATTTACCATTAATTCCAATCACATGTTGGTAACTTTGCCCAGGGCTAAATTGAATCAGTTAATTGAGGACTGTGTTAAGCTCGTTGGAGAACAACGGCCTTCGATTAGACAAGTAGCCAGCTTTATTGGGAAGTTGTTGCAGCCTTTCCAGCTGTGCAGTATGGTCCTCTGCATTATCAACAATTACAACTATCAAAGGAACAGGCACTGAGAATACAAAGGGGCCATTTTTGATAGGCCTATGCCGTTGTCAGCTGGGGCGATTGCTGACATACAATGGTGGATAGTACATGTTTCAAAATTTTAAGGAAGGTTTTGGTGGAATCACCGTCACTGATATTACAGACTGATGTAAGTGCACTGGGTTGGGGTGCAACAGATATGTCTTCTAGTTGTGGAGGCGGATGGAATATGGATGATGAGACATCGCTTCCTCAATTAAGAGGGATTAATTATTTAGAGTTGTTGGGCACCTGGTATGGGCTCAAAGCTTATTGTTCTACAAGGAGGGATATGCATGTGCAGGTCAGATTGACAACACCACAGCAGTGGCATATGTTAACCACATGGGTGGAGTTAAGTCACAGTCTTGTGATAGACTGGCTAACCAGATTTGGAGCTGGTGTATTGACCAAAATATCTGGCTTTCAGCACTTTATTTGCCAGGAAGAGGTCACGTCAGTTTAATGACAACATTGAATGGATGTTAAATCAGGATGTATTTAACCAAATGATTGATCAGTATGCATTGCCAGATATTGACTTGTTTGCATCTCAATTAAATCATCAGTTACCTAGATATGTTTCATGGTAACCAGATCCTGGGGCAGTAGCAGTGGATGCATTTTCGCTGCATTGGGGAGGAATGTTTGTGTATGTATTTTCTCAATTCTGTCTCATCAGCAGATGTTTGCAAAAGATCAAGGAGGACTCCGCTTCAGGGGTATTGGTAGTGTCAGGTTGGCCTACACGGCATGGTTTCCCGTTGTATTACAAATGGCTAGGGAGCCTTACATGCTTATGCCCAAGAATAAAAATCTACTGGTAAATCCAGTCACTGGGGATCAACATCCTTTATAGGATCGTATTGATCTGTTAATTGCAGATTTTAAGGAGGCCATACCTGGGGAGAGGACTGTTTCATCGGACGGTGGATGTTCTCACGTCGACCTGCAGGGATAGTACACAGCAGCAATATATCACCTATATAAGCAAGTGGGAGCAATTCTGCCTACAGCAGGATGTTGTATATCACACTGCAGGGATCACGGATGTATTGGAGTTTGTCAACTCTTTAATTGACCGAAAAAATTAAGTTACAGTGCGATTAATTCAGCCAGAAGTGCTCTGTCTTATTTATCTATGAATGCAGAATTGCATACAGTAGGGACATCCGTTAGTTTCACAATTCATGAAGGGAGTTTTCAATTTAATCCTCCTAAACCCAGGTATGCTGGTATTTGGAATTTGAGTGAAGTTTTTATGGCTCGTCGCCAGTGGGCTCCTGTTACAAGCCTATCAGTAGCCAAATTAATCTATGAAGGTGGTCATGCTTATGGCGTTGGTTTCAGCTCAACGTGTATAAATGTTGCAAAAGCTACGGCTAGATAGAATGCATGTGTCGGCTGATGCCATTATATTTTATGTCTATGATTTGCTTAAACATAATAAAAGAGGCATGACAGGATGTAAGATTGTGTTTTTCAGCATACTCCGCAGATGATCGCTTCTGTATAGTCTCACATTTATCTCGTTACATTGAGATTACTAAATCTCTGAGAGAAACAGAGTTGGTTTGTTTATTAGTCACAAAAAAACCACACAGTAAGGTGTCGGTGCAAACGATTTCAAGGTCCTCGCGGCCGCAGGATGGTTTCAGTGAGCTAATTTCAGAGGTTTTATCACAAGCCGATTTCAAGGTTCGGGGTGTTTGCTGATTCTGGTGTCAGTACTGTTACATTTTTTCCCCTGAGTTAGAGGGGTTTGTTATGATTTGTTTGTACATAAACTGTTATTCCATTTAACAAATGTATTACTGATGCATGATTGATTGTTAACGACTTTTGAGTCAATCCAGGCAGTGTGAACGTCGGATTTGAGTCTGCGGCGTGAATTCACAGTGCTTTGAACTCTTCACGTAGTCACTCACGTGACTCCGAAGTAAAATAGTAAGATTAAACGAGAACTTACCAGTTTGAAGTTTTGATCTTTATTTTATGAGGAGTCGAGTTGAGGGACTATGTGCCCTCCGCTCCCACCCTCATAGATCTGATCTGGTAGTTCTAGTTTTATCATCTTACCGTTGTACTTCGGTCATTGTTAGCTGTGAATTCATTCCGCTGCTTTGAAGATTGACGCACCAACGGCTGTACGGGCTTCTATTCACGTAGTCCCTCAACTCGACTCCTCATAAAATAAAGATCAAACTTCAAACTGGTAAGTTCTCGTTTAATCTTACTATTAATGAGGGAGTGCAGCGTAGGGACTGTCATATGTTGATAGAATGGAGTGACTGGGCTTGTATACACTGGAATTTAGAAGGATGAGAGGGGATCTTATTGAAACATATAAGATTATTAAGGGATTGGACACGCTAGAGGCAGGGAACATGTTCCCGATGTTGGGGCCGTTCAGAACCAGGGGCCACAGTTTAAGAATAAGGGGTAAGCCGTTTTGAACTGAGATGAGGAAAAACTTTTTCACCCAGAGAATCTGTGAAAATGTGAATCTGTGGAATTCTCTGCCTTAGAAGGCAGTGGAGGCCAATTCTCTGGATGCTTTCAAGAAATAGTTAGATAGAGCTCCTAAAGATAGCGGATTCAAGGGATATGGAGAGAAGACAGGAACGGGGTTACTGATTGTGGATGATCAGCCATGATCATGAGTGAATGGCTGTGCTGGCTCGAAGGGCCGAATGGCCTACTCCTGCACCCATTGTCTATTGTCTGCACACACTAGGGACAATTTTACAATTATACCAAGTTAATTAGCCAACAAACCTGCACGTCTTTAGAATGTGGGAGGAAATTGGAGATCCTGGAGAAAACCCATGCAGTCACAGGGAAAACATACAAACTACGTGATGAAAAGCACACATAGTTAGAATCAAACCCGGGTCTCTGGCGCTGTAAGACAGCAACTTTGCCGCTGTGCCACCGTACCGCCCCTTACATTTTATAGAAATATTTTTTAGATTCCTCTGTGAACCTAACAATGAGTTGGAAATTTCTTTGGATGCTCGTTGAAAAGAAATTCCAAATTTACCATCTGTCATTTCCTGCAAGTTTTCAGTCTGTACTCTGAGTCTGACATGACCAAATGTATCGCCTGGTGAGAAGGTACGTGGGCTAATTGCATGTGACGGGTGAAGGGATCTCACCTACACAACCTGTGAGAAGGTCTGAGGAGATGCCGGCAGTGTTCCCCATTGAGTTTAATTGAAGCCTATTCCGTGGCTCAATAACTAAAAGAGCTTTCTTCAAAATCCTTTCTTAAAAAGTTTGTAAATGGTTGTTGACTTTAAGTCTTAAGGAAGTTTTGAAGTGTTGTCACTGCTTCTGAACACTGCTGACTTAATGGATATGAATTTCCTGGCAGGCTGCGTCGGGTGGCAGAATCTGCGGGGGCCAAGTCAATGGGTATTTTTAAGGCAAAGATTGATAGTTTCTTGATTAGTATGGGTGTCAGGGGTTATGGGGAGAAGGCAGTAGATTGGGGATGAGAGGAAAAGATAGATCGGCCATGATTGAAAGGTGGAGTAGATTTGACGGGCCAAATGGCCTAATTCTGCTCCTATCACTTATGAATAAGCTGTCTGCGAGCCGCGTGCATACCTCAACAGCAGGCTTAGCTCGCCCGCTGCGGATCTGGGAACCGGCCTGGAGATGTCCGAAGCTCGTCTCCTGCTCAACCCTGAAGACCGGAAACGGATGTGGAGACTGCAACAGTGGCAGACACTGGACATTGGACCGTTTTCAAGATGGCGACAGAGGAGAGGATCGGTGCTGCCAGAACAACGGGCCTTTAAGGCCAAGATAAGAATGCACTCTTAAGAACTTTGAAACTCTGTTGGCGCTAGACACATGGTGACTCTTTGTGTACTGTCTTGGTGAGGTCTACTCTTCACTATAATCATTGCACTTTTGTACTTATCTATGATTATGCTTATCTATTGTATGATTTTATTGGATTGTCAGCAAAATAAAGAATTTCACGTACATAGGTCCATGTGACAATAAATTATCATAATCATTATATCTCAGAAACATTCAGTTAATATTCACAATGTCTTTTAAAGGATTAAAGTTGATGCAGTTAGTAGTTAATGTTGGCCATTAATACGGGGGGTGAATGAATGGGAACTGGTGCGTGTTGGATTATGGTGTTGCTGAGTTGTGTATGGCCTTGTTGTTTGATGGGTGGGATGGCTGATCGTATTGTCGAAACATTTAAGTCATATCAACACATCAGTGTGTGGACTGAGGCTTCAGTGCCCAATTAGCTGTGGCAGAAGTGGAGTTGGATGGGGTTAGGAAGTTAGAAATGGATGGTCTTTGTGATGGTGCTTCTCATCTTGGGGTCAAACGCGGCACCAAGGTTGTAACCGGCCTGGTTGTGTTTCAGTTAGCAGCCTGGGAGTGGGATTGTATCGATAGCCATGGAATAAAATTTGTGGTTGGTTTTTCCCATGTTTATTGGTGACATTTGGAGGAGATCCAGGGACTGATAAAACATGTTGTTACTTAAAAACTTAATTTGTATGTATGTTTGTGTATATATATATATCTGACTATTCTTTCTCGTCTATTATATTGTTTACAATTCTGTTGTAAATTAAGAATTTAATTGTTCTGTTTGGGACATATGACAAAACACTCTTGACTCTTATTCTGCTATTCACTGATGATTGATCTGATTCTTTGGTTGGGGTTTAGGTTTACTGTTGTCGCGTGTAACAAGGTACAGTGAAAAGCTATCCAAATAGATGAGATAAACCACACTTAGATAAAATCAGTTCAAGCTCAAATACAGTAGGTGGAGTTGGATGGGGTTAGGAAGTTAGAAATGGATGGTCTTAGGGGAAGATACAGAGTGTCCTTTGTGGCCACCAATGTAGGGCATGCCTAAAACCTTTGATTCTCCTAGACTTCAAAACTCCAACTCATCCCTGAATATACTTCATGATTCAGCATCTGTCCACAAGACACTGTGTTACAGTCACATTCCTTTGAGAGAATGACATTGCAGTTCAAAGGGACCATGCGCACAAGTCACCGAAACCCAACAACAAGCAATTAGAAACATGTTAGTTTTGATTGAAAGTAAAAGCAGGGAACAGGACCTTCAGCCCACCAAGTCCACAACTATCGATCGCCTGTTCACACCAGTTCTATGTAACCTTCACATCTACCCCCTACACACCTAGGGGCAATTTACAGAAGTCAATTATCCTCCAAACCCCCACATTATTGGAGAGTTGGAGGAAACTGGAGCACCCGGAGAAAACCCACATGGTCAAAGGAGAATGTTCAAAATCTCAAAAACAGACACCACTCATGGTCAGGATCAAACCCGTGTCTCTGGCGCTGTAGGGCAATGACTCCGCCATTCGCATCCTAAATTTAAAAAAAAGCAGATGAATATTGTCAGTGGTGAGAGGGCACTTTGAGGATTAAGGGAATTGGAAGAATCCTTGTGGCAAGAGAAGATCTATCAACTCGAGCGTATAATAGGATAATGTGGACCGTAAAATAGCCATTTAATTTTCTTCTGCAGTCTATACAGACCCTGAAGTGTGAAAAGATGAATACTGCAGTTATCCTCAGAACTCTTCTTGTCACTGTTACTATTCGTAATGGGTGTTCCATGATACCAAGAAGGGAATGGGTGTTTTCAGGGAAAGCACCTCTAGTAAGACCAAACCATTCGATAGTTTATCCTGTATAGTCCAAGTAATTTATTTGAAACATCCCCTCTGGAAAGTATCACATCTTCTCTGCAAAAATAAATACTTCCTCGCTTCCTGAAAGGAAACAGACACGGGCGATTTGAAACCATGTGAGACCCACACAAAGAGTTTAAACAAGCATTTGGTTTTCACAAAGACTTGGGTAATGGGTATAAGAACAAGTAGTAATCTACTTGTAGTAATCTAGTTTGTAGATTCTAGTAAAGTAGTAATCTAGTTTGGTTTAGAGATACAAGGCGGAAACAGGCCTTTCAGCCCACAGAGTCCGCGCCGACCAGCGACTCCCGCACAATAACACCACCCTACACACACTGAGAACGATTTACAATTATACCAAGTCAATTAACCTACAAACCTGTATGGATTGTGGGAGGAAACCGTAGATCCCGGAGAAAATCCACACTGGTCATGGGCAGAGCGTACAAAATCCGTACAGACAGCACCCATAAAACCCGGATTGAACCCGGGTCTCTGGCACTGTAATGCAGCAACTTTACTGCTGCACAATTGTGCTGCCCTAATTTAATCTAATAATACTAGTATTTCAAGTATATGTAGGATTAAACTAGGAAAGTGGTTGATGGTTGGCATGTACCTCCGAGGGCCAAAGGGCCTGTTTTGCATTTTATCCCTCTACGACAATATTTTTTCTGTTAGTTGAAATCATCTAATACCTCGAGGCATAGCAGGGCACTGTAGATCTGCTGAATATACATTGTGTGAACTCCAGGTTCAGGTTTATTATTGAAAAGGACATAAAGTGCTGGAGTAACTCAATGGGTCAGGTAGCTTCGCTGAAGAACATGGATAGTTGATGTTTCGGGGTGAGACTCTTCTTTCGACCTCCACATCACGTCCCCCCCCCCCCCCCCCCCCCCCCCCGCAACTTTCCTCCCTCTGGCTTCACAATCCGTAACTCTTCAAACCTGTCTCACTTTATCTGTTCTTATCTCTGGCCTTTGTTCCAACCATTTGTTTATGAAAGCCCCCTTCTCGCCTGTGTCAACCTCTTACTTGCCTTGCCTTGTCCTACCTCTCCCCTTTTTCAGCTTTCTTATCTTCCCCCCTCCCTCCCTTCCACCGTAATTAATCTGAAGAAGGGTCTCAACCTGAAACGCTTCCTATCCATGTCCTGCAAGGATGCTGCCTGACCCGTTGAGTTACTCCAGCACTTTAAGTCCTTCTGTGTATTAAACACCATCTGCAGTTCTTTTTTTCAATACTTAAGTTTATTATTGTCCTGTGTACCGAGGTACAGTGAAAGGCTTTTCTTATAATGCTCTGCAATTAAATCAGATAATGTATATAACTAAAAGTCTCATCTTGACCACTTCCTGTCTGTGCTGTATATTGATTTTAGAAAAAACGCTACCATATATCATTATGATTTTTCGCCATCTTACTCACAGTCCTCCTCTGCTGAGGCAGCCCTGAGGATTTTTCCAATTGATGAAAATTAAAAAAGTTATGAATGTTTAAAAATCTTGAGACCAGCTGAATGGTTCTCTCGCCTGTCAATCACCATGATGAAGGTAACGACCCTTCCGGTGGGGGCAGGACTATAAAAACCCCGGATGCCTGGACGTGAGTCAGTTACTCTGGAAGATCGCGAGGAAGAGTCCACAGCTGTGATTCTAAGCTGTGAATCAAATTAACTGTGAGTCTGCAATGTACTTGCAATAAATGATTTGTTAGCCCTTAATGACAATGCAATGAGTTGTTTGGCAATTTGGTGGTCTGCACTCTGCTTGAAATGCTACGAAACTGAATTTGGTGGTCTGCACTCTGCTTGAAATGCTATGTAATTGAATTTGGTGGCCTGCATTCTGCTTGAAATGGAATTTCAAGGAATAGCTGTGAGTGAACTGCCAGCCCACCAGCCCTGAGTGATTGATCTGCCAGCCCACCAGGCCCGATTGGCTGAGCTGCCAGCCCAAGAATCCATTCGGCCCACAATGTTCATACCACTCCTCTGGAAATCAGTCCATTCGGCCCACGACACCCATGCTAGTGTTCCAGAAAGCCCCCCCCCCCCCCCACCCACACTGGCCACCAATATTGGAATTGGTGCAGAGGTGGAATATCGCGTTGGGGGACCAGCCCAACGGGTCCCAATTAGTCTAGTACGATATATAAATACAATCAAGCCAAAAGTGCAATAGGCAAGTAAAAGGAAAGTTACAGAATACAGAGTATAGTTCTCGGGATTTGTGTGCACTGGTTCCAGAGGCGAATGTCTAAAATGAGGTTGAGGAAGGTCAGATGGTATTCCAGCTCAATTAAGGATCATCCAGAAGCCTGTCAATAGAGGGGAAGAATCTGTTCCTGAGTCTGATGTTATGCTCTTTGAAACCAATGTCCAACAGTGCGGGGAGAAGGAATAACCGGGGTGGGAAAGGTCTTTGATTATTTTGGTTAATTCCTGATATTGTTTGAAGTGTAGGTGGACTCTTCCTCTGTTCTCAAAAACCACAGCAGGAGGTCATACTCTGGATTTTCGAACAGTGAGCAAATAGCTAATGCTACTGCTTCACCCCTGAGACCATATTTCATGGAACAAACAATTCAGGGTTTTTTTTTTTTTTAATTCAGGGTTTTTTTTTATCCTGCATTTCAAGAGAGTGCAGGCAAAGAGACTTTAGAGATACAGCGTGGAAACGGGCCCTGTGGCCCACCGAGTTTGTGCCGACACTACCACTGCCCTACACACTAGGGACAATTTACAAATTTTACCAAAGCCAACTAACCTACAAACCTCTACGTCGTTGGAATGTGGGTGGAAACCAGAGCACCCAGAGAAAACCCACGTGGTCACAGGGAGAATGTACAAACATTGTACAGCCAAGCACCTGTAGTGGGGATCGGACCCGTGTCTCTGGTGCTGTAATGCAGCAACTCCACCGTTGCGGCATTGTGCCGCCCAGCTGAAAAGAGAGCGGATAGAGAGGTACAGCACGATCAGAGACCCTTTAACCACCCATTTAAACAAATCCCACTCTAAACCCATTTTATTCTCTCCACATTCATAGCACATTGCAGTTGTTCCTGGAATAAGCCCTTTGGCCCAGAATGTCCATGCCAACCATAATGCCAAGTTAAATTAATCTTTTCTGCCAAAATGTGCCATTCCTATCAGCTTCCCCCAGATTCCACCATTCATTTATACCCGAGAGGCAGACACAATTTACAGTGGCTAGTTAAAGAGTCAAAAGTCAAAAGAGTCAAAAGAGTTTATTGTCATGTGTCCCTGACAGGACAATTAAATTCTTTCTTTGCATAGCACAACTGAACATAGTAGGCATTGACTACAATTATATACGTAAATACACACATTAATTAATAAATTAATAAAGTGCAAATAACAGATGGAGGGGTATTAATGTTCAGAGTTTTGTCCGAGCCAGGTTTAATAACCTGATGGCTGTGGGGAAGTAGCTATTCCTGAACCGGGTCGTTGCAGTTCTCAGGCTCCTGTACCTTCTACCCGAAGGTAGCAGGGAGATGAGTGTGTGGCCAGGGTGGTGTGGGTCCTTGATAATGCTGCCAGCCTTTTTGAGGCAGCGACTGTGGTAGATCCCCTCGATGGAAGGAAGGTCAGAGCCGATGATGGACTGGGCAGTGTTAACTACTTTTTGTAGTCTTTTCCTCTCCAGGGCACTCAAGTTGCCGAACCAAGCCACGATGCAACCGGTCAGCAAGCTCTCTATTGTGCACCTGTAGAAGTTAGAGAGAGTCCTCCTTGACAGACTGACTCTCCGTAATCTTCTCAGGAAGTAGAGGCGCTGATGAGCTTTCTTAATAATTGCATCTGAGTTCTCGGACCAGGAAAGATCTTCACAGATGTGCACGCCCAGGAATTTGAAGCTCTTGACCCTTTCAACCATCGACCCGTTGATATAAACAGGACTGTGGGTCCACATCCTACTCCGTCCAAAGTCCACAGTCAGTTCCTTGGTTTTGCTGGTGTTGAGGGCCAGGTTATTGTGCTGGCACCATATGGACAGTCACTCGATCTCTCTTCTGTACTCCGACTTATCCCCATCAGTGATACGTCCCACGACAGTGGTGTCATCAGCGAACTTGATGATGACGCACTATGACCGGCTACGCAGTCATGAGTATAGAGTGATTACAGCAGGGGGCTGAGCACGCAGCCTTGAGGTGCTCCCGTGCTGATTGTTATCGAGTCTGACACATTTCCACCAATACGAACAGACTGTGGTCTTTGAATGAGGAAGTCGAGGATCCAATTGCAGAGGGATGCGCAGAGACCCAGTTCTGTGGGTTTGGTAACCAGCTTGGACGGGATGATTGTGTTAAATGCCGAGCTGTAGTCAATGAATAACAGCCTGACATATGAGTTTTTGTTGTCCAAGTGGTCCAGAGCGGAGTGGAGGGCCAGCGAGATCGCGTCCACCGTTGATCTGTTGTGGCGGTAAGCGAACTGCAGTGGGTCCAGATTTTTGTCGAGGTAGGAGTTGATTTGCGCCATGATCAACCTCTCGAAGCACTTCATCACCACAGGTGACGTGCCACAGGTCGATGGTCATTGAGGCACGTCACCTTGCTCTTCTTGGGCACCGGTATTATTGATGCCCTTTTGAGGCAGGTGGGAACTTCAGACCTCAGAAGTGAGAGGTTGAAAATGTCCGTAAAAACTCCAGCCAGTTGGTCCGCACAGGTTTTTAGAACACGACCAGGTATGCATCAGGTCCAGACGCTTTTCGAGGGTTCACCCCTCTGAAGGATTTCCTGACGTCGGCCTCTGTGACTGAGACTGAAATACCATCACAGCGAATGGGGGCTCGGTAAGGCACATCGGTGTTCTCCCTATCAAAGCATGCGTAAAATGCATTGAACTCATCAGTTAATGCACCAACCTGCACATTTTTGGGATGTGGATAAAAATAGAGCACTTGGAAGAAACCCTGCAGGGCATCTCTAATGAGTATTTGATTCTGAATACCGATGGGAGAGAGTACTCCCCATTGCCGACAGATCTACACAAGAGTGGAAGAGAAATATCAAGAGCAGTAGTTAAAGGAGTTCCTCTAGTCAGAGGAGCAGACAGCTGTTTCTATGGTTACTGACATGGTTGCAGCAGGAACTTTACCTTCCAGTTACTGGGTTAAGGATCTTAATGGGTGACTGCAGTAAATTTTGGAAGAGGAGAGGGAACAATAAAGAGGCTATATTTTTCTCAAACAACTGCCAATTCAGTAGAGGTGCCTGAGGACTGGGAAATTGAGTTCTTGATCAAAACCCCCCAAAATACCATAGTGTTAGTTCAAACGTGATAGTGCGGAGTGTTCTGGTGGGTGCCTGGAATGCATTGTCGGGGGTAGTGGTGGAGGCAAATATGATAGTGGCATTTAAGATGGGGGCATTTACGATCTGATACGATGGCACAGTGGTAAAGTTGCTGCCTTACAGCGCCAGAGACCCGGGTTTGATCCAAACAACGGGTTCTGTCTGTGACCGCATGGGTTTTTCTCCGGGTGCTCCGGTTTCATCCCTCATTCCAAAGACATGCCGGTTTGTAGGTTAATTGGCTTCTGTAAATTGTCTGGTGTATTGGATAGAAACAAGGGTACAGGTGATTGTAGGTCAGCACGGACCTGGTGGGCGAAGAGCCTGTTTCTGCGTTGTATCTCTAAACAAAACTAAGTGACTTCATGGATTCTGCGCAGGCAGGTAAGAGTTGATCTGGGCATTATGTTCTGCATTGAAGTTGTTGGCTTAAGGGCATATTCATGTATTTTACTGGTCCATGTTCCATGTTAATAAACAGTGACAGTGACTGCGATCACTCAAATAAATGTGGCTTAATTAGGGGCAGTCAGCAGGAACATGTTAAAGGCAAATCATGTTTACTTGATAGAGTTTCTTGATGAAATTAAAGAGAGGGTCAATGAGGGAAACGCTGTTTCTAATTGTATCCAGGCTTCAGAAATAGCATCTGATAAGACACCAGCTAATTGGTGTCATCAACACCAATGGTCAAGAAATATAAATGGACTTCAGCAGCATGGGCAAAAAATTGGCAGAACAACAAGATAAAGTGTAGAAATTTTCCTATGCGATCTCCTGGTTGCTAACCATTTTAACTCCACTTTCTATTCCTATGCTGACCTTTTTATCGTGGGCCTCCTCACTGTCAGAATGAGACCAGATGCAAACTTGGGGAACAGACCCTGGCTCGATCCTGACTACGGGCGCTCTCTGTATGGAGTTTGTACGTTTTCACCGTGACTGCGTGCGTTTTTTTTCAGGTGCTCTGATTTCCTCCTACACTCCAAAGACGTATAGGTTTGTAGGTTAATTGGCTTCTATAAACTGTAAATTGTAGCTTGTGTGTGGGATAGTGCAAGTGTATGGGGTGCTCGCTGGTCAGCATGGACATAGTGGGCCAAAGGGCCTTTTTCTGCACTGTATCGATTTGATTTGATTTGATTCAACTTTATTGTCATTGTCTTCAAGTAAGAGACAACAAAATGCTATTTCCCATACAGTTCACACTCCCGAGCCCCAAACAGTCGCTTCTGCGGGCGGCCCGATGTTCAGGCCCTCTCGCCGGGAACGATGGAACCCTGACGTCGAACGGAAGAACATCCTCAGCGGCCCGGACCTCTGAATTGGCCACCTCCCACCGGAGGTGGCTCCCGAAGACCGCAGGCTGAGCTGGGCGGAGATTCAACGCTGGCGGCCCCCGGCAAAGGGTCCCAGGACTCCGCGATGTTGGTCCACGCCGCCCGCACTGGGAGCTCCACAAACCACAGCTCCGCGATGTCGATGCAGCAGGCCCAACACTCGGGAGCCTCAAACGGCGATCCCAGGTGAGGCATCGCCTGGTCCGCGATGTATCCAGCGCTGCGCCACCGCTACTGAAGCTCTGGTCTAGTCCCGGCAGGAAAGGCCACGCCAGTCCAGTAGGTAGGCCGCGAGGAGGGGGGTGAGGGTGTGACTCGGATAATAGTCACATCTTCGCCAGGATGCGACTGAAAGACGGTTCCTCCCTTACCCTCCCCCCCTCCCCCACACAAAGCACTAAAAATAAACCTCCAAAAAAATACTTAAACAACTAAAAATAAAAGAGACAAACAGACTGTAGGCAGAGGCAGCCATCAACAGCGCCACCGGATGTCAGAGTCTCTAAAATCAGACTAGATGGTGGAATAGGTGGATTAAACTATGAGTTTAAAGCATCTCATATTCCGCTTGGGTAACTTATGACTATTGAATGCTCCAATTTTAGGTATCCTCCAACAAACCCTCTCAATCCCTCCTTTCTCCCCCATATCCCCCCCCCCTTTCTTTCCCCCCTTCATTCTCCTGTGCTCTACCTGGACTATGATCTATTTCTCCCCTCCAACCTCCCCCCCCGTCCCCTTGCTACTTTCCTTCCACTGGCTTCACAATCCACAACTCTTCAAATCTATTGCACACCATCTGTTCTTATCCTTGATCTTTGTTCCATCCATCTGCCTACCAAGGCCCACCCTCGCCATTGTCAACCTATTACTTGCCATGCTTTGTCATGCATTTGCCCTTTTCCAGCTTTCCTCGCCCCCCCACCCCTAGCCCCATGATCAGTCTGAAGAAGGATCTCAACCACACCCATCCATGTTCTCCAGAGATGCTGCCTGACCTGCTGAGTTACTCCAGCACTTTTTGTCCAGCAGTGGTAAAATGTTGTTTCTCTAGTTGGAGGGAGATGTGGAGCTCTCTTAGGGAATGGGATCAGGACGATTGGTTCTGTTAGTAACTTGTATTTGGGTAGGTACAAAAAACTGGAGCAACTCAGCGGCTCAGGCAGCATCTCTTGAGAAAAGGAAAAGGTGATGTTTCAGGTCGAGACATTTCTTCAGACTGAGGGTCAGAGTAGCAATGTTACAAAATTTAGAGATTTTAAAAATCAAGTCTGCAATTTATCCCATCAGATAAAGCATAAAAAGAAGTTTAATTTGACTCCTAATTCACTTTAAAATCTTCAGTATTAAAAAAGTTATGGCCATTTTCATACTCGGAAATTAGCATCATGTTCCCTATTGCTTTTCCATTGACTTAACACAAAGGTTGTGATCGAGGACAGTCAAAAGCCCATAACTTTCCTAAAAATTTAGAGAACTGAAATAAAATTTCAGTTATTATAGATTGAAGCATTCTGAAACAAATATGAAACAATCTTACTTGGATGACCTGAAATTAATGCATATAATTAGTTAGTTACCCAATTGTAGCTAATTACAAAATTCAATTACTAGATCTAAACATCTATCCATTTCTTAAGAAAATAATAACATTTTTTAAAAAGCCTAAGTGTTCAAATAACATTCACACAAGAATTCACAATATAACATGATTTTTAAATCTAATTGTCATTATTTTATAGGCCAAATTGAAGGAATTTAGTGTTTAATGCCCGAAAATGAATGGGCATTTAAATCAACTTGCGAGTAGGTTTTTCTGGAACGCGATGGATTGGAACTTTGCGGTTGCAGTGAATTTAAACCCCATATTGGCAGGAAAAATACTGCCGGTTCATATGGGGAATAAATCACCGTTTTGCAACATGAAATATTGATTAAGGTAATCTAAGCAAGCAAGTTTATATGGAAAAATAAACAGCTTTCATTTACCTGTCCCCTACGTAAAGTCCGTCCCGTTGTCGGCGTTCACGGCATTAGAAGCTAATTTTTGTATTTTACTGTAGCGCTGAAATAATCGGGCGATTAAAAAAAAAAAACCATTTCACTTACCGGCAGTCGGAACGAATCTTTAGCAAAAGCTCGCCCTCCGAGAAAATATAATTCTGGATGGCAGGGGAAAACCGCATTTTAACCCCACCCCCCCCTCAAAGGCGCCAAAGTCGTGCACACGGCCAGTTACAGAACTGCAGCGCCGCTGAAGGTAAGTTTTGTAACATACCTAGTCAGAGGAGAGGGAAATGAGAGATATGGAAGGTACATAGAATGAATGAATGAAAGATACTTGGGTATACGGAGCACAATTTTGGAATTTGCAAATAACACAAAACCGGGAAGCTTTGTGAGCTGTGAGGTGGATAGAAATAGACTTCAGGAAGGTTCAGACTAGATGGTGGAATAGGTGGATTAGTGGCAATTGGCATTTAACACTTAGAAATTCAGAGTACAACTGGTTATGTAAGGGATCTGTCCCTGAGAACAGTCTGTAAGCTGATTTCTTCATAAGTTGGAAATGTCTGCTTTCTATTGCTGATCATTCCCTGTCGCTACTTGCTAGTATTCTTTCCTTTCAATGAATATTCACCCCAACACTACCCATAATTAAACTATAGGAATATATACTGTATTCCAGGCATTAGTGAATATAATGAAGCATTTTATTATTATCGTTAATAACAAAAAATCTACGGGAGAATTTGCATAAAGACGATTTTCGCAAGTCAGCTCATTTGTAACCTGTGGAGTTTCTGTATTGCTTTTGGAGAATGAGACAAGGCAAGATAAACAAAACGGCACAATTATAAAAGCGAGTTTAGTTTAGTTTAGTGACACAGCAAGGAAACAAGCCCTACGTCCCATTGAGTCCAAGCTGGCTGCCGATCACCCATTCACACAGGTTCTATGTTACCTCATTTTCTCATCCACTCCCTAAACATTAGGAGCAGTTTTACTGAGGCCAATTAACCTACAAACATTCACATCTTTGGCTTGTAGGTGGAAAACGGATCACCCGGAGGAAACACACGCGGGCACAAGAAAAACGTGCAAAACACGCAGCTAACACCTGAGGTCAGCATTACATCTCTGCCTTTATATTCTAGTCCTCTCGTAATGAATGCTAACATTGCATCTGCCTTCCTTACTACCAATTAATCAACTTGCAAATTAACCTTTTGGAAATCCTGTACCAGCACTCCCAAGTCCCTTTTCACCGATTTCTGAATCCTCTCCCCATTTAGACAATAATCTATACCTTTATTCCTACTACCAAAGTGCATAACGGCACACTTTGCTATGCTGTATTCCATCTGTCACTGCTTTGCTCACTCTCCCAACCTATCCAAGTCCTAATGCAGATTCCCTGCTCCTTCGACAGTACCTGCTCCTCCACCTAACTTCATATCATCTGCAAACTTGCCCACAAAGTCATTACCTCTATCATCCAAATCATGAATGTGCAATGTGAAAAGTAGCGGACCCAACACCAGTCCAGTGGAACACCACTCGTCACGGGCAACCAACCAGAAAAAGTCCCCTTTATTCCTAAACCGTGTATTTTGCTATTCAGCCAATCTTCTATCCATGCTAGTATCTACCCTCTAATACTATGGGCTCTCATCTACTTGATTAGTAGCCTTGTGTGCAGCACTTTATCAAAGGCCGCCTGAAAACCTGCAGTTCCTTGCTTCTTCATGATACTTAAAAGTGTCAAGAGAGCTGGGTCCTGGTAGATCAAAGGTATTGAACTGTCAAAAATGCTCATTTAGTGTGAGGTAAGTGCGATCTCATGTCATTAAGGGTGTCATGGCGGTGCAGCGGTAGTGTTGCTGCCTTACAGCACCAGAGACCCGGGTTCGATCTTGAAAGTTTGTACATTCTCCCTGTAACTGCGTAGGTTTCCCTGGGTGCTCCGGTTTCCTCCCACACTCTAAAGACATACAGGTTTGTAGGTTAATTGGCTGCGATAAAGAGTGTAAATTGTCCCTAGTGCGATAGTGCTGGTGTAAGGGGATCGCTGGTCGGCGTGGACTCTGTGGGCCGAAGGCCTGTTTCTGCGCTGTATCACTAACTAAACTAAACTAAAAATTAAAACATTCATTTAGCGTTTGGGTTTGGTGTCACGGTAGCTATAAGTGTTCTCTCCGCTTGGTTTAATTTTACTGTATCTCATAGCATGGACCCCAACCTTGAATCGGCATGTTTACAACTCCATGAGGTTAATTTGCAAACATTATAATGCAATTTGTAAGCTGTTTAAATCTCACACATGAAGGGTGAATGCAAAAGTGTCTTGATGTAAAGTGTCTGCTGTTTCAGAGGAAGGAATATATATATTTTTAAACGTTTCTACATTTCTGTTGTCATTAAAACAAGTGCCGATCGGCTATGTATGATGTTGCAATAAAACAGAACTTGATTAGTTATATTAATTTTTTTTTGTGTCGTGGCCAGAGGACAACTATAATAGATAGTGGTGATTTCTCCCTTCCACGGTGATTTAGTTTTCTTTAAAAATGAAGTAAAAATTCTGAAAAAGAATTACAAGGCTCTAACTCAAAATGATATGCCATGGGAACCTAAGTGGGAAGGTGATAACGTATCTTTAATAGTTTGTTTGCCTTTGTGAATAATTGAAACTTTGTTCGCTGGTCGGGAAAGCCATTGGGAAAAGTTTCAAGTAAGTAAGTGAGTTTATTGGCCAAGTATTCACATACAAGGAATTTGCCTTGGTGCTCCGCCCACAAGTAACAACATGACATACAGTGACAGTTACGAATACTCAGAAAACACTAAACATTAATAATAATAAAACATTAATGATAAAACACCATTGATCAAGCATGTGAACCCACAAAATACCAGATCAAAGGGAGGCTACAGATTGTTGGCTGTTGAGTAGAGCAACTACTCGTGGAAAAAGGCTGTTTTTATTTCTGGCTGTGGCAGCTTTGACAGTCTGGAGTCGCCTTCCAGAGGGAAGTGATTCAAAGAGTTTGTGGCCAGGGTGAGAGGGGTCAGAGATGATCTTGCCCGCTCGCTTCCTGGCCTTTGCAGTGTACAGTTCATCAATGGTGGGAAGGTTGCAGCTAATAACCTTCTCTGCTGATCGGACGATTCGCTGCAGCCTCCAGGTGTCGTGCTTGGCGGCTGAGCCAAACCAGACCATGATGGAGAAGGTGAGAACAGACTCTACGATGGCCGTGTAGAATTGGACCATCATTGCCTCTGGCAGATTGTGCTTCCTCAGCTGCTGTAGGAAGTACATCCTCTGTTGTGCCTTTTTGACAGTGGAGTCGATGGTCGCCCCCCACTTAAGGTCCTTGGAGATGATGGTTCCCAGGAACTTAAAAGACTCCACAGATGTGACTGTGGTGTTGTTGATGGTGAGTGGGGTGAGGGGAGGGGAAGCTTGTCTAAAGTCTACAATCAATTCCACAGTCTTAAGCGCATTGAGCTCTAGATTATTGCGACCGCACCAGGACGCCAGCTGTGACACTTCCTGTCTGCAGGCAGATTCCTCCCCATCCTGGATCAGTCCAATCAGGGTTGTGTCATCCGCAAACTTGAGAAGCTTGACAGAGGTGTCTATGAAGGTACAGTCGTTGTTGTGGAGAGAGTAGAGGAGAGGAGAGAGTACGCAGCCTTGTGGTGCTCCTATGCTGAGCGTTTGCGCATCCGAGATGTGCTTTCCCAGCCTCACAGGCTGCTTCCTGTCTGTCAGGAAGCTGGTGATCCACCGATAGAGGAGTTCAGGAACAGCCAACTCGGAAAGTTTGGAGTGTAGTAGCTCTGGCACAATGGTGTTGAATGCAGAGCTAAAATCAACAAACAAGATCCTCACATAGGTCCCCTGGTGGTCCAGGTGCTGTAGGATGAAGTGCAGGCCCAGGTTGACTGCATCATCCACAGATCTATTGGCCCGATATGCAAACTGCAGAGGGTCCAGCAGGGAGTTTGTGATATTTTTCAGCTTGGTCAGCACATGCCTTTTGAGTGTCTTCATGACTACAGAGGTCAGTGCATTAAGACAAGTAATCCTTGCCTTTTTGGGCACGGACAATAGTGGAGGCTTTGAATCAGGCAGGGACAGTACATGTTTGCAGGGACTGGTTAAAAATATCTGTATAGACCGGTGCCAGCTGTTTGGCACAGAGCTTAAGAGTAGAGGGAGAAACATTATCAAGTCCTGGAGATTTCCAGCTCTTTTGTCCTCTGAAAAGCTTCTCCACCTCCTCTATTGTTATTGTTGATATTGGATAAGTTAAGTTGTGCAGCACAGAGCGCGTGGATGATTGGGTGTGAAGTGGTGATTGGAGGGGGGTGGGTGTAGAAAGGCACAGTCTTTGCAGACTGAGGTCAGGCTGTGAGTTGGTTGGGGTGGGAAATGGTCCAGTCTTTTCATACTGGAGTCTTGTCTTAAGTAGGTGTGAAGTGGTGAATGGGAAGGAGAGGGTGCAGGGCCCATTCTTTGTAGACTGGGGTCTGGCTGTGTTGGTTGGGGAGGGGTGGGAGGGGGTACCAGGGTTACGTTTCTGATTTTCAAACAAGCAGTAAAATGCATTCAGGTCGTTGGTCAGCTGACGATTGTCCAAAGAGCGGGGGGGCTTTCCTCGTAGCTGGTCATTTCTTGCAAGCCCTTCCAAACTGAAGAAGAGTCACTAGCTGAGAACTTGCTCCTCAACTTCTCAGAGTACCTTTCCTTGGCAGCTCTGATTCCTCTTCTCAGCTTTTACTTGGCCTGCCTATAGAGGTCTGCATCCCCGCTCCTGTAGGCCTCCTCTTTAGACCGTCGGAGCTGTCTGAGTTCTGCAGTGAACCAGGGCTTGTTGTTGTCAAACCATGTCCTGGTCTTAGTTGGAATGCAACTGTCCTTGCAAAAGCTGACATATGATGATACAGTGTCCGTATACTCATCGAGGCTTGTGGTTGCTTCCCTGAACACATTCCAATCCGTGCAGTCAAAGCAGGATTATAGGTTCCCAATGCCCTCGCTTGTCCACCTTTACGTTGTTCTGACCACAGGCTTAGCAGTTTTTAGTTTCTGCCTGTAGGTCGGAATAAGGTGAACTATGCAACGTTAAGCCACGTTTGCTGTCAGAGAACTAAATTGTAGTGGGTGGAAAGCTGGGCTTGGATGGTCTCTGTACATTCCCCATGGGAGAGTGAGGTTAAACCTATTCCCAAACATCCTAATAACTTCATCCAGTTAACAGCATGATCAGTCAGATCCTGACTTTGAACCCCAGGATGCGTGCATTTACAATATTGGTTCTATTTTTCCAAAAATGTTAAACCAAGTCTCTTCTCAGGCAGATGAAAAGAATTTGATGACACTTTATCAAAGGAAATGTGATTTATCTCTCAATCAACATTGCAAGACTGAACAATGGAGTTGGGGGCTTGGATCGGGCCCCTTCCTCACACTATTATTCAGACAAATTATTCCAAATGGAGATTTTTTTCATGTGGATAATGTTTTCGGATGTGGGTTTTGTTGGCAAGGCCAGGAGTTATTGTCCACTCTATTGGCCCACTTTGCGAACGTTGCAATGAGTTGGTTTTATGAATCACTGGAGTGCTTCTGCTGAGGTTGTGGTGTTGTTGGGTGGTGAGTTCCAGGATTGAGATCCAGCAACAGTGAAGGAATAGCAATGCATTTCAAAATTAGCCCATTGAAGACGAACATACCATATGCCTTCTTTGCCACCCTATCTACTTGTGTTGCCATTTTCAGGTAGATAGGATCTAGCCTCCAAGATGCCTTTGAACATCAATGCTGCTAAGGGTCTTGCTATCAACTGTGTACCTTCCCCTTACATCTGACCTCCTAAAGTGCAGCACCTCACACACGTTCGGATTAAACCCCATCTTTGCCATTTCTCCGCCGATTTCTGTAGCTGATCTATATCCCACAGTAGAACTTGCCTTCCTCACAGTCTGTGACCCCAGCAACCTTGGCGTCATGTGCAAACTTACTAACCAACTCGTCTACCTTTACACCCAGCTCATTTATAATATGTGGAGGTCCCAGAACAGATCCTTGCAAAACACTACTGGTCACGGACCTCCAGCCAGAATAACACCCTTCCATCACAACCCTTCTGCATCCATATGACCAAGTCGCCATGAATCATTAATCATCTGGATCAGCCGACCATGAGGAACTTTAGCAAATGCCTTACTAAAATCACCATCCACCACCCTATCCTCATCAATTGCCTTCCAATCTTGGATAAAATAAATTTAACAGAGAATTCAGAAGAAATGTATTTTCAATGTGGAACTCAGGATCTTAAGGAGCATCTGAAACAGATAGATTAAAGGAGAGGCAGTGCAATATACTAGGGTATAGGGATAGAGAGATGATTAACATGGGCAGAAGGAGAGGTGAGAGGAAGCTCCAGTTACTGAATAAATGCCATGGACTAGTTAGGCTTGTATCTTCTTATTCCCTATTACTTGGCTTTGTTGCAAATCCAATGTAATCCTACGTAAACCTAAGGAATGCTTCCCATGGTGAAGAACGTTCTACAAAGTAATTACTTATCTCGGAAGACAATTCCACTCTCGGCAAATCACAGCAACGATGCAAAGAGTTATTGGGAGATGAACATCAAAATCAAAATGTCATTGGTGTAATGATCAACCCACTCACATCCCCCAAAAGCCTAACGGCTCAAATCTTGGCTCCTTCATTCTGCTGAATAGACCTTGTTTAAATTGTCACTGAGATTTTTTTTTAATATGCATACTGCATTCCCAGCACTTTTGTCATTTTCCCTCAAAGTTATTATGAAAAATATTTTTTCTTTTTCAAAAATAGAATGGATAGATCCTCTTGAAAGGCAGTGCACCTGAATAAATTATCAAGCAAGGCCTTGAAGCATTCTCATTTCCTACTGTTCATTAAATTTGTGGAAAAATTGGAGAGATACAGTCAGTGGTGCATCTCTAGTGTAAATTGTTAATGGATAATTTCACCATGTGTAATATTCTATGAGGGTTACAATGATATCTATCCTCCAGGATTCCACAACTGAAATTACTAGCAATGCATTTCCTACATCACAGTATTCCTGCATACATTTCCTAGCATTTCTCCAACCCCCCTACATCCCTTTCAGGGAAACTCATTTTTAAGAAAATGTCTTGCTTGAAAAACCTCTTGCATCTTTTCCCAAATGATGTGAAGCTGGGAACAGCTCAAACCATCCAAACTATATAGCTGGGAGCAGCTCCATCCAAGATGGCAATTAAAATTGCAGAGAGTTGTGGACGCAGCCCAGACCATCACGCAAGCCAACATCCATCCCCTTGACTCCATGTACACTTCACGCTGCCTCAGCAAGGCCACCAGCATAATCAAGGAGCAGTCTGGTCACTCTCTCTTCTCCACTCTCCCATCAGGCAAGAGGTACAGAGGTGTGAAAATGAACACCTCCAGATATAGGAACAGTTTCATCTCAGCTGTTATCATAGAATCATTGAATCATAGAAAATAGGTGCAGGAGTAGGCCATTTGGCCCTTCGAGCCTGCACCGCCATTCAATATGATCATGGCTGATCATCCAACTCAGTATCCTGTACCTGCCTTCTCTCCATACCCCCTGATCCCTTTAGCCACAAGGGCCACATCTAACTCCCTCTTAAATATAGCCAATGAACTGGCCTCAACTACCTTCTGTGGCAGAGAATTCCACAGACTCACCACTCTCTGTGTGAAAAATGATCTTCTCATCTCGGTCCTAAAAGACTTCCCCCTTATCCTTAAACTGTGACCCCTTGTTCTGGAGCTCCCCAGCATCGGGAACAATCTTCCTGCGTCTAGCCTGTCCAACCCCTTAAGAATTTTTTAAGTCTCTATAAGATTCCCCCTCAATCTCCTAAATTCAAGCGAGTACAAGCCGAGTCTATCCAGTTTCTTCATATGGAAGTCCTGCCATCCCAGGAATCAGTCTGGTAAACCTTCTCTGTACTCCCTCTATGGCAAGAATGTCTTTCCTCAGATTAGGTGTACAGGCAACTGAACCATCCTATCACCAACAAGAGAGCTGTCCTGACCTACCATCTACCTCATTGGAGACCCTCAGAATATCTTTAATTGGATTATACTGGACTTTATCTTGTACTAAACATTTTTCCCTTTATCCTGTCTCTGTACACTGTGGACAGCTTGATTATAATCTTTTCGCTGAATGCATAACACGCAACAAAAAAGCTTTTTACTGTACCTTGGTATACGTGACAATAAACTAAACTCTCCCCTGAAACGTTACACATGGTGACTATTTTTTGGGAAAACCTGGAGCTCAGAAGGAAGGACTGGGAAACTTGCTAAGCAAAGCATAAAATCTAGGCCTTGCCTGTAATGGATGGAAGTAGAGTAAATGCTATGGACCTTCACTATTGAGCCAGGGTGAATGGAGTTGAGATCTACCATCGTGGGAGATGCAGATCAGCAGCCGAGTGTAGAGACTGGTCAGAGAGCTTCTAAAGTTTGGAAGACTGAGAAGTGATCTCAGGCAGGGACGATTGCAACATTCAAGAAACATTTAGACAGGTACATGGACAGGATAGGTTTAGAGAGTTATGGGCCAAATGCAGGCAGGTGGGACTAGTGCAGATGGGGCATATTGGTTGACATGGGAAAGTTGGGCCGAAGGGTGTGTTTCCACGCTGTCTGACTTTTGACTTAAACTAACAAAAGTCTTGAGGGCAAGGTGTGGGGAAGAGGTTCCATCAGGTGAGCAGTCTAGGACCTGGTGAAATAATTTCAGAATGAGCGATTGACTATTCAAGACTGAGAATTTAGGGCCAATAATTCTCATCATTCCAATTCTCTATTTCAGATGGCTGTTAAGGCACCCTCATTGAAAACACAGATTTGTGGCCATTAATAGAATCAAGGGGTATGGGGATAGTGTTGGTTAACAGCACTGAGATGGAAGATCAGCCATGATCAGCCAAACTTAAAGCATACGGTATTAGGGGTTCAGTATTGATGTGGATAGAGAACTGGCTGGCAAACAGGAAGCAAAGAGTAGGAGTAAACGGGTCCTTTTCACAATGGCAGGCAGTAACTAGTGGGGTACCGCAGGGCTCAGTGCTGGGACCCCAGCTGTTTACAATATATATTAATGATCTGGATGAGGGAATTGAAGGCAATATCTCCAAGTTTGCGGATGACACTAAGCTGGGGGCAGTGTTCGCTGTGAGGAGGATGCTAGGAGACTGCAAGGTGACTTGGATAGGCTGGGTGAGTGGGCAAATGTTTGGCAGATGCAGTATAATGTGGATAAATGTGAGGTTATCCACTTTGGTGGCAAAAACAGGAAAGCAGACTATTATTTAAATGGTGGCCGATTAGGAAAAGGGGAGATGCAGCGAGACCTGGGTGTCATGGTACACCAGTCATTGAAAGTAGGCATGCAGGTGCAGCAGGCAGTGAAAAAAGCGAATGGTATGTTAGCTTTCATAGCAAAAGGATTTGAGTACAGGAGCAGGGAGGTTCTACTTCAGTTGTACAGGGTCTTGGTGAGACCACACCTGGAGTATTGCGTACAGTTTTGGTCTCCAAATCTGAGGAAGGACATTATTGCCATAGAGGGAGTGCAGAGAAGGTTCACCAGACTGATTCCTGGGATGTCAGGACTGTCTTATGAAGAAAGACTGGATAGACTCGGTTTATACTCTCTGGAATTTAGGAGATTGAGAGGGGATCTTATAGAAACTTACAAAATTCTTAAGGGGTTGGACAGGCTAGATGCAGGAAGATTGTTCCCGATGTTGGGGAAGTCCAGGACAAGGGGTCACAGCTTAAGGATAAGGGGGAAATCCTTTAAGACCGAGATGAGAAAGACTTTTTTTCACACAGAGAGTGGTGAGTCTCTGGAACTCTCTGCCACAGAGGGTAGTTGAGGCCAGTTCATTGGCTATATTTAAGAGTGAGTTGGATGTGGCCCTTGTGGCTAAGGGGATCAGAGGGTATGGAGAGAAGGCAGGTACGGGATACTGAGTTGGATGATCAGCCATGATCATATTGAATGGCGGTGCAGGCTCGAAGGGCTGAATGGCCTACTCCTGCACCTAATTTCTATGTTTCTATGTTTCTCAGCCATGATGTAATTGAACAGTGGATAAGGCACAAAAGGACAAGTGGATGATTCTTGTTGTGGTTTCTTAGATTTGTGTGACATAGCGAAGAGTAGGTCCAGCGACAGTTAGGTTGGGGATCTAATGTACAAGGCAATGGGGCAGGACCAGATGCGGCCCCCAACACCAGAAGTTCACCATGCTGTCTCAAGGAATGCAAGAGAACTTCGCTGGAATATGTCACCACTTAGTTTCGAGATACAACGTGGAAACAGGCGCAATGGCCCACCAAGTCCACACCGCCCAGCGATCACCCGTAAACCACTTCTATCCTACACACTAAGAACAATTTACGGAAACCAATTAACCTACAAACCCAAATGTCTTTGGAATGTGAGAGGAAATCAGAGCACCCAGAGAAAACCCACATGGTCACAGCGAGAACGTACAAACTTCGCGGAGTCAGCACCCGTGGGCAGAATCGAACCTGGGTCTCTGCCTCTGTACATCAGCACTTTACCGCTGCACCCGAGTGTCGCCTTTGAAGTTAACTAGAATAGTACTAGAGAATAAGAAACCTCAGTCACTGAGACAAATTGGAAACTGGTCTCTTGGTAGACGAGAAAGTCTTAATGGAGTTTAATAATGAATATCCAAAAGGTTTTACCTAATTGCAGAAAGAACTTCAAAAACATTGTGCGTAGAAAGGAACTGCAGATGCCGATTTATGCCAAAATAGACATAAGGTGCTGCCGTAACACAGCTGGTCAGGCAGTATCTCTGGAGAAAAGGGATAGGTGATCTTTCGGATCGGGATCCTACTTCAGTCTCAACAGCTGAGTTACTCCAGCACTTTGTGTCTATCTTGAAAAACATTGTGTCAGAGTTGCAAACTAGACAGACAATGTTATGGAAAAGTGACAAGTTTTCTTAGTTATAGCTATAATTTACAAAAGTTTGAAGGTTTTTTTTGGTTTCTGAGAAAATCACAACTTCAGCGGCACATGCAGTTTTTATGTTTGTTACTTGCAGCCACTAACAATGGTGTTTTTCTATTGCTCCTGTTGAGAACCAGCTGCTTCGCCTTCTCAGTCATCAACATCACTCTTCAGCAAGGACTGAGGAGGTGCTTTGCATGATACGGCAACTGCTGTGGCCAAGACAGTAACATATTGCAGAGAGTCATGATGGCAGCCCAGTCCATCACCACCCACCTCCTCCATTGACTCCTACACTTCAGGTTGTCTTGGGACAGCAGCCAACATAATCACAGACCATTCACGCCCCGGGCATTCCCTCTTCTCTCCTCTCCTGTCAGGCAGATGAAACAAAAGCTTGACTGCACGTCCCACCTGATTCAAGAACAGCTTCTTTCCTGCTGTTATAAAACTCTTGAATGAGCCTCCCATATGCTAAGAATGTAGTCCCGATCTTCCAATCTACCTCATTGGGCTCTTGCACTTCTGAGTCTGAAAAAGGGTTGGGACATAAAACGTCACCCATTCTTCCTGACCCGCTGTTACTCCAGCACTTTGTGTCTATCTTTGGTGTAAAGCAGCACCTGCAGTTCTTTGTTTCTACCTTTCTTTATTATCTGCTTCTTCTCTGTCGCTATGACACCATATTCCTCATGTTTATCAAACTCCCCGGAGATTGTGTGTTTGCCATGACAGTTTGTAAAGTGATGCAGCGGACTCACTCAAGGTTCATCCTGAGTAGCGCAGTGGCACAGCGGTACTGTTTCGGCCTTACAGCACTAGAGACCTGGGTTCGATCCTGACTACAGGTGCTGTCTGCGTGGAGTTCGTACGTTCTTCCGCGTGGTTTTTCTCCGCTTTCCTCCCAAGCTCCAAAGAAATGCAGGTTTATAGGTTAATTGGCTTCTTTGAATTGTAAATTGTCCCTAGTGTGCAGAATAGTGCTAATGTACTGGGTGATTGGTGGTTGGCGAGGACTCAGTGGGCCAAAGGGCCTGTTTTAGTGCTGTATCTCTAAATTTGTATATCCCAGGACTGTAGGCACTACAGACTTTTCCCAGGGACACACACTGAGACAACCATTGAATGCTGCTGGGAGATCATCAACTCGGTGTTCGAAGCATTTTCCAGGAATTGTCCGCAACGGAACACTGCAGACTGTTGCATTCCATGGTGCAGGAGTCCGTGTTGGGGGCTGCACTGAAGCTTGGTGCAGTCACTGCAATAGCCCTGAGTGGAGGGAGCACAGTCTATGGTTCACCCATCATTGACAGCCTTGGTTTGGTGTAATAACCTCCCAAGTTATTGCTCAGTGAATGTTTGGTGGTCCTTGTGGACTCTTAGCAGATCGTCCACTCCAAGTGCAGACTCAGTCCGCCTTGGTCTATGCGATCTCCTGGTTGCCAAACATTTCAACTCCCCTTCCCTCTCCAATAATGTCCTTTCTATCCTGCGCCTCTTCCACTGTCAGAGAGAGGGTACGTGCAAATTGGAGGAACAGCTCCTCATATTTTGCTTGTGCAATTTACAATCCAGTAGTATGAATATTGATTTCTCTAATTTCAAATAACTCTTGCATTCCCTCTCTCTCCATCCATTGCCCACTTTAATCGTCCTGCTAGTTTCATTGTTCATATCCCTTCATTATCACCGCCACCACAGCCAACAAGGGACCATTGTGGGCACCTTGGCCATCAGTGCTGGCTCTGATTTGTTCTGTATCTTTTACACCTCTAGTTTCTTTCTCTCTCTTCTCTCAGTCTAAAGTGTCTTGACCTGCAGCATCAAGTGTCTCGACCCGTTATTCCAGCACTTTGTGACCATCTGTGGTGAAACATTAGTTACGTTGACAACATTATAAAAATTATAAGTGGATGTCGTTCTGCTTGGAATAATGAATGAAGACAATGTCAAGTCTCATTTGTATAAGCAGATTTATGAATAAAGTATATCTCTGGAAAAATATACATAAAATGAAAGGTGAGGAGCAACTTATTTGGTAGTGACTAACACTCTTGCAGAATCAGCTAGTTTGCTGCAGGCAATAGGATCTCATTTGTGAAAAATGACAAATGAATGCAGTGAAGAAGGCATTTGACATGCTTGCCTTCAGCAGTAAAAGTGCAGTGAACAGAAGCTGGGACCAAAGATAGACGCAAAGTGAAGGAGTAGCTCGACGGGTCAGGCAGCATCTCTGGAGAAAATGGATAGGTGACGTTTTGGTGAAGACCCTTCTTCAGATTGATTGTGGGGTGGGGGTGGAACTGGAAGCAAAACAGGTTGTGAGGTTCCCTGATAGACCAATTGTTGGCTGGGGCGGTGCAATCCCAAGAGGGACACATGGGCTGTGGAACTGGTTAACTGTGGAATCTAGGGTGGCATGGTGGCGCAGCAGTAGAGCTACTGCCCCACAGCACCAGAGACCCAGGTTCAATTCTGACTACGGGTGCTGTCTGTATGGAGCTTGTACGTCCTCCCCGTGACCTGCATGGGTTTTCTCTGAGTGCTCCTGATAATATTGGGTAAATAAAAGATGTCACAAAATGGAGAATCTCTGTATTTGCAAAGCCTGCTTGTCCTCTTTCCGTGAAAGTTGCATAGCTATGAGACGTCTCCATGATGTCTTTACCCTGGGAGGAAGTTGAGGATAAGGTGAGGTCCAGATGTCCTTCTGATTGTATGAGGGTTTTGCAGAAGAGCTGAGCAGGTTTGCAAGTGCAAGATTAGGATTGGTCATAGGATGGGGTGTGGTAAGGTATTGTTAATTATGTTGCAGAATGTTTATGCTGTTATCTCGTGATTGGTTAAAATGTGAAGCCTTGTTCAAATTGTTTATACTACCTGGGAAAATGTTTCTTTACTTTGGAGAACTGTCTTCTAACTAGAAGCTTCCGTGGAAACAATGTAATGGGGTACTATGTGATTGGGTTAGGGAACTGTTGATAACTGTATAATATGATCGATATTTGTGATTAGCTTGTAGGGGCTTCCCCCCCCTCCCGCCCCCCCCTCCGGCCCCCCCCCCCCCCATACAGTTTGGCGCCACGGGTCCTATGCCCTATAAAAGAGGGGACACCACATGGATCAGGGCCGATCTTCTGGGAGTGCGCTTGGGAGCGTGCTGACTTGCTGGAGGTGTCTGCTCGCATGAGGCCAAAGGGCTTGGACGAGTAGAGACAAGGATCGGACCCGTGGTGTGGTTAGGTATTGTATAGGAAGTTTGTTTGTATTAGTGAGAATAAAGAATTAGTTGATCCAGTGCTTGACTCCGTGTTTTTACTGAACTAGACTAACGGGGTAAGCTGCAGCGAGCATAATTACACTCTGTTTTTTTCCCACACTCCAAAGATGAACAGGTTTGTAGGTCATTTGGCTTCTGTAAATTGTAAATGATCCCTAGTGTATAGGATAGTATTAGAGTACAGGGGTCGCTGGGTGCCATGGACTCGGTGGGCCGAAGGACCTGTTTCCACGCTGTATCTCTATACTAAACTAAACTAAACTAAACTGACTTTTAATGGAGAACATGGCAAACTCTGTCTGCGTGGAGTTTGCATGTTCTCCCTGTGACCGCTGGTTTTCTCCAGATGCTCTGTTTTCCTCCCACACTCCAAAGACATGCAGGTTTGTAAGTCAATTGGCCTTGGTAAAATTGTAAATTGTCCCAAGTGAGTAGAATGGTGCTAATGTTCGGGGTGACTGACGTGTTTCCACGCTGTATCTCTAAAGTCTTTATCCCTAAACTCTAAAAGGGGAGCAAGGAGGGGTGGGGTGTTTGTATCAGTTCCCTGAAATTAGAGAATTCACTCAGCTTTTGCAACCCTTAACAGGTTTTGTAAAAGCGGTTGGTGCAACAATATGCAACAATATGTTCATTTAATTATCATGATAAAAAAAAGCCAGCAATCACAATGTGTCTGTAATAATGATCCATTAACCACTTTGCAAGCAACTAATGAGTGTCTTAAAAAAATAAACAAAATCAGACTTCCAGCTGTGTAGTGCATTAGATTTTTGCAGACTAGACTAAAGGATGGCTTCAAAAGGCTGTTTTTCCCAAGATTCTTTGAGGTACCGGAATGGTCAATAGCCTTGACAATTGTGTAAACTTCGTCACCTGTCCTGACACCTTGGAGAGAGTAGGAGCCTTCCACTCTACCAGTAAAAAACAGCATAGTGTACAAATGTGTATAGCGAATCACAGAATGTTCCAACATAACAACAGGTCTTGATTAGTGCAGATTATGGGGAGAAGGCAGGAGAATAGGGTTAGGGGGGAGAGATGGAGCGGCCATGATTGAGTGATGGAGTAGATGGGCCAAATGGCCTTATTCTACTCCAATTTCTCATGACCTTATGAACAGGTCAATCAGAGCCCTATCCATACTTTGGCTCCCTGAAATACCTATCCAATTTGTTTTTTGTTCTTTGTTCAAAGCTGTCCCATTTTTTCCCCCTTTTAATTATTTGTAAGTTCCCCATTTAGAGTTAGTAAAGAGTCCTTATCGAGACACCACCCTGGTGTCTTCTCCACCACCTTCTGACGTCCCGCGCGGCTGGTCGGGAGATTCTTTTTACAGTGCATCTGTAGAAGTTTGTTGGAGTATTCAGTGACTTGCTGAAACTCTGAACCTCTAGGGAAGTGGAGGTACTGGTGTGTCCTGTTCATGATTATGTCTGCGTATCAGACCCAGGACAGATCATCTGAGATGTTAATGCCCTGGAATATGAAGCCACTAACTCTCCACTATTGACCCACCAGTGAAAAATGGCACTGGGTCTCACCACCTTCCCCTTTCTGAAGTCTAATTGTTTCCATGGGAAGATTAATTGGAATTTTAGAAGGGTTGACGTTTTTGTTTAATGTTCTGGATGAACACATTGGTACTGAGTGTAAACCTAAGTGTCTGCTAATCAGAAATTCTTGAGTGGATTGCCTTTGGAGTTATTTTTCAAATACGTTGCTAATCTGCCTTGTACATATGTTTTGACAGTGGGAGACAAGCAGGCAGGGATTAGTATTTACAAAGGTTTACACTTTCGTATCTCAGCTGTTTGGCTGAGTGTCTCTGCACAAGTGTTCATTAGCAAGAAGTATTCAGTTACAAACGCTCCACATCTTTGAAGATGCGACAAATGCCCTCTATGACAAAAGGCGACGTGCAAAACAATTCTACACCATAACGCAAATGCTCAGTCTTTGTCTCCTGCCTTTTGGCCAGTTATTTCCTGCAGTCATGGAATCTGTACATTGTATATATACACTGTGGATGGCTCAATTGTAATCTTGTATTGTCTTTCTGCTGACTGGTTAGCTTGCAACAAAGACTTTTCACTGTACCTCGGTCCATGTGACTAGAACGTAAACTCAAATCAACAGTCATACAGCTCTTCCCACGCCGACCAACTTGCCCACACTGACCAACGTGCTAGTCCTGCCTCCTCGCGCTTGCCCATAACCCTCTAAACCTCTCCTATCCATGAACCTGTCCAAATGTCTTTTCATTTATATGATAGTACAGGAAATAGACACAAAATGCTGGAGTAATTCAGTCGAGACTGAAGAAGGGTCTCGTCCCGAAACGTCACCCATTCCTTCTCTCCAGAGATGCTGCCAGTCCCGCTGAGTTACTCCAGCTTTTTGTATCTATCTTTGGTTTAAATCAGCATCTGCAGATCCTTCCTACACAAGATAGTACAGTAGCTGCCTCAGCTACCTCCTCTGGCAGCTTGTTCCATGTACTCACCACCCTTTGTGCAAAAAAAAGTTACCCCTCAGGTTCTTATTAAATGATTCCCCCCTCAACTTAAACCTGTATCCTCTGGTTCTCGATTCCCTTACTCTGGGTAAGTGACTGCACATTTACCCGATCTATTCACCTCAAGATCTTGTACACCTGCATAAGATCACCCCTCATCCTTTTGTGCTCCAAGGAATAAAGTCCTAGCCTGCTTAACCTCTCCCTATAGCTCAGATCCTCGAGTCCTGGCAACACCCTCATAGGGTTATTTAAACTTCTGTAGTCTAGGTTTTCTTAAGCCTTAAGGCATTTACTTGCATGTTGCCTCCTACATTTATTATTCTCCCAAATTTAATTTTACCAGTCTAGGATGTCATCATGCAGCTTTGTAGGACATCAGTTAGGCCACATTTTGAGTGTTGGGTGCAGCTCTGATTGCCCCTTTACAGGAAGGAGGTGACTTTGGAAAGGGTGGTGAGGAGGTTTACCAGAATGTTGCCTGGATTGGTCCGTTTTAATTACAGGAAGAGGTTGGACAAATTTGGATTGTTTTCTCCGGAACGCCAGAGGTTGCCCGATATAGTACATAAAATAATGAGAGGCATAGATAGGATAGACAGTGAGAACTGTTTTGTGTACCCTAGACAGTGAGAACCTTCTTCCCAGGATGAAAAAAATCAAACACTAGAGGGCATATGTTTAAGGCGAGAGGGGTAAATTTTAAAGGGGAGATATATGGGACAAGCTTTTTTTACACAGAGCGTAATGAGTGCCTGGAATGCACTGCCAGGGTTGGTGGTTGAGAATGCGAGAATGGCATTTGAGGCTTTTGGATAGGCATATGGATGTGTAGGGAATGGAGGTATGTGGATTGTGCCAGGTAGATACGAGATGGTCTTTGTATCATGTTCAGCACAGATATTGTGGGCCGACGGGCCTCTACTATCATATGTTCTATATTCAAACAGTGACACACACTCAGTGGAGACAGAGTTTTGAACAACATAATGGGGAGTCTGGGTGGATTCAGAACAAGCCAAGAATAGGAGCGTTCTAAGGAAGTCTTTAAAGGCAAAGTCACACACCCAGTTTTGCTCAGTCAAAGATGTAAAGCTTATTCATGTCTTTCAAATTTGGGAAGCTTTTTATTACTTTTTTCATGTCCCTGACATTTAAAAATCATTAGAAATAAAAAGGAAGAAGCATTACAGATCCACCAATGACTTTCTGGCTCCCTTGGTTCCAGAGCCTTTCTGGATTATACGTTTTGCCTGACCAACAGAGGTCACAGCCACCGACAGAAGTACGATGGTACCAGAGCATTCTGCCTCTAGCCGCCAAGGAGCTGAGATATTGGAACGCAAAGTCTGCCTTGGAAGTCGGCTATGGGAACAGATCTGCTGTCTCCGGCCAGGTGGGAGTTCCAGAACCCCGACCGCAGGAGGCAAACCTGACTTGCTGATCAGCAGCGGACGTCCCGATGAGGTCGAGATCGGCTGCCTCACCCGGCCTAGACGCCACATATTCGGGGGGATTTCAAGTGCGCTCTCATAATTTTATCCGGATATAACATTGAGGTCCGATATGGTCAGATTAAAGATAGTTCAAAGGTCTCCTATGAGGTAGATGGGTGGTTAGAACTGCACTCGAGCAGATGAGTTGCCTGATAACAGCTGGGAAGAAACTGTGCCTGGATCTGGAGGTGTGCATTTTTAAACTGCTGTATCTTGTGTCTGATGGGAGAGGGGAGAAGCAGGGGTGATCGGGGTGAGACTGGTATTTGATGATGCTGGTGGCCTTGTCGAGGCAGCATGAAGTATAGAGGGAGTCAATGGAAGGGAGATGGTTTATGCGATAGTCTGGGCACGCAAGTCATCATGAGCATCTTCCCTGCTGTCAGCTTTAGTTTGATTTACCGGTAGTTTAGTTTCGAGATATAGTGTGGAAACAGGCCCTTCAAGTCTGTGCTGACCAGTGATCCCTGTACACTAGTACTATCATACACACTCTAGGGACAATTTACAAGTTTACAGAAGCCAGTTAAGCTACAAACCTGTACGTCTTTAGACTGTGGGAGGAAACCGGAGCACTTGGAGAAAACCCATGCAGGACACAGGGAGAACATACTAACTTCATACAGATAGTACTCATAGTCAGGATCGAACCTGTGTCTCTGGCGCTGTAAGGCAGCAACTCTACCACTGCACCACTGTGCAGCTCCTTCTTCTCCTCTTGTGTTTAAGTTGGCTGTCCTCCTTCTGACCTTTAATCCAACATGGCCACAAGAGGCGAAAAGACATATCCTGGGCTTTATCATCCCACTGTTACAAACAGAAGCACATTTCAACAGTAATTGTCTATAAAGCGCTTAGGATTGTCTTGAGATCATGAGAGGAATTACACGATAAATCCAAGAGAAAGACAAATTTAAAAAAAAAACTGTTAATCAGATGCAGTAAAACTTTCAGATGAAATTAATCCTTTTCGAGCGTGCGTTTAGATGTGCAATTTGAATTATTTATTTCAGGAGAATTCATTAAAAATAAAATGGATTTCAATTTGATTGTACAAGTGCATACAATTTTAAAATTACAAAAGGTACCAACATTATATTTATGTTTGGAATGACTATCTCCTTCAGCGAAATACAAAAACTTCATAAATCAGAGTTTAACCTAATTGAGAAGAGAAAGGCACTGATTAAATATGTTGCAGCAGTGTGCTGTTTATTGGCTATGATTAGGCTTTGCTTTGCTGGTTTCAATGGAGCGTAAACAGTACAGCATAGGAACAGACCCTTCAGCCCACAATGTCTGTGCTGAACAGGATCCCAAGGTGAACTAATCTTATCTTCTTGCGCATGATGGATATTCCTCCATTTTCTACGTCCATATGCCTATTTAAAAGCCTCTTAAATGCCATAATCGGATCTGCCTCCCTGCAGCATGGTCCAGGCACCCACCATCCTCTGTGTGAAAAAGCATATCTTCATTACACTTTGGCCCTCTTGCCTAAAAGCTATGCCATCTAGTCTTTGACATTTTCACCGTTGGTAAAAGGTTCTGTCTATCTACCCTAACTATGCTTCTCAAAATGTATATACTTCTATCAGGTCTCCCCTCAACACCTGGCATAGTAGAGAAAACAATCCCAAGTTTGCCCAACCTCTTCTTGTTGTTCATGTCTCTTAATCCAAGCATCATTCTGACAAACCTCTTCTGCACCCTCTCCAAAGCCTCCACATCATTCCTGTAATGGTGCAACCAGGTACATAGTCCAGACAAAATCAACAGTGCTGGAGTAACTCAACATGTCAGGCAGTGTCTCTGGAGAACATGGATAGGTGACGTTTCTTCTTCAGACCAAATGCGGCCTAACCAAAGTTAAGTTTAGTTTAGTTTTAGTTTAGAGATACAGTGTGGAAACAGGCCCTTCGGCCCACTGAGTCTTCGCCGACCAACAATCACCCATATGCTTGTTCCATCCTTCACACTAGGGGCAATTTACAGAAACCAATTAACCTAGATACCCGCAGGTCTTTGGGATATGGGAGGAAACCGGAGAACATGGAGGAAACCCATGCGGTCACAGGGAGAACGTACAAATTCCATACAGACAGCACCCAAAGTCAGGATTGAACCCGGGTCCCTGGCGCTGTGAGGTAGCAACTCTAGTGCTGCACCACCGTGCCACCCAAAGTCTATCTACAAGTGTTCTGTGGGGATCCCTTCTGCATTTGATTACTGATCCTATTGGCGTTTGACCAAGCTGTTCAGTTCAGTTTAGTTTATTATCATATGTACCGAGTTACAGCTTCTTCTTTCGTATGGCAGGCACAGCCTAAAGTTGTAGGACAACTTGTTCTATTTGATCTTCTGTTTGTGCACGTCGAGTTGATTGCATTAGTCGAAACAGGGCGGACCACATGAAGGTTGCAATCTTCCACGAGGTACAGTGAAAAGCATTTGTTGCATGCTATCCAGTCAGTGGAAAGACAATACATGATTACAATCAACCCATTTACAGTGCATTGACACGATGAGGGAATCACATTTAGCCAAGGCAAAGTCAGATCACAGGTAGTCCGAGGGTCATCAATGAGGTAGAACGTACCTCAGTACTGCTCTCTAGTTGTGATAAGATGGTTCAGTTACCTAATAACAGCTGGGAAGAAACTGTCCCTGAATCTGGGGGTGTGTATTTTCACACTTCTATGCCTTTTGCCTGATGGAAGAGGGGAAAGGAGAGAGTGGCCAGGGTGTGACCCATCCTTGATTATGCCGGTGGCCTTGCTAAGGCAGCGTGAGGTATAAATGGATTCAATTGAAGGGAGGTTGATTTGTGCGATGGTCTGGGTTGCGTCCATAATTCGGTACAATTTCTCGCGGTGTTGGATGGAGCTGTTCCCAACTGTGCTTCGGATGGTGCACTCAAGCGAGCCAGACTGGAAGGAGCTGTGGGGGGGGGGGCAGATCCTTGCCTTCTATTAATATTGCCATTGGATGGAACAGTCTTTAATACTTTGGAACTTCATTGATGTTTAAGAACCGTTATAATTAAAGTAAGTATTAAAAAAATGAATTATTGAAAAAATAAAGTGTGATGTTAATTAAATTCACTTAGAAATATTAAAAAACTTTAAATTAAAATAATTTAGGAAGATTTGGCTTTCATTTTACCTCCTAGCCAGCAGGTCTTGAGTCGTTTGTAGTCATAGAATCATACAGCATGGAAGAAGGCCCTTTGGCACAATTGGTCCTAGCTTTTCCCCATCTAAGCTAGTCCCATTTGCCCATATTTGGCCCATATCATTCTAAACATTTCCTATCCGTCAATTAATCTTTTAATTGCAGTTATAGTATCTGCCTCAGCTACTCCTCTGGCAGTTCATTACATATACCTGCCACCCTCTGAGTGGAAAGGTTGCCCCTCAAGTTCCTATTAAATTCTGTCCCTATCCTTAAACCTATGCCCTCTGTTTTTTTTTTGGATTCCCATACCCTTGGTAAAAGACAAACCTTGTCTATCTTCTACACTTCGATAAGTTCACCCCTCAGCCTCTGTTGCTGACAGGCCTAAAGTCCTAGCCTGTCTGACCTCTTCCTGTACATATGACCCTCAAGTCCTGCCAACATTCTCATCAATCCTCTCTGCACTCTTTCCAACTCAACGACATCCTTCCTATAGACGGGAGACTAAAACGAACGCAATACTCCACATGTGGCCTCACCAATGTCTTGTACAACTGTAACTAAAGAACTGCAGATGCTGGTTTAAATCGAAGGTAGACACAAAATGCTGGAGTAACTCAGCAGGACAGGCAGCATTTCTGGAGAGAAGGAATGGGTGACGTTTCTTCAGTCTGATGAAGGGTCTCGACCCACAACATCACCCATTCCTTCTCTCCAGAGATGCTGCCTGTTCCGCTGAGTTACTCCAGCATTTAGTGCCTACCCCAACTTCTACACCCAGTACTATGACTGATGAAGGAAAATGTACCAAAAGCCTTCTTGACCCTCCCATCTACCTGTGGCGCCTTTTGACAACATTGGGGTCCTGGGGTCCCTATGCGTTTGGCTGGGTTAGGAGTGGGGAGTCAAGTGAAATCACTGTTGTGGTGATAGGCAAATTGCAGTGGATCAAGGCTGTCTTGGAGGTGGTGATCGCTGGTCAGCGTGGAGTCGGTGGGCCGGAGGGCCTGTTTCCACGCTGTATATCTAAATTTAGTTATTTTTAGTTTAGAAATACTGCATGGAAACAGGCCCTTTCACCTACTGAGCCCACACTGACCTGCTGCGATCACTCCGTACACACTTGGGACAATTTACATTTTTTACCGTAGCCAATTAACCTACAAATCTGCCCGTCTTTGGAGTGTGGGTGGAAACCGGAGCACCTGGGGAAAACCCACGCAGGTCACAGGGAGAACGTACAAACTCCATACAGTCAGGATCGAACCCGGTACTCTGGCGCTGTGAGGCAGCAAATCTACCGCTCCACCACTGCGCCGCCCTTTCAAAGTCTAAAGAAAGAAAGGAAAACAGTTTCACTGATGCTTTAGATACCTCAGTTTCATATTAATATGAATGTGACCTTGCTGACTGAAAGCGAACTACAGTAACAGCTGTTGTAAGCGGAATATACACTTTTATAATCAAGTGCAGAGAGGGCGATATATTTAATAATGCTATAATATTATAATGGGAGATGAACTCAAGCATTTTGTGGAGATGATCAAGGAATGGCTAATCAATGAATGACTGAGCGTCCCTTGGCGCTGCGATTTATCATTTATTTATGTACCAGTTAGCATGATGCTAACTCTTGTGATCACATTCAATTTCTTGTCTGCTTGTTGTGCTTAAACTAGGTGACCTTTCCCCTGCATTACAACAATAACTAAAATTCACGAGCATGCCAATGGCCGTAAAGTGCTTTCTTCCGAACTGATCATTTGAACGCATTTTTTTTATTCACCCGCGCCAGGAGCAACTCCTAATAATTTTGTTGAGACTGCAAGCCATTGCCGGCAAAATCACGATAACACCTCGGGTGAGAATCACTCATTTTCCTGACCGCACTGGTCCTGTCGGAATGAATGTTCAACGTATAATTTTAATATATTTTTGGCATATTTTTCCACAAACCATTTCTGGGCATTGGATGCAAGCATTATCCTCAAAGTCGGATGAAGCCAAGACCACGTCCTCTCCTATAACTGAAAATAAAAATTAATCGGTGCCAATCTTTACCTCACCAGGGGTAATGTTGCACAGAGCAGATTTAAGTAAGAGAATTATACAGTATTTCCATGCTGATAAGAGCAGAGATGATAAAATCAAAAATAACAGTTTTAAGGGCATCACGGTGGCCCTGCGGTAATGTTGCTGACACACAGCGCCAGAGACCCAGGATGGATCCTGACCATGGGTGCTGTCTGTACAAAATTTGTACGTTCTCCCTGTGACAGTGTGGGTTTTCTCATGCACCGGTTATCTCCCACACTCCAAAGACGCGCAGGTTTGTAGGTTAATTGGCTTCAGTAAGTTGCCCCAAGTGTGTGGGATGCAAAAACTGGCATAAAATAGAACTGACGTACGGGTGATCTTTGGTTGGTGCGGATTTGGTGGGCCGAAGGGACTGTTTCCATGCTGTACCTCAAAACTAAATGAAACGGTTGAATATTTTCTAACTTTTGTCAGTGCCTCTTTGCATACTTTGTGTACGGTATGCAAAACAAAGAATGTCACTTTGACATATCACATTGACAAAATCATTCATTCATTCAAGTGCCTTCCGCACATAGAAGCCAGTGCTTAATTTCTCCAAACTCAGAACTTGGTCCTCAATTTCCTGCGAGTGGCTACTGCAGGCTAACTACAATGCCCTCTAGCCCAGTCTAACTTACACACTGAGGAGGATAATGGGGCTTAAAAACTCCTCTCAGAAAAAGCGCTGTAATAAGGAGGCAATTTACCAAATTGTAGAAGTTGCAATTTTGAATGTAATGACAACGAAAGCACAATACAGAGCAACAAGAGCATTCATGGACACTTAGATATTCCGTCAAGTAGCATTTTTTTTTAAAAGTGTTACAGGCAGCACATTGACACTGCAGTGGAGTTGCTGCCTCACAGCACCAGAGACCCGCGTTCGATCCTGCCAGAGATGCCGCCCGTACGGAGTTTGGACGTTCTCCTTGTGACCGCGTGGGTTTCCTCTGGATGCTCCAGTTTCCCCCCACACTCCAATGAAGTACAGGTTTGTAGGCTAATTGACTTTGGTAAAATTGCACAATTGTCCCTAGCGTGTAGGATAGTGTTAGTGTACGGGGAATGCTGGTTGGCACAGCGTCAGTGGGCCGAAGGACTTGTTTCCGTGCTGTTTGTCTAAAGTTGACTTTTGAACCAAATATCATCATCTCCTGCCTTTGCACATAAGGAAACATTTGCAAAAGGTGTTATTTGCAAAAGGCAATCCACTCGTTACTAAGGTAAACTTTGATGGAAACATCATTTTTGAATAATAATAATAATAATAATAATAATAATAAACTTTATTTTGGACTCAAGGTCCAGACAAGGGACAACATTACATAAAAATCTTAGTGTATCACTTATAAAAGCATCATAAATTATATATATAAAAAAACACAATACATGAATTAAAATCCAGAATAAAAAGAATGATCAATGTCCTACAACGAGACAACGATACCAGTGTCTCCACAACTGGGATTCGTGGCGTGTAGTGCTAAACCTTATGTTTGACAAGGCCACAATAATTAATGAATGTAAGAGGACAAACGTGGATTGATTTCTCTGGAGATTCAGTGGGTAGACCTGATAGAAGATTATAAAATTATCAGAGATTTCGAGTAGACAGTCAGAACTTTTTTTCCATGGTGGAAATGTCAAATGCTAGAGGGCATATTTTAAGATGAGAGGGGCAATATTTAAAGAAGATATGCAGGCAGGTTTTTCAGAAAGAAAGTGGTGAGTGCTGGAACTCACTAGTAGGAGTGGTGGCCAAGTCATCCATCATGCCCCATCTACACTAGTCCCTCCTGCCTGCTCTTGGCCCATATCCCTCTTGTCAATGTATCTATGTAAATGCTTCTTAAACATTGTGATAGTACCTGCTTCAACTACGCCCTCCGACAGCTTGTTCCATACACCCACCACCCTTTGTGTGAAAAAGTTACCTGTTAAATCTTTCCCCCCTCACCTTAAACCTATGTCCTCTGTTTCTTGATTCCACTACTCTGGGCAAGCGACTCTGCGTCCACCCAATCTATTCCTCTCATCATTTTGTAAACCTCTATTGGACCCTTTTATGATGCTCCCTGATTATCCATCTATTTGTTGAAACATTAGGGCAACTCTTGAATAATCGGCTAATTTAGTTTAGAAATACGGTGCAGAAACAGGCCCTTCGGCCCTCTGGGTCCGCGCCAACCAGCGATCCCTGCACTTTAACACTACCCTACACACACTAGGGACAATTTACATTTCTACCAAGCCGATTAACGTCTTTGGAGTGTGGGAGGAAACCGAAGATCTCAAAGAAAACCCATGAGGTTCTGTTTAATTCCAGTGAAGCTCAGAACAAACCTTGTGTGCGCCTTAAGATATTTGAGGAACGTAGGTAATACATTAGTACAGTGGTACAGCGGTAGTCTACCACTGCACCACCGTACTAATGTATTACCTACGTTCCTCAAATATCTTAAGGCGCATACTAGGTTTGTTCTGAGCTTCACTGGAATTAAACAAAACCAACCTCATCACACTGGGTAAAAGCTCCAATAATATTTGGTAATAGCTTTTGCAAAGCTCACACATATATTTGCTTTGAAATAGGCAGTCCTTTGTCTGTTATAGTTGAGAAGCCAATATTTGACAACAGAATAAGCTGAATTGTAAATGAAGAAGGCTGTGCTCATTTATCTGTCATCTCAAAGAGCTCCAGCATTGCTATAAATAGTATATCTGTCTCTTTTAAACTGCAGTACATCTGCTGTGCAAATGACACACAGCTCCCATACCATGCACTATCTACACACATCACACCTCTGACAGCCCAGTGGATCTCCTGTGACACCAGCGTACCCTGTGAGTCAGAGGATTTAACTTCATAACTTTATACCGCGTTAGGAATAGCGCAGAGAGACCATTGATTTACAGTGATCAACGCAAATTCCACTTTTATTAAGTGGCATTCTGAGATTTTGCTTGAGGGGCGGGGAGGAAATCCACAAGCCCATCCATTATTCCATGGGAACTGGGAACAAGTTTCCATACATGTTCCCATAGGGGTGACAAAGTGGCGCAGCAGCAGAGTTGCTACCTTACAGCGCCAGCGACTCAGGTTCCATCCTGACTCTGTTAGTACATTCTCCCCGCGGGTTTTCTCCGGGTGCTCCGGTTTCCTCCCACACTCCAAAGACGTGCTGGTTTGTAGGTTAATTGGCTTCTGTAAATTGTCCCTTGTGTGTAGGATATTGCTAGTGTACGGGGTGAGTGCTGGTCGGTGCAGACTCGGTGGGCCGAAGGGCCTGATTTCACGTTGTATTTGTAAAGTCAAAAACCTCTAAAGTCTAAAGCTCTATCTGTATACAATTATTTGGATTTGTTCATCTTCCCAATACTGGGAGCATGGGGTGAGCAGACATACTTGATTAGTAAGGGCATTAGGGGTTATGGGGAGAAGACAGGAGAATGTAGTGAGAGGGAAAGATAGATCAGCCATGATTGAATGGTTGAGTAGACCCGATGGGCCAAATGGCCTACTACTGCACCAATAACATATAAACTTACAAACTCACAGGCTGTGGACATCACTGGTAACAGCCAAATTTAACATCTGTACTTAATTGTCCCTGAACTGTGGAATGGATCATGATGGGTCCAGCTTCACTTATAGACAGACTGGATAAGGACTGCAGACTCCCTGCTAGTGAACCAAAGGAATCAAATTACAACAATTAAATGCTTTCACGGTCACAGAAACCATTTTTCTGTTTATAATTCCACATTTATTTAAGTTATCCAGAGACCACAGTGGGATTTGAAATCATACCTCTGCATCAATAGTCCTATATTCTGCAGCAACTCTTGTAAGTGAACGACTGTATTACCACATCCCATAAATGGATCTATCTGAGAGAATTAGATATATGTCGCCAGACACTCACATTACACAACCCACATTGCATTCACGTGCTTTTCAGGGCAAGAATATGAACTGAAAGCTAAACTTAAAAAATAAGCTGAAATCTTCATGTAAAATCTTTAATGTCGATACTTGAAGACACAGCTAATATGGTGGGTTTGGTTAATGTAATTTTTAAAGTATATATTTCATTGGTTTTGGAAAAAATCGTTAGTTTAGGAATTAGAAACGGCAATTATTGAAAGAAAATGGCACAATATTCATCTTTTTGGAACGTGCTTAGCCAGCGGACAACACTACCTTTTGGTCAGAGGCTATAATTCTACTATTACAGGGGAGAACTAATTCATGAAATTATGGTCAATGATTTCTTTATTGTCACGTCTACCGAGTATAGTGAAATACATTTTTTTGCATACAGCTCAGCAAGACTATTCCTGTATATAAGCACAATCACCCCAGTTAGTACAGTATGCACTGAGCAGCCCACTGAGTCCAAATGCAAGAGGTGCCATTTTACAGTCCCAGCTGCAGCCTGCCACAAAGGCCCGTTGTAGCCGGTGCCTCCATTTTGGTCGTCCCACAATCTGATGGCCCTCTCCAACCCCTCGCTCCACTGGTGGGTGCCTCCTGCCTGCGACCTGGAGGGCGCAGAGGGTAAGACCCCCTTGTTCTTCTTACCGGGCCTTTTGTCCAGCGTCTGGCAGAGTCACCCTCTCCCTCCACTTCTTCTCCGATTCCCGATCCACCGTGGCGAGCAGTGGCCGGGCTCGGCGTCGATACTTCTCCGAGCGAGCAGGGCCTGCAGATGGGATGCGGCCACGGCTCACCAGATCGCTGGGCTGTGCTCCAAGCTGCTGAAGGACCTCCAGCGGCCTCCTCTCCACCATCGAAGCCCTGCACTGCCTCCCATAGCCAGTCCGCTTCCCGGCCCTCTGTCCGACTTTCTCCTCTCACGGGGTGAGCAGAGGCCGGGTTCGATGGCAACCTCTCCAGGCCTGTTGTCGGGAGGTGTCCTTTAATAGGCAATGTGCACAAAGGAATTTGTGTTGTAATATAAAACTACGGAGAGATTTATAGCCTTAAAATGGAGATGGAATTATTCCTGTGTCCCCTTGTCAAATTAACCTTTGCTTTCAAGCTTTGCTTCAAGGAAAGCTGGTTCGACTAATTCCTCATGTTAATAGGATTGATGATAATATGAATGAAACGGGAGTCTATTGACATGTGTGAGGGAGAATTAATTGCTAAGGTGACTGATAGAGCCACTCCCTCACTGCACCAATGATCCAGGTTTAATCTTGACTTTGGGTATTGCTTAGCTGGGTTTTCTCCAGGTACGCCAAGCTGGAAAAGGGGCACAGAACATTTACGAAGATTTTACCAGGAATCGAGGACCTGAGCTATAGGGAGAGGTTGAGCAGACCGGGGCTTTTTTCCTTGGAGCACAGGAGGAGGAGGGGTGATCTTATAGTGGTGCACGGCATCATGAGAGGAAGAGATCTGGTAAATCTACTTTGCCTACAGTTGGGGAAAGGAGAACCAAAGGACATAGTTTTAAGGTGAGTGGATAAAGATTTAATAGGAATCCAAGGGGTAACTTGTTTACACAAAGAATGGTGGGTGTATGGAACAAGCTGTCGGAGGAGGTTGTTGAGGCAGGTACTATTGTGACATTTAAGAAATCTTTAGATAGGTACATGGATAAGACAGCTTTAAAGAGATTATGGGCCAGATCAGTCACCCTCATTAGTCAGAGAGTGGGGAATCTGTGAAACTCTTTGCCACAAAAGTCTGTGGAGGCCAAGTCAGTGGATATGTTTAAAGCAGAGATAGAAAGATTCTTGATTAGAGAAACATAGAAACATAGAAAAATAGGTACAGGAGGCCATTTGGCCCTTCAAGCCAGCATCGCCATTCAATATGATCATGGCTGATCATCTAAAATCAGTACCCCGTTCCTGCTTTTTCCCCATATCCCTTGATTCCTTTAGCCCAAAGAGCTAAATCTAACGCTCTCTTGAAAACATCCAATGAATTGGTCTCCACTACCTTCTGTGGCAGAGAGCTCCACAGATTCACAACTCTCTGGGTGAAGAGGTTTTTCCTCATCTCAGTCCTAAAAACTTTTACCATTGCACAATAGAGAGTGTCCTGACCTACGGATGCACGGTGTGGTATGCCAGCGGCACCGCATCCGAGAAGAAACAACTGCAGCGGGTCATCAAGACTGCTCAGTGGATCATCGGCTCCCCACTTCCACGCTTGGAGGAGATCTACTCAAGCCGTCTCCTCCAACGGGCCAAAAAGATCCAGGATGACCCCACCCACCCAGGGCACTCTCTATTCTCCATCCTCCCCTCTGGCAGACTCAGAGTCATGAGAGCACGTACAACAGACTGAAGAACAGTTTCTTCCCCATGGCTGTGAAGAGTCTGCTACAGTAAACTATGACACCCCCCCCCCCCCCCCACACACACACACACACACACACACACATACATACACACACACACACTACCACCTTCCAGCAAACGGACAATAACTTCTGCACTTAAAAACACAATCTTTTTCATTCATTTATCTAACTGTACTTGCACTTTACTGTTTTTACTGTACTTTTTATTTATTTATTTATTTCTATCTCTTTTTACTATTTATGCTTGGTGCTGCTACAGAAGGAGATGCTGCCAAACGAAATTTCGTTGTATATTGTACAATGACAATAAAGGATTCTAAGTTCTAAGTCTAAGTCTTAAATGGCCTACTCAGTCCTAAATTGGCCTATTCTCAAACTGTGACCCCATGTTCTGGACTCCCCCAACATCGGAACATTTTTCTTGCATCTAGCCTGTCCAATCCTTTAAGCATTTTATATATTTCTATAAGAGCCCCTCTCATCCTTCTAAATTCCAGTGAATACAAGCCCAGTTGACCCATTTGTTCATCATATGTCAGTCCTGTCATCCCGGGAATTAACCTGGTGAACCTACGCTGCATTCCCTCAATAGCAATAATGTCCTTCCTCAAATTAGGAGACCAGAATTGCACAGAATACTCCAGGTGCAGTCTCACCAAGGCCCTGTACAACTGCAGTAGGGCCTCCTTGTTCCTAAAATCAAATCCTCTCGCAATGAAGACCAACATGCCATTAGCTTTCTTCACTGCCTGCTGTACCTGCATGATTACCTTCAGTGACTGGTGTAAAAACACACCCAGGTCTCGTTGCATCTCCCCTTCTCCTATTCTGACACCATTCAGATTATAATCTGCCTTCCTGTTCTTGCCACCAAAGTGGACAACCTCACATTTCTCCACTTTATGCTGCATCTGCCATGCATCTGCCCACTCACCCAAAGTTATCCAAGTCACCCTGCATCATCCTTGAAGCTCACACTGCCACCCAGTTTTGTGTCATCCTCAAACTCGTCTAACTCGTCAATACATATTGTAAATAACTGGGGTCCCAGCACCGAACCTTGCAGCACCCCACTAATCACTGCCTGCCATTCTGAAAAGGATCGGTTAATTCATACTCTTTGCTTCCTGTCTGCCAACCAGTTCTCAATCCATGTCAATACCCTACCGCCAATACCATGTGCTCTAATTTTGCACACTAATTTCTTGCGTGGCACCTTGTCAAAGGCTTTTTGAAAGTCCAGATACACCACATCCGCTGACTCTCCCTTATCCATTCTACTTGTTACATCTTACTTGTTACTTGTTACAATTATAATTCCCTGTTTTCTTTCACTCTCCTTTCTTAAAAAGTGGAGTTACATTGGCTACCCTCCAGTCTACAGGAACGGATCTAGAATCGAGAGAACATTGGAAAATGATCACCAATGCATGCATGATTTCTAGAGCCACCTCCTTGAGTAATCTGGGATGCAGACCATCAGGCTCTGGGGCTTTATCTGCCTTCAGTCCCAGCAGTTTACCTAACACCATTTCCTGACTAATGTGGATTCCCTTCAGTTCCTCCCTCCCACTAGATCCCCTAGTATTTCGGGGAGATTGTTTGTGCCTTCCTTAGAAAAGACAGAACCAAAGTACTTGTTTAACTGTTCTGCCATTTCTTTGTTTCCCATTATATATTTACCTGCCTCTGATTGTAAGGGACCTACATTTGTCTTCACTAATCTTTTCCCTTTTACATATCTAAAGAAGCTTTTAGAGTCAGTTTTTATATACCTGCAAGCTTTATTTCATTCTCCCTTCCCCCCCCCCCCTCTTAATTAATCCCTTTGTCCTCCTCTGTTGAGTTCTACATTTTTCCCAGTCCTTTGGTTTGCTGCTTCCTCTGGCCAATTTATATCTTATCCTTGGATTTAACACTATCCTTGATTTCCCTCGTTAGCCACGGTTGAGCCTCCTTTCCCGTTTTATTTTTTCGCCAGACAGGGATGCACAATTTTTGGAGTTCATCCATGTGGTCTTTAAATCTTTGCATCTCTACTGTCAACCCTTTAAGTATAATTTGCCAATCTATCCTAGCCAATTACCATCTCATATCTTCAAAGTCTTCTTTAAGTTCAGGACCCTAGTCTCTGAATTAACCATGTCACTTTCCATCCTAATGCAGTGATACCATATTACGGATGCTGTTGCCCAAGGGGCTTAGCACAATCCTTCCTCATTACACTATACCCAGTTTAGGATGGCCTTTCCTCTAGTTGGTTCTTCTACATGTTGGTTTAAAAAAACATCCCATATATATTCCTGGAAATCCCCCTCCTCAGCGTTGCTACCAATTTGGTTGGCCCAATCTATATGTAGATTAATGTCACCCATCATAACTGCTGTACCTTTGCTACACTCATCCCTAATTTCCTGCTTGATGCTATCCCCGACCTTCCTACTGCTGTTTGGTGGTCTGTATACAAATCCAACAAGTGTTTTCTGCCTTTGGCTATTTCGCAGTTCTACCCACACACCGATTCTACAGCATCCAAACTAATGTCCCTCCTTGCATGAATCTCCTCTTTAACCAGCAATGCCACTCCACCTCCTCTTTCTTTCTGTCTATCCTTCCTGAATATTGAAAACCCCTGCATGTTTAGCTCCGAGCCTTGGTCACCCTGGAGCCATGTCTCCGTAATTCCAACTATATCATATTTCTTAACTACTAACTGCACATTCAATTAATCCACCTTATTACGAATGCTCCTCGCATTAAGGCACAAAGCTTTAGAACGGGTGTCAACGGTTATGGGGAGAAGGCAGGAGAATGGGGCTAGGAGGGAGAGATAGATCAGCCACGATAGAACGGTGGAATAGACTTGATTGGCACAATGGCCTAATTCTGCACCTATCACTTATGATCTTATGAAATGCAGGCAGGTGGGATTAGTTTAGATGGGACATGTTTGTTGGTGTAGGCAATTTGTTCCCAAAAGACTGTTTCCACACTATGTGACTATGACTAACATTAAAATTATTTGTATTAAATGTTATTAAACCAAACATTTTCTATTCCATTCTCACAACTTCTGAATGCCACCTGCTCTTTAAATAAGAGGAAAAGCATGTGTATTGTTGAAGAGTCCCCCAGCTCCTTCATGATATCTCAAGAGTTTTACAAACCATTTTTGAAATGCAGTTATTGTTATGTATTACATAGCTTGAAAGCTTCTTCAGATTGTAAAGTGATGAATGAACCGTTAATCTGGTGTTCGTGTTTAAACCAAGAATTGTTTATAATCTGCTTGCTTCAATAACACTCCTGCCTTTAGAGATACAGCACGGAAACAAGCCCTTCAGCCCATCGTGTCCACACTGACCAGCGATCACCCTATACACTAGCACTATCCTACACACTAGGGACAAGTTATAATTTTTTGCCGACACCAATTAACCTACAACCCTGTTCATCTTTGGGATGTGGGAGGAAACCGGAGCACCCGGAGGAAACCCAGGCGGTCGCAGGGAATACCTACAAACTCCGTACAAACTGTGCCTGTAGTCAGGATTGAATCCGGGTCTCTGGCGCTGTAAGGCAGCAACTCTACTGCTGTGCCACCATACTGGCCGTGTATTTAGCCAGCTTTGTCAATCAGAGAAGACTGTTAATGCAAGTATATTTTCTTCCATTGTTGACTGAAGCAGCTATTTGGACAGGTGTACAAACAAACAGATTTAAAAAATGACATTACCACAGTGGCCAACACCTCCAACTTAATTAACAATTTAATAAATGTCTGTGATTTATGGAATTAGAAGGGGAATGAAAGAGAAACATTAGCACATTTATTAAAACAAAAGTGTAAAATCAATAAATTGTTAATGAAATTGCAAATGTTGCAGTACTGTCTTAGGGCCTCTGGAATTATTTATAGTGTGCGTACGCGCAGCTAATAAATGACCAGAATTTGTTTTTGTGACGAGTTAGAACAAGGCCTCAATGGTCTGAATAGTTAGTTTAGTTTAGAGATACAGCATAGAAACAGGTCCGTCTGCCCACCAAATCCGCGTCAACCAACAATCACCCCTAACACTAGTTCTATCCTACACTTTAGGAACAGTTTACGGAAGCCAGTTAACCTACAGACCCATAAGTCTTTGGATTTTTGAGGAATCCAGAGCACTCTGAGAAAACCAACACGGTCACAGGGAGAACGTACAAACTCAGTACAGACAGCATCCGTAGTCAGGATTGAACCTGGGTCTCCGGCTCTGAAAGGCAGCAACTCTACTGTTGCGGCTCTGTGCCGCCCTAGTGAGATTTACACTAGGTAATGTCTTTGGATGAAAGTGATTAAGATCTGAGATCAAACGGGTGGTTTTGGGGAGAGCTGTGAAATGTCGATGCATCACTAGGAGAGGGCAATTGAAGCTACATTGTGAGCGAAAAAAAGCAGCAAAGCTAAAGATCTAAAGGTCAGAAGAATTTCTCTGGGTCTGCGAGAGAATTCCTCTGGTAAATGAATGGGCTCAGAAAAGGCACTTTTTTGTCCCAATATGTTATCAAAGCCGCCGACTAGGCAGGTGCGGTTGTCTTCTGGCGGGCTGACCTCTACCCTGTTGAGACCAGGCACCAGTTCTTGGACACTACCTCATATTTACCCCTTGACCATGACCCCATAGACAAACACCAGGCCATCATCTCCCAGATCGGAAGACTGTGACACCTGACCCAGAACGTTTAATTTAGGCCTATTACAGGCATTCCTCGACTTCCATAATAAGTGACATGTAAACTGCACTTACGGAGGCAATTCTTTAAGCCCACTGACCCATGCTCCATGCCGGAGCTCCCTGTCGAATAGTGAATTTACGCATGCACAGTAGCGTTTCCAACTTATGTAACATCCAATTTATGCAAGGACTACAAAAAGTAGTAAACACTGCCCAGTCCATCATCGGCTCTGATCTTCCTTCCATCGAGGGGATCTACCACAGCCATTGCCTCAAAAAGGCTGGCAGTATCATCAAGGACCCACACCACCCTGGCCACACACTCACCTCCCTGCTACCTTCGGGTAGAAGGTACAGGAGCCTGAGAACTGCAACAACCCGGTTCAGGAATAGCTACTTCCCCACAGCTATCAGGCTATTAAACCTGGCTCGGACAAAACTCTGAACATTAATACCCCTCCATCTGTTATTTGCACTTTATTAATTTATTAATTAATGTGTGTATTTAAGTATATAACTGTAGTCAATGCCTACTATGTTCTGTTGTGCTATGCAAAGAAAGAATTTCATTGTCCTGTCAGGGACACATGACAATAAACTCTTTTGACTCTTTTGACTCTTTGACTCTTGAACCACGGGTTGTAACAGCTACCTACATAAGCCAGGGAGCATCTGTATAGTAACCTTCACCGAGGTGCAGTGATAAGCTTTATTTTGCATGTTCTCCAATCAGATCAGATAGCACTATTCATAAATACAATCAAGTCAAACTGAAGTACAGTAGATAGACACAAAGTGCTGGAGTAACTCAGCTGGTCAAGCAGCATCTCTCGAGAAAAAGATGACATTTCAGGTTGGGACCCTTCTCCAGACTCAAGTGCAATAGATAGAGCAGAGTACAAGATACAGAGTGAAGAATATAGTTCTGGGCATTTTAGCGCATCAGTTCCATTGACAAAGGCCTATCCATTCCCTCCACAGATGCTGCCTGACCCATTAAGTTATTTTGTGTTTTACATTAATTTAAAGCTGGATATCTTCCCTTCTCTGAGAGGCCTGTACTTGGAACGGTAAAAACATGCAGAATTACTAAAACAGGGCATTGATTTCCTGAATCCTCTCTGCTGGAGCCACTCTCACCCTGGATGTTGATTATGTTTCCGTCAGTCCCTGAGTCCTGCAACTGAAAACGCTCCGACCTTTAGTTTAGTTTAGTTTAGTTTATTGTCGCATTTACCGAGGTACAATGAAAAGCTTTTGTTGTATGGTAACCAGTCAGCGGAATGACTATACATGATTACAATTGAGCTGTCCACAGTGTACAGATACCCGATAAAGGGAATAACGTTTAGTGCAAAATAAAGTCCAGTAAAGTCCGATCAACAATAGTCTGAGGGTCTTCAAAAAGGTAGATAGTAGCTCAATACTATCTAGTTGTTGCTAGAATGGTTCAGTTGCCTGATAACAGCTGGGAAGAAACTGTCCCTGAATCTGGAGGTGTGTATTTTCATACTTCTATACCTTTTGCCTGATGGGGTAGGGGAGAAGTGGGAGCGACCAGGGTGTGACTGGTCCTTGATTATGCAGGTGGCCTTGGCAAGGCAGTATGCGGTGTAAATGGAGTCAATGGAAGGGAGGTTGGTTTGTGTGATGGTCTGGGTTGCGTCCACAATTCTCTGCAATTTCTTGCGGTCTTGAATGGAGCTGTTCCCAAACCATGCTGCTATGCATCCCGATAAAATGCTTTCTCCTGCTCATCTGAAGAAGTTGGGGAGAGTTGTTGGGGACATGCCAAATTTCCTAAGTCTTCTAAGAAAGTAGAGGCATTGGTGTGCTTGCAATCTATCACAATAGAACAGTGTTCTGCACTATTACCAGAGCCAGTGTATGCAGTTACGCTCCCTCCGTAACTCCCTTGTCAGACCACTCCCTCCGTAACTCCCTTGTCAATTCTTCCCTTCCCTCCCCCTATACTCTCGTCCGCCTAGCAGAGTTGGTCCTTACCCTCAATAACTTCTCATTTGACTCCTCCCATTTCCTCCAAATACAAGGTGTAGCTATGGGCACGTACATTGGCCCCAGCTATGCATGCCTCTTTATCGGACGTGTCGAACAATCCTTGTTCGAGGCGTACGAGGGCCCCATCCCCGACCTCTATCTCCGCTACATCGATGATTGCTTTGGTGCTACCTCCTGCAACCACACACAACTGACTGACTTCATCCGCTTCACCACTAACTTCCATCCGACACTCAAATACACCTGGACCATTTCTGACACTTCCCTACCATTCCTTTACCTCACTATCTCCATCGTAGGTGATAGACTTCTGACCGACATCCACTATAAACCCACTGACTCCCACGGCTATCTTGACTACTCTTCTTCCCACCCTGCTTCCTGTAAGGCCTCCATCCCCTATTCCCAATTCCTCCGCCTACACCACATTTGCTCCCTGAATGAGGTGTTCCACACCAGGGCATCGGAAATGTCCTCATTCTTCAGGGAACGGGGGTTCCCCTCCCCTACTATAGATGAGGCTCGCACCAGGGTCTCCTCCATACCCCATAACACTGCTCTCTCTCCCCATCCCCCCACTCGCAACAAGGGCAGAGTCCCCCTGGTCCTCACCTTTCACCCCACTAGCCGGCACATACAAACAATAGTCCTCTGTCAGTTTCGCCACCTCCAACGTGACCCCACCACTTGCCACATCTTCCCATCTCCCCCCCCCGTCTGCTTTCCGCAAAGACCGCTCCCATCCGTAACTCCCTTGTCAATTCCTTCCTTCCCTTCCGCTCCACCCCTTCCCCGCGCGCTTTCCCTCGCAACCGCAAAAGATGCTACACATGTCGCTTTACCTCCCCCCTCCACTCCATTCAAGGACCCAAGCAGTCCTGCCAGGTGCGACAGAGGTTCACCTGCACCTCCTCCAACATTATCTATTGCATCCGCTGCTCTAGATGTCAGCTGATCTATATCGGTGAGACTAAGCGTAGGTTCGGGGATCAAGTTTCATCGCGAGGGGCGTCTCCACACACCATGTCAGCAGCGGAAGCTCGGTCCGCATTAACCAACCTGACCTCCCGGTGGCTCAGCACTTCAACTCCCCCTCCCATTCCATATCCGACCTCTCTGTCCTGGGCCTCTTCCACGGCCAGAGTGAGCAACACCGGAAATTGGAGGAACAGCACCTCACCTGGGGAGTCTGCATCCTGGTGGCATGAACATTGATTTCTCACAATTCTGTTAACCCTTGCTGTCTCCTCCCCTTCCTACCTCTCCCTCAGCCCTGGGGCTCCTCCTCCTTTTTCCTTTCTTCTCCCCGCCTCCCCCCACCCCCTATCAGTCTGAAGAAGGGTTTCGGCCCGAAACGTTGCCTATTTCCTTCTCTCCATAGATGCTGCTGCACCCGCTGAGTTTCTCCTGCATTTTTGTCTACCCCAGTATATGCAGACTGTGTCAACTAAATTGTGAAAAAAATTAAAACTGATGTTAGTTAAATTTAATATTCCATACCTGGCCAGGAAGGAAATATTATTTGAGATCCCTAAGCTGGTAAAAAAGTTGGCATTTTACAGAACTGTCAGAAATTATTCCGTTTTCTTCTAAAGTAAGTACTTTGAAGAAATGAAATTCTCCTAAATCTCCTACCTAAAACACATGAAGAATAAAACTCACTCTCTTGCACTTTGCTACCAGAGTAGCTTCCTTTCCTTTTTGCCTTTGATCATATTTATTGATGGTGATATTCCTATTGAAATATTTAGAATTTTCTGTATCACCCAGAGATTCAACAATGATTACATTTAACCTTTAATATGCACTGCCGAGTTTATGTCACTAGGCAACGACAGTGATTAATAGTGAGGAAGATGGTAGGATAATATTCAGCAGTTGGGAAGATGGACAGTGTGATGAAAGATGGAATTTAGTTTAGTTTAGTTTAGCGATACAGCATGGAAACAGGCCCTTCGGCCCACCCAGTCCACGCTAGCCAACGATCACCTGTACACTAGTTCTACCCCACACACTAGGGGCGATTTACAGAGGGCCAATTATTCTACAAACCTGCACTTCTTTGCGATATGGGAGGGAACTGGAGCACCCGGAGAAAACCTATATGGTCACAGGGAGAATGTACAAACTCTGGACAGACAGCATCAAAGCGGTCTCCCTGGCTTTGTAAGGCAGCAACTCTACCGCTAAGCCACTGTGCCTCTCAACATTTTGGGCACAAATTTAAGTATGATAAATGTGAGGCGGTTCTCTTCGGGAGGACTATTAAATGTAGGAAACACACATATAACCATAAAGACATTTGGCTTAGAAATAAATTTGGCCCAACTTATCCATGCTGTAACAAGAAACTAGAGATGTGCAAAAGGAAAGAAAGTAATTCAGCAGATCAGCAGCAACTCTGGAGAACATGGATAGCTAATGTTTTGGGTCAGGGCCCACAAGTCTGAAGAAGGATCCCAAAGCAAAATGTTATCTATTCATGTTCACTGCTCCATTACCCTCTGATTTTCTCCAGCACTTTGTGTTCTTTTCACTCAGCCTGTCATGCTGACCAAGGTGACAGGCTGAGTGAGTCCCTTCTGCACATATCGCTCTAAACCTTTCCTATCCATTAGATATGTGTTTGTTAAATCTCCGTGTTAGTTAAATATCATAATTGCACCTGTCTCTGCAACTTCATCCGACAGCTTGGTTCATAGATTCACCATCCTCTGTGTGAAAGGCTGCCTCAGGACCATTGAAAAAAAATTCCCTCTCATCTTAAATCTATGCCTAAGATAGACACAAAAAAGCTGGAGTAACTCAGCGGGACAGGAAGCATTTCTGGAGAGAAGGAATGGGTGACATTTTGAGTCGAGACCCTTCTTCAGACTTGTTAGGGATAAGGGAAACAAGACTTATAGACGGTGATGTGGAGAGATAAAGGACAATGAATTAAAGATATGCAAAAAAGTAATAATGATAAAGCATACAGGCCATTGTTACCTGTTTGTTGGGTGAAAATGAGGAAGCTAGTGCGACTTAGATGGGGGAGGTAGAGAGAGAGGAGGAATGTCTGAGCTACCTGAAGTTAGAGAAATCAATTAGAGAAACATCACCCATTCCTTCTCTCCAGAGATGTTGCCTGTCCCGCTGAGTTACTCCAGCTTTTTGATGTCTACCTTCAGTTTAAACCAGCATCTGCAGTTCCTTCCCACATATTAAATCTATGTCTTCTAGTGTTAGATACCGCTACTCTGGGAAATAGATTATGACCAGCCAACTTATCTATGCTCCTCTTGATTTTATGTACCTCTAAAAGGTCACTCCTCAACCTCCAGCTCTCCAGGGTAAATAGTCACAGCCTACCCAGACTCTCCCTAGAACTCAAACCCTCTCGTATCAGTACCATACTATTGAATCTTTTCTGCACACCCTCCAGCTTTATATAATCAATCCCATAGTGGGACAACCAGAACTGCACACAATATTTATGGTCTCACCAACAACGTTGGTCATATTTTATCTGGTAATGCGCTAACTAGATAACAAACAGCAATGCAACATGGCTCCAAAGGACGATGAGGAATTGTAGTCTTTCCGCTGACTGGTCAGCATGCAACAAAAAGCACTTCACTATACCTCGGTACACGTGACAATAAATGAAACTAAAGGCGAAAGACTAAAGTTGCGTATGCCCACTGAATGCAACTTTGCTCTGGGGATGAAGTATTGTAGAATGCATTTACGTATGGAATGATTCTAAGCTGCGGCCATTTACTGCTGATTAGGTAACTTCAGTGGCAAGGAATATCCATTTAGCAAACAAAGAAAAGCAATGGGAATTATTCAAATGCTATATAGAGCTGAGTGAAGTCTCTTGAGATCTGACACTTCCAATGGCTGTTTTAAATGCAAGACTAACAATGAGATGGACAGGTAAGGAGAGAAACATAAATTGAGTAAGCATAAGCCAGTTAACTAACGTCAACTCTGGGAAAAAGTCTTAGAATTATAATTTAGGATCAAATTAGAGCACATTTATAAATGCATGAGGCAATCAAGAACAGTCAGCACAGATTTGTTAAAGGAAGGTACCACTTGATAAAATTAATAAAAACTTTTTAAAGAAATTCCCATTTGGATGCATAAAAAGAATAAAGTGGAAGAGGGCTTTCAAAAAGCTATTATAATGGGTTGATATAATTCAGGAATGCGAAGTAAGCGAAAATATAACAATTGGTGGCAAGGATAAAGTTGTCTGCCATTGAAAATAGTGGGTCACGATCGAGACACAATTAGGAGGTGTAGCTGGGGCCCACTTGCATAGGCTCTAGTGACTCTTCACTTTGGAGATATGGCATGGGGAAAGGCCCTTCGGCCCATCAAGTCCATACTGACCAAAGATCTCGCGATCACACTAATTTTACAAAAGCTAATTAACTTGCACACCTGCATGTCTTTGTGATGTGGGAGGAAACCCAGAGCACTCGGAGAAATCTAATTTGGTCACTCTGCACGGACAGCACCTGAGGTCAGGATCGAACCCGGGTCTCTCGCGCTGTAAGGAGTTAGTTGTACAAGCTGTACAACGAGGTAATCATTGTCCTATTTATTTGCCTATCTTGATAAGGTAAATCCTGCAGAAACATTCACTGTGATGACTGGGAAAGGTGACCAGGCCATCACTAGATGTTGTGCCTCATTAGATTGAAACAGTGGTGACGGTGATATCTTAACATAAAGGGGTACAATTTAGTTACTGTAACCTCGCAACACATACGGTAAAAGTCACCACAGAATATAAAATATTGGTCTCTGTCATTTTTAGTATAGTTTAGAGACACAGTGTGGAAACAGGCCCTTCGGCCCACTGAGTCTGCACTGACCAATATCACCTGGGGATATTATCCTACACTCTGGGGAGAATTTGTACAGAAGCCGATTAACCTACAAACCTGCACGTCTTTGGAATGTGGGAGGAAACCGGAGCACCCGCATCACAGGGAGAATGTACAAACTCCAAACTGATCAAGACAGCAGCCGTGATCAGGATGGAATCCAGGTCTCTGGCACTGTGAGGCAGCAGCTCTACCGCTGCACCACTGAGCGGCCCGATGCTGCGTCTCATTACATTGTCAGCAGATGGATCCCTGAAACAGTGGTGAGGGTGACCTCTTAACACAAAGGGGTATCATTTAGTTACTGTAACTTTGCAATGTGTGGTAAAAGTCACTGCAGAATGAAAAATGTTTGGTCTCTTTCGGTTCTTAAATCCCAGGGTTGGACTCCCATTCAACAAAGGGTAATTCTGTCAGGGTTCTCTATAAATACAGAGAGGCAGGAAGCAACACCCATCATACAATGGGTCCAGTTATGAATGGAGACCTGTGCAATGCTACACCTGGAAATGTAACTATCACATAGTGTATATTGGTCACACCTCAGTACCTCACTGTAACTCCGCACGCAGCCTTCGTGCAGAATCACAACAATCACGGGAATGATTTCCGGCCCTGCAATTTACCTAATTAGACTGCAAACCTTGCTGTCCACCATCTGCCAACGTGTTGACAGGGACAAATTGGAATTGATTTCTCCTTCAAGCTGCCACAGGATGTGGCTAATGTGTGCACGATTATTCTGCTTCATAACATCTCACGGCTGTGGCAAATATCTGCAAAAGCCACAACACAGTGACTTCAACACAGAGCACAACTCCGGCCGAGGTTTAGTGAGTGGGATTTTTGAAGCAGCTTCTCAGAAGATGTCCTGCTGGTGTAGGGTGGCGCAGTGGTAGAGTTGCTGCCTTGCAACGCCAGAAATATAGGTTCCACCCTGACCATGTGTGCTGTATGTACGGAGTTTGTACGTTCTCCCCGTGACCTGAGGGGGAGGGGGGGGGGGGGGGTTACTCCGGGTGCTGCGGATTCCTCCCACACTCCAAAAATGTACAGGTGTGCAGGTTATTTGGCTTGGTAAAATTGTAAATTGTCCAAATTGTAAATTGTCCCCAGTGTGTCTAGGATAGTGTTAGTGTGTGTGTTGGGATCGCTGGTCGGCATGGACTCAATGGGCAGAAGGGCCTGTTTCCATGCTGTATCTCTAAGCTAAACTAAGTATCAATGTCAAACCATGGGATCCGCCAAGGCCTACGGATCTCCCGGTTGCTAACCACTTTAACTCCCCTTCCCCTTCCCCCTTCCCCTTCCCACACTGACCTCTCTGTCCTGGGCCTTCTCCGTTGCCAGAGTGAGGCCACATGGAAATTGGAGGGACAGCACCTCATATTTTCCTTGGGTAGCTTGCACCCCAGCGGTATGAAGGTCCTAATTTTAGATATCTAATTCTCTAATTTTAGATATCTTCTACATACACCTACTTCCCCCTCCCCTCCCTCTCCCCCACCCCTTCTTCCACTAAAAGTCCATTAACAAGTTCCACAGTTCACAGTAATTTATCCCTTTTGGGATCATACTGTCTCTAGCCTATCAGGGGACCTCCCTGCCTGAGGGCATCAGCTCCTGATTTTTCTTCCTGCTACTAGTCCCCCCTTCTGCCGCCACTACAATCAGTCTGAAGACGGGTCCCGACCCAAAACCTATCCATTTTCTCCAGCGATGCTGCCTGACCCGCTGAGTTACTCCAGCAATTCGTGTCTATCCTAGAAGATTTAATCTGCTCACAAAGTGGTAAAGGATTGAGCAGAGAAGTTAAAGTTTGTTAAATAATTTCACAAGATTATCCCACGAGTCAACGGTCTCTTTTTTGGGATAATCTAGTGGGAGAGTCTAGGACTCTGGTAGTTTAGTTTTAGTTTAGAGATGCAACGTGGAAACAGGCCCTTTGGCCCACTGACCATCGATCACCCGTACGGCTAGTTTTATGTTATCCAACATTGCATCCAACATGCCTGGGACAAGTTACCGAGTTTACCTACAAACGCATGTGGAATGTGGGAGGAAACTGGAGCACCCGGGGAAAACCCACACGGTCACAAGAAACTCCATATAGACAGCAGGGTACACAAAAGGCTGGAGAAACTCAGCGGGTGCAGCAGCATCTAAGGAGCGAAGGAGATAGGCGACGTTTTGGGTCGAGACCCTTCTTCAGACTGGTCAGGGATCAGGGAAACGAGAGATATAGACGGTATAAGGGAAACGAGAGATATAGACGGTATCAGGGAAACGAGAGATATAGACGGTTATCAGGGAAACGAGAGATATAGATGGTTATCAGGGAAACGGACCCAAGCAGTCCTTCCAGGTCTGACAGAGGCTCACCTGCACCTCCTCCAACCTCATCTACTGCATCCGCTGCTCCAGATGCCAGATGATCTATATCGGTGAGACCAAGCGGAGGCTTGGCGATTGTTTCGCCGAACGCCTCCGCTCGGTCCGCATTAACCAACCCGACCTCCCGGTGGCTCAGCACTTCAACTCCCCCTCCCATTCCGTATCCGACCTCTCGGTCCTGGGCCTCCTCCACGGCCAGAGTGAGCAACACCGCAAGTTGGAGGAACAGCACCTCATATTCCACTTGGGGAGTCTGCATCCTTTGGGCTTGAACATTGAATTTTCTCAATTCTGTTAACCCTTGCTGTCTCCTCCCCTTCCCACCTCTCCCTCAGCCCTCGGGCCCTGGCATTCCCTCTCTCTCTATCTCCCTCCCCCACCCTGGTCGCACCAGCTTCTCATTTTCACACCACAAACAGCTTACAATGGCTTGTTCCCTTTATCATCCGATACTTTTTTGCATATATTTCATTCATTGTTCTTTATCTCTCCACATCCTCAAGGTACACCATATAGACAGCACCCGTGATCTGGATCGAACCCGGGTCTCTGACACCACAGGACAGCAACACTACCACCGCGCCACTGTGCCGCTGCAGTTGTGCGGGTATCAGCGGGGAAGTGCCAAAGCTGCCTGGCTGGGACCTCACCAGCATTGTCTTTGTCTCGTGTTCATTCCATGAAGCAATCAATGGAAGGAATAAGAGCATTCAAAATGGGAACCCACTTGTGTCTTGTCGGAGTATTGAGGAAAGGCTTTGGCTGTGTTCGAAAAAACTCCAGGGCAGATGGAGATCAGTCAGCAAAAGTAATCACACATCAATAACACCATCTGTAACTGTGGAATCCAATTTACATTAAAATTAATTTTCCGCCTTCACTGTATTACCTAGCAACCCTGGGCGAAGGTGCAAGTGTATCAGCAAGGCAGAAATAATGGCAATAGGGTGGATGTTGAGCTCCGTGTCCACTGCCTCCATTCATGCAGAGTAGTGTAGGGGTTTGGTGTGCGGTGGAACCCTGTTGGTAGTGCCAGGATGAAGGGTCACCCATCTAAGAGAGAAATTTGTCAATTTTCTTAGTGAGTTTTAGTTCTTCAGATCTCTTTTCCTCAAAGGGATTAGAAGAAGATTTATCAATATCTTTAGGTTTAGGATTATTCATAGTTCATAAGTTCATGGGTTCTAGGAGCAGATTTAGGCCAGGCGGCCCATCAACTCGTGGCTGATCTATCTCTCCCACTCAACCCCATTCTCCTGTCTTCGCCCCATAACCCCTGACATCCTTACTAATTGAGAATCTGTCAATCTCTGCCTTAAAAATATCCATTGACTTGTCCTCCACAGCCACCTGTGGCAAAGAATTCCACAGGCTCACCAACCTCTGACAAACAAAATCCCTCCTCAATTCCTTTCTAAAGGTACTTCCATTTATTCTGAGGCTATGCCCTCCAGTCCTAGACTCTCCCACTAGTGGAAACATCGTCTCCATATTCACTCGATCCAGGCCTTTCACTATTTGGTAAGTTTCAATGTCTCCCCTCATCCTCCTAAACTCCAGTGAGTACAGGCTCCAGTGAGTACAGGCCCAGTGCCATCAAACGCTCATCATATGTTAACCCTATCATTCCTGCGAACATTCTCATAGACCTCCTCTGGACCCTCTCAAATGCTAGCATATACTCCCTCAGAGGTCCAAAACTGCTCTCAATACTCACAAAAATGCAGTCTGACCAGTACCATTAAGCCACACCATCACATCCCTTTGGCTCATTATTGTCATATGGCACAAAGTGCCGAGAGATCGATAGCCTCTCCTAGAGTATTGTTTGAATGTTCACATAATAAGCATCTGGTGTGCCTATGCCATCAATATCCTGTGAACAAACAAAAGGTTAATGAAAGAATCCTTAGGAACTGGCAAGTTTGCCTGTCCAGAAACCAGACTAATTGGGCTGAAGGAAGTGTTTGTTGGAATATGGGAAACCAGATATCTAACCAGGAGTTTAGAAGGATGAGGGGGTCCTCATTGAAACTTACCGAATAGTGAAAGGACTGGATAGAGTGAATGTGAAGAGGATGTTTTCACTAGTGGGAGAGTCTCGGACTAGAGGCCATTGCATCAGAATAAAAGAACGTAGGTTTAGGAAGGAGATAATTTCTTTAATTAGAGGGTGGTGAATCTGTGGAATTCTTTGCCACAGAAAGCAATGGAGGCCAAGTCAATGAATATTTTTAAGGCAGTGATTGATAAATTCTCGATTGATAGGGGCATCAGGAGTTATGGGGAGAAGGCAGGAGAATGGGATTGAGAGGGAAAGATAGATCGGCCATGACTGAACGGCAGAGTAGACTTGATGAAATTAAGGGCCTCATTCTACTCCTATCACTTATGAAAATATGTCTGAATCCCTTTCTAAGAAAGGAGGGTCCATGGGAGGCTGTGTTTGAGTTCTGTTGGCTCTCTAAGTTTAGCTGAAAGATTTTATTATATTCTGTCTTTTATTTAACTACAGGCCTTGTCCTGCCTTTCAAATCTCTCTTAAGACTCATTTCAGTTAGCATTCATTTCGAAATGAATGGAATTGGTGATTAAACTAAACTTAATTATTTTGAGTGGAAGCTGACAGAATTGAATTCCCCGTGTCAATATTCTACCCACGCATAGTGTGAGTTTAGACTAAACTTTAGAGATACAGTGTGGATATAGGCCCTATGGCCCACTGTGTCCATGCTGAACAGCGATCACCCCATATACTAGCACTATTCTACACACTAGGGACAATGTACAATTTTTTTACCAAAGCCATTAACCTACAAATCGGCATGTCTTTGGGATGTGGGAGGAAACCGGAGTACCTGGAGAAAACCCACGTGGTCATCGGGAGAACGTACAAACTCCATACAGACAGCACCCATAGTCAGGATTGAAACCCAGTCTCTGGTGCAGCTTTACCGCTGTACCACCCTGCCACCCCCATTTGACTGGATAGAAACCTGAACAAATATTTCATTATATTTTTGTACACGTGACAATAAATAAATCAAACCAAACTAAAATAATTGCAAAATTGATCTCTTCCTGATAGTGTCTGGGTTTATGGATTAGGGCATTGTAACCTCTAATGCCCCACATTCCCATTCCCACCCATCCCATTCCTGTTTATTTTTTTGTCAGGGTTTATATTTTAATCGGCAAGGCTAAAAGCTGAATTCTAAATGAAAAGCCACAATAAAATATTTCATTCTGGTCCCACACACAAATGAAAAAAACAGAAATGTACCACAGGAAATTAAGGTGTGAATATACAGTAATGAATAATATTGAATTTTCCACTACAACACCTCCCTTGTGCTTGGTAGCCCAGACTGGACTATTCCCATCCACGTCTTGCCAGTTCCTTTCCTAACTTGAAGTTTACTAAATCTCTTGCTATTTGTTTCCAAGCTTTCACCAAGTTCTACTTACCAATCAGTCATTTGCTTGTAGACCAAAGTTGGCTGTGGGTTCAATAATTTTTTATATCAGAGATACAGCGTTGAAACAGGCCCTTTAGCCTGCCGATTCCGCGCCGGCCAACAATCACCAGCACATTAGTTCTATCCTACACATTAGGGATAAATAATTTTTACAGCAGCCAATTAACCTACAATCTTCCACGTCTTTAAAATGTGGCAGAAAACCGGAGCACCCAGGAGAAAATCCACGGTCACAGGAAGAACGTACAAACTCCGTGTAGATAGCACCTGTAGTCAGAATCAAACCTGGGTCTTAGGCAGCAACACTACTGCTGTCTGAACTGAGTTTGTATGCTCTCCCCGTAACTGCACAAGTTTTCTCGGGGTGCTCCGGTTTCCTCCCGCATTCCAAAGACATGCAGGTATGTGTGTTAATTGACTTGATAAAATAAAATTGTAATTTGTCCCCAGTGTGTAGGATAGTGATATAGTGTATGAGGTGATCGCTGGTCGGTGCGGGACTCCATGGCCCAAAGGGCCTGTTTCCGCGCTGTATAGAGTCTAAATAGCTGGGGCAACATATTTGGATACACAGTGAATGCCTATCAGGCCATTGAACAATTCATCGTGAAGCTCCGCCCCCAGCAGCACCCAGAATAACTTTGGCATTTACTACCATCAGAGACCCATTTTAGTGTTTTGAAGTGCTGCTGGCTATCAAAATCGGCTTTAAACTGTGGAATTGAAGTTGGAAATACTGCAAACAATTAAAAAATATACATTTATTTAAAAACATGTTAAAGTACTGATAAGAGAAAATATAAAAACATGATCAACGGAGATTATAAGATCATGAGATCATAAAATAGTGGAGCAGAATTAGGCCATTCAGCCCATCAAGTCTGCTCTTCCATTCAATCATGGCCGATCTATTTTTCCCTCTCAATCCCATTGGTCATGAAATGATAAAACAGCCTGCTACAGAAACATGACCTTCAACCGTGATGTCTGTGCCCAACATCCCTCCACTCCATGAATATCCACATTCCATCAAATAGGCTCTTGAGCAGCACTATCGTCCCTGCTTTCATCACCACCCACGGAGCTGAGTTTCAGCCACCCCCACTCTCTGAGTAAAAAAACTTGCCCCGCACATTTTCTTTAAACTTCCCCCTTCCCCTCTACTATTTCAGATTTCCACCCTTGGATAAAGATTCTGACTGTCTATGCCTCTAATAATTTTACAAACTTCTATTTGGTTGCTTTGGCTAGAAAGGTGAAAGTAAACCCAAAGGGTTTCTACAGCTATATTAATAGCAAAAGGATAACGAGGGATAAAATTGGACCATTAGAGAACCAGAATGGACAGCTATCTGCAGAGCCAAAAGAGATGGGGGAGATATTGAACAATTTATTTTCTTCGGTATTCACCAAGGAGAAGGATATTGAACTCTGTGAGTTAAGGGGAAAAAGTAGAGTAGCTATGGAAACTATGAGATTCAAAGAGGAGGAAGTACTGACACTTTTGAAAAATATAAAAGTGGATAAGTCTCCAGGTCCTGACAGGATATTCCCTAGGACATTTGAGGGAAGTTAGTGTTGAAATAGCAGGAGCTATGACAGAAATATTTCAAATGTCATTAGAAACGGGAATAGTGCCGGAGGATTGGCGTACTGCGCATGTTGTTCCATTGTTTAAAAAGGGTTCAAAGAATAAACCTAGCAATTATAGACCTATTAGTTTGACGTCAGTGGTGGGCAAATTAATGGAAAGGATACTTAGAGATAATATATATAAGCATCTGGATAAACAGGGTCTGATCAGGAACAGTCAACATGGATTTGTGCCTGGAAGGTCATGTTTGACAAAACCTTCTTGAATTTTTTGAAGCGGTAACTAGGGACATTGATGAGGGTAAAGCAGTGGATGTTGTCTATATGGATTTCAGTAAGGCCTTTGACAAGGTTCCCCATGGAAGGTTGGTTAAGAAGGTTCAATCTTTGGGTGTTAATGGCGGAGTAGCAAGATGGATTCAACAGTGGCTGAATGGGAGATGTCAGAGAGTAATTGGTGGATGGCTGTTTGTCAGGTTGGAAGCCGGTGACCAGTGGGGTGCCTCAGGGATCTGTGTTGGGCCCACTGTTGTTTGTCATGTACATCAATGATCTGGATGATGGGGTGGAAAATTGGATAAGTAAGTATGCAGATGATACTAAGATAGGTGGTGTTGTGGATAATGAAGTAGATTTTCAAAGTCTACAGAGAGATTTGGGCCATTTGGAAAAGTGGGCTGAAAGATGGCCGATGGAGTTTAATGCTGATAAGTGTGAAGTGCTACATCTTGGCAGGACAAATCAAAATAGGACGTACATGGTAAATGGTAGGGAATTGAGGAATGCTGTGGAACAGAGGGATCTAGGAATAACTGTGCATAGTTCCCTGAAGGTGGAATCGCATGTAGATAGGGTGGTAAAGAAAGCCTTTGGTGTGCTGGCCTTTATAAATCAGAGCATTGAATATAGGAGTAGGGAAGTAATGTTAAAATTGTACAAGGCATTGGTAAGACCAATTCTGGAGTATGGTGTACAATTTTGGTCGCCTAGTTATAGGAAGGATGTCAACAAAATAGAGCGAGTACAGAGGAGATTTACTAGAATGTTGCCAGGGTTCCAGCAACTATGTTACAGAGAAAGGTTGAACAAGTTAGGTCTTTATTCTTTGGAGCGCAGAAGGTTAAGGGGGGACTTGATTGAGGTCTTTAAAATGATGAAAGGGATAGACAGAGTTGACGTGGATACGTTTTTCCCATTGAGGGTAGGGAAGATTCAAACAAGAGGGCATGACATGAGAATTAAGGGACAGAAGTTTTGGGGTAACGTGAGGGGGAACTTCTTTACTCAGAGGGTGGTGGCTGTGTGGAATGGGCTTCCAGCAGAAGTGGTGGAGGCAGGATCGATTTTAACATTTAAGAGTAAAGTGGATAGGTATATGGACGTGAAGGGAATGGAGGGGTATGGTCTGAGTGCAGGTAGATGGGACTAGGGGAAAACAAATGGTCGGCACGGACTGTAAGGGCCGAGAGGGCCTGTTTCCGTGCTGTAATTGTTATATGGTTATATGTTATATATGGTTATCAGCCTCCCCTCAGCCTCCAGCATTCCAGCGAAAATAATTCGAGTTTGTCCAATCTCTCCTTACAGCTCGACAAAAAAGCTGGAGAAACTCAGCGGGTGAGACAGCATCTATGGAGCGAAGGAATAGGCGACGTTTCGGGTCGAGACCCTTCTTCAGACAGCTAATGCCCTTTAATCCAGACAGTATTCTGGCAATCTCTTCTCTACCCTCTTCAAAGCCTTCAGTAATGGGGAAATCAGAACTGCCAAAACTGGGTTATTTGTCGTCTTAAAAAAAAATTGGTCATTTCATTTGTTGTTACATGTACCGAGGTACAGTGAAAAGCTTTTTTGTTGCATGCTATCGTCAGCGAAAAGACTAGATATGATTACATTCAAGCCGCCACAATGTACAGACACAGGATAAAGGTAATAACATTTAGTGCAAGATAAAGTCTGATTAAAGATAGTGAGTAGGTCTCCAATGAGGTAAATGGAAGGTCATGGCTGCTCTCTAGTTGTTGATGGGATGGTTCCGTTGCCTGAAAGCAGCTGGGAAGAATCTCTCCCTGAATCTGGAGGTGTGCGTTTTCAAACTTCTGTACCTCATGCCTGATGGGAGAGGGGAGAAGAAGGAGTGGCCAGAGTGGAACTGGTCCTTGATTATGCTGCTGGCCTTGCCGAAGCAGCGAGAAGTGCAAATGGAGTCATGCAAATTGAAGGGAGGTTGCTTTACGCGATGGTCTGGGCCACATCCACCCCTATTTGTTTGGCAGGACAGCTGTGGGTGGTGCTGAGCTGAAAGGCCAGGACCAAGGTGTACTTGGCTGATTGAGTCAGTGAGTTACAAAGGTCTCTGGACTCATCGATGAGCCCAAGGGAAGAGAGAGGTTGGGTGTGCATGCACCTGCCCTCCAGCATATCCCCTTATTTTGCGTTGCAGTGTACTGGTATGGAAGGCAGGAGCACAGTGACTTATACACTGCCGCTAGCTCGCAGTCAATTGCAGAACTTTATAAACAATCTATCAGCATGGATTGTAAGCTGCCCAAGCGGTATAAATATTGATTTCTTTAACTTCAAGTAACCCTTGCATTCCCTCTCCCTCACCCTAGTCATCCTACTAGTTTCACTGTCGTCTTGCTAAGTTTCAGTTTGTATCAATGGACCATTGTGGGCTCTACCTTTTCTTAATCATCGTTGCTGGCTTTGATTTGTCCTTTCATTCATTTGTTTCTTTGTACCTTTTCATATCTCTTCTTTCCCTCTACCCTGACGCTCAGTCTGAAGAAGATTCTCGGCCGAAACGTCACTTATTCCTTTTCTCCAGAGATGCTGCCTGAATCGCTGAGTTACTCCAGCAGTTTGTGTCTATTTTCTGTCTAAACCAGCATCTGCAGTTCCTTCCTACATAATCTATTAGCATGACTTGGCCTGATATCTTGGAGTAGAGTTTTGGAACGGGCACATTTGGTGATTCCAAAGCAAAGGCCAATATTGCATTTGCTTTGAAAAGCATTTTCTTTTATGACTCTCTGCTGAGATGTATCTGTTCAAGCCAAATGCAAGCCAGTCATCGGCCAGCACAATTGATCAACTACTAAAAAAGTAATTATTAAATACATTTATTTCTTCATATATTTAAGTGCCAATGCATTGTAGTTTGATTAATGAGACTGAAACTGGGTTATCATAATGAAATAACAATGTTTAATTATAATGCCAATTACACAAAGTCTGAGTCAGATAATTTCAAATGAATTAAATTTATTCTTGAACACAATACACGAATATTAGCTGGGTATCTTGGCTGCATAGTTTCATTGTAAATTGCTAAATTATTTACATTCCAAAACATATTCATTCCAATTTTGTGGTATAGGAGGATGCCATTTGGCAAGGTTTTGGCAATGCCAGAAAAAAAAGTTCCTGTTAATGCCCTTGCAACTTTTAGAGCCCCTTTGAAGATCTGCAATTAACGGAAAACCTCAATGATCATAGATCTCTATGCTTTTGTAAGTTTAGAGATACAAAAGCCCTTCGGCCTACCACGTCAGTGCTGACTATCGATCCCTGTACACAAAAGCAATCCAGCACACTAGGGACAAGTTTACAATTTTATCCAGGCCAATTAATTTACAAAGCTGCATGTCTTTGGAGTGTGGGAGGAAACCGGAGCACTCAGAGAAAACCCACACGGTCACAGGGAGAATGTACAAACTCTGTACAGACAGCACTCAGGGTCAAACCCGGTCTCTGGCGCCGTAAGGCAGCAACTCTACCGCTGCGCCACTGGGCCACTCCTCTGGAGCTGTGGTTTCCACCCACATCCCAAAGATGTGTGGGTTTGTAGGTTAATTGGCCTCTGTAACTTGCCCCTAATGTGTAGAAAGTGGATGTGTAAGTGGGCCAGCATAGAACTAACGTGAACAGGCGATCAATGGTCGGCATGGACTCAGTGGGCCGAAGGGCCTGTTTCCTTCTGTATCTTTCATTCAATTATTTAATTAAAACCAGTGTCCCCAAACAGCAATGCTGGAGATAAATGTCCTGGACATCCATGGAGAAACTCACTCATACTGCCCACTACTCTTCTTGAACTACTGCTGTGTACTCCATCTGAAATGACCTTCTCAATGTCGACCAAGGGATGAATGGGTTTATGAGATACTTGAGTATTATCCAAAGAGACCGAAGGCAGAGGATAAAAATTAATCATCTGTGAGTTTCGAAGCCCTGAAAAACTAAACCAAATGAAAAGATTGATTGGACTGTTGACCAATGTATTTGGCACACTGAAATCAAGATTTTTGTTTAGTTTAGAGATAAATCATGGAAGCGGGCCCTTCAACCCACCAAATCCGTGCCAATCTACGATCACCCATACACTAATTCTATCTATCATGCTAGGGACAATTTACAGAAGCCAATCAACCTACAAACCTGCACGTCTTTGGGATGCGGGAGGAAACTGGTGAACCTGGAGAAGGGGTCACAAGGGGAACGTACAACTCCATACAGACAGCACTCGTACTCGGGATCGAACCTGGGCCTCTTGTGTTGTAAGGCAGCAACTCTACCTCTGCACAACTGTGCTGCCCTCTTTAAAGGAATTGAACGAAACCAAAAAAAGATCAGTAACAAAGGCAGATGAGAAAAATCCTTGCAGCATGTGAAATAGTTCATATATAATGATTAGAGCCATAACTATTGGATGGTAAGAACAGAGAATCATCTCTGGAATTCAAGTTTCAATTCACATTTATCCCACCCTCAGCATCACAAAACAAAAGCAAGTGACATGATCATGAATGCTTGCTGATTATTGGATCTTGCTGAGCAGAATTTGGAAATTAAACGAATATTTTTTATCCAACTTGATAACAAAATATGATAAGATAGTCTGATGAAGAGTCTCGTCCCGAAATGTCATCTCTCTCTCTCAGCCTGGAGAAGGGTCTCTACCAGAAATGTCACCTATTCCCTTTCGCTGCTGAGCTACTCCAGTATTTTGTGTCTATCTTCAGTTTAAACCAGCATCTGCAGTTCCTTCCTACACATTTTGGATAACAGAGCATGATTGTAAGGAAGATGAAGGAATTATCCCTTGGTACAAGTCAATATCTAGCCTGCCACCAGCATTACACAAGATGATCTGATCATTAATGGATTGCTGATTATTGGATCTTGCTGTGCAGAATGCCTTACTGATTGGTTTACAGAGAAAGCAATGTGTTGGCTGCAAAGTTATTGATGAAACTTGGATGATGAAATCTAAGTATTTTAAAATATTTCTGCCTTTTGATTAACGCCCTTAAAGTAGAAAGGTTGGCCTTTCTGCCGTTATTGTGGATGACAACTTACAAACAAACATAATGAGGTTTAAGTTATAGTTTAGTTTTCTTTAGAGATACAGCGTGGAAACAGGCCCTTCAGCCCACTGAGTCCATGCCAACCAGCAATCACCCTGTACACTCGCACTATCCTGCACACAAGGAATAATTTACAATCTTTACCAAAGTCAACTAATCTACAAACCTGTACATCCTTGGAGTGTGGGAGGAAACCAGAGCAGGCGGTCACAGGGAAAACATACAAACCTACAAACTCTGTACAGACAGCACCCATAGTCAGGATTGAACCCGGGTCTCTGGTGCGAATCTACTGCTGCGCCACTGTGCCATCTCAAAATTAAATTGGAAGTTTTTGGTGCACAGAACTATATTAATAGGTTTATTGTGTGATCAGGATTCTTTAAACCTGTATGAATGCCAGGAAGAAGGAAGGGGAAGGATTTCCATTGATATTATGTATTTCATGCTCCAAAGGACACACCAGCATTTTTAACAAATACCACAGGAATTTTAATTGGGATTTAATTGGGACTCAGGTGAAAGGAACTGGTTCATGTTCATAAGTTCTAGGAGCAGAATTAGGCCATTCAGTCGACTTCGCCATTCAATCATGGCTGATCTATCCTTTCCTCTCAACCCATTCTCCTGCCTTGGCCCCATAACCCGACACCCTTACAAATCAAGGGTTCAATGGCACTTTATTGTTACATGTACCGAGTGAAATTTATTTTTGTACACAGTTCAGTACTTGTATCACTATACATAAGCACTTAGATGGGGTGGAAGATTGCAACCTTCACGTGGTCCGCCCTGTTTCGACTAATGCAATCAACTCGACGTGCACAAACGGAAGATCAAATCGAACAAGTTGTCCTACAACTTTAGGCTGTGCACGCCACACAAAAGAAGAAGAGGCACTTAGATACATCTTAGATACAGTACAAGTAAGTAGCAGTAGTGCACTAAGTATACAGAGTTACCAGATTTGGCACCATTTTCAAGTCCCAGTTGTTATAGGTGTAGAGTACGTGACCTGACTTATGAAGGCCTGTTGCCCTGCAGGCTTTGCAAGGCCAGTCTGGCCAAGTGTGGCCATCGGTGTCCTCCACCATGTTCCACTGCTCTGTGCCGCTGCAGGCCGTGTGCGATCCTTGCGCCAGGCCTCTTGGAGCGGCACCCAATGTAGCTAATTCTCAGGCTGCTGCAGGCTGTGCCTTCTACTGGTAGGCTTCAATGCCCAAGATGCATCTACTTAAAGCTGCACAGAAGTATTTTTTTGGGATAGCAATGTGGGAATGAAGCTGGAAAATTGGGAGCAAGGGAAGGCTCACCAGCAGCACAGTGGCGTAGCAATAGAATTGCTGCCTTACAGCGCCAGAGACATTCATGTTTGTAGGCTAATTGACCTGTAAATTGTCCCTTGTGTTGGATAGAACTAGCATACTGATGATCGTTCATTGGGGTGCTCAGTGGGCTGAAGGGCCGGTTTCCATGCTGTATCTGAACTACAAATGAAACTAGTTTACTTTAGTTTAGTTTATAGTCATGTATACCAAAGTACAGTGAAAGTTTGTGGTCACAGGGAGAGCAGACAAACTCCGTACAGACAGCACCCGTAGTTAGGGTCAAACTTAGGTCTCTTGCGCCACCGTACCGTCCCAAAAAGACATTTGTACAGGTACATAGATAGGAAAGGTTTAGAGGGATATGGGCAGGTGGGAATAGTGTAGTTGGGGCATCTCAGTCGGTGTGGGCAAGTTCGGTCGATGGGCCTATACCCATGCTGTATGACTCTGTGACTACGATTCTACCAGTTAGCACCCAATTCTAGCTCCTGAACCTTTTCACTGTACCTCGGTAATTTAATAAACCAATATCAACACCAACACTGAACATCCAAAACTATGAACTATGGTTTTAGTTCATAGATACAGCATGAAAACAGGCCCTTTGGTCACCATATCCGAACCACCCAGCGACACTACCCTACACGCACCAGGGACAATTTAACTTTTTAAAAAAATACATTTATACCAAGCCAATTGGTGTCCTCTATGTCTAGAACGACAGAAAATCCAACCTGAGAAAAAAAACCTTTACGTCTTTGGTGTGTGGGAGGAAACCGAAGATCTCGGAGAAAACCCATGCAGGTCAAGGGAGAACGTACAAACTCCGTACAGACAGCACCCATAGTCAGAATGGAACCCGGGTCTCAGGCGCTGTAAGGCAGTAGGTCTACTGCTGCACCACAGTGGCCCCCTAGTCTGACCTAATGTTCCTTCCTGCAGTTACTTTCTACAATATAGTCACTGAGGGACTGGATACACTTAATATCTGGTCCCACAACACTGACACGACCTGCCTGGCACTATTATTTGAATCGAATTTCCATACAACTTAAAAAAAAAAAGGAATTTAAGTTTTAAAGTTTAATTTCAATTAATATCAATGTCTTTAGTTAATTTCATTTGGTTAAACGTGTTTCCAAGTGCATTTGTTTTAATTATTTACAATTAAAACAAAATTTTCACCCAGATGGCGCTGGGCATGTGGAATGAGTTTACAGAGGATATAGTTTAGCTACGTTTTGAGATACAGGGTGAAACAGGCCCTTCAGCCCACTGCGTCCACCTGACGGATATATGAGGGATGTAAATGCAAAGCCTGCGTTGTGTCCATTGAGAGCCATCCCTTTATCCACCTATCACTTGCCAGGCTTTGTCCCCCTTACTACAATCAGTCTGTAGAGATTTCCCAACCCAAAATGTCTCCTATCCATGTTCTCCAGCCATACTGCCTGACGTGCTGAGTTACTCCAACACTTGAGGGTGGCACAGTGGTGCAGCGGCAGAGTTGCTGCCTTACAGCGTCAGGGACCCAGGCTCAATCCTGACTATGGAGTTTGCACGTTCTCCCTGTGATGGTGGAGAGGTTAATTGGTGTCTGTAAATTGTGTGCGGGATAGAATATGGGGTGATTGTTGGTCAAATGGACTCAGTGGGCCAAAGGACCTGTTTCTATGCTGAATCTCTAAACTAAACTAAACTAAACTAAACTAAAAACTCAGTCTGAAGAAGGGTCTCGACCTGAAATGCCACCTATTCCTTTTCTCCAGAGATGCTGCCTGACCCTTTGAGTTACTCCAGCATTTTGTGTCTATCTTCGGTGTAAACTAGCATCTGTAGTTCCTTCCTACACATAAACTAAAAAGCCTTTTGCCTTTTTCAGTATTTTGGGGCTCTGATTCACTTTCTACCAGGACTGTAACCTTTCATTTCCAAGTCCCTGTCACCAATTGCTCTCAACTCAAAGTCACATAACTCAAATTATTTTCTAATTCAATTTATTCCAACACTCAAAGTGTTATGATATTTCTGTTGCTTAATTTAGTTTTTTTGAATAATTCAGTGCTCGGTGCAAAAATATGGAGCAGATTATGTGTACATTTCTATGTCTAGAACGACAAAAAAAATTCAACATGAGAAAAAACAAACAAATCCTACGGCTCTTGCCCTCGATTAATTGGATAAATTGATGCACTGCAGTTACCGATAAATATTGAGGTGATTTAAAAGCAGTGGAATGTTTTTGGTTTCTAATTCAGTGTGAAGTGTATTTATTGCTCATCTGCAATTCTTCCACCCATGCATTGCAATGACACTTGTGCTGAGAGGGTTTGATCATTGCGATATACCACCCACTTATGGTGAATGCCAGCAGTTCTCAAACAGAACAAACATTTGTCCTCCTCAAAGCTCCAAGGTTATTGCCTCCTGTCTTTGGAAAGAATGAACAAAACACCCTTTTGGAAAACTAACAAAAGGGTGTTTTTAGTACATAGAACAGTACATAAGGGTTATTTAAAAACATATAACAGTACAGCACAAGAACAGGCCCTTCGGCCCATAATGAATGTACCACACATCTTTAGTTTAGTTTAGAGATACAGCGTGTTAACACGCCGACCATCGACCACCTGTACACTAGTTCAATGCAATCCCATCCTACACACTAGGGGCAATTTACAGAAGCCGATTCACCTCCAAACCTGCAAGTTTTTGGAATGTGGGAGGAAACCAGAGCACCCAGAGAAAACCTACATGGTCACAGGGAAAACATACAAACTCTGATCGACGGCTCCATCCCGGGTCTCTGGCGCTGTAAGGCAGCAACTTTCCCACTGTGCAGCTCCGTCCATCTCTGAAAGTCCTGGCAATTAAAAAAACTCGTCAAATCATTAAATTGTGGAATCATAGAAATGTACAGCACAGAAGCGGGCCCTTTCTCCCAACTCGGCCATGCCAACTGTGCTGCCCATCTATGCTAACCCCATTTGCCTGTATTAGTCCTATATCCCTCTACATCTTTCCTATCCAAGTACCTGTCCAAACGCCTTTGAAACATTGTAATTGTATCTGAAAATGTAATTTAAGCATTAATAAAATAAGCTTAATTAAAAATAATTTAGCGTACCAGAAATGAATTAAAATCGATGAGATAAAGAGTCAAGAGTGTTTTATTGTCGTAAGTCCCAAAAAGAACATTGCAATTCCTACTTGCAGCAGTACAATAGAATAAATAAACAGAGTACTCTGTAAACAATATAATAAATGAACAGTTCACACATGCACACAACGCAAACACACGCACACACACGCACACACATACACAGACACACACTTGTCTCTGTGTGTGTGTGCGTGCATGTGTATGTATATATGTATGTATGAATGTGTATCCTTATTTAGAGATAAAAATATATTTCATATATATACATGCATATATAATATACACATGCATATAATAACTTTTCATAACTATTTGTATGGCACTTTTCATACAATTGAATGCAACCCAAAGTGCTTTTCACAAAAACCCAGGTCTAAACAAAAATACAATTTAAAACAGTAAGGATATAGACAGCTAATATACATACTCATGCATACATATATATATATATATATATATATATATATATATATATATATATATATATATATATATGATATATATATGATATATATAATGTACATACAATACAAATAATATCTAGTATACATATACATACATACATATACACACATAAAACAAATAACAAACAAAGCTCCCTAGTCTACGTAGCTCAGAGCTTATTTGAAGGTTGTAATGTTTAATAGCATGATGGTTGTAAGGAAGAAGCTGTTCCTGAACCTGGATGTTACAGTTGTGTAGGAAGGAACTGCAGATGCTTGTTTAAAGCAAAGATAGACACAAAAATCTGGAGTAACAGTGGGTCAGACTGCATCTCTGGAGAAAAAGAATAGGTGACTAATAGGTCACAGAGATGCTGTCTGACCCGCTGAGTTACTCAAAGCTTTTTGTGTCTGTCTTCCGGACGTTACAGTTTTCAGGCTCTTATATCTTCTTCCCGATGGCTGGATAACGTTTATTAAACTACAGTAGGTAAACCAGTAACCTGCCTTTACTTTTGAGCTATGGGTCAGTGATGTCGTTAAAGTGAAGGGTGTCATTCATGCAGGCCCAGCTAGTCATGGTGGACAGCTAAGGGATTGTGTCTGACGTACATCTAGCTGCTCAGCTCAGTACATCTGATTTAACGTGAAAGTTGGAGGTGAACTGGAAGCAGAAAGCTGTCAGTTCCTGACGGAAACCTTCAGCTGAAGTACATTTGTTAAAGTTTTTGGGAGACACCTGTCAGACGTTTCAATAACCAACCCAGTCGAAAAACATGAGGCAAGATCACTCATCTCACCATCGAGAAAAGAAACGATGCAATGAGGAACTTCCAAGTGGAAGAGGCAAGAGTCACTCCCTATTCTCCCAGCTACTGTTACGGAGGGCATTTTCACTGACCTTAATATAAGCCAACATTAAAATTAATGGAAGGAATTGGCTGGAACAAGTATCTTGTTCAGATGAATCATCCAAAATCTCACAAGCAAATACAACCTTACACTGCTGTTGACAAATCTGGCATCAGCCACAGAGGTATCATAATTCATATCATCTTTGTTATTGATGCATGGCGGCGCATAATAACAAGGTGATCTTTTGTACTGGCAAGGCATAAAAATGACTATGTAAAGGCTCTCCCCCCCCCCCCCCCCCCTATTTATCCAGAAAAGAAAAGCAACTAAGGAAATACTTTGCAACTCTGCAAATTGACAGAAATGTTTCGGTAAATTGTCACGATGGACATGCATTTTACATTGTGAAAGTGTTACAGAGGAACTCAGCGTCTAGAATACTGATCTGTCTATCATGAGCATTGTGTGTTGTTGGGTAACTCCTGTTTAAAGGAGCTCGGCACACAGTTTCTGACTAAAAAGAATGGACGTGGGACAAGCACACAGAGCAGCAGCTGTCAAAGCAACTGACAGCCATAGAATTGGTACCACACGGCAGCCTATTCTTCCTATCAAGTCTATGCAGCCCAGTGCTAGAACAATACTTTGTGTCCCAATTCCCCAACTCTTTCTCCACAGCAATGGGACGGCACGGTGGCACAGTGGTAGAGTTGTTGCCCCACAGCACCAGAGAATCTCACTGTGGGTGCTGTCTGCACAGAGTTTGTATGCTATACTTGTGACCACGCAGGTTTTCTCTGGGTGCTCCGGGCTCCTCCCACATTTTAAAGATCTGCATGTTTGTAGGTTAATTGGCTTTGGTGAGGTGTAAAATGGTCCCTAGTGTTTAGGATAGTTTTTAGGATCTCGCAAGGGGCGATAGATGGTCGTGGACTGAAGGGCCTATTTCCCTGCTGTATCTCTAAAGTCTAATCTCTAAAGCAATGGAAAATATTGCCCTTGAAGAGCGTAGGACATTGAGGAGAGTTGTGGATGTAGCCCAGACCATGACACAAACTGACCTCCCTTCCATTGACTCCATCTACACTTCACGCTGCCTCGGCAAGGCCACCAGCATAATCAAGGACAGGTTTCACCCCCGTCACTCCCTCTGCTCCCCTCTCCCATCAGGCAAGAAGAGTGAAAACACACAGTTTCTTCTCAGCTGTCATCAGGCAACAGATTCACCTTTTGACTATTTTTAATTGGACTTTACTGCACTTTATCTTGCATTAAACGTTAAACTCTTCATCCTATATCTGTACACTGTGGATGGCTTGATTGTAATCATGTATAGTCTTTTCACCGACTGAATAGCACCCTCTGCATGGCACATCTGTTGAACCCATGTTGCCTTAATTGTGAGGCAGAGCTGTATGAGTGATACTATCCTGCCACTGTAATCCTCCCAATCATTCTTCCAGATGACTTCAATAGATGGAAAATCAATTGCTTTTTACAAAAATATATGTTTTTATTAGAAGCCGTGTACAGTAGTATAAACCGCAGCATATGACAAAATACATTTATTGTACATCTTCCATTTAAATTTTGACAAAAGTGAAATAGAAAAAGAGAGAAAGTGCAAGAAAGAGAGAAAGTGAAAGAGAGAGTGAATGTGTAAAAATAGAACCCCTAAACTACCAAAGAGCGTAGTCACAAAGCGAGTAAGTAATAAACTGCTGCACATCCGAAATTCCTGGTGTCGAGACAAATCTTGTTATTCCAACTCAAGACAGCAAATATTTCCTTACAGATGACAAAATACTGACTTAATTGCACCTTAATATCGAAAGTAGCCAATGGTGAAAGGACTGATAGTAATCCGGAGGCCTAAATGAATAACCCAGTGACTTGAGTTCAAATCCCATCATGGCTAATGAAGAAATGATATTCAGTCAAGTAAATGACTTGAAATTCAACGAAAGAAAAATTTTGGTAGCAGAAATCGCTGTAACAAATTATTGTGAAAATGATCTTGCCACTGATGTCTTCCAGGAAGAAAACCAAGTTTTTGTTCCTCTTATTTTTTGTTATTATCTCCAAGTCCACAGCAATGTGACTGATTCTAAAATTATCTCCTTGAGGTTAATAATGGAGGGTTAATAAATGCAGGTTGTGGCTATGACATTGTAACTGGAGAATTAACTTGCCGGTAATTAATTATATGTTTTGCAAAAAAGGAGCGAAAATACTTGGATAATAAGAATTTACATGAGGAGAGAGGGCAAAGGGTGAGATGAGACTGGATGCTGTTTCACAAACCATGAAATATACTGATGCAGAACTATAATACCAAAGAACAAATGTCCATACCTAAAGAGTCGGGATTGAGAAACAGGACAGTTAACAGGAAGTAGGCTTTGATTAGAAGGCTGAAGGACGATCTTATAGTGTTGACCCTATTACCTCTATAGGGTAGCAACCAACATGTCGAACAAAAGACTAAACCAAGGTTTAGTACAACTTAATCTTTATTAACACTTGAGTAACTTAAACATGCATGTAAACTATTGACCGAATAGCTTCTCATTTAATTTACTATTTAAACTTATCACTTCTGAATCTAAATCACAATACTTATGACTTGGATTCAGATATTCCCCATATGAATGAATTAGTCAGATTCACTCCATTGATAAGGGGTAGTCTTCTCTGAGCTTCAAACTCAAGTCCCTTCTTCTTGCCATGGTTGTTCCCTTGTTGTCGCCCTGAAGTCCCTGACCGCCCTTCTTTTATACTAATTTTTCCTTCAAACTCCCAAAGTAAGCCTTTGTTCTAACCCAAGGCTCTAACAATTCTGAAGTCAATCATTTCAAGTTGTCACTCATCCAAAATGCATCCTTGTTCATTATCGGGCTAGAGAGTTCTGAATGATGTTGCCTGGTCATATTTTCATTCTCATCATACAGTTACTTTGCACAATGACCCCAGACACCTTATCTTCTCGAGGCCACACTACAGAGCCATGAAGTTACCTTCAGCTCTGCTCCCACCAGATGTCCACCATGTGGCCATTTGCGCAGTGCTTCTTTGCTCTCCTGGTCCCAGCATTTCTCTGTCTCTTTCTAGATAGTGGCAAACTCCCAAAGCTTGTCGGAATACTTGACATCAAGTGTCCGGCTACGAAGGTGTATAAAATCATGAGGGGAACAGGTGAATTCACAGTCTTTCACCCAGCATATGGGAGTCAAGAACTCGAGGGTGTACTGCAGGGATTTAATATAAACCAGAGAGGCAACCTTTTCACACAGAGGGTGTTGGGTATTTGAAAGGAGCTTCTAGAGAAAGTAGTTCAGGCACAATAAAAATACCTAAAGAACTTTTGGGGAGATACATGGATAAGAAGATTTTTAGGGACATGGGTCAAATGTGGTCAACTGTGACTTGCTTCGATGGAGCATTTTGGTCAGTATGGATGAGTTGGGACGAAGGGCCTATTTCCAGGTTCCATTACTCTATGATAAGGGTGAGAGGATTGTCTAACTTTGCTGGTCTACAGTTTCAACAACCTGGTTTTATTTCTGATTCCCATCTACCTCATTGGAGACCTTGAAGTATCTTTAACCAGACTTTATCAGACTTCATCTTGCACTATATGTTGTACCCTTTATATCTTATCTGTGAACTGTGGATGGCTGGATTGTATTCATGTACAATCTTTTCTTTGACTGGATAGCACGCAATAAAAAGCTTTTCATTCTACCTCAGTACACGTGACGATAATAAATTAACCTCTAAACTCTAAACTCTACAGATGTGCAGAGTCTCACCCAGAGGAGATGGATTGAGAACCAGAGGACATATTGTAGGTTTAAGGTGAGGTGGAAAAGATTTAATAGAAAACTGAGGGGTGACTTTTTCACACAAAGGGTGGTAGGTGTATGGAACGAACTGCCAGAGGAGGTAGTTCAGGCAGGAACTATTGCAACATTTAAGAAAAATTTAGACAGGTACATGGAAAGGACAGGTTTATTGGGGCATGGTCCAAATGCAGACAGGTGGGACTGGTGTAGATGGGACATGTTGGTCGGTATGGGTAAGTTGGGCCGAAAAGGGCCTGTTTCCACACTGTAAGACTCTATGACTCCAGACCTCAGCTGCTGTCTGTGTGGCGTTTACACATTATCTCTGAGATCTTGTGGGTTTCCACCTGATGTTCCGGTTTCCTTCCATATGTCAAAGACATCTGGGTTGGTAGATTAATTGAACTTTGTAGATTGATCCTTGTGTGTAGGTGAATGTAGTGGTAGAATCTGAATGGAAAAGATACAGAGATACAGTGCAGAAACAGTCCCTTCGGCCCACCGAGTCCACACCGACCAACGGTTCCCGTACACTGGCACTGTCCTACACACTAGGGACAATTTACAATTTTACTGAAGCCAATTAATCTACAAATCTGTATGTCTTTGGAGTGTGGGAGGAAACCGGAGCACCCAGAGAAAACCCATGAGAATGTACAAACTCCATACAGAGAGCACCCGGTGTCAGGATTGAACCTGGGGCTATGCAGGTGCAAGGCAGCAACTCTACCGCTATGCTACTGTGCCACCCTGAATGGGTAGGTGGGGAGAATACAATTGAATGACTGTAGGATCGAGGGAAATGGAGCCCGATGGTTTGAAAAAATGCATAGAGCATCAACTGCAGGAGAGACCAGTTCAATGTTTTTATGCTGTACACTCTATGGAGTTGGATAAATTTGGCAGCTCGAGGCGAGCACAGTTTCTCTTTTGCTCCGCAATGACGGGCGATTTCAAGTGATATCTCAACGTTGTTTTCTATTAACAAAGGCGAGAAGCCCACGAGCTGTGGCAGGCTGTAACAAGCTGTCGTTACTGCCTTTTAACTGTGCATACCTTGTTTATAATAATGGCAGCACCTGACAGGATAATGGGAATGCAGGTAACTCGTTTTCATCTCACACTTTTCGTGACCAATTTTAATAAAAGGTTCTTAGAATTAGATCTTCCCTGAGGAAACGGGGCTCAGCTGATTAGAAGTGACCTGTATTCACTCAGTGTAGATTCTGGACTTGGAAATATAAATAACTTCATATGTGTCGGTATTTCTACATTTTAATTCATTCATGGATTATGGGCATCACTGCCACTGCTCCGCAGCAGTAGAGTTGCTGCCTTGCAGCACCTGAGACCCGGGCTCGATCCTGACTACGGGTGCTGTCTGTACAGAGTTTGTACCTTCACCCTGTGACTGTGTGGCTTTTCTCTGGTTTCCTCCCATATTCCAAAGACGTGCAGATTTGTAGGTTAATTGACTTCTGTAAATTATCCCTAGTGTGTAGGATAGAACTAGTGTATGGGTGATCGCTGGCTGGCGCAGATTCGGAGGGCCGAAGGGCCTGTCTCTACACTAAACTAAACTAAACTAAACTGCAATTTATTTCCATGATGAATTACTTGAGCCTTATCAGGGTCAACTACTTTGGTGTTAGGGACACTTCAAACATAGACTGTTCTACAAACAGTTGACCCCCACCCTAATGATCATCAGTGGAGAACGATTAATAGTTTTATGATCGCAATGTCTGATTTTTGGTTCAGACTGATATAATTTATTGAACTCAACAAATCATTTTTTTATGAAGAGAGAAGTGGGGGCCTGGAGAACATTGCCAGGGGTGGTGGTGGAGTTCATTTGTCAGAGTATTGAGTATAGGAGTTGGGAGGTCATGTTACAGTTATATAAGACCACATTTGGAGTATTATGTTAAGTTTTGGTCACAATGTTATTAGGAAAGATGTTGTCAAGCTGGCAAGGGTGCAGAGAACATTTTACGAGAATATTGCCAGGACTTGAGGGCCTGAGCTACAGGGAGAAGTTGAGCAGGCTTGGACTTTATTCCTTTGACCTCAGGAGAATGAGGGGTGATCTTGAGGTGTACTAAATCATGAGAGGAATAGATTGTGTAAATGTACAGTCTTTTACCCAGAGTAGGGGAATCGAGAACCAGAAGACATAGGTTTAAGGTGAGAGGGGAAAGATTTTAGAGGAATCCGAGTGGTAACTTTTTTACACAAAGGGTGGTGAGCTGCTGGGGAAGGAGGTTGAGGCAGGTACTATCATAACATTTAAGACACATTTGGGCAGGTACATTGATAGGATAGGGTAGAGGAATATGGGGCAAAGACAGGAAGGTCGGACTAATACAGATGGGGCATTTTGGCTGGCTTGGGCAAGTTGGGCTGAAGGGCCTGTTTCCATACTGTATGTCCTCTATGACTCTCTAAATATTGTGGTCCAAAGGGCCTCTTCCTGTTCTGTATTCAAAATCTTTAGTGATTTTAATTCTTATGTCCCAGAACAGTTCCCTTTGGGCCACTAGTTTATCTCATCACATATACTTGTACTTACCACTGCATGTACACATATTCAACACTATTCTTTCAATAACCTGAATAATCTGAAATCTAATATATTTTAAAACAATAGTACATAGTTTTGTTTATTGTTGAGAGATACAGCATGGAAACAGGCCCTTCAGCCTACCGAGTCTGCGCCGACCCATTCACATTAGTTGTATGTTATCCCACTTCATCGACTTCCTACACACTAGCGGCAATTTTACAGAGGCCAATTATCCCACAAATTGGAGCATCCGGATGAAACCGGCACCATGTGGTCACAGGGAGAACGTTCAAACTCCACACAGGCAGCATCCGAGGTCAGGATCAAACCTGGATCTATATCACTGTGAGGCAGCAATATCAGCTGCGCAACTGTGTCGCCCCTTCTTTATAGTTCTTAACTCTAAAATCATATTTTGGAAGGCTTATTGTTCAATTATAATGTTATCATTACCACATTTACAATTTACCTTTGTAAGACAACTAACGTTCTTTTAAATCACAGCAGGTTGACGATTTATTTTAAATTGCACTCTTCCTTTAACATTTTCTGTTCTTTCCAGTCCAGTTGCTACCACATCAGTTCCTCAGCCAGGACTGAGTGATCATCTGGGTCATGTGTTTCTCTCTCACTGACTGGCAGACGGGAAGGACATTCTAAAACAGGCCAGTGGAGGAGCATTTGTGTTCCTCTCGTCTGTGAAGGAATGCATTGCCTCTGCAACATTTTCCACCCAGAGCCCTGACAGAGCACTGACAAAACTCACTCAAATGAGGATGATGGAGTTGAACGACGTGGAGCAGTGGGACGTCAGTCTGTAGTCACTGAACCAGTAGGCCAACCGTCTCTACTTGAACTAATGGGTGGTTTCAGTGCATGGTGAAGCTTTCACCAGGGGAGGGGTATGGGTTTGTGTCTTTGGATGAAATGCTTCTCATGTACAGGTGCACAGTATTTCCCCTTGTATCTGTTTTCAGTCCTCACTTTTGTTTCCAAAGATTTTTTGTTGGAATTTTAAATGGTGAATGTCGGAGCCAAATTGCTGACGAAAGTACTTTTGCAATCTGCCACGCTGTGGTTCAATTAATCAGCTGGTCAAATTTTGATCATTTTTAAACTGTGTTCTCACACCTTGTATTATAATCTGTTAAATAGTTTACTTTAAACCTGTGCTTTCCTTCCCATTCTTATAATTTTGATTTTTTTTCTAGTTACTTCTAGTTAAACTTCAGACGTTAATTAAAGGAGGTAAAGGATGTGATAGTGGTGGAGGAGGTTCACCAAGATAGTGTGCTTTAGACAATAGACAATAGACAATAGGTGCAGGACTAGGCCATTAGGCCCTTTAGGCCATTAGGCCCTTCAAGCCAGCACCGCCATTCAATGTGATCATGGCTGATCATCCACAATCAGTACCCATACCTGCCTTCTCCCCATATCCCTATATCTATCTTCAAGAGCCCTATCTAGCTCTCTCTTGAAAGTATCTAGAGAACTGGCCTCCACCACCCTCTGAGGCAGAGAATTCCACAGACTCACAACTCTCTGTGTGAAAATTATTTTCCTCATCTCCGTTCTAAATGGCTTACCCCTTATTCTTAAGTTTATTATTGTCACGTGTGCCGAGGTACAGTGAAAAGGTTTTGTTGCGTGGTATCCAGTCAAAGAAAATACTATACACAATTACAATCAAGCCATCCGCAGTGTGCAGATAAAGGATATAGGGGTTAGTATTTAGTGCAATATAGAGGCAGAGAAAGCTACAGACCAAGTACTGGGAAATGGAGTTAATATGGTTGGATACCTACTGGCCGGCATGGACGTGTTGGCGCTGAATGGCCTATTTTAGTGCCGTACTCTATGTATGACTCTATGATCATTGCCCCTCACTATGTTTAATAACTGTTCATATCACAAGAGACAAGCATAAAACATAGGGTTGGTTCACTACCTTGATAGTAACACAGACAACTTGGCCAGTCTGTACATACCTAATATTGGTTTCACACTTGTGAATTGGCTTAGCAGGCATTTAATGAGCACATGTCACACTCAGCAATGATCTGCCAGCAGTGAAGATTGCAATTCTATGACTGTTGAGCCTCTGCCATTACTCAGACAGCTCTCTTCACTGCCTGAGCTAACTGCCGGCAAGTGTCTCTATGAGCTTCATTGCCAGGGAATCATTCTAACCCTCCCACGTCTAAGTGCCTATTATGTTTTATATGCCTCAATCATGTGACTTCTTAGCCTTCTTTGGCTCCACAGAAAATAGACCTAAGCTCTCCAATCTCTCCATTCCAGGTACCTGGGAATAGACAATAGACAATAGACAATAGGTGCAGGAGTAGGACATTTGGCCCTTCGAGCCAGCACCGCCATTCAATGTGATCATGGCTGATCTTCCCCAATCAGTGCCCCGTTCCTGTCTTCTCCCCATATCTCCTGACTCCGCTATCTTTAAGAGCCCTATCTAGCTCTCTCTTGAAAGTATCCAGAGAACCGGTATGCACACATAAGTACACACAACAAAACAAACAATAATAGTGCAATAATAACAAAATAGTCTATGTAATTCAGAGCTTATATGAGATTGTAGTGTGTAATAGCCGAATGGCTGTAGGGAAGAAGCTTTTCCTGAACCTGGGCGCTACAATCTTCAGGCTCCTGTACATATATAGTTGGGTTGAACTGGGTCAGGGTGGCTAGTTGGTGCTCTACATTCATGTTAAAGAGGTATCTTGGCCTATGCGATCTCCCGGTTTCCAAATATTTAATTCCCCTTCCCATTCCCATGGTGACCTTTTTGTCTTGGGCCTCCTCCACTGTCAGAGTGGGGCTACACTCAAATTGGAGGAACAGCATCTCATATTTCGCTTGGGTAGCTAACAACCCAGTGGTACGAACCAAAGATCCTATAGCGAGCAAGATAGTTCACTCGACGAAAAAGACGTAGTACGGTCATGGGCAGATTAATGGGTAATCTTCCGCCCCATTTCCATAACCAACTTCCGTTTCCGCACCAAAGATCGCGTAGCGGAGCAAAAATACTAGTGCGGAGACGGAAGCCGGTTACGGAAACATCCTCGTAAAAATCAAAGATCTTTGGTAAAAATCTTCTCCCCATTTTCTTTCTGCCTCTCTGCCTTACAATGAAAAGCAAAAAGATACCTATGTTCCTTCCACAGCGTGTGGGGAGTCTGGCCCGGATCAGCACGGCTGGGACGTCAGAGTAAAGTTGCGGGGAGGTTTGCAATGTATTTTTTATGTAATGTTGTCCCTTGTCCGGGCCTTGAGTCCGAAAAAACATTAAAAAAATAAAATTAAAAAAAACATTAAAAAAAAGAAAATTAACAGAATTATAATTTATTAACACAAACTGTTCCCACGCAACGTTGATTACACTGCAAGAGGGATAACCAAAGTCGGGTCCGGATTACTGAAATGGTCGAAGAAATGGCCCACGTTCCGCCCATTGGATTTAGCAGGAGTGGACTATCTTGCTCGCTATAGGATCTTTGGTACGAACATTGATTTCTCTAATTTCAAGTAACTCTTGCAGCCCCTCTCGTCCCCCCTCCCCCCCCCCACCCCCACCCCAGTCATCCTACCAGTTCCACTGAGCACATCCCTGTATCTTTCAATAACACCTCTTCCCCGGCAAACAATGGGCCATTATCAGCGCCACTCCTCCTTGGTATTCTGTTGCTGACCCTGCTTCGTTTTGGCCTTTTTTTACTTCCAGTTCCCTTAACTCCACTTTCAGTCTGAAAAAGGCTCCTGACACAAAATGTCACCCATCCTCTTTCTCCACAGATGCTGAGTTACTCCAACACTTTGTGTCTATCTTAGAGAGGCAGGTGTTTGCCTGAAATTGAACCAGATTGGATCCATATTCTGTCTGCAAACATAAAAGCTTGGCTCAGTATAGGTAACACTCTCAACCCGGTTGGAAAGATTAAGTTTAGTTTAGTTTAGTTTAGTGATGCAGCGTGGAAACAGGCCCTTCTGTTCACCGAGTCTACACCAACCAACAACCACCCATACACTATTTCTATCCTACACACTCGGGAGAATTTACAGAAGCCAATTAACCTATAAACTTGCATGTCTTTGGAATGTGGGAGGAAACCAGAGTACACGGAGAAAACTCACATGGTCACAGAGAGAGCGTGCAAACGTCTCGACAGCACCCGCATGGATCAAACCTGCGTGTCTGGTGCTGTAAGGCAACAACTCTACCGCTGTGCCAACCACAAGTTTTAGGTTCAGGTCCGAGTTCGAGTGCCTGAGTACAATCATTGATGTTTTAGTTTTAGTTTTAGAGGTACAGCACGGAAACAGGCCCTTCGGCCCACCGAGTCTGCACCAACCAGTGATCACTGCACATTAACACTACCCTACACATACTAGGGACAATTTACACTTATGCCAAGCCAATTAACCTAAAAAACCTGTACGTCTTTGGTGTATGGGAAGAAACCGACAATCTCGGAGAAAACCCACGCAGGTCACAGGGAGAACGTACAAACTCAAAACAGACAGCACCCGTGGTCGGGATTGAACCCGGGTGTCCGGAACAGCAAACACTGTAAGGCAGTAACTCTACTGCTGTGCCACCGTGCCACCCTTGTGTTCTATTGCGCTTGTGAGAGAATGTTGTGCTGTTGTATTTATCTTCCTTCAGTCAATGCTAAACTGACACTCTGTTAGATCCCTTGAAAGATCTTTGATTTCAATGGAGAACAGCAGAGTTCTTAAAAAGGACACTTAATAAGTGTCCTTTACTGATCCCTCAATTCATGGATGTACTGCTGTTTATGGGAGTAAATTGGCTTCTCCGTTCGATTGCAACATTAACTAGTCTCTGAAGCCACTTTATAGGCAGTTAGGGGATTGGGACAAGGGAGATCATGAAAGCTGCTATAAGAAATGCAAATCATTTTTTTAAACAGGTTGTTAGTCAACCGTTCACACCGTATCATCGAGATGTTCCTTACAACCAAAGGACAACATGGAATGAAACTTATTTTCAACGCCTGCCTTTGCACGTTAGAAGAAACATTAAAAAAAATTAGATGAAATGCAAATAGCCTATTTTTTAAACTATCACTGAAAAGAGTTAGGGCACTGCAGACATCTCAGATGACATCAGGAGATACACCACTGACTTTCTATTTCCAGTGCCAAGGTTTCAATTAAACTGATCCTCGGGGGATAAAAGTCTTGAGTGTCTGCTGCTTGTTAGCTTTCAATTTGAAATGAATCTGGGAAAGTTTCAATCACCTTTAAACAACCTGGATATGACAGGAAAACCTTTTCTATAATTCAGGACAACTTTTTGCCAAACTGGTGAGCTTGTGCAGAAAGATCAAATACATGAGAGGAATGGATCGGGGTAGCTGCACAGAGTCTCTTGCCCAGAGTAGGAGAATCAAGAACCAGAGGACATAGGTTATATTAACGCAAAGGGGGAAAGATTTACTAGGAATCTGAGGGGTCACTTTTTCACACATAGGCTGGTGGGTATATGGAAAGAGCTTCCAGAGGAGGCAGTTGAGACAGGGACTATTGCAATGTTTAAAAAATATATATTTTTATTTATTAGAAGCAATTGTACAGAAATATAACCAACGGCATATGACATAATATAGTTATTGTACAGCTACAATTTTGACTTTTAGCTATAGTTAAGAGAAAATAAAGGAGAAAAAGCAAGAGAGAGAAAGAGTGGAATGTGCAAGGATAGAACCCCTAGACGACCAAATGGTGTAGCCAAAGAGTGAGTAAGTAAAATAAATAAGAAAGGAATACAGACATAAAAATACAAAAAAGAAAGAAAAAAAAGAAGTGATGATATATCTGCCTCACATCCCTCCCCACCCATCACCCAGCCCGTAATTAGATTTAACTCCAAAATTGTGTTGTACCATGCTATCCTTGTAATAAATCAATGAATGGTGTCCATGTCTTCGAAAAATGCTCTGGTTTTTCTGCTAAGACAAGTCTAATATTTTCGAGATGTAGCGTCTTAGACATGTTTATAATCCACATTTTGAGAGTAGGGACAGTGGACTATTGCAATGTTTAAGAAACAATTAGACAGGTGGATAGGACAGGTTTGGAGGGATGTGGGTCAAATGCAGGCAGGTGGGACTAGTGTAGATGGGACATGTTGGTCGGTGCTGGCAGGTTGGGCCGAAGGGCCTATTTCCGTGCTGTATGACTCCATGACTCTCTGTAGAAACAAGGAACTGCAGATGCTGGTTCATACCAAAGATGGACACAGAGTGCGGGAGTTACTCAATGGGTCAGGCAGCATCTCTGGAGACAAAGAATGGGCGACGTTTTGGGTCAGGACCCTTCTTCAGACCAAATGTAGGGGGGCGGAGATAGCCTCCAGCTCTTCACCACCCCCCCTCCCCCAACCCCCACCCCCTACTTTCAGTCTGAAGAACGATGCTGCCTGACCCGCTGTTACTCCAACACTTTGTGTCTACCTATGATCAAATGCAGTGTTTGTTGGAGGACTGGTACAGTGTCTGGCACCCGTCTACAGTTGTGTTTGTGTCCGAACATGGTATTGCAAAACGTTGCTCTCTGTGTGTTGTCCGGATATGTGCAAAGCAGGCAGAGGGGAGAGGATGTGTCGGAATATTTTACCTGCGACGTGAGTGACAGGTGCTGGTTAACTTTGTCTTCATTCGCTATTAATTGGCAATAACTCTTGAGATGAAGAAATGAGTCAAGCGGGAGACTGCTCCACAGACTCAAAGCATGCGGGCGGCCTTTTTATATCACTTTTGACAGGAACATATGTGGAGTGGGCCATGCTCATTTGAAACGTAGCAATATAGAAACATTGAAAATAGGTGCAGGAGCAGGCTATTCGGCCCTTTAAGCCAGCACCACCACTCAATATGACCGTGGCTGATCATCCAAAATCAGTAACTCGTTCATACTTTTTCCCCATATCCCTTGATTCCGTTAGCCCTGAGAGCGAAATCTAACTCTCTCTTGAAAACATCCAGTGAATTGGCCTCCACAGCCTTCTATGACAGAGAATTCCGCAGATTCACAACTCTCTTGGCAAAAATCTTTTCATGTTGTTGGGTATTGTCATCCAGAATTCTGCCCTCACCCAGAGCAACACTGCCTTATCACCAAAGAGACAGAACATGCAGTTGTCCAAGTGGTTGACCTTGTGGGTCAGTTTGACCAGACATGTCTAGCCTAGCGCGGTTGAAAAACTTTGCTGAATTAAAGTTCAGTTTGCACAACATGAACTGCTGCCCGTGATCATGATAGGGTGGGAAAACAGTTCAGTTCCCACAAATCCCCCAGGCGTTCTCCAATAATGACACACTGCCAGAGCTGGTAGTGTTGCTGCCTCACAGCTCCAAAGACCCGCATTCGATCCTGACCTCGGGTGCTGTCTGTGTGCAGATTTCCTCCAAGTTCTCCAGTTTCCTCCCACATCCCAAAGATGTGCGTGTTTGTAGGTTCATTGGTCCTCTGTAAATTGTCCCTAGTGTGTAGGGAGTGGATGAGAAAGTGGGATAACAAAGGTCTATTGTGAACGGGTGATCGATGGTTGACATGGACTGTGGGCCAAAGGGCCTGTTTCCATGTTGTATCTCCAAACTGAACAAAACAACTCTTAGATGCACAGTAATATATGCGCGGGCATGCCCAATATGAACTTATTTACATTTGATTTTTTTCGAAGGGCATTTGAAGTAGTGGTGCAGACACACCATCAAAAAACCTACACAGTTGGGAAACTTTCACTTTCTTTTGTTAAATATTTTTTATTATAGAAACATATTTATGAAAATTACAATGTTTTACATAAATGAAAATACATCATTATATACTTTTGTGATATTAATAATATTGATATTATTATTAATATTAAAATTTAAGACTATATGCTTCTACACGCTTTTTTAATTTTTTTATAAAGTAGGAAAAGATAGAGATAAATAATGAAGAAAATATGAAAGCGAATGGAGTGTTAATCATTAATCCGTCATTGGAGATATAGGCATGATTTATTATATATATTTCTTCATTCATTCTAATATTCAGGCCTCAGTCAAGCCCTCGTACCGAGCCGTTATGACTCTGTAAATATTCAATATATGGAGACCATATCCCTCTGAAGAGATCTAACCTGTCCATTAGGACAAGCCTCAATCTCTCCAGATGAAGAGTCTCCGACATTTCTGTATTCCACATTTTAATTGTAGGGGATGTAGGGCCTTTCCAAAATTTTAATATTAATTTTTTCCTAATTATTAACCCATAATCAATAAAAATTCTTTGATTCATTGTTATTAATTGGTCTGTTTCCAGTATTCCTAGTATTATTAACTTTGAATCCGGTGTCAAAATTATATTAACAACATTCAAAATTATCCAAAATATTTCTATCCAGAATTTTGTAATTTTTATACAGTTTGTAAATGAGTGTGACAAGTTGGCTTCTAAATGTTGACATTTATCACATATAGGAGATACTTTTGGAAAATTGTTATGTAATTTAGATTTTGAATAATATAGTCTATGTAGTATTTTAAACTGTATAAGAGAGTATTTAGCATTTAGCGAACAATGGTGTATATGTTGTAAACTTTCATCCCATACTTCTGGTCTAATAATTTGGCATAATTCATTTTCCCAAGATTGTCTATGTATTTCTGTTGATGGAACATCACCTTCCAATATGATGTTATATATATATGAAATCATTTTTTCTGTATTCGGATGTTTATTTAAGCATTCATCTAAAATTTCTGTCTTTCTATTTCTGAGTTCCTGCGTATTTGCTTTAACATAATCTCTAATTTGTAAATATCTAAAATAATCTTTAGAGTGTAGTCCATAAATTTGTTGTAGATCTTGAAATAAAAGGAAGGAGTTTTCCTTATAGAGATCACCGATCTTAATTATTCCATTATTTTTCCATTGTAAAAAAGCTTTATCCATCATTGAAGGTTTAAACGTAACATTATTTACAATGCTAAGAGATAGTAGTATAGATTTTAGTTTTAATGTTTTCTTTATTTGTTTCCAAATACGTATTCCACTTTCTATTATCGGGTTTTCACTATAAGTTTTCTTAGCTAGATTAATATTAGCAAATATTATAGAACTAATTTCAAAAGGAGAACAATCTTCTTTTTCCATATTTAACCAAGTTGGTTGGTTATCTATTTCTTCTAACCAAAAATTCATATTTTTAATGTTGACTGCCCAGTAATAAAACATAAAATTTGGTAGTGCTAGATTTACATAATTTTTTGATTTACATAAATGTTTTTTTATTTATTCTATGGCTCTTATAATCCCAAATGAAGTTAGTGACTAGGGAGTCCACCTTTTTAAAGAAATTTTTAGGGAGATATATCGGAATTAATTGGAAAAGGTATAATAATTGTGGAAGAAAAACCATTTTTATTATATTAATTTTACCTAACATTGAAATAGGTAAAGTTTTCCAATATAAGATATTCTTATTTAATTTATTCAATAATGGTGGGAAATTAGCTTTAAATAATGAGTCAAATCTTTTTGTTACGAAAATTCCAAGATATTTAATTTTTTCATTTGTTGTCTTAAAAGGGAATTGTTGTAATATGTGTAAGTTATTTACCGTTATTGGCATAAGTTCACTTTTATTCCAATTGATACTATATCCTGAGTAGAATCCAAATTCAGTTATTAATTTTAACAAATTTTGAATACTAGTTTCTGGTTATGTGATGTAAAGTAATACATCATCCGCATATAAAGAAATTTTGTTTTTAGTGTCTCTAGTATCGTATCCATATAGTTCCGGATGTGATCTCACCCTCTGAGCTAGCGGTTCTATTGCCAGTGCAAACAGTAAAGGGGATAAAGGGCAACCTTGTCTACAACCTCGAGATAGATTGAATTTAGGTGATAACATTTGGTTTGTTATTATTCTAGCTGTCGGATTTGCATATAGCAATTTGATCCAGGTAATAAACTTTTCTCCCAGTTTGAAAGTTTTCACTTTCAGCAAGAAAAAAATCACTAGATTAGATTAGAATTTGTCATTCAGACCTTTCGGTCCGAACAAAATTTCGTTCCCCTGCAGTCATACATATAATTTTTTTTTAAAATGACAGAACACACAATAAACACAAATTTAACATCCACCACAGTGAGTTCACCAAACACCTCCTTACTGTGATGGAAGGCAAAGTCTTAAAGTCTCTGTCTCTTCCCTCTTTGTTTCCCCTCTGCGCCGAGGCAATCCAGGCTTCAGATGTTGTGACCCCACCGGGTGATGGTAAGTAAGTCAGTCCTGCAGTTCAACCGAGCTCCGCGAATGGGCCGGTTCAACTCCGCGGCCCGGGGTGGTCGAAGCTGCCGCCCTCCAGACCAGCGGACGAAGCTGTTGTTGCGGGAGCTCATGAAAACAGGTCACCAACCTGAGCTCCCGATAATGTCGTCCACTGGGCCCACGGCCGATTCCACCGGGCCCGTGGTTGCAGTCAGGCCGCTGTCACTGCCGACGTCACTGCTCCGGGACCGAGTTGGGTCGCTGTCGCTGCTGCTGCTGGAACCGCCGCTGCCGCTGCTGGGACCGCCCGGGGACCGAGTCAGGTTGCTGCCGCTACTGCTGCTGCTGCCACCGCCGCCGCCGCTACTGGGACCGCTCCGGGACCGAGTCGAGTCACTGCCACTGCCGCTGCCGCCGCCGCCGCTGCTGGGACCGCTCCGGGACCGAGTCGGGTCACTGCCGCTGCTGCCGCTGCCGCCGCCGCCGCTGCTGGGACTGCTCCGGGACCGAGTCGGGTCACTGCCGCTGCTGCTGCTGCCGCCGCCGCCACTGCTGGGTCTGCTCCGGGACCAAGTCGGTTCGCTGCCGCTGCCGCTGGTGGAACCGCCGCCGCCGCCACTGGAACCGCCCCGGGACCAGGTCAGGTCGACGCCGCTGCCGCCGCCGCCGCCGCCGCTGAAACCGCTCCGGGACCGAGTCAGGTCGCTGTCGCTGTCGCCGCCGCTGGAACAACCCCGGGGCCCGAGGCCGCCAGCTCTGCCATTAGGCCTCAGCGCAGACGGAGACGGGAAATACAACGGAAAAGTCGTCCCCCCCGAAGGAAGAGACCCAGACATGTTACTCCCCCCCCACCCACATACACACACAATCTAATTAAACGAAACCAACTAAAAACAGGACAAAAAAAACGGACTGCAGACGGGCCGCAGCTGTTAAGCCAGCGCCACCATCTTTACCTAGCAAAATAATTTGATGATGGAGTGCAGTAATGGAGTGTAGAAGGCTGAGGGGCGACCTGCTAAAAGTATATTATGTGATGCAAACCACATCTTGAGTAAAGGTCAGAGTCTTTTTCTCAGGATGGAACTATTAAATACCTGAAGGCATAGGTTCTAGGTTAGTGGGCTAAAGTTTAAAGAAGATTTATGAAGTAGGTTTTTTTTTACAAAGAGATTGTAGGTGACTGGAACATGTGGCCAGGGAAAGAGCCAAATGTAGACATGGCAACAATATTTAAGAAGTATTTTGGCAGACTCGTGTACAGGGAGGGGAAAGACTTTATGGAACGTTCCAAACCAATAGTTTGAGTTGAGCTTCCAGGTTACTTATGAGTCAGATTTCTATCATGCAAATGCTGTGTCTAAACACAACCTTTAACTGCAGACAAGGAACTTAATAAAAAATAGATGGAGGGCCAACTTTCTCACCAAAGGTGTTAAGTTTACGGAACAGTTCATGACTGCATCTGTTTTTTTTGAATGATGATTGGGTTACATGCACTGAAAATGTATTAGACAAGTACAAAATACACATGGTGAGTGGGAAAATGAATCATTTCCTTCCAGTCTACATCTGTTATTATCTGATATGGCTTCTCCCCAAAATATCAGTGGAGCATTGCCACCTCTGTATGAGTTAGTATACGAAGCAAATTGAGTGCGTTTTAATCTTTTGATTTTTCTGAGCAGCTTAATTCGAACCTCAACTGGCCAGAAGTATTCACGCTAGAATGAGCTCTGAGGTCATCATTGCAATGTAGTTCGGGAAAACATTTTCTGGAGAATATTGTACCCTCATAAGTAAATTATTTTCAGGGACAAGAAGGAACAAAAAAAACCCTTTAGTTACAGCAAAAAAGGAAAGTCAATTATTTTTGATTTTAATCTATGAAAGAGACTTAATGGCATAAATTTGCCCTCAGGAGCACTGATTTCCATAGCAATGTTAGATCCTGCAAACATTGTCAAATGACAAAAGGATCAAACTAGATGAATTTGCTTTTATTTCACCAGCATCTAAGTCATCAGTCCAAAATCAAGTAATTTATTTTACGTCTTGTGGCAAACCTGCATAGAATCACATTAAAAAGACTACTTTTAACATAACACCTTTCACAAAGTTCTGAATGATTTTAAACCCAACAAAGTCACTTGTAAATTATGACAGTTCTTTAGACTGAAAATTAATTGGTTGAAAGATACAGCATAGAAACAGAAACAACATTGCACCACTGAGTCCATGCCGACCATTGATTGCCTGTTCACACTAGTGCTGTGTTATCCCATTTTTGCATCCACTCCCTACACAATTTACAGAGGGCCAATTAATCTACAGCCCCCCCATGTCTTTGGGATGTGGGAGGAAACTGAAGCACCCGGAAGAAATCCACGTGGTCACAGGAAGAACGTGCAAACTCCATACAGACAGTACCCGAGATCAGGATTCGGTCAAAAGTCACAGGAGCAGAATTAGGCCATTCAGCCCATTGAGTCTACTCTGCCATTCAATTATTGCTGATCTATGTCGAAGTGTCTCTGAATGTCAGAAGCATTTCAGGGCTACTAAAAATGAAATGTTCATTCACTTGGTCTTTGCATTCAACATCTCCAGCGGCTCCCTCCCGATACCATGGTCCGCTGAGCCTTTGAGCATTCAGGTCTTCTAGATGGTTGCGCGGCTACGCAGCACCTCGATAAGGCCTCCACCGAGCAGCCCGTGGCAGGAAGTTGTGTTATTGCCTGACCTCCAACTCATCTTTTATGCCAGTATTTCAACCTTGAGGTTCAAACGTTGGACTGCAAACTGGAGAGTGAGAGAGAGAGAGAGCGGCAGAGAGCAAATGACTATCCATCCTTTAGCTGACCCGCGATCATACCCTTTTGCTTCTGAAGCCGATAAATCACAAAGCGCTCTGACTATTGATCGTGGCTTGTGTTCAAAATTCCATTTGGTGCAATTGGGAAATTGCAAAGCACTGATACATCTATTTTGGGTTTTATGCTAATTTTCAACATGTTTAATTACATAGAAAGACAGTAATTAAGTAGCTGGTATCTGGTAGAAAATGCAGGAAAGTGCTCAAAGAACAATCTATCAATATAAATTTTAATCCAAGCGCTGCTGCTTTGCTTCACCTATTTTGAAATGTGGACTGCTGCCATCTAATTAATAATGCATGTGCAGGTGCATTTTCCTATCAATGCAATTAAACTCTTATTAAAACATACAACACGAGCAGTGGCAGAGTCGCTTTAGCACAAAATAAATTACAAAGGAAGTGATAATATCATGCATCAGATAGATCCTTCGTGCTGTTTTCCTGCTGGAAGTGTGTGGGATGTATTAGTTATTAAAATGTACATCTTTTTTATAATAACTTTACTCTGGGCCAGTTGCAAATATTGGAAAGTTATCAGATGTCAAATCATGGCAATTTGCTACTCTATCTCTATTTTTAATTTATTGAGCGAAAAGTTTTTTTTTAATTGATTTTTTATGCTGTAATGGCTGAGCTGATTATTATCTGCTGACAGTCACTATAATGTATTAGAGACAGAATCTCCAGCAACCGAGCAGACTCCAGTGTGAGTTGGGGTCCAGAGGAGAAATAATAATTGCATTGAGGAAACTAAGGCGGAATATTAATCAGTGGAAAGAACACTGATGAGCTTTTTTTTTTACACTTAGGGAAAATGGGAACATGGCTAAAAGCTTTTAAGATATTTGTGTTTACAAAGTAAGATCTGAAAATCAATTCAGGTATCATAGGTCAGTCAACAAAATCCCTTTGGACTTTCAGGAAACACAGACACATCCCCACTGGAATGCCAGAAAATATAGATGAACACTCAATCATTCCAACAGGAATTCAACGCGTCAACCACTTTAGCATAAGGGATCTCAATGTACATCCCCTTCAACTCGTTAATATGGCAACTTTGCCATATTGAATATGCACATATCCATTGCTGAATCAGCAGGGAAAATTGGCTTGTCGACAGACCACTAGAAATAAACAGCAAGAGAGCAGTCCTGACCGTGGGAGGGAGTTTGATTGATTGGCTGATTGATACTTTATAATCACGTGACATGTCACAGTGAAATACTTTGTTTTGCCCACCATGCACAAGGTATGCAAAGAGCAGCCACGTACAGGGTGTCGGAAAAGTATTCATTATAGTCCCCAATAGTCCATCTCAGCTCTCAGCGCCTACCCCCCCCCCCCCCCCCCCCCACTCCCCCCATGCTGGGTCTCCCTTTGTTCTCGGCTGCATGTCCTCGTCCGACCTCCGGCACCCACGCGGGCCCATCCTCAGGGTTTCAGTTTTGTTTCATACCCTCTATGTCATACCCTCATAGTCTCTCCAAAAGGTCCGTTTATTGCATAAAAGGGCTCTATCTAACTCTCTCTTGAAAGCATCCGGAGAGTTGGCCTCCACTGCCTTCTGAGGTAGAGAATTCCACATATTCACAACTCTGGGAGAAAAAGTTTTTTCACATCTCCATTCTAAATGGACTACCCCTTATTCTTAAGTCAGCCGGATATTGCCGAAGATGCTGGATATTGTCCATGTTGATATTGTCTATGTTTTACACTGGCCTGGTCAACTTCTTGGAAGTTTTAACTGGGATAATGTGTTAAAATATCAATCTTAACCCAATTGTATTAATCTAAAGTCAGTCTGAAGAAGGGTCCAGGCCTAAAACATCACCTATCCATGTTCTCCAGAGATGCTGCCTGAACTCCTGAGTTACTCCAGCACTTTGTGTCTTTTTTGGGAAACCAGCATCTGCAGTTCTTTGTATCTAGTATCCCTCTTCTCTCTAACTCCAGTGGTCAAGCAATCTGTTAAGCAATGTTACTAAAAACCCTCCCAATCCCATAGCTGACTTTAGGGCAGTACAGTGGCACAGCGGTAGAGTTGCTGCCTCACAGCGCCAGAGACCAGGGATCAATCCTGACTATGGGTGCTGTCTGTATGGAGTTTCCACGTTCTCCCTGTGACCGTGTGGGTTTTCCCCGGGTGCTCCAGTTTCCTCCCACACTCCAAAGACGTGCAGGTTTGTAAGTTAATTGGCTTCTGTAAAAAATGTAAATTGATCCTAGTGTGTAGGATGGTGATAGTATATGGGGTGATCGCTGGTCATCACGGACTCGGTGGGCTGAAGGGCCTGTTTCCACGATGTATCACTAGAGTCTAAAGTGTAAACAATGTCCTCAGTGGGATAAATGGCCAGATTACAGTTTAAGTATTTGGCTTCAGTACAATGCATGAGAAACAAAGAATTACATTGTTGGAAATATGAAATGAAAACATAAAATGCTGGAAACACCACTGCAAATTGCCTCTTGTATGTTTGTGAGTGGTACAATCTACAGCGTAATTGATGGGAATGAGGTGAAAATAAAATGGGATTAATGTACATGGAGTCTGAAGAAGGGTCTCGACCCGAAACGTTACCCATTCCATCTGTCCAGAGATGCTGCCAGTCCCGCTGAGTTACTCCAGCATTTTATGTCTACCTTTAATATAGGTGGACGTTTGATGGGGAGTGCAACATTGAGCGCTGGACTTTGTACCATGTTGTGTGATTCTGATTTAACTGGTCTTTTATACAGGTTCTAAATATCTTCACTTTTATACTCTATGCATTTATTTATAAATCCATATATTTTCTTAATAATTCTATCGACGCAATGGCTTTCTGCCACTTTGAGTGATCTAAGCACATCGACACCCGTGATGGACCTTGAGATGCTTTATTAAAGCCACAATATAAATACAGGTTGTTCAGTAAAACGTCCTCTCGCTAAACGGTAAAGATAACGGTGGTGTTCTATAATCATCCTTTGCAAAAAGAATAATGCAACAAGTAAAATATAAGAGAAAAGCTGTAAAATGTTATCTACGTCCCATGCGAGCCGAGGCCGCACCCCGGCAGCAAACTTGGCTCACCCGTCGCAAAACTGGGAGAGGAAAGTCTCCGAGCCGAAGATTGGGAACCGGAGAGAAGGGTCATACCGAAGACAGGGAATCGGAGAGAGGGGTGGGGGGGGGGGGGGGGGGGTCAGTGATGGCGGTGGACGCAGGACAAGGGCCGGTGGGAAGATCCGATCGGGGTTTTACTTTCGGTGCTGTCAAAGTCGGCTGCAGGAGGTGACCCCCCCCCCCCGGGGCATGAAGGTTGAAGATGGCTGGGGCAAGAAAGATGTCGGATATACGAGGATGCTGCCAGGACTCGAGGACCTGCGCTGTAGCGAGAGGTTGAGCAGGCTAGGACTCTATTCGTTGAGGCGCAGGAGGATGAGGGGTGATCTTATAGAGGTGTATAAAAAGGTGAATAAATCGGGTTGATGCACAGTCTCTTGCCCAGAGTAGGGGGATCATGAACCAGAGGACATAGGTTTAAGGTGAGGAAGGAAAGGTTTAGTAGGAACCCGAGGGGTAACTATTTCACACAGAGGGTGGTGGGTGCATGGAACGAGCTGTCAGAGGAGGTGGTTGAGACAGGTGCTATCGCAACGTTTAAGAAACATTTGGACAGGTACATGGAAAGGACAGGTTAAGAGAGATATGGATCAATCACAGGTAGATGGGACTAGTGTAGATGGATCTTGTTGGTCAGTGTGGGCAAGTTGGGCTTTCCATATTGTATGACTCTGACTCTCTATGACTGTTTGTGGGATGACCGGATGGAGGTGGCGGCTGCAACTGGCCTTTATGGCCAACTACAGCTGTGACTTTGAAAATGGCACCAAAACCTGGCGACTTTTGCATGTAGACCCAGTGAGTTTGTTTCTGCGCATAATGTGGTAACAGGGATTATACTTATGATTGGCACTAATCTTATTGGTCCGTATGCAAGAAAATAATCTCACTGTACTTGGTACATGTGATAATAAAGGAACCATTGAGCCTCTTGACTACACATGACTCAGATTATCACTCAGTCCTGGCTGAGGAATTTATGTGGCGGCAAGTGGACTGGGCTGGAAAAAGAAATGTTGAAGGAAGAGTGCATTTAAAAATAAATTGTCAACCTGCTGGGGTTGGGGTGGCACAGAGGCGCAGTGGTAGAGTTGCTGCCTCACAGCGCCAGAGACCCGGGTTTGATTCTGACTGTGGGTGCTGTCTGTACTGAGCTTGTATCTTATCCAGGTGCTCCCCAGGTGCTCCGACTACCTCCCATACTACAAAGACGTACAGGTTTGGAGGTTAATTGGCTTGGTAAATGTAAAAATTGTCCCTAATGGGTGTGGGATAGTGTTAATGTGTAGGAATCGCTGGTCAGTATGGACCCGGTGGGCCAAAGGGCCTATTTCCATGCTCTATCTCTAAAACTAGAAAACTAAAATGTACAGATTTGTAGGTTTATTGGCTTCGATAAAGATTGTAAATTGTCCTTAGTGTGTAGGATAGTGCTAGTTTACAGGGGTGGCTGGTTGGCGCGGACTCGGAGGGCCGAAGGGTCTGTTTCCGCGCTGTCTCTCTGAACTAAACTAGCTGGCTGATGGCTTCTCAGACGAGGAATGCTTCAGGCTTCAAGGGACAAGCCATTTGGCCTTTAGTCACATCAGTGCATCACACGCACAGCCCTTGGTGCCATCTTGAAGGCTGAGGAGCAGGGGAAGAATTCCACAGAGTGGAAGGAGACACAAGATCCTTTAATGATCCGTCTCTGCAGATTGCAGAGTTCAGATCAATGGCAGCTGCCATTTGATTAATTAGGTGCGCAATCCCACAGGTCATGGGAATTTTCATCACTTTCTCCTTCGTATTTTTACACGGTACTCGTAATTAATCACTGTCGTACTGAGACACTCTGTGATGATGTCAGCAAATAGGAGCTCAATAAGGGGCTAAATGAAGCATTATACGATTCAGTCAGTCGCGGGATTTTTTTTGTCTTTTACATCTGCTTGAGTTTTATCTGTAAAATATCACATTTGTTCATGCCGTATACACAGTATTGAAGGAGAATGCAGGGTCACACAGTGGCGCAGTGGTACAGTTGCTGCCATAGGGCCAGAGATCTGGATTCAATCCTGACTACAGGTGCTGGCCGTATGGAGTTTGTACGTTCTTCCTGTGACCGCGTGGGTTTTCTCCGGGTGCTCCGGTTTCACATTCCAAAGGCGTACAAGTTTGTAGGTTAATTGACTTCTGTAAGTATTGCAACTTGTCCCTAGTGTGTAGGATAGTGCTACACACCAGGTGACCAGGTGATCACTGGTTGACTCTGGACCTATGTTCTCCAGAGATGCGTCCTGACCTGCAGAGTTACTCCAACACTTTGTGTCCTTTTATGTACTGCTAGCATCTGCAGTTCATTGTTATTACTTCATCTGGCAGCTCATTCCATACACCTTAGAAAATATTCCTGCTATACATGAAAAAAGGCCACTAAAATAATATTCTACATCCACAACAAGGCCACCACTTGATGAGCTGGCTGATGGCTTCTCAGAAGAGGAAAGCCTCAGCCATCAAAGGGTGAGGCAGCAGCCCTCTTACTGCATCAGTGCAACAAGGGGAGAGGATGAGTTTAACCTTCACAAGTAACATTTGTACAGATTGGCGTCATTATTTTGGGTGGTTGGCTGACACTTTTATTGGTAACATGGCGTAATTAGCCCAATTTGTGGTCTAAATCTGTAATCCACAGTCAATTGAAAACCATCCATGATGCTTAACTACATCACAGATGGTTCAAAGGTTCAATGTTTTTTTTAATTATCATGTGTAGCAAGGAACAGTAAAACAATTTTCAATAGAGTCCAGTATAATTGGTGCCATAGGTAAGTACAATCCAAGATTAAGTACAGAATGTAAAGTCTTTACATATACTTACTTATCCGAGTTACTCCAGAGATGCTGCCTGACCTGCTGAGTTACTCCAGCAATTTGTGTCCTTTTGTCTAAAGCAGCATCTAAACCACCAGTTTCTACATTATTGCTCCATTATAAAGATAATTTAACCCAATCTGATCAAAGCCAAGTCTTTAGACTTTAGAGATACAGCTTGGAAACAGACCCTTTGGCCCACTTAGTCCACGCCGACCAGCGATCACCCCGTACATAGCACTATCCTACACTCTGGGTACAATTTACAACTTTACAAAGCCAATTAACCTACCCAGAGAAAATCCATGTGGTCACAGGGAGAACGTACAAACTCCGCACAGTCAGGATCGAAGCCGGGCCTCTGGCGCTGAGACGCAGCAACTCCACAGCTGCAACACTGTGCCGGCCCACAGACGGCAGTGATACAGATGACCCAATAACATGTACCAAAGTAATGATGAGGCATATCTATTAGCCAAGGCAGTGGGGAGATTTACCAGAACATTTTTGTAGTATGGAAACTACCCTTGCTTGCAGATGAGGCCTTGGTTTAATTTCTCGACTGTACGATGCCACCTCTGGCGGTGCAGAACTGTACGGGGAGTATCAGTCTAGATTTTGTGCTTTGGCTTCAGACTGTGACTTGATTCTCAGGTTGTGATTCAAGACTGGGACTTGAATCTCAACCCATTGACACGAAGCAGAGAGTGAAATATTTTGAGCTCCTACTTGACCACAAATTAATTGGTGAAATTATCAAATTGGGCATTATGGCAGAATTGTTACAGCCAAATTTAGGATTATTTGTAGCATTTGTACAATACGAGTGATGTTCTTCTAATGTATATAGCGCAAGTCGGTGGCACTGTAGCACAGCGGTAGAGTTGCTGCCTTACAGCGCCAGAGACCCGGGTTTGATCCTGACTCTGCGGAGTTTGTACGTTCTCCCCGTGAACGCGTGAGTTTTCACCAGGTTTCCTTCCACACTGCAAAGACGTGCAAGTCTACAGGTTAATTGGCTTCGGTAAAGATGCAAGTTGTCCCTAGTGTGTAGACTAGTGCTGGTGTATGGGGATCGCTGGTCGGCACAGGCTCGGAGGGCTTAAGGACCTGTTTCTGCGCTGTATCTGTAAACTAAACTAAACTAAACTGAAGTGAAGCTGGAATGGCAGAGGTGGAGTGATGGTGAGGCAGATTATCATCTCAACCCCATGCTACATTTGGGGTATCAGTTTTCTCCATTTCTCCCTGAGTGCACCACATTGTATGACAATGATGCATCAACATAGCAAAAGTCAATTTAGGTTGGAATTTATATTGGCATCTGCAGGGTATTGTTGATTAAAATAGTTATTCTGTGCTTGAGCACAATTGATCCTTATTAAGTCCATGCTAGCATTATCAATAATAGTGATGATAAGATACTGTTTCTCCAATTCTTTGGTCTCGAACAGGCAATTTTAGATTCCCTGGAGCATCATGTTTGGATCTCAAATTTCAAGTATTATGCATTCAGTCTGGGTGAGGTTTTATACTGAAGGTAGATGAAGATGGAAATATTGGCTCCTTTTGACACAGTGCTAGTTAACTGCTCTGTGAACTGATGGTGTTTTGCACAAAGTTAGGACAGTGACAATGTGCAACATTTATATCAGAAGTATATACACTGTGTCTCTTGCCCAGAGTAGGGGAATCGAGAACCAGAGGACATTGGTTTAAGGTGAAGGGGGAAAGATTTAATAGCATTCTGAGGGGTAAATGCTCACATAAAGGATGGTAGGTGTATGGATTGAGCCGCCAGAGGAGGTAGTTGAGGCAGGGACTATTGCAATGTTTATGAAACAATCAGCCAGGTACATGAATAGGACAGGTTTAGAGGGATATGGGCCAAATGCGGACAGGTGGGACTGGTGTAGATGGGACATGTTGGTCAGTGTGGGCTGAAAGGCTTGTTTCCACATAGCATGACTCTAAGTAGATATTCCTTACTATATTTACTCCTGCTGTCCTGGCAAAGACTTAATGTTCAAACAACATCAACAACACCATCTTTACTAGAGGAGCAACAACTCATATTCCGCTTGGGCAGCTTCCAACCCAATTGTATGAACATTGAATACTCCAATTTCAAATAATACCACGTCTACCACTTCTGTCTTTTAAGAGTCAAGAGTGTTTTATTGCCACATGTCCCAGAGAGGACAATTAAATTCTTACTTGCAGCAGCACAACAGAATATGTAAACATAGTACTCTGTAAACAATATAATAAACAAGAAAATAAAAGTTTAGCATGTATTATATTGTCTTGGTTTGTGGGAGGTTATTGCCACATTTGTCCCTATACTATAACGGAAACCACACTTTTATGGAATTCTATTGATGGTAAAGCCCTTTGGAATATCCCCATGTCATAAAACATAAAATAAAGTTTTTCTCTCTTTTACCAATGATCACCAACAGCAGGAAGAGTAACCCCTCTCCATATTAGTGCCTTTCCAAGCTCCAGGGGCTCTTATAGAAACATAGAAAACATAGAAATTAGGTGCAGGAGTAGGCCATTCAGCCCTTCGAGCCTGCACCGCCATTCAATATGATCATGGCTGATCATCCAACTCAGTATCCCGTACCTGCCTTCTCTCCATACCCTCTGATCCCCTTAGCCACAAGGGCCACATCCAACTCACTCTTAAATATAGCCAATGAACTGGCCTCAACTATCCTCTGTGGCAGAGAGTTCCAGAGACTCACCACTCTCTGTGTGAAAAAAGTCTTTCTCATCTCGGTCTTAAAGGATTTCCCCCTTATCCTTAAGCTGTGACCCCTTGTCCTGGACTTCCCCAACATCGGGAACAATCTTCCTGCATCTAGCCTGTCCAACCCCTTAAGAATTTTGTAAGTTTCTATAAGATCCCCTCTCAATCTCCTAAATTCCAGAGAGTATAAACCAAGTCTATCCAGTCTTTCTTCATAAGACAGTCCTGACATCCCAGGAATCAGTCTGGTGAACCTTCTCTGCACTCCCTCTATGGCAATAATGTCCTTCCTCAGATTTGGAGACCAAAACTGTACGCAATACTCCGGGTGTGGTCTCACCAAGACCCTGTACAACTGAAGTAGAACCTCCCTGCTCCTGTACTCAAATCCTTTTGCTATGAAAGCTAACATACCATTTGCTTTTTTCACTGCCTGCTGCACCTGCATGCCTACTTTCAATGACTGGTGTACCATGACACCCAGGTCTCGCTGCAACTCCCCTTTTCCTAATCGGCCACCATTTAAAATAATAGTCTGCTTTCCTGTTTTTGCCACCAAAGTGGATAACCTCACATTTATCCACATTATAATGCATCTGCCAAACATTTGCCCACTCACCCAGCCTATCCAAGTCACCTTGCAGTCTCCTAGCATCCTCCTCACAGCTAACACTGCCCCCCAGCTTAGTGTCATCCGCAAACTTGGAGATATTGCCTTCAATTCCCTCATCCAGATCATTAATATATATTGTAAATAGCTGGGGTCCCAGCACTGAGCCCTGCGGTACCCCACTAGTCACTGCCTGCCATTGTGAAAAGGACCCGTTTACTCCTACTCTTTGCTTCCTGTTTGCCAGCCAGTTCTCTATCCACATCAATATTGAACCCCTAATACCGTATGCTTTAAGTTTGTATACTAATCTCTTATGTGGGACCTTGTCGAAAGCCTTCTGGAAGTCCAGATATACCACATCCACTGGTTCTCCCTTATCCACGCTACTAGTTACATCCTCGAAAAATTCCACAAGATTCGTCAGACATGATTTACCTTTCGTAAATCCATGCTGACTTTGTCCAATGATTTCACCACTTTCCAAATGTGCTGCTATCCCATCTTTAATAACTGACTCTAGCAGTTTCCCCAGTACCGATGTTAGACTAACTGGTCTGTAATTCCCCGTTTTCTCTCTCCCTCCCTTCTTAAAAAGAGGGGTTACATTTGCTACCCGCCAATCCTCAGGAACTACTCCAGAATCTAAAGAGTTTTGAAAGATTATCACTAATGCATCCACTATTTCCTGAGCTACTTCCTTAAGTACTCTGGGATGCAGCCTATCTGGCCCTGGGGATTTATCGGCCTTTAATCTATTCAATTTACCCAACACCACTTCCCGACTGACCTGGATTTCACTCAATTCCTCCTTTGACCCACAGTCCCCTGCTATTTCCGGCAGATTATTTATGTCTTCCTTAGTGAAGACGGAACCAAAGTAGTTATTCAATTGGTCCGCCATATCCTTGTTCCCCATGACCAACTCACCTGTTTCTGACTGCAAGGGACCTACATTTGTTTTAACTAACCTCTTTCTCTTCACATATCTATAAAAACTTTTGCAGTCCGTTTTTATGTTCCCTGCCAGTTTTCTTTCATAATCTATTTTTCCTTTCCTAATTAAGCCCTTTGTCCTCCTCTGCTGGTCTCTGAATTTCTCCCAGTCCTCTGGTATGCTGCTTTTTCTGGCTACTTTGTACGCATCATCCTTTGCTTTGATACTATCCCTGATTTCCCTTGTTATCCACGGATGCACTACCTTCCCCGATTTATTCTTTTGCCAAACTGGGATGAACAATTTTTGTAGTTCATCCATGCAGTCTTTAAATGTCTTCCATTGTATATTCACCGTCAACCCTTTTAGAATTAATTGCCAGTCAATCTTGGCCAATTCACGTCTCATACCCTCAAAGTTACCTTTCTTTAAGTTCAGAACCATTGTTTCTGAATTAACAATGTCACTCTCCATCCTAATGAAGAACTCAACCATATTATGGTCACTCTTGCCCAAGGGGGCACGTACAACAAGACGGCTAACTACCCCTTCCTCATTACTCAAAACCCAGTCTAAAATAGCCTGCTCTCTCGTTGGTTCCTCTACATGTTGATTTAGATAACTATCCCGCATACATTTCAAAAAATCCTCTTCCTCAGCACCCCTGCCAATTTGATTAACCCAATCTATATGTAGATTGAAGTCACCCATTATAACTGTTTTGCCTTTGTCGCACGCATTTCTAATTTCCTGTTTGATACCATCCCCAACTTCTCTGCTACTGTTAGGTGGCCTGTACACAACACCCACCAGCGTTTTCTGCCCCTTAGTGTTTTGTAGCTCTACCCATACCGATTTCCACATCCTCCAAGCTAATGTCCTTCCTTTCCATTGCGTTAATCTCCTCTCTAACCAGCAACGCTACCCCACCTCCTTTTCCTTTCTCTCTATCCCTCCTGAATATTGAATATCCCTGGATGTTCAGCTCCCAGCCTACGTCACCCTGGAGCCATGTCTCCGTGATCCCAACTATATCATAATCATTAATATCTATCTGCACGTTCAACTCGTCCACCTTATTACGAATACTCCTTGCATTGAGACACAAAGCCTTCAGGCTTGTCTTTACAACGCACTTACCCCTTATACAATTTTGCTGAAAAGTGGCCCTTTTTGATTTTTGCCCTGGTTTTGTCTGATTATTCCCGATGTTGGGGAAGTGCCACTTTAAGACCGAGATGAGAACTTTTCACCTTGCTACCTATTGAGGCTTCTACCCTCATTTTACACCTGAGTTGGATGATCAGCCTCTCTGCTCTTGTACCCATCCCCCTGCCACATTTCTAGTTTAAATGTTTCCTATGTTTTCCCCGACAGCACTAGCAAACACTCCCCCCTTATGCCCAAACACACATTGTTCCTTACATCCAAGGAACAGGCCGTTCGGCCCACAATGTCTATGCCAGCATAAATCTAATCTCCTTTACCTGCACATGATCCACATCCCTCCATAGTCTGCATCTCCACGTGCCTATCTAAAAGCCTCTTAAACACCACAAAAAGGTTCTCACTGTCTATGCCTCGTAATTTTTTATACTTCTAACAGGTCTAGCTTAGGCCTCCGATGCTCCAGAGAAGTTGGCTGTGTATCTTATGCTTAAAGACTAAGTTCCTTGTAAGGGCATTTCAGTTAAGACCCATTGCTATGAATCTGAAGTCATTTATCAGCCACATTGGTAAGGAGGGGAGATTTTCTTTCTGAAAAAATATTAGTAAGCCAACTTGGATGTTACGACAATCCAATATTTAACAACCATTATTACCGATGCCAAGTTTTAAATATAATTCACTTCTGTAGTTGCCACTGTGGGATTTCACTCCCTACCACTGGATCAATGCTGTAAGGCTTTTTTGCTTCCAATCTAGTAACATAATCACCAGGCTACCAAACTTGGGCAATAATAAGTAAATTATGGACCCACCACCGATCCTCTCAAATACTTAAAGACATAGGGGTATTATTTCTGCTTCCTGCAAATATGCGAATGACACTTGATCACATCCAAAAGGTAATGCATACTTCAGTTCAGGAAAAGGATAGTCTGCAGTGTGAATGGTCCCGACCCAAAACGTCACCTAATTATGTTCTCCAGAAATGCTGCCCGACCTGCTGAGTTACTGCAGCACTTTGTGTATTTTCTCTTGAGATCACACATTCGCTAGCCAACAATGGACCTAATAGGCACCGGCCTGCCTGAGGCCATTTGTGGCTGGTCCTGAATGGTCCTGGTCCTTTCTCACATCCAGCTCTTCACCCACCCTTCCCGAACCCCAACTTTCAGTCTGAAGAAGGGTCCCAACCCGAGACGTCCCCCATGCCTTTTCTCCAGAGACGCTGCCTGACCCGCTGAGTTTCTCAAGCACATTGTTGTCTATCTGTAGTTACATCAGGTGGAATAAAAACACTTCATTCCACTCCCTCTTCCATCCCTTCTCTTCTCTTCCCTCCATCCTTCCCCTCCTCACTGTGTTATAATCCATTGCAAAGTCAGAATGGAAGTTTAGTTTTGTTTAGTTTGGAGATACAGCGCGGAAATAGTCCACACCTACCAGTGATCCCCGCAAACTAACACTATCCTGCACACACTAGGGACAATTTACATTTACACTGCCAATTTTACTTCGGAGTCACGTGAGTGACTACGTGAAGAAGCCCCGCCAGGAGCATGCGCGTCATTACGTCCGACGCATGGCACACCGACGGGCTGGAGAACGCAGCTCCACCAGCGGTAAGTAACAAACCGGCAGGTAAGTGGTTTAAACAACTTTCTGCGGGTACTTAAACTCTGTAAGGCTGGTTCAGGAGCCAGCGGGAGTACTCTCAAAATGGAGAGAGTAGCAAAAAAGAGTGCTGCTGTTCGCAGTAAAATACTTACTCGCGGGACCGCGGTTAGTGAATGTAGGTCGGCCAGGGAAATACCGGCTGCGGTTCCGAGGACGCCGACGGCAGAACCGCCGGCAGCTCAACTGCCTCCATCAACTCCGGTGCCTCAGGGCGCTGTGGCTACTCCAGTCGGGAGGAAGGCAAAAAGGAAATCAGTCAGGCCTGTTTATTCAGATGAGTCTGACCAAGAAGACTCCCCTCCTTCAAACAAAAAGGTCTGGGGACGTCTTGATAAAATGGACAAAATGATATAAAGAATGATGAACCATGAAGTGTTCCAGTCGGGGTCGCATACCCCCAGGATTCCACAACAGCTTTCTGGGACAGCCTCAGGCAGAGGCCCATATGGCAAGGAGGAATTCCAGCATGCCTACGAGTTGCAGTGGGAATCCCCATCACCAGCATCTTGTTTAGGGCTGGTTGATACCTCCCTAAAGCAAGGCTCGGGAGAGCCAGGGCAGGAGGATTCTGACCCTGAAGTTGGTGTCACTGCTCTTGTGCATACACAAAGCACATGAGCCATGCTCCAGATGTCCCGGATGTGGCCAGAAATTTTGCAATAACGGAGGGGACTGGTGAAGCTATGGAGGATAATCTGGCCAGTAACATAAACTATATGGCCTCTCACCAGCTCCAGGATTCTATCATGGAGGAAACATCAACTCGTTACCAGACACCTGTTAACTGTGCGTCGCTCAAAGTGCCCACCGTTAACTCGGCCATCTGGGCACAAATGAGCGCATCTATGAGGAGGCAGGAGCTCCGATTCCAGAGAGTCCTCTAATTGGTGGGGGCGGGCATCACAGCATTTGGGCGAATGGTCCAAAGGAGCACCGATGTCAGGAACACAGCAGGATATGTTGGCCCCCTGCTGTGCAATGCTCATTTCAAGATAAACTGCATCCGGAAGATCGCCATCAAACCGACATTAAATCACGCTTCACAGCTCTCTGTAAGTCCAGGCGCCAAATTGTTTATTCGGTGAAGACCTGGCAAAACGGGTTAAAGACCTCGAGGAAGAGGCCAAAACCATCGGCCTCATTAAGACCTACACACCCTCGGCCAGGATAAGGCCATTTCCCTTCAGACGGGCTTCAGATACTGGAGCAGGTCCAAGCAGAGTGTTGCCAGTTGCACCTGTGCACACCCCCAACATGGCCAGAAGGTTGAGAAATCCGAGATCGGCTATCGAGGTACGGGTAACTGATTCAGTCCAAGATATATCCTCTGGGGAACAACCTCCGGTTGGGGGTAGGTTGCAATTGTTTTATGATGAATGGTGCTGCATAACATCTGATCTATTTATACTGGACAGTGTCCGGGGGTCTCTAATTGAGTTTATGTCAGGAATACATCCACCTGCACAAAATATACCTAGTCGGGTATTGGTATTTTCAGGACCAGAAACTCTACAGGTGAATGATGAAATTGGGGTTTTATTCCAAAAAGGGGTAATTGAAAGGACGGTACATCATCCTCAACAATTTGTGTCCAATATATTCCCCAGGCAGAAAAAGGATTGTGGGTGTTGAGTCATTCTGGACCTAACCCGACTAAATTCTTATGTCCAGTATAGGCATTTTAAAATGGATACTTTCAGTACTGCTAAGCAGTTGTTATCAAAAGGTTGTTATGTGGCAACCATACATCTGAAAGATGCATATTATTCAGTACCAATTCATCATCAGTACCGTAGATACTTGGCAATTTAAAGTGTTGCCCAATGGGTTAACCTCAGCTCCTAGGTTGTTTACAAAATTGTTGAAACCAGTTCTGGCGCTACTCTGCCCAGAATCACATTGTGATGGCTTATTTAGATGATATTTTAATTGTAAGCAACACTCAGGAAGCTGCTGAGGAGTCGGTTTCAGCGACCAAACACCTGTTTCAGAGATTAGGTTTCCTCATCCCTCCAACAAAATCCAAGCTAGTACCATCCCAAATAATTGACTATTTGGGGTTTGTCATTGATTCAATTGATATGTCAGTGACTTTGCCTATGGCCAAGGCTGTTGAAATCATGGAGGTCTGTAGCAGTCTCATAGAGGAACAACAACCCTCCATCCGACAAGTAGCCAGTGCCATTGGTAAATTAGTGGCGGCTTTCCCTGCAGTGCAGTTTGGACCTCTGCACTATCAGAGTTTGCAACGAGCTAGAGAACAAGCACTTAAAGAACATGCAGGTCTTTTCGACAGACCAATGCAGTTGACGCTCGGGTGCTTCCCCTCCAGGTCCCACTTCGATATCAGCGGCACAGCCCACCGCATTGCTCTCAGCCCCCCAGTCTTTGGCTCAGTGGCTTCTGTCTACGGAACTGTTGCACTCCAATGCTGAGAACTGCATTCTGCACTCTGCACCTTTCTCCTCACTCTACCTATTGTGCTGGAGTTTAGCTTGATTTGATTATCCCATCTGATCGGACGGTGTGCAAAACAAAGCTTTTTACCGTACCTCGACAATAATAAACCAAGAGTCCAGAGAGTTTATTGTCATGTGTCCCTGACAGGACTATGAAATTCTTGCTTTGCTTCAGCACAACAGAACTTATTAGGCATTGACTACAAAACAGATCAGTGTGTCCAAATACCATTATATACATAAATACACACATGAATAAATAAACTGATAACGTGCAAATGACAGATAAAGGGGTATTAATGTTTAGAGTTTTGTCCGAGCCAAGTTTAATAGCCTGATGGCTGTGGGGAAGTAGCTATTCCTGAACCTGGTGATTGGAGTCTTCAGGCTCCTGTACCTTCTACCTGAAGGTAGCAGGGAGATGAGTGTGTGGCCAGGATGGTGTGGGACCTTGATGATTATGCCAGCCTTTTTGAGGCAGCGACTGCGATAGATCCCCTCGATAGAATTGAGGTCAGAGCCGATGATGGACTGGGCAGTGTTTATTACTTTTTGTAGTCTTTTCCTCTCCAGAGCGCTCAAGTTGCCGAACCAAGCCACGATGCAACCGGTCAGCATGCTCTGTACTGTGCACCTGTAGAAGTTAGAGAGAGTCCTCCTTGACAGACTGACTCTCCGTAATCTGCTCAGGAAGTAGAGGCGCTGATGAACTTTCTTAATAATTGCATCAGTGTTCTCGGACCAGGAAAGATCTTCAGAGATGTGTACGCCCAGGAATTTGAAGCTCTTGACCCTTTAAAGCAGGGGTTCTCAACCAGGGGGGAATTCCCCCCAGGGGGGGATTTCAGGTTTTCAGGGGGGGAATTGGGACCACAGATTAGCAAACTCAAACTGTTAGAAATAAAGGATTTTCAGTATATGCATATTATTTGGAATGCACTTTTTGAGGCAGACAATCTTGGAAAGGAGGGGGGGAATGACATTCTGACATATGGTGAAAGAGGTACATGGGGCAAACAAGGTTGAGAACCACTGCTTTAAAGCATCGACCCGTTGATATAAACAGGACTGTGGGTCCCCATCCTACTCCTCCAAAGTCCACAATCAGTTCCTGGTTTTGCTGATGTTGAGGGCCAGGTTATTGTGCTGGCACCATATGGACAGTCATTCGATCTCTCTTCTATACTCTGACTCATCCCCATCAGTGATACGTCCCACAACAGTGGTATCATCAGCGAACTTGATGATGGAGCTCGCACTATCACCGGCTACGCAGTCATGAGTATAGAGTGAGTACGGCAGGGGGCTGAGCATGCAGCCTTGAGGTGCTCCCGTGCTGATTGTTATCGAGTCTGACACATTTCCACCAATACGAACAGACTGTGGTCTGTGAATGAGGAAGTGGAGGATCCAATTACAGAGGGATGTGCAGAGGCCCAGTTCTGCGAGTTTGGTAACCAGCTTGGAGGGGATGATTGTGTTAAATGCCGAGCCGTAAGCAATGAATAACAGCCTGACATATGAGCTTTTGTTGTCCAAGTGGTCCAGAACGGAGTGGAGGGCCAGCGAGATCGCATCCACCGTTGATCTGTTGTGGCGGTAAGCGAACTGCAATGCGTCCAGGTTTTGTCGAGGTAGGAGTTGATTTGCGCCATGATCAACCTCTCAAAACACTTCATCACCACAGGCGTTAGTGCCACTGGTAGATAGTCATTGAGGCATGTCACCTTGCTCTTCTTGGGCACCGGTATTATTGATGTAGTTTTGAAGCAGGTGGGAACCTCAGACCTCAGAAGTCAGAGGTTGAAAATGTCCGAAAAAATGCCAGCCAGTTGGTCCGCACAGGTTTTTAGAACACGACCAGGTATGCATCAGGTCCAGGCGCTTTTCGAGGGTTCATCCCTCTGAAGGATTTCCTGACGTCGGCCTCTGTGACTGAGACTGAAATACCATCACAGCAAATGGGGGCTCGTGAAGGCACATCGGTGTTCTCCCTATCAAAGCGTGCGTAAAACGCATTGAGCTCGTCAGGGAATGATGTTTCGCCGACATTCGAGCTGCCTCCTGGTTTCGCCTTGTCGGAGGTGATTGCAACCTAAGCCTAAATGTAGATGACAGTGCATTAACAAAACAACCAAGGAAAGGGTTAATATTTGAATTGGGCCTCACATAATTTCGGAGAGTAGTCATTAAGCAGATACGATTTTATGCAACAGCTTAATTAACTAATTACGTGCTAATCATTGCCATTAAGGAAATGGGCTAGCTTGATGCAATCAAATGCAATTTTCTTGGAGCCAAATTAGAATTTTAGAATTTTGTGAGTTAATTACCTGAGAAAGATGCGAAAGCTATTTGATGTTGAAAATATAAATTCTACTGAAGTATAAGTAAAGTGCAGAAACCTTGGAAATCTAAATTGCGATTCAGCCGACCCATGATTTTAAATCAACACACACACCTGCATACACGCGTCCACACACATGCACACGCACCCATGCACACATGCACACACACCCACATGCACACACACATAGAATGGAGTGTGATTCTTTGAATAAATAATTGCTATGGAGGGAGGCACTATGCCATCAGTTCATTATCAGTTGGAAAGTGAGAGGTAAAAAAATACTTTGAAATCACACGATTGTTGCACTTTGGGAGGTCAAATGTAAGGGGAAAGTAAATTAATTGCAAGACCCTTGATGTACAGAAGGATCTCGGGTTTCAGGCGCACAGCTTCCTGAAAGTGGCACCAGAGTGGTAAAGAAAGCATATCGATAGTGCTGGTGTACGGGGATCGCTGATCGACGTGGACCCGGTGGGCCGAAGGGCCTGTTTCCACGCTATATCTCGAAACTAAAGTAAACTAAACTAAACTAAGTTCAAATCAATTGCAAAGATTCCCAGGAATTCTGCACTTCATTTCCAGGAGATAGAAGGGAAACTAACTTTGAGATAAAGTGAAGTAGCCTTCAGTAAAAAGGAGAGAAAGAAACTTTAAGGATAAACATCATCTATTATTTAACTTTTACAATTGTACCAGGTTTGATGGATTGTGAATAGGAAAGTGAGGACATCAGCAACAATTTCCCCTGGATTCTCAAGCTCCACACCTACAGAACGTATTGTTCTAATTTATTTATAACCTTAGAAACCTTGTGGCCACACTTTTAACCTTTGGATGAAATATGAGCTTCCAAAAATGAGCATTTTCAGTTTAGTTTAGTTCAGTTAGAAACACAGGGCGGAAGCAGGCCCTTCGGCCCACCGAGTCGGTGACGACCAGCGATCCCCACACACTAACAACACTATCCTACACACACTAGGGCCAATCTACAATTTTACCAAGCCAATTAACCTACAAACCTGGTTGGCTTTGGAGTTTGGGAGGACAACAGAGCACCAGGAGGAAATCGACGCAGGTCACGAGGAGAAAGTACAAACTCCGTACTGACAGCACCCGTAGTTGGGTTCGAACCCGCGTCTCTGGTGCTGTAAGGTGGCAACTCTTCTGCTGTACCACCGTGCCACCAAAATTCTGTAATTTTGGAAACTTTAGGAGTTCCTGGATATACGTGTTTCTGAAGATCTGTCCTGGGCCCACCACATTGATGCAATCACAGAGGAAGCTCATGAGCACCACTACTTCCTTCGAAAATTGAGGAGATTTGGTATGATGATGAATACTCCATCAGATTTCTGAAGTATATGGTATTGAGTAGACTGACTGGTTACACTAAGGTCTGGCAGCTTGAATGCCCAGAATTGAAGAAGGCTACTGCCCGGTCCATCACAGATACTGCACTCATCCACCATCGAGGGAATCTATAGGATGTGCAGCCTCGAAAAGGAGGCCAATATCGTCAAAGTCCCAAACCATTCTTGTTTCCCTCCTATCATTGGGAAGAAAGCACAGGACCTGAAAGCCATGACCATCAGGTTCAGGAACAGCATCTTCCCATCAGGCTATTGAACATTTTGCATTGGACGTGGCAAGGGCACGGGGGTAGAAGGGTCCCAATCTGAAAATGTTAATTCTGGCCAAATTGGAAAGGCCAGGACACTAAAATTGAGTAAAGGCATCTGGGCTGCTAGGCCATTTGGTCAATTTAAATGTGCCTTCTGCAGAAATGGGACAAGATGCAGAATGGTGCAAGTTTGTCTAGAGCCTAGATAAGAGCTGCAGGAAGAGTATGGATCATCTGCAGATCCTGACAATTAGGTGCAAATTGCACAGAGTGGATTGGATGAATGCAAACCAGACATACACATTGTAAATAATGTTGCAAAGTTTTACTTTGCTAGAATTGTTGATTGGATTAAGTATTGAGCCTTGTCTGGGTTTCTTGAATATCAAGGCACATGTTGCGATGTTTGCTTCCTTTCAGAAGCTCCGTTTGAGCGCGTTGTATTACTCACTGTATCATTGGGTTGGGGAAATGCCTATCAAGTACTGGGTTAATCAATATCTGTTATTGGACTGTAAAGAGACCCCTGTGGTTTGGCCCCTCAAGTTCGTGGACCTATAAAAGGCCTCTCCCACGAGGTCCTGTGTCGATCTTCTGGGAGAATGCTTGGGACTGTGTGACCTTTTGGAATGTCTCTGCTTGAACGAGGCTAAGAGGGCTTGGCCAGGCAGATACGAGAATCGAACCCGCGGTAGTTAGGTATAGTAGTGGGAATAGTAATTGTGTTTTTCCAAAATAAAGTTTAGTTGCGCAAGTGCTTGACACAGTGATTTTTGACTGAAACTAGACAGGGGGGAAGCTTAGAATGAGCTATTTACATTGGGGGCTCATCCAGGATCTCAATGGACCCCCAAACACAAGTTTGCGATCAAGGGTGATGAATTGCATGTGCAGAAATCGGGCCCACTGTGTGGTTTTTCGCTTTGATTTTCAGCACTTCGCTAGTCGAAGCGGATCGATCATTCGCGGGCTTGGGAAAGGGTCCCAACGAGATCGTTAGAACATAGTCTAGCAAGCACGGGGGGGGGGGGGGGGAAGGAGGGGTATTGAAACACAGGTCTACGTATTGATCTATCTTTGCCGGTAGCGCTGATTGGAAAGGTGTGTACCGAAAATCGGCATCGACTGCCAGTGCGAAGAGGCTTAGCACTGAACCCCCTGTGCCCAGCAGAGAGGGTTGCTGCGTGAAGACATCTGAGTCCCTCCCTGAAGTGACGGATGAGGAATCTCGTAAAGGCATTGGGCTCGGTGGCTAGAGTATAAATTGGCTGGGAATACTCTAGTCCATTTGAGATTTCATTGACCAATTTGAATTCAAGAGCCCGCGTATGTGGAGAGATACGCGCCAAAACTAGTTGGTCCGAGAACGAGCAGAGATTTGAAGAATCAAATTAACTCAATACAGAATTTCACATTGCCCGTACGGTAGAATTCGAATTCTGTGTAGATAGAACTTCGTAGTTTGTGCATGTTTAAAATCGATTCCGAATAGCGGCTGATCAACAGTGAATAGTAACCCTCTGATCGATTGTTGATTAGTACCTGATAGTGAAGAGTAATTGAGAGATTGGAACCTGGTTTACTTGGTGAAAAGTACCCGGATGCGAAAGATATCCCAAATTCTGCAGAACTTAGAGAGGAGGGATAGAGGTCCCCCTATAGAAGTCCAGTCTTAGCAGGGAAAGTAACAATTAGGAGGAAAATAGTCCATTTAAGAAGTAGTACCCCTCAGCAAAGAGTACCCTAGGAAGGGAAAAATCTTTGGTATCAGAGGGAGAGGTTCACTGATTGATAAAAGCGTGACATGGCATTGAGATTGAGTGTTTGTAAACTGTGCGCTAGCGTGTTAAATTATTATTGTAAATTGTAGAAATCCAGCATCGTCTTTTTTAGCATCGTTATTGGATCCGAATTGTATAAATACTTTTTGTATGTAAAAAGATCTAGAGTGTATTAAGATTTAGAAAGTTAAGATTTATAGTGCGGATCGCTATTTGCATTGCCTGTGTGAGTGCTTAAGGATTTTTGGGTGTTAGATAATTGGAGTAAAAGTGTGTTTGAATTAAATATTTGTATTGGTTTAAATCGAGATTGTAGTATTGTTAGAATCCGATTCATGGTGGTTCGATCAGGGTTCATATTCTTTCAATCTGTGTCGGGCGAGGAGTCATTCCGTTGACCGACTACACCACGAGGAGGATTTATTAGAGTGTGTGATCTATAATAAATGAATGATTGTGGTTTATGTAGGAGTGTGGATGTGCATGATAATAATAAGCAGTGTGATCTCGTGCTTGTGTACTGTGTTACCTGCGTGTCTAAAGTTCATTTCCATGTGTTTAGATTGAGGATTAAATGAGTTGCGAGAATATGTTTGATTGTTCCCTGGAGTACTCTGAACTTTGAATGACTGGTGATTGGGAAATTGTAAGGTTGAAAGGGTGTGGATTTGTGGGAGAAATGAGAAGAATTTGAATAGGTGAGTAGGATTGGTGGAGCTAAGGAATAAAGAATTGCAAGGCTGCGAACGCTTTGGAGCCATTAGCCACTGTTCAGGAGTGAGCTTGATAATTTAGGGATTAAAAGGAAGGAGTGGAGGATTTAGGAATTCTGTTTCGGTTGTTCGGAAGCATGGGGAATAGCATAGATCGAGATATGACAGAAGAGGAAAGGAGCCCATTGCAAATAATGTGTAATGAGTTCCCTCACAAGGCAAAGAAATTAAGAGATTTATCCGGAGCGTTAAATAAGAAATTAGGAAACAAGCTATGGCTGCCAGGGGGCATCAGAACAGTAAAAGGGATAAAATACATAGAACGGATTATTTGGCAGCATTGTAATAGGATACAATGCCATTTATTGTCATTCAAACAAACAAGGTTCGAACGAAATTTCGTTCCTGCAGTCATAACATAAAAAAAAACCAAAACACACAATTAACGCAATTTACACAAACATCCATCACAGTGAATCTCCAAACACCTCCTCACTATGATGGAAGGCAAAGGTCTTGTCTTTTCCCTGTTCTTTGTTCCTCTCCTGCAGTCAAGCAATCAAACTGCTGCGTCGAGGCGATCGAGGCTCTTGCTGTTAGAACCTTCGGCGGGCGATGGTAAGTCCCGCGGCCGTTTAAGCAGCGCCGGGTGATGTAAGGCCCTGCTCCAGGTCCTGATGTTAAAGCCCCCGGCAGGCGATGGTAAGTCCCGCAGCCATTTAAGCCGTGCCGGGCCATGTAAGGCCCTGCTCCGGGTCGATTTAAACCCTGCGATTCGGGCGGGAGAAGTTGTCCACAGGGCCTGCGGCCGGAACTTCCCATGCTCTGAAGTCGGGTGCAGCCACAGCGCCATCACAGTCTCCGAAGTCAGCCAGCTCAGGGACGGTGAGTCCGCAGGCTCTACGACTGGAGCCCTCAGGTTGGTTCCGGTTGGAGGCCGCCAGCTCCACGTTGTTAGGCCCCGACGACAACGGAGACTCGACAGGGAAAAGGTCGCGTCCCCGTTCAGGGAAGAGATTAATAGGTTCCCCCCCCCCCCCCCCCCCCACATATACACAGCTAAAAAAACCCTAAAAAATAAAAAAGGGACAAAAAGAAAGAAAAAGACAGACGGACTGCAGTCGAGCCGCTCCACAAGGCGTCGACACACCGATTGTAACGATAATAACGAAAGTGCAAAAGAATGAATAGGGTTATGGAGAAAATATTATGAGGAACGGAAGGCGAATAAAGAGGTTAAGAGGATGGCTAGTTGGGAGAAGGCGATCGCTAAACTTGGGAATAGAATTGAAAGAAGGTGAAGTAGATCGACCTCCAGGCAGTAGGAAGGACAGGAGTGGAGATGAAGGAAAACACACGGAACAGGGAAAAGGCAGATCTCCTGGAAGGAAATTAGTCCCTGTAAATTTAGGGATCCGATGGTTAGTGCCGAATTCGAGGGGGAAGGAAATGAATATTTGGAAGAATGGACAAATCTTAACGCTAGTGGAAGTTCACAGCTCCCACCACGTTCCTCTTGCGCTGACAGGCTTCACCAGCACCCTGTATGACTTGTGTCCGTAATAAATATTTTACGTCTATAACAACTCCTGCAGATTCTACATCTCAACATTTTCTACCAATAGCAGATACTGGGGTACCACATTCTTTGACCTTATCCACTCCATCATTAATAAATCGTCCAGTGACTTATGGCACTCTGAGTAGAACAAAGAGGTTAGCTCCGGTGCTTAATGAAAAGGAAGGTATGTTAGATATAGTGCATCAGCCAGAGTATTTCTGTGAGCCTCAACCTAGACAGATTACACGAGTAGTAAGAAAGAGGGACGATTTATTTGGACAGTATCGGGAAACTCTTAGCAAACGGGAAGATTCATCTGAGGGTGAGACAGTGATTGAAGATACCGAGATACTAACAGATATCCCATAGGCAGTTCCCAGTAGGGAAGGGCTGGGTATAGTGGATTCGACCAGCGCAGTAAGTATGAATAATCCCCGTGCCACAGACGTCCATACTCCGTGGAAGCCCCATGAAATAATGGCAGTACTAAACAGAATCCCTTATAGGAAGAAGTCACCTGCTTCTTTTATAGATTAATTAAGAACCGCAATACGTGTATATCATGCAGATGCCCGGGATTTGTGGGAGATCATACAACAGAAAATTATTCCAGCTGAAAATACCAAACTTCTAGTAGCCCTAGGACACCCAACTTACGAAGCCTTAGCAAACGTAGTAGCGGATGACAGTGCAAGAGAAGAGGCTGTTTTAACGGGCCTTGCAAAAAGGTTTCATAAACCAAGTGTTTTTAAACAAATTCTGGAAATAAAACCAGAAAAGGGTGAAGGAGCAGACGAATTTTTAGACCTCAAAATTATATATGGACCAATCAGGTGACTTAGACTATCAGACTGGAGCAATTTCCCCACAGTATTGTGCTATCTTATTGAATTGTCTCCCCACTAAAGTAGCGGACTTAATTAAGACTGATAACAGGGACTGGTCTGTGAACCGAGCCAGAGCTGTGAGGCACTATTGGAAGGAGGGTAGGAAACAGGAAAATTATCCTGTAACTAGAAGAGAAAGTGAACGTATAGCCAAGAAAGAAGTGCCAAAATCTAACTCTGAACCATGGATCCCCAGAGTACCAGCAAATTACGGAATGGGAGAAATTAAGGTTCCAGATTACTCAGATTATTAATATAATTACACTCCCAATTTAGAACCCATTCCAATGGAACTAAGGGGTAGAATAAAGCCAACCATATTGCCTAATCAATGCTACACTTGTGGGGGATTGGAACACTGGAGTCGAGCCTGCCCAACAAGGGAGTGAGTGAGTGAGAGAGAGGGGTCAAAGAAAGGATTTCCAAGATTATGAAGAAATTGGAGATCCTAGAGTATATAGAAATATCCGAGATCCCAGGAATTATGGGTCCTTCAATTCAAGAGACTACTGGGACCCGAGAAAACAGAGAGAGAGATGGCCCGAATGTCAGGAACGAAGAAGTCACACACCGTTCACTCAAGCCAACCCATTTTCATAGTCCTGACTTACCAACCCGTCCAGGAATTGTGGACATGGAGACATGACCCCTACTCTAGAAATCCTCAAGTAATTTACCAGAATGAACGAATTGGACGTACCATTGTAGTAAAAACTGAAGATCACATAAAAGGAAATTGTGAACAATCTTATGACTGCTCAAGAAAACCCCTTAGAGCAAAGAACATTGTTAATCAAGGAGTTTGTTACATCTGTACACAATTAGGTCATTGGAGCAAGGAAGTGCCCAGCGAGAAGACAGAATATAGCAGAACAGAAGAGAAATCAAGGGGCAATAAAGAAAGTAAGAAAAGGAACCCAGTAGTTGGTGTCAGAAGGAATAGGGATCTAAGGAGAACTGGAATGGCACGAGGGAGAGAAGAAACTAACTTATTGTGCAGGAGGTATAGGAATGGGGAAAGGATCTACTATACAACCTTGTTACTAAGTTTGTGCCTGCAGGACAGTATAATTGACAACATACTATCTGGGGAGTGAGGTAAAGAATATACAGACCCCTTGAGAACGGGCAGAAGACAGCTCAGGTAATGTAGCTCCCCAGAAACAGGAATCAACAACAAGGAGGAAATGATACTGTCCTGTCCCTTTAAGACAAATCTGGGAAGGCCAACAGATAGAGGAAGCTGCTCCACAGTATCACTACTCCTTTGAAACTGACATCAAGGAAGAAGAAGAAGATTCCTACCCTCGTGCCCAACTTTGACATCAGTGAAGGAAAGGAAAGTAACACTATCCAATCTTTCCTAAAGAAACATCACAGACAACCTATGACGACTATTGGGGCGAGCTCTACTTTGAAGAACTGAATTTGAATTTAAAAATAGACGTTTCTCTGTGGTTCGGGGCAAAATATTTACTTTGCGCCTAAATTTATTTATAAATAAAATGATTTGAAAAGGGCTTATGGGATATAGTCTTAAAAATTGTTAGAGAATTGACTGTTGACTTAGTATTCTCCTCTTTTCTCACCCGTAGGAGGATAATCGAAGATGGGACTGGACTATTTAGTTGCTGTCAAGAAAGGGACAGATCGTAGCGGGTATTAGGAATTAAGAAATACCCTGGAAACGCAAGGTGGTGGTATAAAATGAGAGGTAGACTGAAAATGTATGAGTTCCCCTCGGAAAGTCAATACCAACCATCTAGAAATTACTCAATGGTTAGGAAACTGGTGTAAGAGAGAACCCCTATGGGCTAAGAGCAGAGCCAACATACTAGGGAAGAAATACTGGAGGAGAGATCCATTGAATTAGAAGGAGAAACTTAAATGGGTGTTGAGATATCATAGTCGATGTATTTGACTGGGGAATCTAAATTGTTTACCCCTTGATAGTAAAGCGGCTTCTATTATCAAGGTGGAGAGAAATTGTCCCTAGATTTGGCATTCTTAATTGGATTTATGATGAAATTGACAATATTTAGAAATTGATTAATTAATTGGAATGGAATTGTGTTATTGGCCACAAAGCTGTGGAATGAGAAGGATGAGATGGACACTGAAATAAAAAAATAGTAAATTGAAGGCTGAGACTGAATTTGGTTGAATTGGAACATTCTTCATGGTTTGCTTTAAAAAAGAGTCACGCCTGTAGGGAAATCTGGACTGAACCCAGGTGAAATTTATATGAGAAACCATCATCAGATATACATATTATAACATTGTGTGAATTGGAGAGGGCTGATTAGTGTTGATCCGAGGATAGTAAAGAGTATGTTATAGAACAGAATTGTAATAGGAATACAGTGATAGAGCAGAATGTAGTAGAGATAGTGATAGTGAAATGGAAAAGGGATAGTATTGCAGTATTACAGTGAATGTATGGGAAAACATTCGTGCATGAAAGGTAACTTGCTTTGTCTCCAGTTTTTCAGGAATTATAGGTTATAGGTTTGACTATGGAAAGGGATGGAAGAATGGGCAACAACACGGATGGAGGGAATTCGCGCCCACGAAAACTCGGGAGGTGAAGACTCATCAGACGGAAATTGTGAAGCTACGCCCACGAAAAGTCGGGAAGCTTAACAGGATTCTGGGAAGAAACATCATCGTCTTGTTGTTGTTGATAGATGGAGAATGTAATAGACACACATATGTATATCTGGTTATCTGATTATCTGAGTATTTGGTTATCATAAATGATGGTTTATCATATATGATAAAAGGAAGGAATGTCAATTCTGGCAAAATTCAAGAGGCCAGGACACTAAAATTGAGTAAAAGCTTCTGGGCTGCTAGGCCATTTGGTCAATTTAAATGTGCCTTCTGCAGAAAAGGGACAAGCTGCAGAATGGTGCTGGTTTGTCTAGACCCTAGATAAGAGCTGCAGGAAGAGAATGGAACATCTGCAGATCCGGACAATTAGGTGCAAATTGCATCAAATGGATTGGATGAATGCAAACCTGACATACACATTGTAAATAATGTTGAAAAGCTTTACTTTGCTAGATGTTGATTGGATTAAGTATTGAACCTTGTCTGGGTTTCTTGAATATCAAGGCACATGTTGCGATGTTTGCTTCCTTTCAGAAGCTCCATTTGAATACATTGTATTAGTGACTATTATTTGGTTGGGGAAATGCCTATCATGTACAGGATTAATCAATATCTGTTATTGGACTGTAAAGAGACCACCCCTATGTGGTTCGGCCCCTCAAGGTTTCGGGGACCTATAAAAGGCCGCTCGCACGAGGTCCTGTGTTGATCTTCTAGTAGAACGCTTGGGACTGCATGACCATCTGGAGTGTCTCTGCTTGAATGAGGCTAAGAGGGCTTGGCCAGGCAGATACGAGGATCGAACCCATGGTGGTTAGGTATAGTAGGGGGAACTGTAATTGTGTTTTGCCAAAATAAAGTTTAGTTATGCAAGTACTTGACTCCGTGATTTTTCACTGAAACTAGACTGGGGGGAAGCTTAGAATGAGCTATTTACAAAACATCACTTGTCCATTTGCTCAGCAGAAGCATCCCAAACCGCTGAGTTAATCCTGCACTTAGTGTTTTGATTAAGCTATAGCTACAATTACAACTTTCAAAAAACATTTGGGCAGATAAATGCACAGGGTTTCTTGGCTAAATCCAGGCAAATGGGACTAGCTCACATTGCTAACGGTTAGCATGGACACACAATGCACAGTGGCACAGCAGTGAAGTTGACACCTTACAGCTCCAGAGAAGCTGGTTCAATTCTAACTATGGGTGCTGTTTGTACGGAGTTTGTATGTCCTCCCTGTGACTGAGTGGGATTTCTCCGGGTGCTCAGGTTTCCTCTCACACTCCAAAGACTTACAGGTTTGTAGGTAAATTGTAAATTATCCCTGGTATGAAGGATAGTGCTAATGTATGGGGTGATCGGTGGTTGACACGGACTCAGTGGGCCGAAGGGCCTGTTTCCTGGCTGTATCTCTAAAGTAAAGTAAACTAAAATAAAGGCTGAAGGGGCTTTATTTTTGGGGCTGAAGGGCTTGTTTCCATGCTTTAGCTCTACAACTCTCAAAACCTTATTCTGAAACATGGTTTTGAAAAATAAAATTGAACGGATTATGGAAAGGACGTTTATTGGCTTCACAATTCTTTGAAAGTCTTGTTATTGGTTCTGAAGTTGAATGAGATAAGGAGTCATCGCACTGCTAAGTTCCAGCAAAGAGTTATGCCATTTATGATCAGTCTATATGGGTACGATCACTGGTGGGAGTGGAGAACTCTCTGAGAGAACTCTATGTTCCTCACCAATCTGCCCTGGGGACCCATTTCCATTTCCATCAACAGCTCATCGGAATTAACCTCTATGCATGGTAAGCTAACGCTGCCTCTTTCACCTTTTCCTTTTTCTGATGAGATTTTAGATTGGGGTCTTACTTGCTTCTATAGGTGAACGTTTACAAGATTATCTAGAAGATTTAAAGTGAAGGAGGAGCGGTCTCTGAATATTCTGACCTAAAGTTCCTCCTTCCATCACCATCACCTACGCTGATTTAAAGAGAGGGCTTGCATTGATATTGCTCCTTTCAGGCAGGTATCATCTCAGCTGAGAAAGTGTAGCCACTGGTCTCCTGTAGGTAACACAGCCGCTGATTTATGCATGGCATGGCTCGACAAACAGCAATACAATAATGACCAAGTAACAAGCCTGAAAAACACTGCTAGCTAGTTGTTGCTTCTGTTAAGAACCTCTTTAGTTTAGTTTGTTTAGTCTAGTTTAGTTTAGTTGATTAGTTTAGTTTAATTTATTGTTGTCACATGTACTGAGGTACAGTGAAAAGCTTTAGTTTGCTTCCTATCGACTCAACCTAAAGATCATACATGAACACAATCAAGCAGTCCACAGAGCACAGGTGCAGGATAACAGGTACACCATTTAGTGCAAAGATAATACATTGAAGTCCGATAAAATCCGAGTAAAAATAGCTGAAAGATCTCCAATGCGATAGATGGGAGGTCAGGACTGATGAGAGGATGCTTCAGTTGCCTGATAACAGCTGCGAAGAAACATTTCCTGTTCTAGCTAGCTGCAGCAGGCAAGGCATGAGGCAGCATTTTGCTTTTTGCTGGGCTCTCAAAAGATGGCTGGCAACAGAAATTTAGGAGTAGGTTGTTTTCTGATGCCGGGATCTTGTGTGAAAACTAGCTACTACATGCGCCTATTTAGCATTTCAAATAATATAAAATACATTGATATATGTTTATAACAATTAGAAGTATGGTCTAGCAAAAAAATATTTAGTCACTTAAATAGTACTGTATTATTTCCTCCTTTCAAATTCACTTCAACTTGTTCTTTTAATAATAAGTATGGTCATACATGAAAAAAAACATGCCCCATACATTTCCAAGTAGAATCTGCAGGGGTACATTTGTCTTAGTTTGGGCCTATTGTCTTAGTTTTCAACACTGATGATGGACACAAAATGTTGGAGTAACTCAGCAGGTCAGGCAGCATAAGGTCATAAGGTTTTAAGGGATATGAGTAGAATTAGGCCATTCAGCCCATCTAGTCTTCTCCGCCATTCAATTGTGGCTGATCTATCTCTGCTTCCTAACTCCATTCTTCTGCCTTCTCCCCACACCGTGGACACAGTCCACTGCGTCTCTGGAGAAAAGGAATAGGTGATGTTTCGAGTTAAGTAACTGTCTTCAGACCGAGAGTCAGGGGAAAGAGAAACTCTGATGTTTTGGAGACAATTTGTGGTGAAAGTCAACGCATTATCAATTTGTGTTATAAAATAACTTAATACAGCTAACCTATGCGGCTAATAAAATTCTGAAGCCAACACAAAGGTTCAAGTAACAAATGGAAAATGCTTGCATGAAATTCCTTTAAAAGGTTTAGACAGACAGAAGCAACATCTGGAAAGTCTCCAGAATATGAGAGGAAGATATCCAAAGGACGATGATGATAGTTTTATTGGTGAACTGAGATTAAATTAGCAGCTGTGGATCATTTATTTTTAATTTTAGAAACTTTATACACCAGCGCGCCACATCAACCAAATCTAAATTACTTCATTGCTGTGAAGGAGCATGTTGCTGAATCCATAATTATTGCAGAGTATTGCAGATAAAGCGGAAAGTTTTATAGTCATGTACAGTTGTTATATTTTCTGATTAGACTTTCCATTTTAATGTGTCTGTGCTACATGAAAACAATCTCCAAATAAATTGTTTCGGTCCACACTTTCTTCAAGGTGATAACGTTGATCTGGAGAAATCAACGCACTTGCATGGTTCACTCTTCATAGATAGAGGGGCCTTTGTAGAACCAAGGTACAGAATAAACAATCCAACTCAATGCCAAAAACAAATCCTGCACACTAGTCTGAAGAAGGGTCTCGCCTCAAAACGTCATCCATTCCTTCTCTCCAGAGATGCTGCCTGTCCCGCTGAGTTACTCCAGCATGTTGTGTCCACCTGCACACCAGGAGCCTGGTATTGTTGTGATTGTACATCAAAGACCAAATCTTCCTATCAAATGCATGGTGTGCTGTTGATACTTCCCGTTATAAATGCTGGCAAGCTCAACACTACATGGGAATTCAAATGTAGAAGCCTGGTGCTTTGACAAGCTCCATCCGGCAAATGCATCGGTAGCTTCTGCCACTGGACTCTGCATGAGTCCAGATTCAAAGCTCAAAAACTTGCTCACATTCCCCTGTACTTTCCCTGGGCAATCTGCTCAGGAATCAAATGCCAAGGCAGAGCTAGTACAAGAACTACAAGCTCGATCATTACAACAGAAGGATGCCATCTGTTTTAAGATTCACAAACAAAGAGGGACCAAAGTTGCTGTCATCTTATGTATCAGCATAGAAAGAATTATCAGCAGTGACTTTGAACACCACTAACGAACAATGTTCGACTTCCACAGTTGTCTACCACAGGTCCACCATCGATTTTCCGGCACCTTTGGTTCCAGAGTCTTGCTGGATTATCCATTTTGCCGGACCAACAGAGGTTATGTAATAATAATTCAACAATGTACCTCTGACCCACTAATTATACCCCTCCTGTGTCTCTAAAGCACCATGGATTGCTAGAAACTTAAATAAAGAAATAACAATTATCAGATAAATAAACAATTAATTATTTCAGGATGTAGGCACATATCTCAAAAGTGCATGAACCACAAGCAATGCTCTTATTATTTTGTCTGGGTTAAACGAGGCGCCGGACCATCAGTTGCTGGAAAATTGGTGGTGGACCTGTAGTTTCTCTGGAGATTTAAAATTTCCCAGTGACATTATCCATAGCAACATCCTCTTGGCCTGTGGGAGGATGAATCAGGTCTTGCGAAAGGAAGGAGTTAATTAAACTGTAAAGGGTTAATCAAAGACCAACAAGAATCTTACCGGATCTGAAAGATACAGTATATCTTGAATTATAAGGGGAGGTTTGGTCTCTTTTCCCTGGAGCGTAGGAGGCTGAGGGGTGACCTTATAGAGATTTATAAAATCATGAAGGGCACAGATAAGGTGAGTAGCCACAGTTTTCTTTCCCCTAGGGTACAGGAGTCTAAAATTAGTTAGCTTAGATTTAAGGTAAAGGAGGAAAAATCTCAAAGGATCCGGAGAGGCAACTTTTTCGCAGAGAGGGTGGTGTCTGTATGGAACGAGCTGCCAGAGGAAGTGGTAACATCTAGGACAATTCCTACATTTAAAAGACACCCAGGGAGGTACATGGATGAGAAGGGTGTGGAGGGATATGGACCAAATCTTGCCAGCAAATGCACAGTGAGCTGTTAATGCTTTAAAGAAGGAACTGCAGATGCTGGAGAATCGAGGGTACACAAAAAGCTGGAGAAACTCAGCGGGTGCAGCAGCATCTAAGGAGCGAAGGAGATAGGCGACGTTTCGGGTCGAGACCCACAGCTGTTAATGCTGTTCCTTATAAATGATGGGAAAAGCAAGTGGACTGACTTTGCAGGCAAGTGGACTGACTTAGCATGGATGCATTGGGCAGAGGGGCATGTTTCTGTCCTGTACAGCTCCATGACTATATAAACCTCTCCCATTTGGCCATCCTGCAGCAGTGTCCTCCTGTCTTATGTGCAGAATAGGAACCTTAGATATTACTCCTTGCAGTATACAATGACAGAAACGTCACAACTTATAGAATGTACCATTGTAAATAAAGAGCCTTTTTCACAATTTTCGTTAAATCATCCATAAACTACAGTTGATATAAATTCTTCCTGAAACATTCACCTTACAACTTACAGGGATGGCACAGTGGCTCAATGCTACGTTGCTGCCTTCAGCACCAGAGACCTGCGATCAATCAATCCTGACTATGGGTGCTGTCTGTATGGAGTTTGTACGTTCTTCCTGTGACTGTGTGGAATTTCTCCAGGAGCTCCGATTTCCTTCCACACTCCAAAGACATGCAGGGTTGTAGGTTAATTGGCTTCTGTAAATTGTCATTTGTCCCTAGAGTGTAGGGTAGAGGTAGTGTATGGAGTGTTCGCTGGTCAACACAGACTCGGTGGGCCAAGGGGCATGTACCTCGAAAGTCTAAAGTTTAAAGTCCAAACTTCTACTTTCCAAGAGCTTTCTAATCAAAATCTTGTCTTCAGAATTATACTTCTAATCTTGTGACGAACTGAATTGAAACAACTATGTTCTGACTCTACTTAAGAAACAGTTTGAAACAGGAATATTCAACAAAATATAACAGCTTACACTTATGTAATATGTTTCATGCTCCAAGTCATGTTACAATCATCTCTATAATGGGGTAACATAGCATCGACTTGTATGCAGGATAACCTAACCCAACAAAGTAATAAATGGCGATCTATTTGCACTCACAAGTCCTACAAACTAACAAGGATGACAAAGCGGCACAGCGGTAGAGCTATTGCCGCACAGGCCTGAGACCCGGGTTCAATCTTTACAGGTTCTATCTCAGGCGGAGTTCGCATGTTCTCCCTGTGGCCTCATGGGATTTCTCCAGGTGCTCCAGTTTCCTCCCACATCCCAAAGGCGTGCATGGATGCAGGTCAATTGGCTTCTGTAAATTGACCCTAGTGTGTACGATGCGAAAGAGGGATAACATAGAACTAGCGTACTGCTGATCGATGGTTGGTATGGACTCGGTGTGTGGAAAGGCCTGACTCCATACTGTTTCTAAACTAAAACTAAATGGCCAGTCTGAAGAAGGCTCCCAACCTGAAACGTTGCCTATCCATTCCCTCCACAGATGCTCCCTGACCCGTTGTTACTCCAGTACTTTGTGTTTTACTCAAGATTCCAGCACCTGCAGTTTCTAGTGCCACTTAAATGGCCAATTAATTTATATAAGTGACAACCTAAAGGGCCTGTCCCACTATGGCAACCTAATTTGCGAGTTTAGAAGAGTTTGCACTTGCCACAAACTCGCAGAATGGTTGACACGTGGTCCTAGGAGGTCACTGTAACTCTCCTTCATGCTCGAGAGAAGTTCCCTCAGTTTGCTTGAGGAAAAGTTTTCAGCATACTGAAATATTTTCCTCAAGTAAAAATTGGTCGGCATGGTTCTTTTGAACTCGTAGTGCAGTGGAGGGGGGTTGCCATGTAGTTATAGGCAGTCGAGGTAGCCATAGGCATTTTAATTGGCTCATTGGAGTTTTCAGAATCAAGGAAAAACGACCGGTAATGTTAAATGCCTGCTAAACTTTATTAAAAGTTGTCTGGCTTCTTAAAAGCATCGCCACTCCTTCTCTCCCCTTCTCTCCCCATGTGTCCCCTTATCTCCCCTTCTCTCCCCTTCTCTCCCCTTCTCTCCCCTTCTCTCCCCCCCCCCTCCCTCCCCGCTCTCTAAAGGACTTACCGTACACTGTGCCAGCCGTCTTCATCGTGGATGTGAATTTCAGGCAGCGCTCCCCCGCTTTCCCTGGCTCCCGCCATTGCGATGTGTTTGTGTGTGTGCTGACGGTCGATCCAGCCTGAAGGTCGAAGACAGTTGCTGAAAAGTCGCATTAGTGGGACAGGCCCTTAAAACAAACTGCAGATGCTAGAAACCTGAAACAAAACCAGTAAATGGTGGTAACACTCAGCTGTTCAGGCTGCAGCTGTGGAAAGGGAACCATAGTTAAGATTTTAGATCAAAGACTCTTCATCAGATCCTGATGTAGGGTTTAGCTTGGTTTAGAGATCCAGCATGGAAACAGGCCCTTCGGCCCACTGATTCCATGCCGACCAATGATCACCTGCACACTTGTTCTATCTTACGCACTAGGGACAATTTACAGAAGCCAATTAACCTACAAACCTGCAGGTCTTAGGAATGTGGGAGGAATTCGGAGCACCCGGAGAAACCTCATGCATCATGGGGAGAAAGTAAAAATTCCGTACAGCCAACACCCTTAGTCAGGGTCGAACCTGGGTCTCTGGCGCTGTAAGGCAGAAACTCTACTGCTGCGCCACTGTGCCGCACCCAACCTGACCTGAAATATTAGCTCTATTCCTACTTTTGCGGATGCTATATAAATGGTATGACATAATTTTCTGCTTCTGTAACCTACAGTATTTACAGAAGCTGGCTTAAAGGAAGACCTGTTCAGAAAAATAACGTTTCTGTCAATAACACCAAGGAATCTTTCACACCCACGTGACTGATCTGGAGTTAAACTGTTGTTCAACATCTCATCTAAAATTGATGTCTTTAATAATGTAGCATTCGCAGCGTTCAGACAGCAGTAAATGACCGACTAAATAAAATGTCGGAACTGCTCAGCAGGTCAGACAACATCTTCGGAGAGTAAAGCAAAGCTAATATCTCAGGTTGATGACTTTTGATCAAAGTCGAGAAAGGTTAGAAATGAATAGGTTTAAGATGCAGTAAAAAAAACTGTTGGGATTTTGTTTCGGGAGAGAAATGGATAGATGATGTTTTGGGTCAGGACTCTTTTACAGACTGATGGAGTAGAGGGGATAAAGAACTTAGGTGAATAGATGGCAAAGAAAGGCTAGCAAGAGATAATGGATCTAGATGAGGGGGGGGTGAATTGACAGGTGTCAGATGGGGGTGAAAGGTGTCCCGATCGGAAACGTTGACTGTTCATTTGTCTGCATGAATGTTGCCTGGCCTGCCAAGCTCTTCCAGCAGTTTGTTTGTTCCCTGTAAATTAAACCCGTTCATCTCTAACCTTTCTCAGGTTTGTCAAAAGTAATCAATATGAGATATTAACTCTTGCTCTATGCCTTTCCTTCACCTCTTTCTATCAGCGATGGAATAGATAGTGTGAACGTGCAGTATTTTACCCAGGGCACGGCAATCACAAACAAGAGTGCATATATTTAAGGTGTGAGGGGCAAGATTTAATACGAATCTGAGGAGTAACGTTTTCACTCAGAGGGAGGTGGGTATGTGGAACAAGCTGCCAGGAGACATAATTCAGGCAGATATTATAACAGCATTTAAAAGACACATCAAAAATGACACTGATTCAAAAAAAAAACCTGATAAATCATGAAGACAATTGCACCAATTGAGCGGAAGTTAATGGCATCATGAATACAACATATTCTGGCGCATTCATACACAATGAAGAATAGCTCTCTGAAACTCCAATTCTGAGCGTCATGGTGGTGCAGCGGTAGAGTTGCTGCCTTACACTGCCAGAGACCTGGGTTCGAACCTGCCTATGAGTGCAGTCTGTACAGTTTGTATATTCTCCCGGTGACCACGTGGGTGCTCCGGTTTCCTCTCACACTCTAAAGATGCACGGGTTTATAGGTTAATTAAAAATTGTAAAATTGTCCCTAGTGTGTAGGATAGTGCTAGTGTACGGGGATCGCTGGTCGGCACGGGCTCGGTGGGCTGAAGAGCCTGTGACCGCGCTGTATTTCCAAACTAAACCAAGCTAAACTAAACTAAGCTGCTTTATATATTTTCATCCTGGCACTGTCAGTTTCTCTTCCAACCTTACAAGCTATCTTTCTACAGCGAAAATAAAGGAAACTGCAGGAGGAACTCAATGGGTCAGGCAGCATCTGTGGAGGGAAATGGAGAGACGTAATTTTGGGTTGGGACCTACTACCTTTCCATTTGGTTTCTGCCATTATCTGTTAATTAATGTGTTTAAATTATGATATCATTTAGATTATGCTGTTCCTGTACAATTTCTCTCTGGGAATTCCCATTGAATAACACAAGGTCGCCTTGAAACTATGGTCCTCAAAAAAAGAATATTGATTTCTCTAACTTCAAGTAACCCTTGTAATCCCTCTCTCTCTCTATCCGTCCCTCCCCCACCCTAGTCATCCTCCTAGTTTCAGTGTTGTCCTTGTTGACTGTTTGTATCCACTTGTTATCACCTGCTCCACTGCAAACAATGGGCCATTGTTCATCCTTGATCATTGTTGCTGGCTTTGATTTGTTCTTTCATACCTTTTTTTGTACCTTTTCATACCTCAGGTTTCCCTCTCCCCTGACTGTCTGAAGAAGGGTCTCAACCCGAGACGTCACCTATTCCTTTTCTCCAGACAAGCTGCCTGACCTGCTGAGTAACTCCAGCACTTTGTGTCTATCTTCAGTGTAAACCAGCATCTGCAGTTCCTTCCTACACATCCTTAATTTCAAGATCTATTTTGCTGACACATAGGTATTAAGAAACTGGACATGTTGCATGAATGATCAGATTATAACGAAAAAACATGCAAAATGCATGTGGGAATTATTGAATTATATTTCTATTTATATGTCAATGATATTCCAGTAGGATATTTATACCCAGATATTGGACCAGTATGGCTGCATATAGTTGCTGGTCCCTGTGAGATGGGAAAGGTCAAATTCTTCTGGATCTTGTTTAGTTTATTAATTTAGAGATACAGCGTGGAAACAGGCCCTTCGGCCCAACGAGTCCACACTAACCAGCGATCCCCGCACACCAACACCATCCCACACACTCTAGGGACAATTTACAATTTTACCAAAGCCAAACCTATATGTCTTTGGAGTGTGGGAGGAAACCAGAGATCCCAGAAAAAACTCACGCACGTCACGGGGAGAATGTTCAAACTCCTTGCAGACTGCACCTGTAGTCAGGATCGAGCCTAGGTCTCTGGCACTGTAAGGCAGCAACTCTACCGCTGTGCCACAGTGCCGCCCTGTGAGAAAGTCAATGTGTTAATGCAAGATACGGAAGCAAAGCTTAAATCAGTATAATGAAGACATGCCTTGAAAAGCTAGTGGCAGCCAAATAGCCTAGGATCCATTTACATTTGTCTTTCATGATGGTCTGAAGTCAATCCAAGGAGACCTGTCAGTGTGTTTGTGAGCTTAAATCTCCTGTTAATTAATGCTTTGTATAATTTATGCTTGACATCTGAATGCTTCTGACACTTTGATAACTAACTCTCCTCCGATGAGACTCACTGCTTCTGGCAGAGGGAAGAAAAGTGGTTCACTAACTTTTGGGAGTAAGATCAGGGAATTCAAACAATTGCACTGCAGTGTTACAGTATGCAATATCTACCTCTACACTTTTACCTCATAAATTCAAGTGACTGATTGTCTCGTCTTAAATTCATAACTTCATAGATGGAAGCCATTCAGCCCATCAGATCCATGCTGACTCGAAGGGACCAATCTATTTTCTCCCATTCTCCTTCTTCTTTCCCTCCTTCCATGCAAGTTATTTTCTCATGTGAAAAACAAGCTGCTGGAGGAACTGTAGGGGCATCACAGTTAATTGCCTTACAGCACCAGGGACCCGAGTTTAATTCAGAAATCGGAGGTGGAAAGGGACTTGGGAGTGCTGGTGCATGATTCCCAAAAAGTTAATTTGTTAGTCGAATCGGTAGTAAGGAAGGCAAATGCTCTGTTATTTCGAGATAACTAGAATGTAAAAACAGGGATGTTATGCCGAGGCTTTATAAGGCACTGATCAGACCGCATTTGGAGTATTGTGAGCCGTTTTGGGCCTCATATTTGAGGAAGAGTGTGCTGGCGTTGGAAAGGGTCCAGAGGAGGTTTACGAGAATTATCCCAGGAATTATTGGGTTAACATATGATGAGTGTTTGACAGAACTGGGCCTATACTCGCTGGAGTTTAGAAGGATGAGGGGACACCTCATTGAAATTTGCTGAATAGTGAAAGGCCTGGATAGAGTGAATGTGGAGAGGATGTTTTCATCGTGGGAGAGTCTAGGACCAGAAGCCATAACCTCAGAATATAAGGGTGTGCCTTTAGAAAGGTGCTGAATCTGTGGAATTCATTGCCATAAATTTCCACCTTTTAAAATATCCGTTTGATATTTTATAGGTGGAAATACTTGATTAGTTCAGGTGTCAGGTGTTATGGGAAAAAGGCAGGAGAATGGTGTTGAGAGGGAAAGATAGGTCAGCCATGATTGAATGGCAAAGTAGACTTGATGGGCTGAATGGCCTAATTCTGCCCCTCATATTTATGAACTTATGAACTTATGATCCAGAATACAGATGCTGTCTGTATGGAGTTTGTACATTCTTCCTGTGTCACCATTAGTTTTCTCTGGGTGCACCGGTTTTCTCCCACACTCCAAAGACGTGTAGGTTTGTAGGTTAATTGGCTTCTGTAAAATTGTCCCTACTGTGTAGGATAGAACTAATGAATGGTTGGGTTGCTGGTCGGTGTGGATTTGGTGGGATGAAGGGCCTGTTTCCATGCTGCATTTCTAAGCTAAACTAAACTCATTGAAACATACAGAATAGTGGAAGGCTTGGATAGAGTGGATGTGGAGAGGATGTTTCCACTAGTGAGTGAGTCTAGGACTAGAGGTCATACACTCAGAATTAAAGGACGTCCCTTTAGGAAGGAGATGAGGAGAAAAATGTCTAGTCAGAGGGTGGTGAATCTTTGGAATTCTTTGTCACAGAAGGCTGTGGAGGCCAGGTCAGTGGATATTTTTAAGGCAGAGATAGATAGATTCTTGATTAGTACAGGTGTCAAAGAGAAGGCAGAAGAATGGGGTTAGGAGTGAGAGATAGATCAGCCATGATTGAATGGCGGAATAGACTTAATGGGCTGGATAGTCTAATTCTACTCCTATCACTTACAACCTTATGACCTTATAAAAGTCTTAACTCGGGGGAGTCAGGCAGCATCTGTGAAGGGAAATGGACAGACATTGTTTTGGATTGGGATTTCACCAGCCTGAAGAAGGGTGCCAAGCCGAGATGCTGCCTGATCATTTTTTGCTGCTGTATATTGAGGCGCAGAATCCGTTGTGCAGGTTATCTCAAACAAGGGAAGGGATATCACCCCAAGGAGTCACATGAACGGCAAGAGAGTTTGGTTTAGCTTATAGATTGGTGGAAACACTACTGAGTGTGACACTAATAAATGTGTCATTAGTGCTGGGAATGTCTGAAGAGGTTCTGCATAGTTTTTGTCTTTTGTGTATTTATTATTCTGAATAATCTCGACATCTAAAATCTGGAAATAAAATGAAACAGTCCACAGACTATGGGTGCTTTCTGCACGCAGTTTGTATATTCTCCCTGTGACCGCGTGGATTTTCTCCGGTTGCTCCGGTTTCCTCCCACACTCCAAAGACGTACAGATTTGCAGATTAATTGCCTTCTGCAAATTGTAAATTATCGCTAGTGTGTAGGATAGTGCTAGTGTACGGGGTGATCGCTGGTCAGCATGGACTCGGTGGGCAGAAGGGCCTGTTCCCACACTGTATCTCTCAAAGTCTAGAGCCTAATTCTGTTTCTGCTTAGATCATATTTTGCTATGAATGACTTTGGCTCAGAATGATGAAAATTCCCCTGAACATCAAAGACAAATGATCTTCAATCACAGATTTAAGGCGAGGTGCTTGTGAACGTAAAGTAAAAGGAACTGCCTTTACAAAACAAAATGTCACACAGGGCCTGCAGAACATGCATTTTTAAATGTATTTAGGTGCAGTTTATCACAGGACACATCATTGATGGGCAAGAGAGATAGATATCTTTGATTGCAAGCAACAAAAGGAGAAGCCATTATTAACAAATGATAGAAAACTCGATAAATTGGAGAAAAGATGTCAACACGCATTCATGGGGTATCTTTGACATAAAGAATGACTCCGTGGCTCTTCACTGATTGTTATCAGACAATATTTGACTGAACCGAACAAAGAATTATTCTACAAAGAATAGTTTAAGAAAAGGAGAAGCACCACGACTTAGGATTTTGATTTATATTGTGTTGCTTTTCAGAAACAAAATTGAAATTTGCTTAACTTAATGTGCTGATTTTATTTTAGTCAGATTTCGTAATTGTAATACATAATATTCTGCATCCACTGCTTTCAGTACAGAATAAGTGAATAAATTAATTATAGCGCTCTCTCTTGTCGAGCAGACTTGCTGTGAGGAATCTTTACTGGTCTTTGTTCTTTTCTTCAATCTATGTGCCATTTGAAGTCAGCCATTAAGATTAGTGCATCATATTGGGAGGCATGGTGGCGAAGCGGTAGAGCTGCTGCCGCACGGTGTCAGAGACCCGGTTCTATCCTGACTATGGGTGCTGTCTGTGCAGAGTTTGTACATTCGATCTGTGACCGCATGGGCTTTCTCCAGGTGCTCGGGTTTCCTCCCACACATCAAAGACGTGCAGGTTTACAGGTTAACTGGCTTCTGGTAATTGACCCTAGTGTGTATAACGTAGAACTAGTGTATGGGTGAATGCTGCATGGCATTGACTTGGTGGGGCGAAGGGCCTGTTTCCACGCTGATGGTTCTTCCACAGATTTCAAAAGGCTGACTACAGGCCATCTGAGGGAAGGTTCCGTATTTGAACAAATAGGAATCGTCACAACCCCAAACATCACCTATCCATGTTCTCCAGAGATGCTGCCTGACCTACTGGCTTCCTCCAACACCTTATGTCCTTTTGTGTAAATCAGCATCTGCAGTTCTTTGTTACTACTTTCTTCTTATTTTGGAAATTCGGCATGTCTCCAGTGGCTCATAAACCTCTACAAGGACTTGTCTGGAACAGGCACCACTCATAAGAACTAGAGCATGGACCTTGAAAATGCCATAAAAACATGGCGCCACTTGCATGCGGGCTCAGTAGACTATTTCCGTGCACATGCTAACCGGGGATCGAGGCTATGGCAATACTCTCTGGACTGTTTGTGAGATATTATATTAGTACTTTGTTAGCACTTTGTTTCACTGTGTTAACACTTTGCACATCTATATAATTAAAAGTCTCATCTTGACCACTTCCTGTCTGCGCTGTATATTGATTTTAGAAAAAAAAACGCTACCATATATCGCTATGATTTTTGGCCATCTCACTCACAGTCCTCCTCCGCTGAGCAGGCCCTGAGGATTTTTCCCATCGATAAAAATAAAAAAGTAATGAGTCTTTAAAAAACCTTGAGCCTGTCAATCACCATGATGAAGGTAACGCCCCGTCTGCACGGGGGGTGGGGGGGTGGGGGGGTGAGGGTCAGGACTATAAAACCCCCGATGCTATGACGTGACTCAGTCACTCTGCAAGATCGCGAGGGAGAGGCCACGACTCTCATTCTAAGCTGTGAATCAACTGAACTGTGAGTCTGCAATGTACTTGCAATAAATGATTTGTTAGCCCCTTAACCCTAAATTACAATGCCATGAGTTGTTGGCCTGCTGCCCTGCCTGTGTTGAAACTGCAATGCTTTATTAGGTCCGACTGTGTTTGGAAGGAATAAATGTTTTATTAGGTCCGACTGTGTTTGGTTCAAAAGTCTCGCTCATTTCGTGACTTCTGCTTAGTGGACAGGTCGCGCTGATTGCGTAATTTCCGGTGAGTGCAGAGGTCGCACTGATTGTGTCATTTCCGGTAAGTGCAGAGGTCACGCTGATTGCAGAAGTGCCGCTGACTGCGGAAGCTCCAAAGTGGATAGGCTGCTCTCAGCCGTGTGAGTATTCAAGAAAGTTTACTGCCATATATATGGTGTGTGAGTCAGTGAGTGTGTATGTATGTGTTTGTGAGTGTATGTGTGTGTGAGTGTGTGAGTGTGTGTGTGTGTGTGTGTGTGTGTGTGTGTGTGTGTGTGTGTGTGTGTGTGTGTGTGTGTGTGAGTGTCTGTGTGTGTGTGAGTGTCTGTGTGTCTGTGAGTGTGTGAGTGTGAGTGTATGTGTGTGTGAGTGTATGTGTGTGTGTGAGTATGTGTGTGTGTGTGAGTCTATGTGTGTGTGAGTGCATGTGTGAGTGTATGTGTAATAAAATTAAAAAAACACAAACACACAGAACACAGTAGTCCACAACACAAACATCCCCACAGCAGCACAAAAATTCCCCACTGTGAGGGAAGGGACCAAAGTTCAGTCAACATCCTCACTGACGTTCCCCAATGTTCACCCGTGGTCGGGGTCTCTCGAGCACCCCGTAGTCGCTGCTACGGGCGGCCCGATGTTCAGGCCCTCTCGCTGGGAACGATGGAACCCCAACGGCGAACGGGAGAACATCCTCAGCGGCCTGGGCCTCTGAATCGGCCACCTTCCACCTTCCACCAGAGTCCGCGATGTCCACAGGCCGTGCTGGGCGGAAATTCGCGCTGCAGGGGGGGGGGGGGGGGGGGGCGAGGACATGACTCGGATAATAGCCGGATCCTCGCCAGGAAGCGACTGAAGGACGGTTCCCCCCTTACCCTACCCGCTTCCCCCCACATAAAATACTGAAACAAATACAGAAAAAACACCCTCTAAACATAACAAAAATAAAATAAGACAACCAGACCGTGGGCGGAGGCAGCCAGTAACTGCGCCACCGGATATGTGTGTGTGTATGTGTGTGTGAGTGTGAGTGTGTGTGTGTGTGTGTGTGTGTGTGTGTGTGTGTGTGTGTGTGTGTGTGTGTGTGTGTGTGTGTGTGAGTGTGTGTGAGTGTATGTGTGTGTGAGTGTGAGTGTGTGTGCGTGTGTGCGTGTGTGTGTGTGAGAGAGAGTGAGTGAGTGAGTGTGTGTGTGTGTGTGTGTGTGAATGGTCTCAGTGACTGAGCTGCCAGCCCAAGAATCCATTCGGCCCACAATGACCATACTAGCCCTCTGGAAACCAGTCCCTTGGGCCCACAACACCATGCTAGCGCTCCAGAAACCCCTCCCCCCCTGCCCCACTGGCCAACAATATTGGAATTGGTGGAGAGGTGGAATATTGCGGTGGACGACCAGCCCTCCCGTGTGAAGCTGGGACCCACCGAGTCCCACTTAGTCTAGTATTACAATAAAAGCACCATTGTACCATGGGGATATACCATTGAAAGCATACTGTTGGTGGCATCATATCTTGGTTTGGGAACAGCCGTGCCGAAGATCGCAGGAAATTGCAGGGAGTTGTAGATGTGACCCACTCCAAAACACAAACCATACTTTCCACCATTAACCCGTCACCACGTCACACTGCCTCAGAAAAGCGGCCAACATAATCAAAGACTTGTCTCACTCTGGGCATTTCTTCTTCTCCCTGTTCCTGTCTGGCAGAAGAAACTTGAAAGAGCACAGCACCAGACTCAGGAACAGCTGCTTTCCTTTGTTGGCAGGCTTCTGAATGGTCTTTCCATAAGCTAGGGTACAGTCCGATTTTACTTCGGAGTCACGTGAGTGACTGTGTGAAGACCCCGCCAGCACGCATGCGCGACATATCGTCGAACGCATTGCGAAGCGACAGGCAGGAGGAGCATCGCTCCTCCAGCGGTAAGTTTAAAAATGGCCCGCAGGTGAGTACTTACCATTCCTGAGGTCGTTGTCGGCTCTGTTAATATTTTTCTTACAGAGCACACCAAGATGGAATCGAGGACGAAATCCAAACGAACCGCTGCCAAACTAGCTGCCGAGGACCGCGAAGCAGGCAGCCAGCAGCGGTCGGGTTCTCCAAAGCTGCTGATTCAAACCGCAGCCCCCGACTTCACGCCGCTACAGCCCGCAGGAACTCCGCGGACTGGCGTCAAAGCCACCTGGAAGTCGGGCAGATCCATTGACTCGGGTGTGTCCGGGCTGGAGGACACCCCGCCGGCGGGAAGCGACAGCGGTCGATTATCCCGCATGGAGCGGATGGTGGAGCAGTTGCTCCAACGTGACCTGCTACAGCAGGGGTATGGTCACAGTGGGTCTCCCCGCAGACCCACGGCAGCACCCTTTACAGGGCTGCCAAATGTTTCACCCTCTTTGCAGGGGAGCATAAGGAGTCAGAGCTGGGCTGACTCTGAAGAGGGGACTGTGGCTGAAGAAACACCTATGCTAGGGGTGCCAGAAGAGGAGCTACTGGGCATGGTATCAAAATTTGCGATGCTTACCTAAAAAGGGCTGCCGTTGCAGCCGAAGTTGGCAGCCAGTATAAACTACATGGCAACGAATCAACTTCAGGAACAGGTCATCAATGACACCGCAGCCAAATACCTAGCTCCTGAGAATTGTGTCTCCCTCAACGTGCCTGCAGTCAACAACCCCATTTGGGGTAACATGAGCCCTAGCATCAGAAGCCAGGAAGTAAAACTCCAAAGAATCCTAAAACTACTGTGATTACGGCCATTGCCAGATCAGTAGATGGAGTGGAGATGTTGGAAGAGCTACAGGATGCCCTGGCAACTCCTCTGTAACACTCAGTTTAAGATCATTTGTTACAGAAAGAGTGTCATCCGGCCTGCACTGAACCCCAAGTTCGCGGGGTTGTGCAGACCCAGCAGTGCACAGCCGCCTACACTACTATTCAGGGACAACCTGCCCAAGCAGGTAAAAGACCTCGATGAAGAGGCAAAGGCAATAGGCATGATAAAAGTGCCGGCTGCCACCAAATACTCGTACCTGCGGCGACAGCACCCCTATGCATCCACCAGCAGACCACGCTACCACAGCGACAGAACACCTGCTGGTGAAAGCTCGAAGGCCGTCCAACCTGCCCAATGGTCTTTTTTAGACCATGCCCCAGCACGGCCTTCCTGGAAGATGCGCCAACCCCACACCACGGCGCCTCCATCTCCCAGGAGACAAGGACATAGGAAACCAACGCAGCACCGCAGGTAACATTGGAGGTAGGTGGGTCTGGTTGCCTCAGGAACATTGCATGTGTAACATCTTCACGGATTGGGGGACGGTTGCACTTGTTTCGGGATGCATGGAGTTCTATAACTTCTGATACTGCAAAGTATTCGGGGATACAAAATTGAATTTGTTCACAAACTTCCCCTTCCTGTTCAGCATACACCTAGTCGAAAGTTTGTACTTTCACAGAAAGAAAAGCTAGAAGGTCATGCTGAACTCTTAAGACTACATACGAAAGGGGTAATTGAGAAAAACAAAAATGAATCTCATGAGTTTGTATCGAACATCTTCACCAAAAATAAAAAAGACGGCAGATGCCACATCATTATTGATTTGACACAACTGAATACTTTTGTGCAGTACGCCCACTTCAAAATGGAAACTGTTGTTACTGCCAAACAACTAGTTTCCAAGAGGTACTTCATGGCTTGCATTGACCTAAAAGATGCATACTATTCAGTACCAATAGACAAAGATCATCGCAGATATTTGAAATTTGGCTGGATTGGGCAGCTCTGGCAGTATAAAGTGCTGCCTAATGGATTAACATCAGCACCCAGACTGTTTACCAAATTATTGAAACCAGCTTTAGCGTGTCTCAGAAAACAAAAAACATATTGTTATGGCATACCTCGATGACATTTTAATTGTGGGGAAAACCTTGGAGTTGGCCAAATTGGCTGTCTCAGCTACAGAGCACTTATTTCAAAAACTGGGGTTTATCACCCATCCAGCCAAATCCAAATTAATGCGTTCTACCACTATGGACTATTTGGAATTCACGATTGACTCTGTTCATATATCTGTCACTTTGCCACCGAACAAAGCGTCAGACTTGATAGAGGCATGTAACAGCCTTGTTGGCATCAGTAAACCATCTATTCGGCAAGTAGCCAGGGTAACTGGGAAGCTTGTGGCTGCCTTTCCAGCCACATAATTTGGGCCCTTGCATTACCAAAACCTACAAAGAGCAAAAATTGCAGCACTCAAACACCATGCTGGCCATTTTGACAGGCCAATGCAATTACCAGCAAAAGCAAAATTGGAATTACAATGGTGGATAGACAATGCTCGACATTGCTCTAATCCCATTACAATTACAAACTCCTCGGTTGTACTACAAACTGACGCCAGCGCTCAAGGCTGGGGAGCAACTAATACCACCTCCAGTTGCAGTGGTAGATGGAATGCACATGAATTAACCTTACTCCTGGCACTGGGAATTAATAATCTAGAAATGCTGGGAGCATTTCATGGACTCCGGGCTTACTGTTCGGACATGCACCATCTGCATGTACGCCTACAAATTGATAACACCACCGTGGTGGCTTACATTAATCATATGGGTGGAATTAAGTCGATATCTTGTGATGAATTGGTCAACACAATCTGGCACTGGTGCTTAGAAAGGAACATTTGGATATCAGCTACTTACCTTCCGGGTAAGCTAAATGCAGTGGCGGACACCAGGTCACGCAAGTTTAATGGCAACACCGAATGGATGTTGGACCATAAAATGTTTGCCGATATCGTAGCTCGGTATGGAACACCAGCTATCAACCTTTTTACATCCAGACTCAATCACCAAATACCAACATATGTTGCATGGGAACCAGACCCTGGGGCAGTAGCGATGTCGCTTTCTCGCTACACTGGGGGGATTTGTTTTTCTATGCATTTCCCCCCTTCTGCCTCATCATTTCTCAATGCTGCACCTCAATGACTGCCTGTCTCCACCCCTCCCCCCCCCCCCCTGGACTATCCAATCACCAGCAAATTGCACGGATACCACTGTATATGTATAGATGTATATACTCATATACTCATACTACAGTGCAATTACTTGTTTATTCGTAAGTTCGCCCTTCGGAGATACCAACTGCATTTCATTGTCTCTGTATTGTACACTGCACAATGACAATTAAAGATTGAATTGAATTGAATCAGTCGGGTCTTGCAGAAAATTCAACAAGACTCCGCATCGGGTATTCTGGTTGTACCCGATTGGCCTACTCAGCCATGGTTCCCTGTGGTACTGGACATGGTCTCAGAACCATGCATTCCAATACCTAAACGTTTACTGGTACATTCTGTGACAGGGGAGAGTCACCCCTTCCATGACCGGATGAACCTATTGGTTTGCAGGGTTTGAAAAGGCCACTCCTGGAATTTGGACTTTCGGACCGAACAATGAATATCATCACGGCATCGTGCAGGGAGTCCACCAGGAAACAATACCTCACTTACATCAAAAAATGGGAGTTGTTTTGTACCAAGACAAACACCACATACGACACAGCCACCATTACGGAAGTGCTGGAGTTCTTGGCAAGCCTTCATTTTGATGAAGGTTTAAGCTACAGTGCCATCAACCATGCCAGGAGTGCCCTATCCTCATATCTGGGACTAGGTTTAGATCATCTTGCAGTTGGGTCTCACCCCTTGGTATCTAAACTTATGAGGGGTATTTTCAACTCAAATCCCCCCAGGCCTAGATATTCCCAGACCTGGGATATTGGCATTGTGTTAACCGTGCTCCGAGGGTGGGCACCAGTTACGTCTCTTTCCCTAGCCAAATTGACATACAAAATGGTAATGCTGATGGCACTCGTGACGGCGCAATGGGTCCAGTCCCTACACAAGCTAAGTCTGGACGCCATGGTTATATCCAACAATAAGGTGACTTTCTTCATTCAGGAGTTACTCAAATAAAACAGGCCTGGATCATCTGGCCGCAAGTTGGATTTCCTGGCTTACCCCGTAGACAGCCGCCTATGTATAGTGACCCACCTTTTACACTACCTGGAGGTCAGCAAGTGTCTCAGGGGCACGGAAAGGGCTCTGCTTATAAGTCACAAACGTCCTCATCACAGAGTCACCATGCAAACTATTTCAGAATGACTAAGGGTGGTATTGGGTGCAGCGGGGGTGGACACTGATGTTTTAAAATCTCACTTCACCAGGGCTGCATCTACATCGGCGGCAAGGATGATGGAAGTTCCTATGGACCACATCGTTGCAACGGCGGGTTGGGCTAATGAGAAAACCTTCCAGCGGTTCTATAATAAACCCATGGCCGCGCCTGAGATGTTTGCAGACACAATTTTAAGTTCTGTGTTATAATTTCCCCGAAGAAGGGGTATTATTATTGTTATTTGTTAAATAAATACCCTCTTGTTTTTTAGCATAGTTTCATGTCTGAAATACGTTAACATACTTCCTCCATTTGTCATTATGGCAGTGTGTGAGCATGGACTCGTTTCCAGGGCATGATATCACAGAGCTTTAAAATCTTCACGTAGTCACTCACGTGACTCCGAAGTAAAATAGTAAGATTAAATGAGAACTTACCAGTTTGAAGTTTGATCTTTATTTTATGAGGAGTTACGATGTGGGATTACTTGAAGACCCCGCCAGCACGCATGCGCGGCATTCTTCAAAGCAGAGGTGTGAAATCACAGAGAACCGAGTTGACTAAGATAGTAAGATAAGAGAACCAGCATACCAGTTGACCTTTATAATAGAGGGTTGGGAGCAGAGGGCACGTAATTCCTCATTGTAACTCCTCATAAAATAAAGATCAAACTTCAAACTGGTAAGTTCTCATTTAATCTTACTATTCATCTCTACCCCATTGACATTGACTTAGTCTAAGGAACCGATGCACTACAATACTGAGAACTATATTCTGCAGTCTGTACCTTCCCCTTTGCTCTATCTATTGTACTTATGTTTGAACTGATTGTATCTGTATGGTATATCCAATCATCCAAACTGTGCCTCGAAGTCTTTACTTTAGAGATACAGCATGGAAACAGGTCCTTTGGCCCAGTGAGTCAGTGCCGACCAGCAATTGCCCTATACACTCGCACTATCCTACACACCTGGGACAATTTACAATTTATAGAAGCCAATTAACCTACAAACCTGTACGTCTTTGGAGTGTAGGTGGAAACCGGAGCACTCGGAGAAAGCCCGCATGGTCACATGGAGAACGTATAAACTATACTGACAGCGCCCGTAGTCAGGATTAAAAACCGTGTCTTTGGCGCTGTAAGGCAGCAACTCTACCGCTGCGCCACTGTGCTGCCCTTGCAAAGTAGGTTCACGATACTTAAAATTTTGAATGAATTTGCTCATTGATTAAACCATAAACAAAATGATCACGAAGCACTCACACTGAGAAATAACGGCTTAAACCTGCTTCCTCTCATTCTTGCTGGCAGGCCAGTGATCTGAAGGAAAAGAATCAAATATTGTTTCAGCTCCTGAATGCTATTTCCTCGTTCCCTCTGAGTTTGTGGACAGATCATTAACTGGATCCTAAGCACTCTATCTTGAGGGGAAAAAAATACGACTGGCTATGTTCAGTGTGAGGCAGAAATTGATAGCAACACAGGGCACTTAACTCTCATGGACTGAAGAAAAGAGAGAATGCCTAAAGGCAGCAAAATATTTGAAACTGATGGAAAGGTACCCATTAATCTTTCAACAGGAAGCTACATACTGTATGCCTCTGAAAAATTAAAATTGTGGCTGATCTTGTTTTTGCGTGTCATGTCAGCATTTCATTTACTTGGTAGAAGCTATTAGGATTAAACAGTTCATAAGTTCATAGGTGATATCAGCCCATCAAGTCTACTCCGCCATTGAGTCATGGCTGATGTATCTCTCCCTCTCAACCCCATTCTCCTGCCTTCTCACCCTAACCCCTGATACCCATATTAATCAAGAATCTATCTATATCTGCCTTAAAAACATCCATTGACTTAGCCTCCCCAACCTTCTGTGGCAATGATTTCCATAGGTTCACCCGCCTCTGACTAAATAAATTCCTCTTCACCTCCTTCCTAACGGAACTTCCTTTATTTCCGAGTCTATGACCTCTGCTCCTAGAAGCTCCCACCAGTGGAAACATCCTATCCATATCCACTCTATCCAGGCCTTTCATTATTCGATAAGTTTACGAGGTCCCTCCATATCAGGCTCAGTGCTGTCAAACATAGAAACACACAAAAATAGGTGCAAGAGTAGGCCATTTGACCTTTGAGCCAGCACCGCCATTCAATATGATCATGGCTGATCATCTAAAATCAGTACCTCGCTCCTGATTATTCCCCATATCCCTTGATTCCTTTAGCTCTAAGAGCTAAATCTAATTCCCCCTTGAAAACACCCAGCGAATTGGCCTCCACTGTCTTCTGTGGCAGAGAATTCCACAGATTCACAACTCTCTGGGTGAAAACGTTTTTCCTCATCTCAGTCATAAATGGCCTACCACTTATTCTTAAACTGTGATACCTGATTCTGGACTCATCCAACATCAGAAACATGTTTCCTGCATCCAGCCTGTCCAATCCCTTAAGAATTTTATATGTTTCTAGAAGATCGCCTCTCATCCTTCTAAATGTCAGTGTATGCAAGCCCAGTCAACCCATTCTTTCATATGTCACTCCCACCATCCTGGGAATTAATCTAGTGAACCTACGCTGCACTCCCTCAATAGCAATAATGTCCTTCCTCAAATTAGGAGACCAAAATTGCACACAATATTCCAGGTGTGGTCTCATTAAAACTGTACAACTGCAGTAGGACCTCCTTGCTCCTCAACTCAAATCCTCTCGCATTGAAGGCAAACATGCCATTAGCTTTCTTCACTGCCTGCTGTACTTACATGCTTACTTTCAATGACTGATGTACACCCAGGTCTCGTTGCACCTCCCCTTTTCCTAATCTGACACCATTCAGATTATAATCTGCCTTCCTGTTCTTGCCACCAAAGTGGATAAAGTCACATTTATCCACATTATACTGCATCTGCCATGCATCTTCCCACTCACCCAACCTATCCAAGTCACCCTGCAGCCTCATAGCATCCTGCTCGCAGCTCATCATAAGTTAACCCACTCATTCCTGAGATCATTCTTGTAAACCTCCTCTGGACCCTCTTCATCGCAGGCACAACCTTTTAATATGGGGCCCAGTCAGGCAAACCGGCCTATAGTTTCCACTCTTCTGCTTTGCTCCCTTCTTGTACAGCAGGGTAATATTTGCAATTTTCCAATCATCTGGAACCATGCTTGATTCTAGTGATGCTTGAAAGATCACTACTAATGCCAGTCTGTCACCACGAAGATTCATCATGAGGTATGGTGGTGCAGCTGTAAAGTTGCTCCCTTGCAGTGTCAGGGACCTTGGTTCTATCCTGACTATGGGTGCTGTCTGTACGGAGTTTGTACGTTGTTCCTGTGACCTTGTGGGTTCCCTCCGGGTGCTCCAGTTTCCTCCCACACTCCAATGATGTGCAGGTTTGTAGGTTAATTGGCTTTTTACAAATTGTAAAAATTTAAAATTGTCCCTAGTGTGTGTAGGATAGTGTTAATGTGCAGGGGTCGCTGGTCGGCGTGGACGTGTTGGACCGAAGGGCCCGTTCCCGCGCGGGTTCTCTCACCTAAACTAAACTAAATATGGGAGACAATAACATGGTGTACTTGTCCAAACATTGCATAAGATGAAGGCCTGGCATAAAAAATGGTTCAGCAACATCTGGAGATTAGATGATATGTTTGTCATAATGTCCCAAGTGATAATATCTGATCATTTTTATAAGCAATTATATCTCAGGATGATCACAAATAACTACCATCATAAAAACCCACCTGGTTCACTCATGTTCTTCAGGGGAAGGAAACATCTATACACAGAGCTCCCATAATGTATCTCCACTCTTACCAAGAAGCCTGACTCTTAAAGGTCATTCGAAAGGCAGGGGCAATTAGGGATGGCTAATAAATGTTATATGTTGTACTCATTATCCTTATCTCTGCAATTTGGCCGGCTTGAATGTATTCACGTTTAGTCTTTTTTTTGTTGCTGGATAGCATGCAAGCAACTACTCTCAGCCCTCTCTATATCTTAATCCACTCTGGCTTAAAGGTTCTTTGAAAGCCGGCAAAAAGGAAAGGGTAATAATGTTATATGTTATATCTTTGCACTGAATGTTGTACCCATTATCCTTTATCTTTGCACATAGAACAACCATGATTGAATGGCGGAGCAGATTTGACAGGCCGAATAGCCTAATTCAGCTCCTATAAGTTATGAACTGGGTTAACAGTATAACTGGGTTAAGCAAGCTCTTCTTCTCCAAGAACCCTTTTTTGCTTAAGTCCACCCTCCCGCCACCTCCAGTTTAGATTCCATTTGGAATATTTTGGAGGACCAAGAACCAAGAACCAAGAAGAACATATGATGAGCATTTGAAGGCACTGGGTCTGAACTCGCTGGAGTTTAGAAGAATGGGGGGGGCTCTATGAAACTTATCGAATTGTGAAAGGCCTGGATAGAGTGGATGTGGAGAGAATGTTTCCTCTAGTGGGAGAGTCTAGGACTGCAGGCCATAGCATCAGAATAAAAGGACATACCTTTAGAAAGGAGATGAGGGGGGATATCTTTAGTCAGAGGGTGGTGAATCTGTGGAATTCATCGTCACAGACAGCTGCGGAAGCCAAGTCAATGGATATTTTTAAGGAGGCGATTAACAGATTCTTGATCAGGAAGGGTATCCGGGGTTATGGGGAGAAGGCAGGGGAATGGGGTTGAGAGGGGAAGGTAGATAAGCCATGATTAAATGGTGGAATGGACTTGATGGGCTGAATGGCCTAATTCCGCTCCTAAGACTTATGATCTGATGAACTGTGAACTTTGAACTTTGACTGGCTTGATTGCATTCATGTACAGTTTTTTTTGTACTGGTAGCAGGCACACAAAAGCTTTTCACTGTACCTCATTACACATGACGATAAACGAAACTGCACTGTAAATGCTGGCCTTGTCAGCGGCATCAAACCCTGAGAAATGCCTTTTTTAAAAACAGCGTTGTTTTTCATGAAACTTTCGATTGTACGACAGTTTTAATGCCAGTCTCGTCTGTCCCACTTGGCTGGCGTGTGTTGAGAGCGCTGGAGGATAACAAATGGAATGGTGTGCTTTGTAGCTGCTGTGTGGGTAACTGAAAGGACAATCCAAATGCGGGATCGCCCACCTTTATACGCTGCAGGATGATTTACCAAGAATGTCAAAAGGCAATTTGTACGCCCGATTTCAAAGCAAGGACATCCATTATGTTCTCTCCAACGTGAGAGAAACATTCAGTGCCATTGTCAATGAATCCCTCGTGATCAATTGCAATGAGTCACAAATGACCTGGAATCCCACCGGAACGGTGACATGAATACAATGGCTACAAGTTCAGGTCAGTGGCTGAGACCTCCACAGCGAGCGATTCATGTCCTGAGTCCACAAATCAGCAGTTTGTCAGAATACTTTCCAGTTGGCCGGGTGAGTCAACACCACTGACAATGTTTCTTATCCTTCACTCTCGACTATCAATCTCTTCACCGCCAGCACATAATGGCCGCAATCTCCACCGTCTTCAAACTATATTAGACTTCAACAACATCGACTTTAGTTTAGTTTAATTATGGTTTATTATTGTCACATGTACCGAGGTACAGTGAAAAGCATTTTTGTTGCGTGCTATCCAGTCAGCGAAAAGACTAAACGTGAATTCACTGGCAATTGGAATTCATTGCCACAGACAGCTGTGGAGTCCAAGCCAAAATGGATATTTTTGAGGCTCAGATTGACAGATTCTTGAATGGTACAGGTGTCAGGGGTTGTGGAGAGAAGGCAGGGGAATGGGGTTGAGAGGGAAGGATAGACCAGCCTTGATTGAATGGCAGTCAACTTGAAGGGCTGAATGGCCTAATTCTGCTCCTAACTTATGAACATGATTACAAACAATCCATTCACAGTGTAATATAGTTTATGGTTACATGTACTGAGTTACAATGGAAAGCTTTTTGGTTTACACATACAGGATAAGGTAATAACATTTAATGCAAGATAAAGTCTAGCAAAATTCAATTAAATATAATCTGAGGGTTTCTAATGAGGGAGATAGTAGCTCAGGACTGCTGCCTTCTTTGTGATTGATGGTTCAGTTCCCTGATAACAGTTGGGAAGAAACTATCCCTGAAACTGGAGGTTTGCGTTTTCACACTTCTGAATCTACCAAGGGGGAATCCGTGACCTACTTTTGCTCTCAGTATTGCTGGCAAGGACAACATGTATTTCTTCTCACTAGTTGCTGTTAAGTAATCAATGGTCAGCTGCCTTTTGGAATGACTACAGTCCTTCTGGGAAAGGTACTGTGGAATAGGGAGCTCCAGGAATTAGACTGAGTCATGATGAAGTCTGGCCATATCGTTCCAAGTCAGGATGGTACTATGTGACTTGGATAGGATCCACATCTTGTGGTGTTCCCATTAGCCTATCTATCAGGGTAGTAGATTATGGGCAGCACACAGCTGGGAGATGCTACCCCACAGCGCCAGAGACCTGGGTTCAATCCTGACCAGGGGTGATGTCTTTGTGGAGTTTTTACATTCGCCCTGTGACTGTGTGGGTTTCCTCTGTGAGCTCTAGCTCCTTCCTACTTCAGGCGGCAAAGCGGTAGAGTTGCTGCCATACAGCGTCAGTGACCCGGATTTGATCCTGACTACAGGTGCTGTCTGTACGGAGTTTGTATGTTCTCCCCGTGACCGCGTGGATTTTCTCTGGAAGCTCGGGTTTTCTCCCACGCTCCAAAGACGTACATGTTTGTAGGTTAATTGACATATAAATTATCCCGAGTGTGTAGGATAGTGCTGGTTTATGGGGATCGCTGGTCGGTGCGGACTCAGTGGGCTGACGGGCCTGTTTCCACACTGTATCTCTGAACTAAACTAAGTTAATTTCTCAAGACATCTAGGTTTGTAGGTTAGGTGGTTTGGCCTCTGTAAAATTTGCCCTGGCGTGCAGGGAGTGGATGAGAAAGTGGAATAACATAGAACCAGTGCGAGCAGATGATCGGTGGTCGGCCAAAGGGCCTATTTCCGTGCTGTTTCTCTAAAACTAAAAACTTAAACTAAAACAAAGATGCGTTTGGTTGAAGTGCTGCTCAGAGAAAACCTTGCAGAGTAACTGAAGTGTACTTTGCAGATGTATCGCAGCACAGGTATGTGATGGAGGAAGTCAATGTCTAGGGTAGTGCACAGTGTGTCATTCGAGCCGACTGCCTTGTCTAGAAGTATGCCAAACCTCTTCTGTGTTGTTGCTACACTCATTATTACATTAAAGCTATTTTTTGCGAATTTTATGGATGTAATCTGCAGCTTATTGATTCTTGTGATGCATGGTTTGAATCTCATTAGACAAGGTGTCAGCGCATATGTTGAAGCTCACTCAAGGTTAGAAATGTCATTGCAGCACTTTCTTTCAAAGTTGCACTGTGGATAGAGATAACTGCAGCCCAGGTGTAACCTCCAAAAAGAACACAGCCTGAGACCTTCCACAACCAAGAAGTGTTACCCACAGCACAAGTATTTGTGAATTTTTAAAACTATCTTCTTTTGTGCAAGATAAATCTCAAACAGTTTTAGAAGGGCTCCTCATGGCCGTGTTTGGTCATGTGCTGCTTTGGTATATCATGGACAATCACTCTCATTCTCTGATCTCACATCTTTGGACCAAGGCTATGATGAGGTCTAGAGCACATGATAAGAGATACCTGTGTCATTTTCCACATAGTCAGGCAGATGACAGCGTATTAATTGCACTGAAACATCTTGGCTGAAGCGCAGTATTACAGTATTGGATATCTTCAGTATTGCAGCTTGGATATTGTCTGGGCCTATCTATCTGTGTGGTAGAGTATGGGCAGCACACAGCTGGTAGAGCTGCTGCCTGGGCCTGGGTTCAATCCTGACCATGGGTGATGTCTTTGTGGAGATTTCACATTCGCCCTATGTCCATGTGGGTTTCCTGCTCGTGCTCTAGCTTCCTTCCACTTCAGGTGGCACAGTGGCGCAGTGGTAGAGTTGCTGCCTTACAGCCCCAGAGACCAGGGTTTGATCCTGACTATGGGTGCTGTCTGTACGGAGTTTGTACGTTCTCCCTGTGACCACGTGGGTTTTATCCGGGTGCTCCAGTTTCCTTTTGCACTCCAAAGATGTACTGGTTTGTAGGTTAATTGGCTTCAGCAAAAATGGTAAATTGTTCCTAGTGTGTAGGGCAGTGGTAGTGTTTGGGTGTTTCTAGTGTGTAGGATAGTGTTGATGTATCGGGTGATCACGGGTCGACGTGGACCCAGTGGGCCGAAGGGTCTGTATCCGCTCTGTATCTCTAAAGTCTAAAGTCTCTTTACACATACAAAGTCAGATTTAAGCTCATGAAGGGATTTATTTTTCAGTATCAAAAATTGCAAACCAAGTATGACTGATTTTGATCATATCAGCTGCAAAATGGATCATATATAGATCACATTCAGGTTTTAATGGTATTAATCAATAGTTTTGCACTCGTTAGAAGAATCACAATTTAAGAGTGATTTTTTTTTCTTGTATTTCCTGTATCTGGTTGCATTGTGAGTTTTATGTTCACGTGCGTTCATATCAAATTTGCCTACAAGTTGCTCAGTTGGAGCGAGAGGGAGGCAGTCAGCCACAGCCCAGCTGCCACAGAAGCAACAACACAAACCTCTGCCAGGAATGAGCAACAGTGCATGAAGTAATTAACTATTCAACCAAGTGTAGTCAAATATTTGAATAGCATGTCCTACCACTCATGAAAACTCTTAAACCAGGTTTGGTTTACGTGTGACTGCTTTTTTGTTCGCAAGCCGCTAAATGCATTCTTTGTCAGACTTTTGGAAATCTGATTTGAATTATCCTGTGTCACTATAGTTACAAGAAGCTGAAACCTAACAGCAGTTCCAATCTTTTGCGATGACTGTATGATTGTTGATGAGGTGATTTAACAATTTTAGCACCGTCTTTAATCTCTGTACACATTTAACTGCACTTTCCTTCTTATTATTCAAGATTCTCTGCTGATAATGAAACGCAACAACATGCATTTATTTTGCTACTTCAATGCAGAAAAATCACGGAATTGAGTCCACGCGGACTCTGTATACAATTGCGGCAGTCTCACTCCCCTAAGTTTTCCCCATATTCCTGCAAATAATTCTCTAAAACACATATGCCTTGCCCTCTTGCAAACCTTCATTGACTGTTTATGTTACTATCCAATGGTTCAACGGTTCTTTATTGTCATGTGTACCAAGGTACAGTAACATTCAATTTTTGCATACAGATCAGTAAGATAAAATAGTCACAAAATGATAGAGTAATTCAGTGGGTCAGGCAACATCTCTGGAGAAAAGGAATAGGTGATGTTTTGGGTCGAGACCCTTCATCTCATCTCAACTAAAATGTCACCTATTTCTTATTCCAGAGATGCTGCCTGACCCAGCTGAGTTACTCCAGCATTTTGTGTCTTTTTAGTTTAGTTTAGAGACGAATCGCGGATATAGGCCCTTCGGCCCACCGGGTCCGCGATCCCCGCACACTAACACTATCCTACACCCACTAGGGACAATGTTTTTACATTTACCAAGCCAATTAACCTACAAACCTGTACGTCTTTGGAATGTGGGAGGGAACTGAAGATCTCGGAGAAAACCCACGCAGGTTACGGGGAGAATGTACAAACTCCGTACAGACAGCACCCGTAGTCGGGATCGAACCCGGGTCTCCAGCGCTGCATTTGCTGCAAGGCAAAAGTCTTTCTTTGGTGTGAACCGGCATCTACAGTTCCTTCCTACAAAGATCCCCGGTTAATGCACAGAAACAGCCTACTGAATCTATATGTGTAGGAAGGAACTGCAGATGCTGGTTTATACCAAAGATCAGCAGAAAATTCTGGAGTAACTCAGTGGGTCTGGCAGCATCTCTGGAGAAAAAGAATAGGTGACATTTTGTGTCAGAAGGGTCTCGACCCAAAACGTCACCGATACCTTTTCTCCAGAGATGGTGCCTGACCTGTGGAGTTACTCCAGCATTTTGTGTCTATCAATATGCAAGGGTCACCAGTTTTTGGCACCATTTTCACAGTCTCAGCTGCATAAAGGCCCTTTGCAGCCATCGCCTCCATACTTGCTCGGCCACCTTCAACCTTTATGCCCCGGCGGCACCTGCTGCAGCCGGCCTTGAGGACATGGGAGGTGAGTTCCCCGGCTCTTCTTATCAGCTCTTTGTCCAGTGTCCGCTGCCTACCCAGCCCACGCTCACATTTCACTCCGTCTTTCAGGATGTCCCAGCCACAGAAGGCAGTGGAGGCCAATTCACTGGATGTTTTCAAAAGAGAGTTAGATATAGTTCTTAGGGCTAACGGAATCAAGGGATGTGGGGGAAAAGCAGGAACGGGGTACTGATTTTGGACGATCAGCCATGATCATATTGAATGGCTCGAAGGGCCGAATGGCCTACTCCTGCATCTATTTTCCATGTTTATGTGTATGTCTATTCCACACAGTCCCATGCAGACTATAGGTAGTCCTTGTTCTCAAGTTCCAGATCATAATCTGCATTACCCTACAGATCACCCTGCATTAAAAATGCTTTTTAGTTTAGTTTAGAGATACAGCGCAGAAACAGGCCCTTTGGCCCACCGAATCCGAGCTGACCAGCAATCGACGCACACTAACTATCCTACACATACTATGGACAATTTACAATTTTACTAAGCCAATTAGCCAACGTCATTGGAGTGTGGGAGGAAACCGATATCCTGGAGAAAACCCATGCAATCACGTGGAGAATGTACAAATTCTGTACAGACACCACCCGTAGTCAGGATCGAACCCGTGTGTCTGGCGCTGTAAGGCAGCAACTCAACTGCGGTGCCACCATGCTGCCCTTTTTCTTTACATCTCCCTACCTTCAGTTGCTCATCACTTTGAAATCTTCAACGCAACATTGTACAAGCACTATCATACAGTTGTAGACATTAAGACTGGTGACCAAAGGAACAAAGAATCCTGGCAACACACAAAGTGCTGGACTAACTCAGTGGGCCAGGCAGCATCCTTGGAGAGCATCGGTAGTTGACTTTCGAGCTCGGTACCCGAAACATCATTCTCCAAGAATGCTGCTTGGCCCCACTGAGTTACTCCAGCATTCTGTGTTTTTCCTTGATAAACCAGCAATTGCAGATCCTTGTTTCTATATTTGAACACAGTCATAGAATCATAGAGACCTTGTCCCAACAGGCCCTTTGGCCCAACTTGCTCATGCTGTCATCTTTCGGAAAAGGCGGTCATGGGAAGGTGGTAAGGTTTACAACAGGAATTTCAGAGGTTACAACCTAGGTGTCGGAAAGTACGATCACTAGCGCTCAATGCAAGAGGCCAGAGCTGGAGAGTTGTAGATACCTCAGCTGATTCTAAGGCTGGATGAGGTTTCAAAGATACTTGCAGGTTGAGTGATTGAGTCATACAGCATGGAAACAGGCCCTTCATCCCAAATTATCCATGCCAACCAAGATTTCTAATCTGGCCCATCCCACCTGCCCACGTTTGGACCATATCCCTCTAAATCATTCCTATCCATGTACCTGTCCAAAAGTATTTTAAATGCTATTCAACTAGCTCCTCTGGCAGTTCATCCACTTCTGTGTTAAAAAGTTCCCCTGTTAAATCTCATATTAAACCTACAGAGAGAACTAGCAGTTGCATCACAAATATATCCTGACATGCAAGTGACTAATCATATCTACTTAGAGTCAGAGAGTCATACAGTGTGCAAACAGGCCCTCCGGCCCAAATTTCCCACGCCGACCAACATGCCCCGTCTACACTAGTCCCACATGCCCACGTTTGGTCCGTATACCTGTAAACCTGTCCTATCCATATACCTGTAGAAATGTTGCTTAAACATTGTGATAGTTCTTGCCTCAACTACCTCCTCTGACAACTTGTTCCATAAACCCATCACCCTTTGTGTTACAGTTGCCCTTGAGTTCCCAATGAAATCTTTCCCCCCTCACCTTTAACCTATGTCATCTGGTTCTCAATATCCATGCTCCGAGTAAAAGACTCTGTGCATTTACCCTTCTATTCCTCTTATGATCTTGTATACCTCTATAAGATCACCTCTCATCCTCCTGTTCTCCAAGGAATCATCAAATTTAGGACAGTAATTATTGCCTCTTTGATCAGACAAGAACAACACAACCTAATCAGCATGGTGGCACAGCAGCAGAGTTGCTGCCTTACATTGCCAAAGGCCAGGATCGATCCTTCATCTTCTTGCCTAAAGTTGTAGGTCCTTGTTCTATTTGATCTATTTGTTTGTGCACGTCGGGTTTATTGCATTACTCAAAACAGGGTGGACCACGTGAAGGTCGCAATCTCCCACCCTGGTTCGATCCTGACTACGGGTGCTGTCTGTACGGAGTTTGTATATTCTTCCTGTGACCGCATGGATTTTCTCCTAGTGCTCCAGTTTCCTCCCACATTCCAAAGACGTAAAGGTTTGTAGGTTACACAAAAAGCTGGAGAAACTCAGCGGGTGCAGCAGCATCTAAGGAGCGAAGGAGATAGGCGATGTTTCGGGCCGAGACCCTTCTTCAGACTGGTCAGGGATCAGGGAAACGAGAGATATAGACGGTGATGTGGAGAGATAAGGAACAATGAGTGAAAGATATGCAAAAAAGTATCGGTGATAAAGGGAACAAGCCACTGTAAGCTGTTTGTGGTGTGAAAATGAGAAGCTGGTGCGACTGGGGTGGGGGAGAGATAGAGATAGAGGGAATGCCAGGGCCCCAGGGCTGAGGGAGAGGTGGGAAGGGGAGGAGACAGCAAGGGTTAACAGAATTGAGAAAATTCAATATTCAAGCCCAAAGGATGCAGACTCCCCAAGCGGAATATGAGGTGCTGTTCCTCCAGCTTGCGGTGTTGCTCACTCTGGCCGTGGAGGAGGCCCAGGACCGAGAGGTCGGATGTGGAATGGGAGGGGGAGTTGAAGTGCTGAGCCACCGGGAGGTCGGGTTGGTTATTGCGGACCGAGCGGAGGTGTTCGGTGAAGCGATCGCCAAGCCTCCGCTTGGTCTCACCGATATAGATCATCTGGCATCTGGAGCAGCGGATGCAGTAGATGAGGTTGGAGGAGGTGCAGGTGAACCTCTGTCGGACCTGGAAGGACTGCTTGGGTCCCTGAAAGGAGTGGAGGGGGGAGGTGAAGGGACAAGTGTTGCATTTCTTACGGTTGCAAGGGAAAGTTGCGTACGTCGAACAATCCTTGTTCTCGGCGTATCAGGGCCTCATCCCCGACCTCTACCTCCGTTACATCGACGACTGCTTTGGTGTCACCTCCTGCACCCACACACAACTGACTGACTTCATTCATTTCACCACCAACTTCCATCCGGCACTCAAATACACTTGGACCATTTCCGACACTTCCCTACCATTCCTTGACCTCACCATCTCTATTGCAGGTGATACGCTCCTGACCGACATCCACTACAAACCTACTGACTCCCACAGCTACCTGGACTACTCTTCCTCCCACCCTGCTTCCTGTAAGGACTCCATCCCTTGCAGTAGATGAGGTTGGAGGAGGTGCAGGTGAACCTCTGTCGGACCTGGAAGGACTGCTTGGGTCCCTGAAAGGAGTGGAGGGGGGAGGTGAAGGGAATAGTGTTGCATTTCTTGCGGTTGCAAGGGAAAGTGCCCGGGGAAGGGGTAGAGTGGGAGGGGAGGGAAGAATGGACAAGGGAGTTGCGGAGGGAGCGGTCTTTGCGGAAGGCAGACAGGGGGGGAGATGGGAAGATGTGGCGGGTGGAGGGGTCACGTTGGAGGTGGCGAAACTGGCGGAGGACTATGTGTTGTATTTGCCGGCTGGTGGGGTGAAAGGTGAGGACCAGGGGGACTCTGCCCTGTTTGCGAGTGGGGGAATGGGGAGCGAGGGCAGTGTTGCGGGGTATGGAGGAGACCCTGGTGCGAGCCTCATCAATAGTGGGGGAGGGGAATCCCCGTTCTCTGAAGAATGAGGCCATTTGTGATGACCTGGTGTGGAACACCTCATCCTGGGAGCAGATGCGGCGTAGACGGAGGAATTGGGAATAGGGGATGGAGTCCTTACAGGAAGCAGGGTGGGAGGAAGAGTAGTCCAGGTAGCTGTGGGAGTCAGTAGGTTTGTAGTGGATGTCGGTCAGGAGCGTATCACCTGCAATAGAGATGGTGAGGTCAAGGAATGGTAGGGAAGTGTCGGAAATGGTCCAAGTGTATTTGAGTGCCGGATGGAAGTTGGTGGTGAAATGAATGAAGTCAGTCAGTTGTGTGTGGGTGCAGGAGGTGACACCAAAGCAGTCGTCGATGTAACGGAGGTAGAGGTCGGGGATGGGGCCCTGATACGCCGAGAACAAGGATTGTTCGACGTACCCAACTTTCCCTTGCAACCGCAAGAAATGCAACACTTGTCCCTTCACCTCCCCCCTCCACTCCTTTCAGGGACCCAAGCAGTCCTTCCAGGTCCGACAGAGGTTCACCTGCACCTCCTCCAACCTCATCTACTGCATCCGCTGCTCCAGATGCCAGATGATCTATATCGGTGAGACCAAGCGGAGGCTTGGCGATCGCTTCGCCGAACACCTCCGCTCGGTCCGCAATAACCAACCCGACCTCCCGGTGGCTCAGCACTTCAACTCCCCCTCCCATTCCACATCCGACCTCTCGGTCCTGGGCCTCCTCCACGGCCAGAGTGAGCAACACCGCAAGCTGGAGGAACAGCACCTCATATTCCGCTTGGGGAGTCTGCATCCTTTGGGCTTGAATATTGAATTTTCTCAATTCTGTTAACCCTTGCTGTCTCCTCCCCTTCCCACCTCTCCCTCAGCCCTGGGGCCCTGGCATTCCCTCTATCTCTATCTCTCCCCCACCCCAGTCGCACCAGCTTCTCATTTTCACACCACAAACAGCTTACAATGGCTTGTTCCCTTTATCACCGATACTTTTTTGCATATCTTTCACTCATTGTTCCTTATCTCTCCACATCACCGTCTATATCTCTCGTTTCCCTGATCCCTGACCAGTCTGAAGAAGGGTCTCGGCCCGAAACGTCGCCTATCTCCTTCGCTCCTTAGATGCTGCTGCACCCGCTGAGTTTCTCCAGCTTTTTGTGTACCCTCGATTCTCCAGCATCTGCAGTTCCTTCTTTAAAAAAAAAGGTTTGTAGGTTAATTGGCTTGGGTAAAATTGTAAAATTGTCACTCGTGTGTAGGATTGTGCTGGTCAGCGCAGACTCAGTGGGCCGAAAGGCCTGTTTCTGTGCTGTATCTCTAAAGTTTAAAATGTTTAAAGTTTAAATGTCTAATCCCAATTTCCATAATCTGATCTGCATCCTCACAAGGTCTAACTATAGATCCAGGTCAATGATAGGGCTTTTGTATCCACCAGTGAGTTCCAGCTACACCTCCATCCAATTCCTATGACCCTTGACCTTTAACTTGAAATCCTTTTCCTCCTCCTAAAGATCTCTAATCTAAGCAAAGTAAGTCATTCTTATTCACTCCTGTAATTATATTCTCCTCAATGAATCCTCCGATCACACAGCGGCGTTGAAAAACATTCTTGCCAATATTTCTTCACAGTTAACATTCTCGAGGCCTGGCAACATCTTCATAATCCTACCCTGCATTCTCTCCAGTACCATCACATCCTCCCTGCAACATGAAATGTACCCAATACTCTAAGTGTAACCTAACTAGTGTTTTATACATTTCCAGCATAACCTCCCTGCTGTTCTATTCTCTGCTTCAGTAAACAAAGTAAAGTATCCCATTTGACTTCTTAACCACCTTATCCACATTTTAAAGAGCTGTTGACATTTTGAAAAACAAATCACAATGAGCTTAAAACATGTTTCACTGTTGTCAGCTTCAGATTCTGGTGCAACAGATTTTCTCTTTGTTATTTTTTTATTGTACAGGCAGTTCAGTGACACAGCTGGCAGAGTCGCTGCCTCACAGCACGAGAGATCTGACATCGATCCTAACCTCGGGTGCACTCTGTGTGGTGTTTGCACGTTCTCCCACGTGGGTTTCCACTGGGTGCTCCGGTTTCCTCCCACACCCCAAAGATGTGTTGGTTTGTAGGTTGATTGTATCTAAGGAACTCAATGGACCAAAGTGCCTATCCCCATGCTGTATCTCTAAACCAGATAGTTCAAAATGTCTATAGACATCTGATGGGCCAAATGGCCCAATTCTGCTCCTCGAATTTATGAACTTATGACATCCTGTATTACCATCACAATGGTTATTTCAGTGATATTAATCTGTATTTAATGCAGTGAGCAGGATTAAATGGTTCAGATACTTCAGCTCATCATTTAAATATAACTCCCTATCAGTTATTTATTCCGTTTTAAACATAGAAACATAGAAAATAGGTGCAGGAAGAGGCCATTCGGCCTTCCTCAAATTAGGAGACCAAAACTGTACGCAACCTCTCAGACTTTCAGACAGCTTTTGATAAGGTCCCGCACGGGAGACTGGTGACTAAAATTAGAGCACATGTTATCGGGGGTAGGGTGTTGACATAGATAGAAAATTGGTTGGCAGACCGGAAGCAAAGAGTAGGAGTGAACGGGTCCTTTTCAGAATGGCAGGCAGTGGTGAGTGGAGGGCCGCAAGGCTTGGTGTTGGGGCCGCAACTGTTTACAATATATATTAATGATTTGGAAGAGGCAATTAGGAGCAACACTAGCAAGTTTGTGGATGACACAAAGCTGGGTGGCAGTGTGAACTATGAAGAGGATGTTAGGAGGTTGCAGGGTGACCTGGACAGGTTGAGTGAGTGGGCAGATGCGTGGCAGTTGCAGTATAATATAGATAAATGTGAGGTTATCCACTTTGGTGGCAAAAACAAGGGGGAGGATTATTATCTCAATGGGGTTAGGTTAGGTAAGGGGGAGGTACAGGGAAACCTGGGTGTCCATGTACACCAGTCACTCAAAGTTGGCGTGCAGGTACAGCAGGCAGTGAAGAAAGCTAATGGAATGTTGGCCTTCATAACAAGAGGATTTCAGTACAGGAGTAAAGAGGTTCTTCTGCAGTTGTATAGGGCTCTGGTGAGACCACATCTGGAGTATTGTGTACAGTTTTGGTCTCTAATTTGAGGAAGGACATCCTTGTGAGGGAGGCAGCGCAGCGTAGCTTCACGAGATTGATCCCTGGGATGGCGGGACTGTCATATAAGGTAAGATTGAAAAGACTAGGCTTGTATTCACTGGAGTTTAGCAGGATGAGGGGATATCTTATAGAAACATAAAATTATAAAAGGGCTGGACAAGCTAGATGCAGGAAAAATGTTCCCAATGTTGGGTGAGTCCAGAACCAGGGGCCACGGTCTTAGAATAAAGGGGAGGTCATTTAAGACTGAGCTGAGAAAATACATTTTTACCCAGAGAGTTGTGAATTTATGGAATTCCCTGCTGCAGAGGGCAGTGGAGGCCAAATCATTGGATGGATTTAAGAGAGAGTTGGATAGAGCTCTAGGGGCTACTGGAGTCAAGGGATATGGGGAGAAGGCAGGCACGGGTTATTGATAGCGGACGATCAGCCATGATCACAATGAATGGCGGTGCTGGCTCGAAGGGACGAATGGGCCCCTCCTGCACCTATTTTCTATGTTTTTATGTTTCTACGGGCTCCGACTGCCAACGAGCCGCGGGAAGGAAATCCCCGGGTACCCGCAGCGGAGAGCCATACACAAGTTCGGAGGCGACATATCCATTATCCTCCTTTGGTGCTGTGCAAATGCCCAACAGCACCCAAGGCAACTGGTCGAACCAGTCCTGGCCTGTGAGCCACACCTTCAGCTCCAACTTCAAATTGTGGTTGAAACGTTCCACTAACCCGTTGGCCTGAGGATGATAGGCAGTGGTGTGGTGCAACTGTGCCCCATGCAGCTGCGCCAAAGCTGATCACAAAGCTGAAGTGAACTACCAGCAGCGGAGGTGCCAGTTAGCGGAATTGCGTCTGGCCACCTCGTGAAGCGATTCACGACGGTCAGCAAGTGCGTAGCACCACAAGACGGGGAAACGGCAAGAGGGAACCACGAAATCCTGCACCGACGCCCGCACATGCAGCTGAACCTTCGATGTCTGGAAAGGAATACAGGCTCTGGCCCAGGACGTGACCTGCTTACAAAGGCCCTGCCAGACAAACCTGTCCGCCACAAGCTCAGAAGTCGCCCGGATGGAAAGGTGCGCCAGGCCATGGACAGCGTCGAAAACCCGTCGCAGCCAACCCACGGGGACAATACGGCGTGGTCTCCCGGTGGAACCAGGGGCCACAGTCTTAGAATAAAGGGGAGGTCATTTAAGACTGAGCTGATCGTCCGCCATCAATAACCCGTGCCTGCCTTCTCCCCATGTCCCTTGACTCCACAGAGGACCGACACACCTGCCGGACCAAAAAGGACATCGGCCAACCGCAGCCGTCCGGTAACTGTCCATCTCACCACTCTCGCGTTGCGCTGCGGTTCCGCATAATGCACGCTGTGGTCAACAGCTGCCACGGCTGGGACCGCAGGACAAGACATCACATACGAGACCAGGTTCAGTTTACTGGCCACATGTTGAATGTCAGTAGTGAACGCGGACACATAAGCCAGGTGCCGTTGCTGACGAGCGGACCAGGGTCGGACGCCTTGGTAAAGGCGAACGTCAAGGGTATGTGGTCAGTGAAGGCCGTGATGGACCTGCCCTCTAAGAAGTATCGGAAGTGACGTCAGCCAAATGAATGGCTTGGAGCTCCCGGTCGAAGGCACTGTAGCTCCATTCCGAGGATCACAGATGACGGCTAGAAAATGCCAGCGACTGCCAGAGGCCGTCAATGAGCTGCTCAAACACCTCTCCGACAGCCGTATCAGAGGCGTGCACAGTGAGGGCAGTCAGGGCAGCAGCCCGCGGGGTGCACAAGCATGGTGGCCTTGGCCAACGCTTCATTCGCACCATCGAATGCAACCAGGGCCTCGTCAGTCCACACGAGATCCACTGAAACAAAGGTCGCATGACCCTGGCAGCTGCCGGCACCAAGCGATGATAAAAGTTCACCATGCCCATGAACCCTTGCAGCCCCTTGACGGTGAGTGGCCAAGGGAATTGTCGAATGGCCTCCACCTTAGCGGGCAGCGGGGCCGCGCCCTGTGAGGTGACATGGTGCCCCAGGAAGGAAATGGGGTGCAGGCCAAGCTGGCACTTGGCAGGGTTGATGACAAACCCGTGATCCTGGGGCCGCTGGAACAGCGCCCGCAGGTGCGGGCAGTGTTCCTGGTGGGAGCGGCTAGAGACCAGGATATCGTCCAGTTATATGAAGACGAAGCCCACCATGTCCATGTCCTGCGCGGCATTCTTTAACCCTAACGGCATGCGCAGCCATTCAAAAAGGCCGAATGGGGTAATGGTAGCGGTCTTAGGCACGTCATCGGGGTGGACGGGAACCTGGTGGTAGCCGCGCACCAGGTCCACCTTGGAAAAGAAGGTGGTACCCTCCAGGCAGGCCGTGAAATCTTGTATATGAGGGACCGGGTAGCGATCCGCGGTCGTAACAGCGTTCAAGTGACGATATTTCAGAGTTCGAATTGGGCCTCAATGTGGGCAAACCAAACTTGAGGGGTGTACCACCCAGAAAACGGGCAGTTTCAGGCCCACGACATTTTGCTGGGTAGGCTGGGTGTCCGGGTTCGCAGCGACATTCATTATCGAGGTCCAAATTGATGATCGGACCTGCGGGGTCACCACTTTGGCGATACGAGTCAGTTGACTTTATTTTAAACAAAGCGTTTAACTCAACCATGTTCTGGGTCAGCCAAATAACACGAGGCTCCTTCTACACTGGTGGAGCTTGACTAACTCACGATCCAAAGACCCGCGAAAACACACCCGCGATCACGTGACTGTGTCAGCCAATAGCGAGGGTTCGTGTTGTCCCAAGCCACCACTAGGTGCCGCTACACCCTTGCATGTTTCATGATTTAACCTGGGATTAAGCTGTTCTTATATAGCACACCTCCAAATGTCAAAGTGTCTCAAATGGCTTCCCATTCAAAGAGTAAGTTTGAAGTACGAGAGTCCAGGGATTAGAGGAATTTAATTTTTTGAGGTTAAGTTTGGCAGCCGTAAGAAATTAAAACTCGTACGTTTGATGGAAACATTAATTTTAACACAAGAACTAAATTAATGCATTTGAAGTTTAATCAAGATGTCATCATTGAACAAGCTTTTTTCTTAGTTTATAATTATAACTATCAGGAAATGAAAATCTGTTAATATTGTATTATCACGTGGTACGGAGATAAGTCTGTTAACAATGGCATTCCAGTTGTAAATTCTAAAGGATAATTAGGCGACAGATTAACCAATTATGGGTATCTACTTCCATGTACACTAAATAACACACGGTACAGTTTTAGAGCTATTTAATTTCCACTAAAATGTATCAGCTTGGAATTAAAGACAGAGTGAAGCTAATCTTTGCCTTTGTTACTGGAACTTGCTTGACCAAGAGCTAAATGGACAATAAAGATCCATAGAATCATACAGCATGGAAACCTGCCCATGTTGACCAACATGCCCCATCTACACCTAGTCCCATCTGCCTGCATTTGACCCGTATCTGAGTCTATCCTATCCATGTACTTGTCCAATTGTTTTGTTGGTTGGCCTGGACTCAGTGGGCCAAAGGGCCTGTTTCCATGTTGTATCTCTAAACTAAACTGAATCAGTAACTCTTAACACCAGTTATAAGAGTCTCCCATTTGATCTTCTTCCCAGAACTCGCTGATAGTCATTGAGCCACACAACACAGAAACAGGCCCTTCAGCCCAACTTTCCCACACCAACCAAGATGTCCTATCTAAACTAGACCCACATGCCTACATTTTGCCCGTATCCCTCGAAACATTTCCTATCCATGTATCTGTGCAAATATCCTTAACATGTTGTTATAGTACCTTCCTCAACCATCTCCTTGTCCCATAGCATCTCGTTCCAGGGACCCATCACCCTCTGTGTGAAAATGTTGCCCCTCACGTTCCTATTCAATTTTTCCCCTCTCACCTTAAACCTTTGCCCTCTCACTTTACATAGGCCAGAGGTTAATGCGCCTATCTTCCTCTAGTTAAAAATATGGAGAAAGTATGCCGTTAAATTCTTCACATTTTACTATGAATCCCAATATTGAATGCAATTATTTGGAACATTAACTCAATTACATGATGGGTGTAGTCTCTTCATTTACAAGATAGAGGTGAAGAGTGTAGGCGGTGGAGAGTAAGCAGCGGTAGACTGTTAAACAATTAACCTTTCACTTTCAGATTATTACATCTGCTAAATTGAAATTAAAACAGTGGGAGGATAGCAATGTAATCACCGAGGAGTCATTAGCCAGGCCAACCATCCCATAATAATTTGTCCAGGCATTCATACACTCCATTTTGCAGGAAATTTATTAATATGTCATAGCAGGAACAAAAATGTCCGCATGATTCCTTTGCAAAATTGCACCACATTCCTCGTGACATAATCTTTGCGATACCGCCCAGATCAGCTAAATAAAATGAAACGAAATGATACAAAAATGCAACAAAAAATTGTAAAGGCTGATATATCATACTGCAATGGATTTCATTTTCCAATAAAGTATTTTATGCTCGACAGAAGGCAATGATTAAATTTTTGCAACAAAAAATGTGTGATATTGATAATGTGCAACTAAATACCATCTTTTTGCTTGGTGTTCAAGATACATATTGTCAATGTTCACTGCCAAAAGAATTGCTGAGATATATTTCTCTCAGAAAGATTTATTAATATTTTCTTCTCTTGCATTCCGCCAATGAGGCACTAAAATTGACAGCCAAGTCTTACTTAAACTGTTTTCTTCTATCCCCAGTTTTGTACGGCTCATTTGGTAACTTTCACATCCCAGAGTCAGAAGTCTATTGATGCGATCCTAATTTCCAGACATTTGACTCAAATCAAGGCTAGTGCAGGACCACCACCGATTTTCCACCGACCTTGTTTCCAGAGCTTTTCTGGCTTATCCGTTTTGCCATATCAACAGAGGTCACCGCCTCCGAGAGGAGTCCAGAAAGGTACCAAGAAAGGTACCAAAGATATCTCAGCCTCGGAAATCGGCTATGGAAACGGATCTGCCAGCCCTGGCCAGGCCGGAGTTGCAGAGCACCAGCCACAGAGAGCAAATTCAATCTGCTGATTAGCCGTGGAAGTCCAACTGAGGTCGATGTTGGCTGCATCACCCGGCCTAGGGGCCACACTTTCCTCTGGTGTGGAATTCAGGGCTATCTGTGCAGAGCTTGCATGTGGGTGGTCCCTGTGATTGTGTGGGTTACAGACCCCTCCCACATTTAATGATTGTTTATTTTTGCATTGTTACATTAATGTGTCTGTAAAGCTGCAGCAAGTAAGAATTTAATTGCTCTATTCCAGGTACATATGACAATTGACACTTGACTCTTAATATTACAAGATTAATTGGCCACTGTAACTTGCCCCTTTTGGTAGAATCTGGGAGAGTGCATGGACACAAGGACACAAAAGGGGCTGAAAAAAACATAAAAGGTGATGTTTTGGGTCGAGGCCCTTCTTCAGACTGATTGTAGTGGGCGGAGAAACTAGAAGCGAGCAAATCCCAGGACAAATCGGGGCTGTCAACAGATGACCTCAGGCAAGGAGGTTTCCTGATAGGCCAATTGTTGGCTAGAGATGGTGTGATCCCAAGAGGGATGCATCTTTGCTAACTGTGGCGCAAGGCGAGGGGCGGCATGTGGGTTCGCAGGCTGATCCAGTGGAAGGTGACAGACGAAGGTCCTGCAAGGGCCTGGGGATTGCCTGTAATGGGAACCGCTTCTGTAGACCAAGCGTGCAAGTGGACCAGACTTTGGAAATGGCACCAAAATAAGTATGTAAATATACAAAAAGAATTTCACTGTGCAGTTGCATATGTGGCAAATAAAGACAAAATAAACACCATTGAAACGTTGGACCAGCTGAGTTACTCCAGAACTTTGTGACCTAGACTAGATGGGAAAATAAAGGAATAAAATAGGTTAGACTCCGATCCATGTAAAAAGGGGCAGCACAATCAGTGCCTTATGACTACTCGATGACAATGGTGGTTGAAGCCTTCGATTATATCTCTGCAACTTTAGTTATTCTCTCCTGTCATTTTGAAGAAAATGCCGCGTTCATTCCTTCTTCCTGAACATTACTACTCGAACATTGCGCGCATCACACGATTCATCATCAATTTGACAAATGCTTGACCCCATGTCTCCGATGACATGATTTCCCAGCTCCCACTGGTTAGTTAAATCCCAGGAGCATTCTCACAGATAATTGAGAATGCAGATAGCAGGGAGGTCAGTAATTAGATTTCCAGCAGTTTGCAACTGTCATTGAGTCATACAGTGTGGAAAAAAGGCCCTTCTGCCCAACTTGCCCACACTGACCAACATGCCCTATCTGCACTAGTCCCACCTGCCTGAGTTTGCCCCAGATCCCTCTAACCCTGTCCTTTCCATGTACCTGTCCCAATGTTTCTTAAACGTTGCGATAGTACCTGCCTCATAACCTCCTCTGGCAGCTCGTTCCATACGCCCACCACCCTCTGTGTGAAAAAGAATCCCTCAGGGTCTTATTAAATCCTTCTCCCTCCTCAACTTAAACCTATGTCTTCTGGTTCTCAATTCCCCTACTCTGGGAAAGAAACTCTGTCAATCTATTCCTCTCATGATTTCGCACACCTGCAATTTTGCACATAAATGGCTGTCAACTAATATTAAAAAGCGGGTTATAATTTCTTAAGTTGCTGGGACGCAGTCTGCTTGCTGTGGGAGTTGAAAAGTCAAGAGACCCAAATGGACTGATATAAGCACTATCGATCCCCAGGTACATCCCACCGTGAAGGCAATTCAGCTGCAGCCACTGAAGCAGTAATTTAATACAACCTGAACTAAATTGGTCAACCATAAGTCTGTGATTATAAATCTTGGGAGCTTGGATTCAAGTGATCCCAGGGGACCATACTATAAATGTGCCTTCAGATTGTGGAGCAGCACGGTCAACCTATTTAAAAAGGAGGCCCATTCACCCAAGACAGACACAGTTTGATATTATGATAGAAATTCATGCATAGGAGAAAGACATTCAGCTCATTGTGTCCTTGCCTGCTGAAAATGGGACGGCACAGTGGCACAGTCGGCAGAGTTGCTGCCTCACAGCTCCAGAGACCCAGGTTCGACCCTGACCTCCGGCTGCTGCCTGTGCAGAGTTTGTACGTTCACCCTGTGACCGCATGGGTTTCCTTCGGGTGCTCTGGTGCACACCCACATCTCAAAGACGTTCTGGTTAAATGGCTGCTATAAATTGTCCCGGTATGTAGTGAGTGGATGTGAAAGCTGAACAACAGAGAACTGGTGCGAATGGGTAATCATGGTTGGTGTGGACTCTGTGGGCCGAAGGGCCTGTTTCTCCGCTGTATCTCTAAGTACTAAGTACAGGTACGGCAGGGCGATGCCGAGCGCAGTGGTGGAGTTGCTGCTAGTTGTCCCTAGTCCATAGGATAGAGCTGATGTATGGGGATCACCGGTGAGCGCGGACTCAGGGAGCTGAAGGGCCTGCTTCTGCATTGTATCTCTAGATTAGACTAATCTAAAGTACAAGAATTGATTAATTCCGGATCCTTAGCCCCATTAATTTTCTGCATCTAATGCTCTCAGTCATTTGTTCATCGTTCACCTTGTATTTTGGGTTTTGGTTGGGTAGTCTGGTTAATTGTTTCACTGATGACAGACTACCAAAAACCTACCTCATGGAGAGCTGACACTCTCATGTGGTGGGCAGAAAGCAATCAAAGACAGCCTCAGAACATGCCTGAAGCTTTCAATGCTGATACCCATTACTGCTACAACAAGCATTGGATCATTCCGTGCCCACATAAAATATGGTGCCCATTCCCATGGTGCCTCACGGTACTGGAGACCCGGGTTCAACCCTGACCTTGGGTGCTGGAGTTTGCACGTTCTCCCCGAGTTTGCATGTTTCTCCCAAGGGAAAGCTGATCAATGATTCAATGATACTTTCTTGTAACAATACTGCGCACAATACTGCAAAAGCATCCTAACCAAAGCCCTTCCAAGCTGCATCATGACTTCAATGCCATGACCAATGAAGGCCAGCGTACCATATGCCTCTTTTACCTACTTTAGATGCCTCTTTCAACGAGTTATGAAGTTGGACTCTAAGATCCCTCTGTTCATCAATGCTGTTCAGGGTTATGCCATTAATTGTCTATTTTCTCTTACATTCAACTTCCCACACTTGCTCGGACTGGACTCCATCCGCCATTTCTGTAGCAGATCTAGTTCCCACTGTATACTTCGACAGACTTCCTCACATTCCATGACCCCAGCAATCTTGGTGTCATCGGCAAATTTACTAACCAACCTGTCTACATTTACATCTACATCTAAGTCATTTATACATATCATAAACAGCATAGGTCTCACCACAGATCCCTGCGGAACTCCACCGGTCACAGACCTCTAGCCTGAATATTGTTTAACTATAGACCAGATGTTATGGTCTTATGTGAGAATGAGAGCAACCAACAAGAATAGAGATCTTTCTTTTCTTCCTTCTTTCTTTCCAATCCCCGTTCATCTGTGGACTGAGAACTTCCAAGTCCCTTCTCTCTGAAACTGCATGGAAAGTGGGAAGAAAGTGGGAAGAAACTGGAGCAACTCGGAGAAAACCGATGCAGTCACATGGAGAACGTGCAAACCCCATACAGACAGCACCCATAGTCAGGATCGAACCCTGGTCTCTGGAGCTGTAAGGCAGCAGCTTTACCGCTGTGCCACTCTGCCGCCCAATACTCTGCTGCTGAAATTCTGGGTGAAAGGCTTAGGACTGTTTGTTGCAAGAGTGCTTTCAATGTGACTTTACATGCATTGTATGTGTAGTAGATGTCATACTGATTGCCAACAATAACGTTACCTTAAAGCTGTCACCTCGTTAATGTTTGTGCTACGACTAACTAGTCTCTGGGCAGTTGCAATGTTTATAGAAACTTCCAGAGACAGCTTGTGAATAAACACTTTGTTTCAGCTCCTCATGTCCCTACTGCAGACCCAAAACATCAGCCATCCATTTTGTTCCAGAGATGCTGCTTGACCTGCTGAGTTACTCCATAACTAGGGCGGCACAGTGGAACAGCAGTAGAGTTGGTGCCTTAGCACGTCAGACAACTGGGTTCGATACTGACTAAGGGGGCTGTCTGTATGGAGTTTGTACATTGAACCATGGGTTTTCTCTGGGAGCACCGGTTTCCTCCCACATCAAATTTGTACAGGTTTGTAGGTTAATTGGCTTCAGTAAAAATTGTAAATTGTCCAAAGTGTGTACGATAGTGCAAATGTGTGGTGTGATCGTTAGTTGGTGTGGACTCGGTGGGCCTTAGAGCCTGTTTCCACACGGTATGTCTAAAGTCTAAAGTCTAAAGTCACTTTGTGTGTTTCACTTGAGATTATGGAACCCACTAGATACATTACACTGGAGAGGAAAGGAAATGATTAGTTGTTTTAGACCTGGAAAGTTATTTGCAATCCACTTGTTCCTAGTTCCTTAATCCTGTGGGGTGTGGGAAGCAGGTGCTGACATACTGGAGATGTGTCAAAGGCCAAACGGTTGCCTGGAGATGTCCGTGGGCCTGGTTGTTGTTGGTTATGTGGCACGGTGGCGCAGCAGTAGAACTGCAACCTTACAGATCCAGAGACCCGGTTCGATCCTGACTACGGGTGCTGTCTGTACGTTCTCCCCGTGACCGTGTGGGTTTTCTCCGGGTGCTCCAGTTTCCTCCCACCCTCCAAAGACGTACACGTTTGCAGGTTAACTGGCTTCTGTAAACTGTAAATTGTCCCTCGTGCATATCATAGTGCTAGTGTATGGGGTGGTCGCTGGTCGGCATGGACTCAGCGGGACGAAGGGCCTGTTTCCACGCTGCATCTCTAAAAAAAAGGTGCTGCCATCCATTTTGGGCCCCATTCTGCAATAAACCACACCATTGGCTGTGACACACTTTATACATTCTTAACACACGAGAGCTGCAATGTAATTGAAGCCTTGTTCATTATTTCAAGCTTTTAAAACATAAGTATCCTGTAACCTAATCAATAATTACTGATTTATCTGTGTGCTGAGAATGGATGCTCTCCCCTTGCAAAGATTCTCTCCTTCAACAAAATCACTAAAAAAAAGGTTATTTTGTTGTTTTACTGCTGCCTGTGCAAATTTGCAGCCATTCTGATCAAGAGAGCCAATTGTGGCTCTATGCTTAATCTTGTGGGGGTTTGGTTCCCTTTGCTCCACTTTGGGCCAACCTGCCCGAGTTATTCTCTCTCTTGTAGGTGGGTCAATCGGCCACCGCTCCACTCGAGCGGTTCCCAAGAGAGAGAATACGACAAAAGGGATTCCCCCGGGTTCTAGACCTTGGAATTATGGTGGATAAAAGGTTGACTTGACCAGAGCGTGCTGATGAGAGAAACCAAGACAGACTCAAAGCAAGTCTAAAATTTACAGGCTTTATTAAACAATAAGAAATCGAATCTCACCAACACTACATAATACGTGACTAAACTTATGCTTTAAACTAAGACTATGGAAAGAAAACTATCGGGCATATCGTAAAAACTTACTTTACACAATTTTACTTACAGTACACCCCCTTTCCCCTTCTTCCCTCAACCTCTATCCGATTTCGGGAACTTCACCGGGTCACTTGGGTACTTACAGCTTAGATTTGATGCAGGGTCTAGAGCCGTCCAGCAGAGCAGAAAAGAGAGTGAGTCCTTGCTTGGCTCCTGCCTTTATACCCGAATTTCTCCTTTGAAACCTCCCAGGTGGTCCACTGGACAAAAGGGTCTTTCGATGCTTCCCAGTTTCGATCTGGCATGAACAATAGGCTTTCGATGATAATGTGGTTTGCTGATGTCATGATACCTCAGCCAGATCGTCATCCCATCGCCTAGATGGGCTCCCATTGTCCCGATGGATGGGTCATCCACGATGGTAATTGGCATGCTGCTGGGCTATTTAACACCGTCTGCAAGATTGTCTCTCCAAGATAATCTCGTTATCTCCGTCCCGGCCTTTCCGGTTCACACCATTCACATAGTCGTGTAGTGCCCAGGCCCAGAGACAGGTTTCGTTCTGCCTTTGTGCATTGGGTTTTTTTTCCCTTTCACAGCCAGCAAGTCTGTTTTAAAAATGTCCATGTCCATATCCCTGAGTTCTTCCACTATTTTGGAGGATTTGCCCCAATAACTTACAATCTTCATACCTCGGATTCATAAGGATGTGCAGATAGGCACAAAATGCTGGAGTAACTCAGTGGGACTGGCAGCATCTCTGGAGAGAAGGAATGGGTGATGTTTCGGGAGGAGATCCTTCTGATTTTTAGTTTAGAGATACAGCATCGAAACAGAATCTTCCATCCACCGGGTCCATGCCGACCATGGATCACCTGGTTCTATGTCACCCTACTTTCTCATCCACTCCCTATATGCTACGGGCAAATTTACAGAGTCCAATGAAACTACAAAACTGCATGCTTTTGGGATGTGGGAGGAAACCGGAGCACCCAGAGAAAATCCAGGCAGTAACAGCGAGAACATGCCTGTGAAAACTCCAAATATTAAACCAACCTTCTAGACATTAAAAAATATATCGTGTGATATTGCAGAAGAGAAATATATCCAATACCTGGGCTTAGTTTAGTTTAGTTTAGTTTATTGTCATGTGTATCGAGGTACAATTAATTGATTTTTGTTGTGTGCTATCCAGTCAGTGGAAAGACTATACATGATTGCTATTGAGCCATCAACAGTTCACAGATGCAGGATAAAGGAGATAACATTTAGCGCAAGATAAAGTCCAAAAAGGTCTGATTAAAGATAGTCTGAGGGCCTCCCATGAAGTAGATGCTAGTTCAGGACCACTCTCTAGTTGGTAATAGGATAGTTCAATTGCCTGATGACAGCTGGGAAGAAATTGTCCCTGAATCTTGTGGTGTGTGTTTTCATACTTCTGTACCTTTTGCCAAATGGGAAAGGGGAGAAGAAGGAATGACCGGGATGGTCCTTGATTATGTTGGTCGCCTTACCGAGGAGTCATTGGAAGGGAGATTGGTTTGTGTGATGGTCTGGGCTATATATCCAGCTACATCAACATTTTGTTTAAGAAGGAACTGCAGATGCTGGAAAATCGAAGGTAGACAAAAATGCTGGAGAAACTCAGTGGGTGAGGCAGCATCTATGGAGGGGATAGATAGGGGACTAGAGTTCAGACTTCAAACATCACCTAGCCAATCTCTCCTGATCCAGATGCTGCCTGATCCACTAAGTTACTCCAGAATATTTGCTCAATATCCCAGTATTGATGTCCATAGATGCTGCCTCACCCGCTGAGTTTCTCCAGCACTTTTGTCTACCTTAAAGCAACATTTTGTTTAGTTTAGAGATACAGCATGGAAATAGGTCCTTCAGCCCAACGAGTCCACTTACCATTTCTAATCAGATTCAAAGCACAATGATTTGGAGTAGCTCAATGGGTCAGGCAGCATCTGTGGAGGGAATGTATAGGGCCCTAGAGTCCAAACTTCAAACATCGCCTAACCAATCCCTCCACAGATGCTGCCTGACCCACTAAGTTACTCAACAACCTTTGCTCAAGATTCCAGCATCTGCAGTTCCTGATGAGCCCATTTCGAATCAGATTTTCTGACTGCGATCACACCTTTATCAGTGGGAGGTAAACAAAAATGCTGGAGAAACTCAGCGGGTGAGGCAGTATCTATGGAGCGAAGGAATAGGCGACGTTTCAGGTCGAGACCCTTCTTCAGTGGGAGAGTGCTCTGCAAAATTTGCCTGCTGCTTTTTTTTTACATCATCAAAGCAACTTTACTTCATTCACTCTGAAGTACTTCAAGGCACTGAAAAATTAATGCAAGTCCCTTTTTCGACTACATTAGGGCATCCTCTGAGAGATGTAAGAGACAGTTTCTTCTCAGCTGTTATGAGGCAACTGAACTATCCTATAATCAACTAGAGAGCGGTCCTGAGCTACCATCTACCTCATGGGAGACGCTCATACTATCTTTAATCGGACTTCTCTGGGCTTTATGTTGCACTAAACATTATGCCCTTCATCCTGTATCCGTGCACTGTGGGCGACTTGATCGTACTCACGTAAAGTCTTTCCGCTGACTGGGTAGCATGTAACAAAAAAGCTTTTCACTGTACCGTGGGACACGTACCTTGGACCTAGAGCTGCACGATGGCGCAGCGATAGAATAGCTGCCTTACAGTACTTGCAGCGCCAAACATCCGGGTTCGATCCATACTGCAGGTGCTGTCTGTACGGAGTTTGTACGTTCTCCCCGTGACCGTGTGGGCTTCCCCCGAGATCTTCTGTTTCCACCCACACTCCAAAGGCCTACAGGTGTGTAGGTTAATTGGCTTGGTGTAAGTGTAAATTGTCTCCAGCATGCGTAGGATAGTGTTAATGTCTGTGATCGCTGGTCTGTGCGGACTCGGTGGGTCGAAGAGCCTGTTTCCGTGCTGTATCTCTAAACTAAACTAAAACATAAGCTCTAAGTAAACTAAACTAAACGAGACTAAAGAAAAGGAGCAAATTATTTCCTAACGTATTCACATTTTGAAGTCTTTCTTTCATTACATTAATTTGAGTGATGACTCATGGAATACGCAGTAAGATGCATCCATCTGTCTAAATATAAACTACTGAGTGATGTTGAATTACATTCATCATTAACCAGAAGAGAGCACAGATTCTGTAATCTGATTACAGGTAATTGTTAATTTTTTTGTAATCCACTTCTGCTGACCCAAGCAGTTGATAGGGATCAAAGTAATTTGTCAGTGAGTTCCCTAATTCATTCTAAATTTCAATAAATTAATCCCTTAACAATTCACTCCAAATAGAAACAACACAAGAATACGCTAGAAAACAAATTTCCACAGAAGTATTTGAACCATCCTGTGGTCCAGGTGGAATATCATATTAAATTTCATATGTCCAAGACATGAAGACTTGCATTAATATAATGCTTTTCAGTATTCTTACAGAACATCACAAACAGTATTGTAGACTATGAAGGGCTTTTGAAGGGTAGAAAATGCTCTATAAAAATGGCAGCCAATTTGTATGCAGTAGATATGCACAGGCATCAAAATAATTATGAACAAAAGTTTTTTTCTGATCATTTTTAATTACCAGAAATTGGTTATATTAGATTAGGGGGTAGCACAGTGGTGCAGCCGTACTTACAGCGCTAGAGACCCAGGTTCAATCCTGACTATGGGTGCTGTCTGTACATTCTCGTTTGTACGTTCTCCCTGTGACTGCGTGGGTTTTCTCCGGGTGCTCCGGTTTCCTCCCACATTCAAAAGACATACAGGTTTCTGGGTTAATTGGGTTCTGTAAAATTGTAAATTATCCCTAGTGTGTAGGATGGGGCTGGTTTACGGGTGATATCGCTGGTCGGTGAGGACACTGCAGGCTGAAGGGTCTGTTTCCACGCTGCATCTTTAAAGTCTAAAGTCTAAGGGAGTTCTGCAATATGGGAATACCGGAGTAAGAGTAGGCCTACTTGAGCTCAAACGTAAGGTCGAGATGGAGCACCAAGAATAAATAGTTTCCTTAACACGCAAATTGGAGGAGCAGCACTTCATATTTCTCTTGGTCTCTAGAACTATGAGGCAGCAGCTCCATATATTGACTACTAAGTCAATACATTTTAATTTCAGTAATGAAGTCTGTTGAACCAACTCAGTTTGTAGCACTCTCACCTCTTGAGTCCAAAGAATTATTGGTTGAAGTCCCATTTTGGACAATAATTTATGAGGAGGGAAGCAGTAAATGTTTTGGGTCAGAATTGGGAAGGAGAGAGTTGCAAGTTAGTTTTCATTTGGGGAGAAGGTGGGGGAAGGAATGTGCAGAGCAATAGGAATGTCCATGATAAAGCCCCTCAAAATGACTTAATGGCGTCTTGTGTAGGTAGGTGCTGCAAATGCTGGTTTCCACCGAAGGTAGACACAAAATGCTGGAGTAATTCAGCGTGTCAGGCAGCGTCTCTGCAGAAAATTAATTGGTATGTTTCGGGTTGAGACCCTTCTTCACACTTAGAGTCAGGGGAAAGGGAAATTAGAGATGTGTAAAGGTACAAAGAACTAATGAATGAAAGGTATGAAAAGAACACATCAATGCCAGGTAGATGATTCAGGAAAGGTGGAGCCCACAATGGTTCACTTTTCGGACACAGATCGGGAAGGATTGGACCAGGATAGGATGGAGTCGAAGTACATGCAAATGATTTCAGTGGGGCAGGAGCAGGCAGACACAATGGGTCCGCTAGGGCAGTTGTGTTTGTCTCAAAGTCTTTGTCTCAATTTCTTCATGGTATAGACCTAGTTAAGTGGTTCAGGTGTCTCCTGTCCTTTGGTAGATGTAGCTGACTGGATATTTGGGCTGTAGAAACAAGAAACTGCAGATGCTGGTTAATCCAAAGATAGACACAAAGTACTGGAGTAACTCAACGGGTCAGGTGGCTTTTCTGGCGAAAAAGGATGAACGACATTTCGGATCGGGGCCTTTCTTCAGACTGAAGATAGGTCACAACCCAAAACATCACCTGTCTCTTTTCTCCAGAGAAGCTACCTGATCTGCTGAGTTACTCCAGCACTTTGCGTCTATTGGGCTCATAAAGAATGTTTCACTAGCTACTGGTGACCTTCAGAAGGCAACATGTGATTGTTCCAGTAGTCAATAGGCAAACGCTGATGGACACAGAGTAATGGGAACCAAGTGAGAAAGTGGACTTGAGACAGGACAAGCTACGCCTTGGCTCAACGATGCAGCAAGCCCAAGGCTGAGATAAATGGCCAACTTTTTCTGATATTCCTTTCATTCTTTATATCTCCAATACACTGCTGTTACTCCGTTTTGTTAATCATCTTGGTAGTCTTTGGAAAATAGCAACAGACAGCAACAGATAGTGAGGTAGCAGTTGTAATTAGAGGAATATGTATTTGTGTGATTGATGTCTCTCTTGTTGGTTGGTCCTGATGGGAAAATGTACCTCTGCATCTTGGCTCGTCTTGGCATTATCTATCACTTGTTTAAAATCTATTTCCTTTAGCACCAAAAATAATATGAAACTGCTACAAAATTTAATTATCCTTTCAGTGCAAACTCAAACACTGCACACTAACTGCATGGAGGGCCGGTGATTTATCTGATGGTACAATTTAAAATACGCTGACAGAGCCTGATTATTTCCTCATTGAAATCGGGACCAAGAGACAAGGGCAAGAGCGTGGTTTGGAAAAAAACCTCACTGTTTAAATCGTCGCCTTTCTTATGGTATTATGTTCCCGATCTATAACCCACAATGTAGAGCGCAAGACCAAAGGAAATAGGAGCAGGCGCTGGCCAATGGTCCTTCATGTTTGCTCTGGCTTCAAGAAGATCATGGTTGATCTGATCAGTGACATTTTCCTGAACTGAACCCAATAATCGTAGATTGACATACGAATTAAAAAAATCTCAACCTGAAACTAAACGAAAGAGGCGGCACGTTGGACAGGGATAGAGCGACTGCCTTACAGAGTCAGACACCCACGTTCGATCCTGACTAACTGTGGTTGCTGTCTGTATTTGTGTGTTAATCGGCATCTGCAGTTTTTAGTTTCAACACAAATGGCCTGGATAGAGTGGATGTGGAGAGGATGCTTCCACTAGTGGGAGAGTCCAGGACCAGAGGCCATAGCCTCAGAATAAAAGGAAATATCTTTAGAAAGGAGATGACGAGGAATTTATTTATTCAGAGGGTGGTGAATCTGTGGAAATCATTGTCACAGAAGGCGGTGGAGGCCATACTAATGGATATTTTTAAGGTGGAGATTTACATATTCTTAATTAGTATGGATGCCAGGGGTTATGGGGAGAAGGCAGGTGAATGGGGTTGAAAGGGAAAGATAGATCAGCCATGATTGAATGGCGGAGTAGGCTTGATGGGCCAAATAGAAACATTGAAACATAGAAATTAGGTGCAGGAGCTGGCCATTCAACCCTTCGAGCCTGCACCGCTATTCAATATGATCATGGCTGATCATCCAACTCAGTATCCTGCCTTCTCTCCATACCCCCTGATCCCTTCAGCCAAAGGGCCACATCCAACTCCCTCTTAAATATGGCCAACAAACTGGCCTCAACTACCTTCTGTGGCAGAGAATTCCACAGATTCACCACTCTCTGTGTGAAAAACGATTTTCTCATCTCGGTCCTAAAAGACTTCCCTCTTATCCTTAAACTGTGACCCCTTGTCCTGGACTTCCCCAACATCGGGAATAATCTTCCTGCATCTAGCCTGTCTAACCCCTTAAGAATTTTGGAAGTCTCTATGAGATCACCCCTCAATCTTCTAAATTCCAGCGAGTACAAGCCAAGTCTATCCAGTCTTTCTTCATATGGAAGTCGTGCCATCCCAGATTGTCTAATTCTGCTCCTATAAGCTATGAACGTATAAACTTATCAAATAACTGTTTTTTTATACTGGACCTTTCGCAGTTAAGGGTATTCCAAAAAATAAATTCCTCCTGAAGCCTTTTCAAAGCTGGGTTGCAATGGAGGGAATGCACTGTTAATGTCAGCCCAACAAGCTTCCACAAACCAAGATGCACCAATGTCCGAGCAACCTCTCTTACTGATATTGGTTGATGGATAAATATCATCTAGGACGCCAGGCCTAATTCACCTGCTTTTCTCGGGATCTTTTATGCCTACTTAGGAGGGTTTACTTAAACGTCTTGTGTTAATCATGGCAAGATTACCAAAAATAGTGTGGCTGTAGGACAGTACATCAACATCTCACGCTGCCTCGGCAAGGCCACCAACATAACCAAGGACGAGTCTCACCCCGATCACTCCCTCTTCTCCCCTCTCCCATCAGGCAAGAGGAACAGAAGTGTGAAAATGCATGCCTCCAGATTCAGAGACAGCTTCTTCCCAGCTGTTTCAGGCAACTGAACCATCCTACCAACAACTAGAAAGCTGTCCTACCTCATCTACCTCATTGAAGACCCTCAGACTAGCTTTAATAGCACTTTTCTGTAATTTATCTTGCACTAATGTTAATCCGTTTATCCGGTATCTTTACACTGTGGACGGCTCGATTGTAAACATGTATCATCTTTCCGCTGACTGGTTAGCACGCAACAAAAAAGGTTTTCACTGTAACTCGGCACATGTGGCAATAAACAAAACTAAACTAAAGTACACTCACGCTTCCGGTAGAGTTGCTGCTCCAATGGGTCCAGGTTCCATCCTGACATCCGGTGCAGTCTGTGTGGAGTGTGCATGTACTTCAAGTGCTCCAGATTCCTCCCGCAACGCTAAGACATGTGAGTTGGTAAGTTAATTGGCAATAGTAAGTTGCCCCCAGATTAGGTGGTGGGGTGACTGTTGTAAATATGAAGAGCTGGATTCTAGAGAACATTAGTTGGTGAATTGGGCTAATCTGTGAGCCAGCATAGGCTGAATGGGCAGAACGGTCTCCTTCTACATAGTGAGGAAATATGGAGACTAACTCTGCAGCACCAATACTGGATGCAAGCCTAGTGTTATGGTTTCCAGTAGAAAAAGTGGGATTTGGACAAAAATATTCAGCAGCCACCTACCTGTTGAAGACTGACTCTTAAACTTGATGGCACTGACACAGGCTGAGTCCACTCTGCTGGGCAGCACAGTGGCACAGCGGTAGAGTTGCTGTCTTACAGCATCAGAGACGCTGGTTCAATCCTGACAACGGCTGCTGTCGTTTATACATTTGTACAGAGTCTGTACGTTCTCCCTGTGTTTTCCTAGGTTTCCTCCGGGTGCTCTGTTTTCCTCCTACATTCCTAAGACGTGCAGGTTTGTAGGTTAATTGGCTTCTGAAAAATGTCCCTATTGTGCAGGATAGAATTAATATATGGCGTCAGCAGGGACGGTGGGCTGAAAGGCCAATTTCCATGCTGTGTCTCTAAACTAAACCTCAACTGGCATCAGTTTCTTCTTAGTGGCATGACTGACCATTATTCCCCCTGTCTGAATCCAGGTATGGAATGGTTTAACAGTGGAAAAGCATTATATTGTGTGTTGCAGTATGTACTAACCAAATATACATGTGAACAGTGGCAGGGGGTGGCAGGTGAGCTGGGGTGGGGGGGGGGGGGGGGGGGGGGTGCATCATTGAACAGTGATCGTGATGAATGTGAAAAGCATTCCTTCCTGCTTTATTTCAATGTCCCATCCTGTGGTCTCCTGTCTCTCTACAAACAATGGTCCAATGATTATTATCACATATGCACTGCACAGTGACATTCTTTTTGCATAGCTAGCACATGCACAATTCACCATATTTTGGCACCATTTAACCATAACCATATAACCATATAACAATTACAGCACGGAAACAGGCTCTCTCGGCCCTTCCAGTCCATGCCGACCATTTGTTTTCCCCTAGCCCCATCTACCTGCACTCAGACCATACCCCTCCATTCCCATTTACACAAAGAAAAAGTCGAAAGTCCAAAATCCTTCCACATGCTGGAGCGCCCCTGGTCCAGGTAAGCCCGAGACTGCTGCAGGGCCTCCTCCTTCACCCTCGACCGGCTTGGCCCGCGAACTGACGTACAAATGTTTGAACATGGGCAAACCATGTTGAAAGGCACATTGGTTACATTTTGCCCGTGAATCACTGGAATGAATCATATCGACAACAATGAAACGCTCTCACCGATCTTTAGATTAGAATCAAACTTCCCTTAATGGTGCAAAGTTGTAACAGGTGGTTTACTGCACTGAATCAGCAGAAGCTCAATATTAATCATCTTGTCTTGGCATGGAATGAACTGAAGACCAGTTTTGTGTGCATTTATACCTGACATTACACAGTTAATTTAACACCTTAACTGAAGTGCTCCACGATTTTACAGTAACCGCTCTCCAAAGAGTAATGCACTTCGACAGTCGCAACATAAACACAAGTGTCATCAATGGACAGGAGCCAGCAAATTTCTGGCCACACTTAATGAGAGACACAAAGTGCAGGAGTAACTCAACGGGTCAGGCAGCATCTCTGGATAACATAGTTAGGTGACGTTTCAGGTTGGGACCCTTCTTCAGACCTATCCATGTTCTCCAGAGATGGTGCCTGAAACACTGGTTTACTCCAGCACTCTGTGTCTTTTTTTGTAAACCTGCAACTGCAGTTCCTTGCATCCGCATTTACAGAGAAGTTTAATTGGATAGGTCCATGCCAGAGATGGATTTACAAATGGAGACTAGCCAAACAGTTAATCAATTTCAAATCAAACCTCTGCTCTCCTTGTTGGTATTTTATTAGATTTATTGAACACTGATGATATGATAATCTTCTGAACTCCAATATTGATTCCTAGATTTGTCCAAGAATGATTTACAGGAAGAGGCAAAATGCATATGACATTGGCCTGGAGGTGAGAAGAAATGCTTCCATTTCGTGAGACATGATGTCTCATTCTACTTGTACAGTGGCCTAACAGGAATTTCTCTCCCTATGGAATCTTGTAATGAAATTTGACAACTTGTGTACTCTGAAAAACATTCCTTACGCTCACTCTGCCTAGGCGTGCAATATCTGCCAGTTGCCAATCATTTCATCTCCTCTTCCCACTCTGACCTTTCTGTCCTGGGCCTCCTCCATTGCCAGAGAGAGGCCACATGCAAATTGGAGGAACAGCACCTCATATTTTTCTTGGGGAGCTTACAACCCAGTGGTATGTACATTGAATTCTTCCATTTTAACTACCGGTAACTTCATCTTACACTCCCCTCCCATCTCCCCTCCCTCCGCGCCCCCTTCCTCCACCCAAGTCATTTTACCAGTTCCACAATTCCACAGTGTATAAAACCATGAGAGGAATAGATCACATAGATGCACAGTCTCATGCCCAGAGTAGGTGAATCGAGGACCCGAGGCCATAGGTTTAAGCTGAAGGGGAAAAGATTTAATAGGAATCTGAGGGGTAACCTTTTCACACAAATTGTGGTGGGTGTATGGAACAAGCTGCCAGAAGAGATAGTTGAGGCTGGGACTATTCCAACATTTAAGAAGCAGTTCATGGATAGGACAGGTTTGGAGAGATATGGACCAAACGCAGGCAGATGTGACTAGTTACGCTCGTTGGGCCGAGGGGCCTGTTTCCACACTGTATCACTCTATGACTCCAAGACACAGTTCTCCGTATTGTTTGTCTTGAGATCACAGCTTCCCCAGCCAACATTGGACCTACCACCGCCCTGACTGAGGTAACTGACTGTGGCTGGCCCTGATTTTTTCTTGCCTCCAGCTCTCCACCTCCCTACCCCAACCCAGACAGGTCCCGACCCGAAACGTCACCCATCTCCAGAGATGCTGCCTGGCCCACTGAGTAACTCCAGCACATTGCGTATATCTTTTCAAAAATAATTCATTGAATTTAGAACACCTTAAAATGGATGTAAAACACTATATATACAGTAATCAAAAGTTGTTTTCCCACTGCACTCACTGAGAAAATGATTCTACGCCTCCTCACATCCAAGTAATTTGTATATTTAGCAAATGCCGCCCAACATATCTTACCAGCAAGTATTAAATGGCTGGGATTGCATTTCAATTTTGAACTTGACTACAAATAATTTGCAAAAAAAGTATCTTTAGATATAGGTAATCAGATTGTACTATAAATTAGCAATGGGAATCCAGCAGGAAAAAAAAAAGATTTTTCTTTCAATGCCAATGCATTTTGCACACTTTCACTGTGAATAGTTATCCTTTTTTATACTGGTTTAGTTTAGTTTAGAGATCCAGCGCGGAAACATGCCCTTCGGCCCACCAAGTCTGCTTCGACCAGCGATCCCCGTACACCAGCACTTTCCTACACACTAGGGACAGTTTACAATTTTTACCGAAGCCAATTACCCAACAAACCTTGGAGATTCATTGGAGTGTTGGAGGAAACCCGAGGACCCGGAGAAAACTCACGTGGTCACAGGGAGAATATATAAACACCATGCAGACAGCACCTATAGTCAGGATCGAACCCAGGTCTCTGGTGCTGTAAGGCAGCCACTCTACTGTTACGCCACTATGCTGCGCTGCGCTATACATTAACTGTGTAATGTTGTGGAAAAATGCCACAGAACTGCTGGTCAGCTCATTCAATGCCAAGACAAGGTGATTAAAATCGAGCCTCTGCTGATTCAGCGTGGTAAACTGTCTCTAGTACAGACCCTCAGTCTGAAGAAGGGCCTCGACCCAAAAGGTCACCTATTCCTTTTTTCCTGAGATACTGCCTGACCCACTGAGTTTTTATGTGTCTATCTTCTAGCACAACCTTGTACCATAAGGGAAATTAGATTCTAACCTAAAAACCTGGCATTGTAAGGCAACATCTCTACCACTGTGCCATCGTGCCACAGGGTAGAGTTTGCCTGAATATTGTGTTTGCAATGAAGATATAGTGAATAGGAAGATAGAACTGCTGACAGATTAAAAGCCAAGGTCAAAGCCAAATGTAGAGAGGCAATGTCTTGCGAAGAAGCAACTACTTTCTAACAGGGGAATTGTTAATCGAGAGAATTGTTGTATACAGTTTGCCTTTCACCATTGCAGTACTTTCATAAAATTCTTAATTAATCCCAGTAATTATCTCAATCAGCTGCATTTACAACCCAGGATGAATAAACCTGGCAGTGAGCTCGAGGTCCATAAGTTCAAAGTCAACTATTGCTCCCAATATACATCAAGGGCTGCACGGTGGCGCAGCGGTACAATTGCTGCCTTTGAGCGCCAGAGACCCGGGTTCGATCCTGACTATGGGTCTTGTCTGTACAGTGTTTACATGTTCTGCCCGTGACCTATGTAGATTTTTTTCCGGGTGCTCCGATTTCCTCCCACACTCCAAAGACCTACAGGCTTCTAGGTTCATTGGCTTGGTAAAATTGTAAATTGTCCCTTATCTGTGTAGGATAGTGTTGGTGTGTAGGGATCGTTGGTCGGTGTGGAGACGGTGGGCTGAAGGGCCTGTTTCCACATTGTATCTCTAAACTAAAGACTATAATTACTCATATGTATCCTTAAATACGATTTTATAAGATAAATTTTCCTAAATTATATTTAATGTGTCAGTATTAATTTGTTCCATCCCCTATGGAGTCTTTCCACTGCTTGACTACTTTTTCACTGTAACATTAGTTCCACAGATTAACTTTGAACTTTGAATATAAGATCATAAATAAAATCAGAGGTAGGATGTTCTGCTCCTTTCATCCGCTTTGGCCTGTAATAGATTTGTGGCTGTTCTTTACCTCAGTGGCACTTTCTTACAGCAATCCAATTGCTTTGATTCTAGTTTAGTTTATTTTATTGTCACATGCATCGAGGTACAGAGACAAGCTTTTATTGTGCGCTAACCAGTCAGGAGCAAGACTAATCATGATTACGATCGAGCCGTCCACAGTGCAAAGATACATGATAAAGGGAATAATGTTTAGTGCACGATGAAGTCCAGTAAAGTCTGATTAAAGATAGTCCCAGAATCTTCAATGAGGTCGATGGTAGCTCAGGATCGCTCTCTAGTTGTTGGTTCCCCTAGTTATTGACTTCTGTATTGAAATATTTAAAGTACAGATCATATCCTTTCATAGAGGCACAAGGAACTGCAGGTGTGGCCACAAAACCCCAAAGTGCTGGAGGAATTCAACGGGCATCAGTCCAAAGAAGAGTCCAGATTCTAAACGTGATCTGTCTATTTCCCTTCACAGATGCTGCCTGCCCCACTGAGTTTCTCCAGCACTTTGATTTTTCCTCATATCTTTTCATTCTATTTTTCTGAACAGGATATAAAAAGACTGTCAAGGCCTACACTCTCTGGACCTTTTCTAAATCTAAAAAAGCAGCAATGGTGTGCTTTCAGACTTGTTTCCAATAAGAGTGCGCTTTTTAGCTCAGACATTCCAAAGCTAGGTTCTTTGAGTACTTTGATGTCTAAAATTTACCCTAGTTTATGTAGGATCGTGTTAAGGGCCTGTCCCACTTTCACGACCTAATTCACGACCTTTTTTACTCGTGCACAGTTTTCATCATGCTAGAAAAAATTGCTCCGACCTACTTGATGCCACAAGTACCTACGATTAGCATCACGGCCTGCTACGACCTACCTACAACCTCCTGCGACCTCCTATGATCTCATACGACCTCGTGACGACCATGCTGCAAGTGAGTCAAGGGCAAACTCGGCAGAGGTCGTGAATTAGGTCGTGAAAGTGGGACAGGCCCTTTAGTGTGCAGGGATTGCTGGTCAGCGTGGACTCCGTGGGCTGAAGGGTCTGTTTCTGTGCTGTATCTCTAAACTAAACTGAAATAAAGTATTGGCTGACGTTGAGTATTTCCAACATATTCCATTTATTGGCTTTTGGACACAGAAGGTTGTATCTAAATGGAACCAATTGCCAGATGATGTGGTAGAGGCAATGACAATAGTTTAAAATAATTTGGCCAGGTACTTAGAAAGGAAAAAACCTAGAGGGATAATTATGTATTGCAGGCAAATGGGTTTAGTTAGATAAGCATTGTTAAAATATAACTGTTGTCCTCCGGTTCCTGATTCCCCTACTCTGGGTAAAAGTGCATTCACCCTATATATTCCTCTCATGATTTTATTCACCTTTACAAAATCACCCCTCATCCTCCTGAGCTCCAAGGAATGGAGTCCTAACCTGTCCATCCTCTCCCTGTAGCTAGGGCTGTCGAGTCCTGGCAACATCCTCTTAAATCTTCTCCACATTCTTTCCAGCTTAGCAACATCTTTCCTATTGCAAGATGACCAAAACTGAACACAGTGCTCCAAATTTTTTCTTTTTTTAATTTGAATTTGGTTAGGCGGCTACCTCATTGGAGACCCTTGGACTATCTTTGATCGGACTTTACTGGACTTTATCTTGCACTAAACATTATTCTCGTTATTCCCTTTATCATGTATCTGTACACTGTGGATGGCTCAATTGCAATCATATATTGTCTTTCTGCTGACTGGTTAGCACGCAACACAAGCTTTTCATTGTACCTTGGTGCACGTGACAGTAACAGAATGAATGGCTATTGTCCTTAGAGAACCGAACACAAGCAACTTTAGTTTCATATTGTGGATGTTCTATTGCTCAGAGCAACATGACATATGCTGCTGTCAAATGGGGAACTAATGCGTGTTTGATTGAACTGTTACAAAATAATTCACCACAAGGCCTTCAGAGCACTGAAGGTGATCTCCATCATCAGGCTGATGCTGTGCATAGGACTATTTAGCTTCCTCTCCTTGGGGACAAGGTATTTTTCAACTGAAAGTGCTGAACACTATACTGGATATCCAATAATGTATTGTGCTACTCTTGATTCCTTTGATGTGCCGAAGGAAATACAAATAAGGGTATTAAAAAAATATTGCAAGCCTGCAACACACAGATATATTGCATTGCTGATCCGCCACGGGTAATTAACTTCCAATGCAAATGCTACAGTATCTTCGATGGAATGTGAAAACAGCATTCCCCTCGGGAACCAAATCTGTGTGAGATTAGAAAAATAAGCATAAGTGATTTAGACATTTGACTGGAGGGGCTGCATGGTGGCGTAGCAGTAGAGCAGCTGCGTTACAGCACCAGAGACCCGGGTTTGATCCTGACTATGGGTCCTGTCTGAATGGAGTTTCTCCCCGTGAGTTTTCTCTAGGTGCTCCGGTTTCCTCCCTCACTCCGAAGATGCACAGATTTGTAGGTTAATTTGCTTCTTTAAAAATTGTAAATTATCCAAAGTGTGCAGGATAGTGCTAGTGTATGGGGATCACTAGTTGGCACAGACTCACTGGGCGGAAGGGCCTGTTTTCACGCTCTCTAAACTAAACTAAAATGTTGGAACTGAGGTACGTTTGCTCTATTGTACATTGCAGCAGCTTCAAATCTGAATGAGTTTATAGTTTGGTTTTGATTAGTTTAGTTTGGAGATACAGTGTGGAAACAGGTTTTTCAGCCCACCGAGTCTGCCCCGACCAACAATTACCTGTACACTTGTTCTATCCTACACACTAGAGACAAAGCCAATTAACCTACAGACCTGCACAGAAGCCAATTGACAAAACCTATTGACAGAAGCCAATTAACCTACAATCCTGCACATATTTGTAATGTGGGAGGAAACTGGAGCTCCTGGAGAAACCCCACTCAGTCACAAAGAGAATGTATAAACTCCGTACTGACAGCATCCATAGTCAGGATCGCATCTGGGTCTCTGGCGTTGTAAGGCAGCAACTCTACCACTCTGCTACTGCGCCTCTCTTCATAGGCTGTAATGTTAATGGGAATTCATATAGTCATACAGGGGAGTCATAAATTAATACAGCATGGAAACAGGCCCTTCAGCCCACTTGCCCACGCCAACCATCATGTCCCATCTACACTGGTTCCACCTACCTGTGTTTGGCCCATATCCCTCTAAACCTATCCTATCGATGTACCTGACTAATTGTTTCTTAAATGTTGTGATATTACCTGCCTCAACTACCTCCTCCTGCACTTTGTGTAAAAAAGTTACCCCTCAGGTTCCCCTCGGGGTGGAAGATTGCAACCTTCACGTGGTCCTCCCTGTTTCGACTAATGCAATCAACTCGACGTGCACAAACAGAAGATCAAATAGAACAAGTTGTCCTACAACTTAGGCTGTGCACGCCACACGAAAGAAGAAGGTTCCCCTCTCACCTAAAACCCATGGCCTCAAGTAGAAACTTTAACGCGATCATTTAAAGTGTTTAGAGCAATAAATTGTCCAGGCACTAACAAAGCCAACCCTGATCAAACAAGCTAAAGGACATTTTTTTTTAACAAAACATTGTGATTAGTTTCAACAGACTTGTAATAACATATGTCAACTGAAAAAGCAATTAAGCTTTAATACAGTAGCAAGATCTTGGATAAGGATGCACTAACTATTACAGAGACACTTAATCAAAAGCTTAATAAATTCAAAAGTATTGAAATATATGTACGAGATTCAATAAAAGGTATTGATGCATGGAAGAATGAGAGACCTCATACGTTTCACAGAGGCAGGGTTTGACTATTGATGTTAATAACTGCTATGATACTGGGGGGCAGGTTAAACAATTGTTTCAGCTCAAGGTTCATTTTGATGGTTATGATGTACCTCTTAATGCTGATGAGCTCATGTAATTTGTTCTATCCCATCATTTATAAACATATATCTTCAATCGTCAGTTCAAGAAAGCAATTGCACCTACTACTGATTCCCACACAACACAACCCAGTCCATCAGGCAAACCAACCTCCCTTTCATTGACTCCAGCTACACTTCACGCTACCTCGGCAAGGCCACCAGCATAATCAAGGACCAGTCTCACTCCGGTCACTTCCTCTTCTCTCCTCTACCATCAGGCAAGAAATATAGAAGCATGTAAACGCGCACCTCCAGATTCAGAGACAGTTTCTTCTCAGGAGTTATCAGACAACTGAACCATCCTCCCAACAACTAGAGAGCGGTCCTGAGCTACTAACTACCTCATTGAAGACCTTTGGACTATCTTTAATCGGACCTAACTGGAACAATGGGATAGCGGGTTACTGGAGTTTCACTGTATTAGTTCCGATCAACGACACCAGCAAGACGAGAAGGTAACCACCATGCCACCTTATTGCTGTGAATGGTTCAATGGTTTAATGGTGCTTTTAACACACAGTTAAATTATTTTCTTACAAACAGTCCAGTAGAGTATTGTCATACCTAAGCACAGCCCCGATTAGTGAATTGTACGGAAATAGTCTACTGGTCCTGCATGCAAGAGGTGCCATGCTTTGGCACCATTTTCAATGACCAGTCGACACTCTAGTTGTTATGAGCAGTGCCTGAACCAGTGCCCCAGGCTGCTGCAGCATACTGAACGACCTGACCCTCATTCATCATTTCTTCCTTTCCATAGGTTCATGTCTGATTTCTATTCAATCCCAACCTGTGGTAAAGGCACAATTTAAGACTGTGTTTTGGGTCAAGTTTGCCATTATTCTAGAGCGATCGTCAGTTTTCACGTTATCCTCTTTATCATGTATCTGCACACTGTGAATGGCTCAGTTGCAATCATGTATTGTATTTTTGCTGACTGGTTGGCACGCAACAAAAGCTTTTTAACTGTACCTCGGAACATGTGACTATAAATAAACTAAATCCTTCTCCTTTAAGCCTCTCCTGAAAACCTTGACCACTGTTTTGATCTCCTGCCCTCCATATCTCTTGGCCCTCTGTATCTTTCTTTTTTTAGTGATATTCTTACAGAGCTCAAGCTGTTTGGCTATATCAAGGTTAATAGCAAGTGCAAATTGTTTTGAAACAGTATTGCATCTATTTACACCACAGAAACCATGCTCTGTGGATTAAGGCAGGCCACGGAAGAGACAGCTACACGTAGCCACATATTATGTTACAAAATGGAGAAAAGTCTCATATTTTGTTACAACAGTGAGAATTGTAGTGAATGCAGTTAATGCAGGTGCAGATTGCTAAGTAGGACCAGTGATCTGTTCACAGGTATCCTGAACACCAGAACTCATGACCCAAGAGGAAAGGATGGAGTATCATATAAACATAGAAAATAGGTGCAGGAGTAGGCCATATCGGCCCCGAGCCAGCACCGCCATTCAATATGATCATGGCTGATCATCCAAAATCAGTACTCCATTACTGCTTTTTCCCCATATCCCTTGATTCCATTAGCCCTAAGAGCTAAATCTAACTCTCTCTTGAAAACATCCAGTGAATTGGCCTCCACTGCCTTCTGTGGCAGAGAATTCCACAGATTCACAACTCCCTGGGTGAAAATGTTTTTTCCTCACCTCAGTCATAAAGGGTCTTATTCTTAAATCGGGTATCGGGCAAAAAATCATGTGATGGCCAAGAGCTGTCCAAAAGACAGCTAAACCATCACCTTATATTCTACCGGTGGCACCGTCAGCGATGGCAGCCTCGACAATGGTCTGTCTGTCTTTTTGATTTTTTTAATTGTTTTTAGTATGTTTTAAATGTTTGTATTCATATTCTCTGGTTTGTTTTATGTGGGGGGTGGGGGAGGAGGTCGGGGGAAACGTTTTATTAATCTCTTACGTTGCTGGAGATGCAATTGTTTCCGGATCGTATCTCCGGTAGCTCTGTGGCCTAACATCATGGAGCTAGAGGCCTTACTTGGGATCGACTTTGAACCCCACCGTGGGATGTGGACTTACCATCGGAGCCGATCCCTTGCCTGGGATCGACGCTCCAACCGCGGCCTGTGGATTTCACCATCGAGGAGCTTGCAGTTTCAGGTAGAGACCGATGTCGGGAAGCTCCAAGGTTGCAGGAGGTTCGACTAGCCCCGGCCCGGGGTCAATCGCCCACCGCGGGGAGCTGACATCCCCCCGATGCAGGAGCTCGATCGCCCCGACGCGGAGGGCCCGACCGCTGGCTACGGGAGCAAAGATCGCCCTGTCAACGGAAGGCTCGAGGCCCCTGACCGTGGGAGAACAAAGAAGGGAAGAGATTTAACTTTTTTTTCGCCTTCCATCACAGTGAGGAATGTGGAGGAGTCACTGTGGTGGATGTTTATGTTAAAATGTATTTTGTGTGTCTTGTTGCGTTTTATTGGTATGACTGTATGGCAAATCAAATTCCTCAGACGTTGCAAAACATATTTGGCTAATAAAGTATGATTATGATTATAATTAGATAGCTTGTCGCTTATGCCTATTATAAGCATATTCATTTGTTAGCATTATTAGTCAGTCGTTAGCCAGGAATGAATTGCAAAAATGTATGGTAATGCAAATGTTCCTTTGAACATAGAACATTAAACATAGAAACAGTACAGGAATAGCTCTTTGACCCACAGTGTCTGTGCCAAACATAATGCCACGACCAACTCTTATCTGCCTGCACATAATCCACATCCCTCCATTTCCTGCATATCCATGCATTTCTATCAAAGTCTTTTAAATGTCACTTCATTTTGTGGACAAGTTGTCCAGGATTGATTGATTAATTGAAAGTTACATGTTGGAAGCAGGCCCTGGAGCCCACCAAGTCTACGCCAACTACCAACCACCCGTTCAAGCTTATTCTATGTTATCCTACTTTCGCATCTACTACCTACACACTAGGAGTAATTTATAGAGACCAATTAACCTGTAAATCTGCACGTCTTCATCTTTATCATTACTCTGCAGATGGCTTGATTGTAACCGGATAGCATACAAACAAAAGCTTTTCACTGTACCTCAGTACAAGTGACAATAATAAACTAAACTAAACTCAACTCAACTCAACTCAACTAAGCTAACCTTTGGCATGTGGGAGGAACTGGAGGACTCGGAAAAAATCCACACGGTCACAAGGAGAATGGGAAAATTCTACACAGACGACAGTGGAAGTCGGGATCGAACACAGGACTCTGGCACTGTGAGGCAGCAGCTCTAACAGATGTGCCACTGTGTAGGATACTCTGCAGTTATATCCATGCGGTGCAATAATGAACATTTGTTACTTGTAACCTGCTTCTCCAATGAGCCTTTAAAACACTTGATTTATTTTTTAAAAATTCAATAGGAACCTATTGCTTATTCATATTTTCCTATGATATACCAAGGCTATTTTTCATCCATCTGTAGTAGTTTCATCAGTCCCATTCCTCCTCTTACTTCTCTGCAATCTATTTACATGCACATCACCATACTCCAACTCTCCATTGTTCCATCTTTACTTTGGACAATTCATGGTGGTCAATTAACCTACAAAACAGAATATCTTTGATAGACACAAAGTGCTGGAGTAACACAATGGTTCAGGCAGTGTCTCTGAAGAAAATGGACAGGTAACGTTTTGGGTCATGACCCTGTTTCAGGACTGATAGTGGGGGGGGGGACAAGAAATGAACAGCAGAATATCTTTGGATATGGGAGGACACTGGAGCTCCCGGTGGGAACCTACACAGCAACAGGAAAAATGTGGACCCTCCATTTTGGCAGCACCTGAGGTCAGGTTGGGACATGAACCACTAGAACCCCAGCCCAGGTAGTGCAGTGGTAGAGTTGCTGCCTTACTGCGCCAGAGACCTGGGTTCAATCCTGACTACGTGCTATCTGTATGGACTTTGTACGTTTTCCCTGTGACTGCGTGGGTTTCTTCCAGGTGCTCCAGTTTCCTCCTACACTCCTCAAGACGTACAAGGTTTGTAAGTAAATTGGCTTCAGTAAAATTGTAAATAGTTTCCAGTGTGTGTAGGATAGTGTAACTGTATAGGGATCGCTGGTTGGCACGGACTCAGTGGGCCAAAGGGCCTAGTTCTGCACTGCATCTCTAAACAAAACTAAACTAAACTAAACTAAACTAAACTAAACTAAACTGTGGGACTGCGGCATAACTGCTTCATCATTGTAGCACCCCAACGAGTTTCATCCAACCTTGTCGACAGATGTTGTATTTCTTTCTCCCTCATCTGTTCATTTTGTTTCCCTTTAACTGCACCTACATTGACAATGATAACTGCTTCCCAGAGTTACGTTTCAAATCTCACTGCACCAAGTGAAAAATCTCTCCTGAATTTCAAGTGCGCGTATCGTGAACATCTTATTATCACCTCATCCCACTTCAATGGGCATACCAGGGCATCTCCCAGCCTGAGGTCATTTGTTGTCAGCCTTGATAGGTCCTGGTCTTTTCTCGCCTCCAGCTCTTCACCCCCCTTCCCTCCACTTTCAGTCTGAAGAAGGGCCATCACCCATTCCTTCTCTCCAGAGATGTTGCCTGGCCCGCTGAGCCACTCCAGCATATTGTGTTTATCTTTACTTTTCAGGACTTTGGCTGGAAACATCTCTGCATTTATTGTGGGATGCTCTCACAAAAAAAAACGTCTGTCAGATCATTCCTCACTCTTCCATTTCCTTTCTTGTTATGCTTAGCAAAAGAACAAGAGAAGATTTATTTTCTAGGCGGCCAGTTCTTTTGATCTGGAACACCATGTCCCCAAAGCTCTTGAAAGCAGATCCAATAACAACATTCAAGTAGGAATTGCATTAGTGCTTGGAGTACATTGGAAGGAAACAGGTCAATCGAGTTAAGGGTTTTTAATAGGCATATGAAATTGGAACAGAGCAATGAAATTTTTACTTACCGCAGCTTTATGGGCACATTTATTCTGTAACACTGATAAATATACAATAATCAATAGTACAATAAAATAATAATCATTAATAATGCTGGGTTTAGCTCAACATCTCTGTGAGGTACTGCAGAAGCATGATAGGATTAATGTAGTACATTATTCTATGATAATGTTCTATGATTGGGACGGCACAGTGGTAGAGTTACTGCCAGAGACCCGGGTTCGATCCTGGCTACAGGTGATGGCCGTACGGAGTTTGTACGTTCTCCCTGTTACCGCGTGGGGTTTCTCCGGGTGCTCCAGTTTCCACTCACATTCCAAAGGTTGATAGGTTCATTGGCTTCTGTAAAAATTGTAAGTTGTCCCTGGTGTGTAGGTTAGTGTTGGTGTACGGGTTGGTCGCTGGTCAGCACGGACTTGGGGCCAAAGGACTTTATCTCTAAAGTCTAAAATGTAAAGATTCTAATATTGTTTCCAGCGCAGGAATGTTTCTGCCAAACATGATGTCAAGTTAAACTGGGCTCATATGCCTGTACATGATCCATATCTCTCGATTCCTTGCACTTCCATGTGCCTATCTAAAAGCCTCTTAAATGCCACTACCGTGTCTGCCTCCACCAACACCCCTGTCAATGCGTCCCAGGCACATTCTACTCTTTGTGTAAAAAACTTCCTCCGCACATCTCCATTCAACTTTTTCCCTCTCACCTTAGACTCTTAGAGCTGTGTCCTTTTATTCTGGCCATTTCCATGCTTTGAAAGAGGTTCTGCCTGTCTACGCCATCCACGTCTCTCATAATTTTATGTATAATGCTGAAAACCAGACACACCAGACACATGCCTCTTTCTGCCCATACAGTGTGTTCTCAAACTGTCTTCAGACTACAGATGGCTATAAAACAGCCATAACATTTGTGTTCTTTTTTTTGTTTTATAGGTAATCATTTTCACAAGTGAAAAGGATTTTCAGGAATCCATTTCTTCATGTGACAAACAATAAGATGTCAATATCCCAAATGTAGTGGCTAATATCACAGAAATGAACACACACGCACACACATGGATACCGAGAGAAGAATGTATCCATTTTATAAAGGGTACATAGTCATCTGTCCAAATATATGTGTGTGTTCAATGGTTCACAGGTTATTTATTGTCACATATGCACCGCACAGTGAATTTCTTGCACCTGTAGCCACATTTTGGCACCATTTACAAAAGAAAAATAAAAAGTCTGATGTCCAAAGGAATTACATTTCAAGATCCTGATGCAACAGAAACGGAAAAAATAAGATTCACAAACCAGTCCTAGCAGGGCACAGCTGGTTCCCTGGCTTGCCTGTTACCTTTGCAAATTTTAAAATTGCCAGGGAGCACCCCTGATCCAGGTGAGCCCCAGGCTGCTGCAGGGCCACCTCCGTTCCCCATGACCGGCTCGGCCTGCCAACCGACATCCCACTGGGCACCCGACCACCTCTGTGTCCTGGAGGTGCCTCCTGCAGCCGACCTTGAAGGTGCTGGAGTCAATACCCCAGTCCTTCTCCTACCGGCCCACTCCTCACGTCTCCCTCCTCCTCCACTCTCTGTTCTTCGGGGGGGAGGCGTGTGCATCATGTTGTCATATCAGGCTTCGCCTGGAAGCTGGGGCAGAAGAGGGCCATATCTCCTCTCGCCATTTAGTATCATTATGGCTGAACTGATTATAGGCCTCATTTCCATTTTTTCACACAATTGATTTTAATTTCTCCAGCATCTGCCTTCACATATCACCAAGGGCCCAAAACCCAGAGTCCTTCAAATTCTCCAACTCATTGCCTTCCTTTAAGACCTCCATCAAGGGATCTATAGGGAAAGGTTGATCAGGCTAGGACTTTATTTCATGGGGTGCAGGAGGATGAGGGGTGATCATCTAGAGGTGTACAAAATCATGAGAGGATTAGTTCAGGTAAGCACAGAGAGTCTTTTGTCCAGGTATCGAGAACCATTGGACATAGGTTTAAGCTGAGGGGGGAAAGATTTAATAGGAACCTGAGGGGTAACTTTTTACACAAAGGGTGGTTGATATCTGGAACGAGCTGCCGGAGGAGGTAGTTGAGGCAGGACTATTGTAATATTTAAGAAGCATTTAGACAGAACATGGATAGGATAGGTCTAGAAGTATAGGGGCTGAATACGGACACGTGAGACTTGAGTAGATGGGGCATGTTAGCCAGTGTGGGCAAATTGGGCCCAAGGGTCTGTTTCCACACTGTATGACTCTAAGACTTTCTTTAAAACACAACTCTTCCATCTCCTTGAATATCTCCTTCCATAATTTGACGTCAACTTATTTGGCAATGCACCTGACAAAGATACAGGCACTAAGTGAGTCTGGGCTGTTATTGTTTTACAGTAACATTGTTATGGGATGTACTTCATTGCGGTGTAATTAGATATAAATACCACACATCAGGTAGTGATCCCGATGTGAAGAAACATTTGGGCAAATTGGCTGTCTAGGTTAACAATGCTGTAGATTATTTTCAGGCAGAGAAGTGCATTCCATCAAATGCTGTCAACTGTTTCTATTTCCCTCTTCTCAAAGAAAGTACGTCCCTTGACTAATAATGTAACAAAGTAAGTAAGATGACTGATGAGTTTGAGATTTTGACATCTACATTCTATGGGGAGTTCACTGGTACACAAATATCTTCACTGATTGAAAGCACTGACGTTAAAAGATAATAATGATTCAGAAGTGGCCAAAAAATCCAGTTCTGGATTTAAATTGCTTTTTATTGAAGTCATTAGGTCATTGTAATGCTTATTATTTGAAGCTAGCAACCTGAAATGATTTCCTCTACCTCTTGGGTGAAATAAAGCAAACCTGACTTCTTAATTGGACTTGTTAAGGTTGGAGACCAACATCTTTTTTAGTATGTTTATTTATTTTTAACAAAAAAGAGTGCATGACCTGCTGAGTCAACAGCGAGGAATCAGAGGTTAATCTCTCTGCTACGAAGTAGAGCAGATAATCAGCCATCAGAGTCTGGTTTCTCCACAATAAATAAGTTCCGACAAGCCAAGGGACAGCACTAAGCATCAATCAACCCCATTCACACCATCTGTCCAGAATTTAAAGCTAAGAATGCAGATTAACATGTTCCAATAGGAAAGATAACCATGCAGCTGCTATGAAAAGATGAATGGGAAATGTTCTTTTGGACCAATAATAAGGTTTGAGTATTAGTTTAGTTTAGCTTAGTGATACAACATGGAAACAGACCCTTCGGCTCACTGAGTCCACGGCGACCAGCAGGCACCCGTACGCTAGTTCTATCCTGCACACCAGGGGCAATTTACAGAAGCCAATTAACGAACAGACCGGCACGTCTTTGGAATGTGGGAGGAAACTGGAGCACACGGAGAAAACCCACGCTGTCACAGGGAGAACATGCAAACTCTGTATAGACAGCACCTATAGTCAGGATCAAACCTGGGTCTCTGGCGCTGTAAGACAGCAACTCTACCGCTGCGTCACCATGCCGTCCAAATTTACACAATTTCACATTCCCCTGCCAGATTGGGTTTGAATGAGAATCCAGTGTTAGTGCACAGCTGGGGAAAAATCGGCAGGCCACATCTTTGATGCATTCGTATCGATGGGAAAAGATGAAGTTGCTGTCAGTTTCACACCATCTCCTTTCATCAGCTATGATGGGATAGGTTTAGGTTTATTATTGTCACATGTGCTGTTGTACTGTAAAAAGCTTTGTTTTGCATGCTATCCGGACACCATACATAAATACAATTGTCAAACACAAGTACAATAGATAGAGCGAAGAAGAAAATAGAGAGTATAGAATATAGTTCTCAGCATTGTAGCGCATTAGTTCCAGAGACGCATTGGGGTAATATCCACATTGGGTTAGAGGTGAATTAGATAGTACCCTAGCTTATGGAAGGACCTTTCAAAAGCTTGTCCACAGAGGGGAATAAGCTGTACCTGAGTCTGGTGGTACATGGTTTTAAGATTATGAATCTTCTGCTGGACAAGAGCAGGGTGAAGAAGATAGGCCCGGGGTGGGACAAGTCTTTGATTATTTTGGCTGTTTTTCCGGGGTGGAGTGAAGTAGAGATGGGGTCGATGGTGGGAAGTCTGGTCTGTATCATGGACTGGACCATATCTTGGCAATTCTTTGTGGTTTCGGGGCAGAGCCCAAGGGGAATTATCCTCACAAAGTCAGGTCAATTAAAATTGAGGCATTAACAAGCTAACTTTGGAATGTCCCCAGAATTGCTGCAGTCAAGATTTAATCTTAATCACAATTTCATATTTTACCCAAAATGAATGTTTTTTCTACAAAGAAATTGTGATAAATTTGAATGTCCCTCTTAAGCATAGGTTTGTGTTAATTATATACAGCTCTGCACCACAGTTTTAATGAAAGACTTGGGGCATGTCACTGCTTATCCCTTATTTTAATTGTCTGACTGGTTTATAAGTGATCATCTTTTGCTCAATGGCTTGGGACCAATAAAGTGCTACTCATAATGGGAAGAGAATCACATGTAGATTGGTGATGACAGCAGGAGTAGATTGGCTACTGAGATCAAACCTCTGTCAGAATATTGTGCAAATGTAGTTAGCGGAATTGTATCTCAGTGTTGAGGAAATAATAGATAGAATCGGGCATTATGTGGTTGTGGAGCTATGTTGGAGGTCAGATTGCCAGAGGAAATGAGATTGGAAATTAGTCTGAAGAAGGTGGCACAGTGGCGCAGCGGTAGAGTTGCTGCCTTACAGCGCCAGAGACCCAGGTTCGATCCTGACTCCAGGTACTGTCTATGTGGAGTTTGTACGTTCTCTCTGTGACCACGTGGGTTTTCTGCTGGTACTCTGGTTTCCTCCCACATTCCAAAGATGTGCAGGTTTGCAGGTTAATAGTAAGATTAAACGAGAACTTACCAGTTTGAAGTTTGATCGTTATTTTATGAGGAGTTACGATGAGGGATTACGTGAAGAAGACCACACTTGGCGCATGTTCGGCATACTTCAAAGCAGCGGCGTGAAAAACACAGAACCAATAGCTGGAGTAAGATAGTAAGGCTTACATAGACTAGAACTACCAGACGATCATTTATATTATGAGGGTTGGGAGTGGAGGGCATGTAATCCCTCATCGTAACTCCTCATAAAATAACGATCAAAATTCAAACTGGTAAGTTCTCGTTTAATCTTACTATTTTACTTCGGAGTCACGTGAGTGACTACATGAAGATTTTGAAGCTCTGTGATTTTCATGCCGTAGATCATTCCATATGACACACTGCTTGAGTTTACACAGTAGTGAGTAAATAATATATATTGCTTGAAATTATGCAATAAATATTTTAATATTTTAATAATAATAATAATAAAAAGAAAAGTAATAATCCCTCTATCCCAGGGGAAATTACAACAGATGATATGCAACAAATTTGAATAGAACCTAACACAGCATATGCAACCCTGGCACTGTGACAACAGGTTTATCATAAAATCTAGAAAAGTTCCTCTTTAGACTATCCTGCGGTCTCCAGAATTTGGTCGAGCGGCATGTCCTGCACCTTTGCTGCTGGACATTGATACCGCCCTTGTGGAGTGAGATTTAAACACATCAGTGTCTACTCCAGTTAATCCAGAACCTGTTTATCCATCTAGAAATAGTTTGTACTGTCACTTTTTTATATGTTTCTTGTGGGTAATGAACATTGCTGTCTCACAATCTCAGAGACTCTTAATTCAATATATATTAAATCAAATGCTTAACCACACACAATGTTTAGTTGACAGAGTATGTCTTAAAGATTGGATCCAGCCTTTCTTGGCTTGCTTTGCTCGCTTAGATCATTGACATAAAATGTATTTTTATCTACAGACAACTGCATACAATGTAACCGCAACATTTGTAATGTTTGTACTCATTGTGCTGATATCAATGTCATCAGCATAACCACTTTAAATATTAACTTCTGAAAAGACAGTGACGTAATTGGAGTCCATTGCCGAAGCAATGTGAGAACTATACTGACATCCCAGATTTCTGTATATCTGGGTTTGGTAGGATTTTATTAAAATTCCTCTCATAAATCGGGATATTAACGGATGAGACCCGATAAATTGTCGTTCTGAAAATTGTCCTAAATAGGAGGACAAAGCACTCCGAGCTCCATTAATGGTACTATAACCCAGGTGCAACATAGCAAGGAACTCCAATACATCCGATATGTTTGCAGTATGATAAAATATATCTGACTGTATACAAAAGATTTCCCATTCCTTATATGAACCATATATTGTTTCTTAGTGCTATATCTCCAAGCTGCAGTTATGACATCCATGGTCTTATCTGACATTCCATCAGAACCTGCAGATTAACAATTAATACGGTCATGTAATGGATGACTTCTGCTGTTACTGGATGTACCAACAATTACTGCACCTGGGATTTGTCATGAATGTCTGAATCATCATTCCGAGCACCAATGGGAACAATGGCTGTGTAGTAATGGTCCCTAGATAAGGGATGTATCAGATATTAAACATAAGAACAGATACTACACTTGATCTTAGCCTAAAGGCCGAGAAGCAATACCAGTTTGGAACCACCAAATGCCTGCGGCGGAGACTTGCTCTATTTTGGTGACACATTGCCTAATCAGGCAAAATGGCAAAAACATAAAAGACTTTACTTCCCCAATGTAGCGAGAATGCATCCACCGCTAATGCTCCTGGGTCTGGCTCCCATGAGACACATTTAGACCACTGGAGATTTAATCCAGACACAACAGATCAACATTTGGTACTCATACTGTCTGACAATCTTTTTTAAACTTTTTGAATTTTAACATTCATTCTGTATTGTCATTGAACTTTCGTGATCTGTTGTCTTACCACAATATTGTCTTCTCCCACAGCTGTGGTATTGTCTACTCGTAATTGAACATGTAAGTTCTTTATTGTAGAACAAACAGGTATCAATGCATAAAATGCCCCCAATAACTCCAAATAATTCATACCATGTGTTTGGAGAACTAAATCGTCTTGGACAGTCCATCGACCACCACAACTGGTGTCGCTGACCTTGGCTCCCCATCCGAGAACATTCCCATCAGTCTGTAATACCACCAAAGACTACTGAACAAGCACATTTTTACTTCTAGTAACTTGTGCAACATTGAGAATCCATCATTGAAATTCAGCTCAACCTTTTTAGTTGGTAACTGCATGGACCTAATCAATGACCTGCACGCTTTTTACGCTTATTCTCTGGTCTTTGCAGACTTTGATCACTTTACTTTACCACTATCACTTTACCAGTAACCGTAGCTACTTCTTGGATGGTGGGATAATGTTTTTTACCAAGACAAGTACAGGCATTTGTAACATCCCTAACCTTAATTGTTGGTAAAGTTACTGACATATCAACTGTATTAATAACAAACCCCAAATAATCAATTGTTTGGGATGCCTGTAACTTACATGTTGTTTGGATGTACAGAACCTTAGCCTTTCAATAGGCTTATGGTTGCTGAAACCAGTTCTTCAGCTCCTCCAATTTAAAATTAACATATCCTCCAGATAAGTCATTACAATGTGATTCTGAGCCCTCATTAACACCAGTGCTGGTTTCAATAATTGTGTGAGCAATCTGAGGGCTGAATTTAACCCATTAGGTCATTCCTTCAGCTGACCCATCCAATTAATTTAAGTACCTGAATAATAAGGCATCTTTTTTAGGTCTAATAATAGCCATATAGCAGCCTTGTGATAACAACTTTGTTACAGTGTTGAAGTGTACTTTTTTAAAAATGCCTATACTGAACTATAAAGTTAAGTTTGTGAGTCCCAGAACAACCCCCATACTTGTGTCTGGGATATATTATCTCTATCTGACAAGATAATACATTCAAACACCAAGCCAATCAGATTTAATGCAGAATTACAAAACAATTGTAATCTTACAACCAACCAGAGGTTGTTTCCCAGAAATTCCATGTGTGATGCAATGACGTTTCTGTACCTCCGTAAATGAACCAGAAGATCTCCTTCTCTTAATATAGGGGTTCGTATTCAACCTGTTTGTTTTCTCAAAGCAGGGATGAGAAGTTTTATAAGGCAAATATCCTTAATTGTTTGGGCAGTTTTTCATCAATCATAAATCTGGTTATAGCTTGCCCACATAATCCTGCTTGTTTTGTGTATAATGTTAGCCAAATGGCAATTTTCATCATACAATTGGGTTCGAACATGCTTTGCAGAGTAACGCAAGCATGTCTTAAAAGTATTGGACATTATCGACCCATGTATGTCATCCCCAAATGCAGTGATGCCAACTGAATATCAGCTAGAGGACATGCTGGAACACATTTCCTGTCCTCGCATCGTTACACTCATGGGTGCCCAATTACTGAGTTACTGTTGGCACCCTGAGCGAGGCGCAATAGACGGGTGTTTTATATATTTTTTACTGTTTCAGTCATAACAGTTTCTTGGAGTAGGTGAGAAACCAAATAATGTTGGCCGCCAGGTTCATCCATAGCCTCACCAGTCCATACCGATATAGCAAAACTTGGTGCTACATCGGGAACACCCAAAGCGTTTCTATATTGCTCTGGTGTATACACATAAGTAGGGACACCAGCTTCAGGGTCAGTTTCATCCTGCCCTGGTACTCCCGAGTCTTTGCTCTAGGAGACTTCATCCAGACCTAAACAAGGCACTGGTGAATGAGATTCTCATTTTTCATAGGCACCATACTCAGTATATGGAAACTCCTTTCGGAGCCTGCCTTAGAATCTCATGAGTCTTAAAATCGTTAATTGTTTAGAATTTTGAGCATTTTATCTTGCTCTAAATACTTCATCCAGACCTATGTAAGGCACTGGTGAATGAGATTCTCATTCTTTATAGGCACATACTCAGTGTGTGGAAACTCCTTCGGAGCCTGCCTTAGAATCTCATGGGTCTTTAGAACCCTTGACTGATTAGAATTTGGAGCATTTGATCTTGCTCTAGGGATCTCATCCAGACCTAACCAAGGTACTGGAGAATCAGAATCCCATTTTCATAGGCACCATACTCAGCGTATGGAAACTCCTTTGGAGCCTGCCTTACAGGAAGACATACATGGGTCAAGAACCCTTCACTAAGTCAAGTGTGGAGCATTTTCTCCATTTCCAGCCTCCCCCACATTCTTGTCCTCCCTTGGAGGAGAGTTACTTCTTTACTGTTTTGTATTTGTGCATAAACCATATATGTTTAAAATGGTGTAATTCTGACAGGCACATTCTGCTTGCAGAATATTTGTATTAACCTCAGTATCACACAAGGTTATACACATTTCCACATAGAAAACTGCATCTGGTAACATATACTCAGAGCAGACTTTATTTTACAATTACTGGGTATTTGGAGCCGGCATTTAGCGCAGCCGTTATCGCCAAACCCGATCTAAATAGCGGTAAATAGCGGGAGCTGGCTTTTAAAGCAGCCCTTATCTCCCGATCCGGTCTAAATCGGAAACTGCGGTTCCAGCGCGTTCTATTCAATTACCGCAGTTTAAAAATACATTCACTCTAGCTGGCTCCGTATTTCGAGCCAGAGTTACAGAGTTTCAATTTTTTTTTCAAAATACATCAGCACTCTAGCTGGCTCTGCAGACTTACAGAGTTTAAACCCACTAGCAAGAAAGTTCAACAGCGACTTACCTGCAGGTTAAAATTCCGCAAGTGGGAGCTGTGCTCTCCACTCTGTCGGTGCTTCACATGCGTCGACGTAATGCCGAGTATGCGCCAGGCGGGGTCTTCTTCACGTAGTCACTCACGTGACTCTGAAGTAAAATTGGCTTCTGTAAATTGTGCCTAATGTGTTGAGTTGCTCCAGTATTTTGTGTCTATCTTTGGTATAAACCAGCCTCTGCAGTTCTTAGTATTACTTGATAACTGTCATGGACATTGTGGGTTGAACGGCATATATCCGTGAAGGAAGGAACTGCAGATGCTAGTTTACACCAAAGATAGACACAAAAAGCTGGAGTAACTCAGCAGGTCAAGCAGCATCTCTGGAGAAAAGGAATAGGTGACGTTTCGGGTCAAGTACCTTCGTCAGACTGAGAGTCAAGGGAAAGGGAAATGAGAAATATAGACTGTGATACAGAGATATCTAGAACAAATGAATGAAAGATATGCAAAATGGAAAGATGATCACAGAAAGGTGGAACCCACAATGGTCCACTGTTGGCTGTGGGCTAGGTGATAACGAGTTTTACAGACAGTGAAACACCACAGGACGATAGTGAAACTGGTGCAAAAATTAGTATGGGGGAGGGACAGAGAGAGATCAAATGAAAGAATTACTTAAAGTTAACAAAGTTAATATTCATACCACTGGGTTGTAAGCTCCCCAAGCGAAATAGGAGGTCCTGTTCCTCCAATTTGCGTTTGGCCTCACTTTGACAATGGACAGGACATAAATGTGAGTATGGAAATGGGAAGGGGAGTTAAACCATTGTTATCTCCTCAGGGCATACCCCTCAGGTTTAATTATGATAACACGACTGTATAAATTGCCTGGCCGATTGACTCCGGTCTCACTTACATACATCGAGAGCCAGTGGGCAATAATGTTGAAACAAAAGAAACACAGTAGGAGTAGGCCAATTGGCCCCTCAAGACTGCTCCACTATTCAACAATATCATTGCTAACCTAAAGGATTTTATAATATGCTACCTCACAGGGTGAGTTCTACATATTTCAGTAAAGTGCTACATCTCCCAGGATGGGTATTGTCAAACGTTTTTGCCAAAGAGGAGGCTAAATAAATCTGTTTTCTAAAAAAATTGGAAGACACAGCATAGAAGCAGGCCCTTCGCCAACCAGCAATCACCCCATACACTAGCACTATCCTACACACTTGGGGTCAATTTTACAGTTTACAGAAGCCAATTAAACTACAAACCTGTACGTCTTTGGAGTGTGGGAGAAAACCAGAGCACCCGGAGAAAGCCCAACCGGTCACAGAGAGAACGTACAAACTCCATACAGGCAGCACCCGTAATCAGGATCAAACCCGGGTCCCTGATGCTGTAAGGCAGGAACTCTAACGCTGCGCCTCTGCTTAGATAGTGAAAATCAAAGCAAGTGTTCAACTGTACTATAAACATTAATGGTAGTATAAATCTAGTGCAATTGCAAATTTGGGATTCTGAACACAAGTCATGAATTATTATTATCATCACTGTGGCCTAATTAGAAATATTATTAATATTTAATCTTTGCTTCCTATTAATATCCAAGTGATATGTTTTACAGCTTCACATTGAAGGCAGTCAGCTTTGAATTTACCCTCGCCTTTGTGAAGGATTTTATTAAATACTTTCTCAAATCCAGATTATCATCATTCAATAACTCTTGTTACATCTTCATAGAACCCCACTCCATTTTTAGGCTTCATTTGTTTTTCATAAACCCATAGCTTTGATTTATTGCTTAGCTCTTGCTGAATCGTTTTCTTTATAATAAGCTCCAATATTTTTCCAACGACTGTTCCCAAGCCAAAAGTGTAATAATTCTTTGGACGCCTTTCACATTTTAAAACAAGAAAACTTGATGTGGCGTAACCTGCAAGACTACAGATCGAGTGTTAGGAAAAGGATATGTTTCCGTTGGCCGTAAATGCGATAAACTGAACGCATTCTTTCTCTTCCTCAATTATCAAGGATTTCAGGGTTCTCTCTTTCTATGAGTCCATTTGCACTTGATCCATTCTGGCAGCACACGGGTGCAGGTGAAAGAATTGCTAGAGTCCTGGGTTCTATCCTGACCTCCGGTGCTGTCTGTGTGGAGTTTCCAAGTTCTCCGTGTGGTCGCGAGGGCATCTTCTGGGTTCTACGGTTTCCGAAAATAAGCCCTTCCTTATAATTTTCTTCTATCCCCTCCATTCTTTTATACATCATGACTATATGTTTCCTCAGCCTTTTTGGGTCCAGAGAAAATAGCTCTACATCAATTACATTTTCCTCATTGCTAAAATGTTCCTTTCCCGCCAGCTTTCTTGTACACCTCAGAATTGACCAGGAATGACCAGAAGGGAGAAATAGTTGGGAGTCCTAGTGTGACACAGGGTAGGGAAGGGAGGGAAGAAAGGGAGGGGGGGGGGGGAGGGGGTGGGGGTCATTGGGGAGAAAGTGAGAGGGAGGGGGGAGTTTGTGGGGGATAACCTAAAATTGCAGATCTCAATGTTCATACTGTTGGGTTGAAGTCAACCAAGTGGAATATGAGGTGCTTTTCCTCCAATTTGTGTGTGGCCTCACTCTGGCAATGGAGGAGGTCCAGGACAGAACGATCAGTGTGGGAATGGGAAGGGGAATTTAAATTGTTAGCAACCGGGAGATCCAGTAGGCCTTGGCGGACCCGAGTGCAAGTATTTGTGTAGTTATGCCACTCAATATCCTCTCAGTTATTGTACATGTTGCATCTGCACCTAATGTACAACCTCACACTTCTCACAATCTCACACCACCAGGGGCGCCGCACGATTGGCAGCCCTGCCAACAGTCAGTCTGTTTTTTCGTCTTTTTTATATTTGTTAGTGCGTTTTAAAAGTCTGTGTAAATGTTCTCCAGTTTGTTTTATGTGGGGGGAGGGGAAAACTTTTTTTCAGTTTCTTACCTTGTCGGAGATGCGATTTCTTTCCGGATCGCATCTCCTGTCGCTCTGCAGCCTACCATCGATGGAGCTGGAGGCCTCATCAGACTAACCTTGAGTCCCACCGCGGGGCGTGAATTTAACATTGGAGTCGATCCCTTGCCTGGGAATGCTCCAACCGCGGCCTGCAGACTTTACCAGCGCGAGCTCACAGTCTTGGGAGAGGCTAGTCGGGAAGCTCCAACGACGCAGAGGTTCAAGCAGCCCCGACGCGGGGTTCGATCGGGAAGCTGACATCCCCCCAATGCAGGTGCTGATCACCCCTATGCAGAGGGCCCAAAAGCCGCCGGCTACAGGAGTCAAGATCATCCCGTCAATGGAGGGCTCGAAGACCCCGACCTCAAAAAAATAAGGAAGGGAAGAGATTGAACTTTTTTTCACCTTCCATCACAGTGAGGAGTCACTGTGGTGGATGTTTATGTTAAAATGTATTTTGACATATCCCTCACAATTAAAATGTGGACAGTGGAAATGTTGGAGACGTTACATTTGGAAAGAATCAGATTTGTCCTAATGGACAAATACAAACTCTTTGAACAGATATGGTCTCCATATACAGAATATTTGAAGGGGTAGCTGTTCTTGGCATCACAACTCAATAGGTACCCGGCAGGATTAGATGAAAATAACTCTCTGTTTTTCTTTTTGATTTGTATACATGTCTCCATTGATATCGCTATTTGAAATTGTGTTATTCACTATTAAGATGTATACTATAATCTCTCTTTTTTTCTATATAATACTTTATTTTAATTAAATACATATAACAAGAATATATACATATATATATATATATATATTTTCTTCTCTCTTTTCTCTTTCTCTTTCTTTATAATCAAAATTATTATTTAATCACCACTCTTATTGATTAAAATCTATTCTTTTCTTTTTCTACTTTAAAAAAAAATAGAAGTTTATAAGAACTATTCGTAACATTCGTATACTTATTGAAATAAGTTGGTTGTGTATTTGAAAAGTTGTTATACCGTTGTTATTATGGATTCCTTTTAAGAAAAATATTATTACCAAAAAAAAATGTATTTTGTATGTTTTGTTGCTTTTTATTTGTATGACGGACGTGGAATGGAGTCCTTTAAAAGTAGTCAGGTAGCTGTGGGAGTCAGTGTGGTTTGTAGTGGATATGTATCACCTGCAATAGAGATTGTGACATGTCGGAAACAAGTGTATTTGAGCTAATAAACTATCTATTTGTGATTGTGATTACGTGATTGATTGTGATGCACAACCTCACACTTCTCAGAATTAAATTCTATTTGCTACCTTTCTCCGCAAATGATCAGACAATCCATATCTTCCTGCAGTACAGCCTTTCTCTTCACTGTCAGTCATCCAATCAATTTATGTATTAACTGCAAACCTTTTTTGATCATCACCTTTCTAGAGGTCCACCGCCAATTTTCTTAATCCGGACAAAATTACAAGTGCGCATTTGAAATTTGTCCTGGAAGTCCCCCGGAAAATATGATGCCTAGGCCGGGTGAGGCGACTGATCTTGACCTCATCGGGACTTCCGCAGTCAATCAGCTGGTCAAATTTGTCCTCTCCGGCCAGGGCTCTGGAACTTTGGCTGGGCTGGAACTGGCAGGTCTGTTCCCAAAGTTAACTTCTGTTGCCGACTTTGCTGGCCGATATCTCGGCCCCCTGGTTGTCTATGCGGACCGTTCCAGTACAATTGTACTCCGCTCACAGGCCGTGACCCCTGTTGGTCCGGCAAAATGGATAATCCAGAAAGACTCAGGAACCAAGGGTGCCGGTAAATCGGTGGGGAACTTGTGTTTAAGTTTAATCCATTCATATATGAAGCAAAAAGCTTTTGGAACCCCAATGGTAAAATAGTCTTCCAGTTACATAAACATCCATCAATCATTACCCATTACTTTGGATCACTGAGCCAATTTTGGATGCAATTTGCCACATTGCTTTGGAGCCTGAGAGCTTTTACTTTGTTGACCAGCCTGTTACGCAGGACCTTGTCAAAAGACTCGTTAAAATCCATGTCGACCAAATCAAATGTACAGGCCTCATCAATCTTTCTTGTTAGATCCTCCACAAAATTCAATCAAGTTAGTCAGATATGACCTTCCCACAACAAATGCACGTTAGCTGTCCCTGATTAATCTGCCTTTCTAAACGAAGGCTGACACTATCCCTCAGAATTGATTACAATAATTTGCCCATCACCACAGTCAAACACATGGGCCAGTCATTCCTTTTATCCCTTTCCCCTTTTTAAATGCTGATATAATGTTCGTGGTTTATCAGACGTAGTCTGTGGATGGGAAATTTATGATCAGAACCTCTCAAATTTCATTCCTTGCTTTAAAAAAAATATATTTCATTTGGGCAATGTGTCCAATTGCAAAGCTAAAAATCCATTAAATGCTTCCTTTTTTATTATGGCAACCGTGAAAGATCCCATCAGAGATGGGCAGCACAGTGGCTCTGCGATAAAGTTGCTGCCTCACAGCACCAGAGTCCCGGGTTCGATCCTGACTACAGGTGTTGTCGGTACAGAGTTTGTATGTGCTCCCCGTGACCTGCGTGGGCTTTCTCCGGGAACTCCAGATTCCTCCCACACTCCAAAGATGTATAGGTTTATAGGTTAATTGTTTTAGTAAAATTGTAAACCGGCCCTTGTGTGTAGGATAGTGTCAGTGTGCAGGGATCTCTGGTTGGGGCAGACTTGGTGAGCATAAATTATACGTGTCGTTCAGATTGATGGTATATTTTACAAGTTATTGTCGTTTAAAACTTAAAACTTAAAAAAATAAAACAGCGCCCCCACTTTCTCCGACCCCACTTGCCCCACCCCACTTGCCATCCTTACTTGACAGGTGTCACAAAAGACACCTCGCGGGTCCTCAGCACGGCCTTTGCAAAATTTTAGACCGCCATCTTTTTCCCATCACAATGGCGATCTGACTGCTCCACGGGTAAGTTTCCATCTATTTTAATTTCTGGCCCCCCGGGCCCTGGGCTGGGGTTGGAGACCGGGACAGGGGGCAGGGAGAGGCCGTGCGTGTACCCTTGGCCTCTCCCTCCCCGGCTCCAGGACGCTCCCCCCCGACAGACCCTGCCTCAACCCTTCCTCTCCCCTGGCTCCAGGATGCTCGGCCCCTCCCCCTCCGACAGCCCCCGCCTCAAATACAAGTTCTTCACCACCCTGCTGGAGAAAACAGGGCCGATGGTGCTTTACATCGATATCCTGGGGAGATGAGGAGGGAAACTGGGGGGATTGAGGAAGAGGAGGCGGTAGAGAGGGAGAGGGAGGGGAAAAATGGGAGAGGTTAGGAGGGAGATGTGGGGGTGGAGGGGGGAAGAGGAAGAAGAGGGGGGTAGGGAGGGGAGAGGGGTTATGGAGGGAGGGAGGGAGTGACTGAGGCCAGAGGAAAGGAGAGGAAGGGAGAGGTGAGGGAGGGAGTGGGGGTGGGGAGGAGGACAGGGGAAAGAAGAGGGAGGGTGAAGAGGAAGGGGCAGGAGTGCTGGGGGATGAGGGGAATGGAGGAGGATAGGGGTAGGAAGAGGGATGGCGAGGTGCAGTTTCGGGAGGTTGCCTTGACTTGCGTCACAACGGGGATCTCTGGCGTCACAAGGGGAACCCCTCAGCCGCGCCTGCGCAGTTAGGGGCTATGAGTGAGTGGTGGAATATTGCGTTGGGAGAGCGAGACTCAACAGGTCCCACTTGGTCTAGTTAGTATATAATCGCAACCTGTCCCAAGATACAGTGAAAACTTTTGTTTGGCGTGCCATTCAAACAGATCATATCATAGGACAAGGGAGGTCATAGTCATACGGAAAGAGGCCCTTCGACCCAACTTATCCACACTGACCAACATGTCCCATTCTCACCAATCACATCTGCCTGCATTTGGCTCATATCCCTCTAAACTTATTTGATCCATGTATCTGTCTAATTATTTCTTAAGTATAGCGTTAGTTCCTACCTCCGCTGGCAGCTTGTTCTATACACCCACCACCCTTTGTGTAAAAATGTTACCCCTCAGGTTCCTATGGAATCTTTCCCCCCTCACCTTAAACCTATGTCTTCTTGATTCTCCTACTCTGGGCAATTCCGTGATTCTCGTCATGTTGTGATGATATTTTGTGAGCAAACTCCAGCGTGGCTGAAGTCCCCAACTAAGATGAACAAGGCATCGGGACACATCATTTCAAGGCTGTTGTTAGCAGTGTACGAAATGCCCAGAGTGAGTTTTTATGTCCACAGGGGGTGGAAAATGTACTGCTGTCAGGACAGCACTAAGTGAATTCCCTTAGAGGGTTGCAGGGATGACACTTCACAATGAGATATCTCTTGGAATTTCCCCTTCTTCAGACTTATTACCAACCTCATTGTCTCTGGCAATCTCAACTCCACAGCCTCCAACCTTATAATCTCCAACCTCAGACCGATGACGGGTCCCAATCCAAAACTTTACCTGTTCATTCCCTCCACAGACACTGCCTGTCCTGTTGAGTTCCTCCAGCACTTTGAAATCCAGCAAGATTTCAGCTTCTACAGTTCCTGGCGTCACTATTAGTGTTGTGCAGGTTTATTCAAGAACCTGATAACTGTGGGAAAGTAGCTGTTCCTGAACCCGGTGTTGTGGGACTTCAGGATTCCGGACCCCTGGCTTGATGGTAGCAGCGAGACGACCTGGAATTCTAATGACTTGAAATGTTAACCTTGTTTTTCCCTTCACAGCCACTTCCTGTCCTGCTGACTATTTTCGACATTTGTTGCTTTTATTTTGGTAGCAATGGAAGCAAATTGAATATTAAACTTCAGTTATGAGGTAACTGAACCATCCTATAGACAACTAGAGAGTGGTCCTGAGCTACTCCTACCTCATTGGGAACCCTCGGACTATCTTTAATCAGACTTTAGATGATTTTATTTTGCACTAAACGTTATTCCCTTTATCCTGTATCGGTACATTGTGGACTGCTCGATTGTAATCATGTATAGTCATCCACTGACTGGTTAGCATGCAACAAAAGGTTTTCGCTATACCTCGGTACATGTGACAGTAAACTAAACTGAACTAAACAAACACACAAAATGTGCAGAGAAGTAACTACAGATGCTGGTTTACACCAAACATAGACACAAAGTGATGGAGTAACTCAGCGGGTCAGGCAGCATCTCTGAAGTAAAGGAACAAGTGACATTTTGAGTAAAGACCCTTCTTCTGACAGGTGACATTTTGGGGAAAGACCCTTCTTCTGATAGTGCTAGTTTCACTGTTTGCATCCGTTCATTATCATCTTTTCCACAGCCAACAATGGACCGTTGTGGGCTCCACCTTTCTTAAGTCATTGTTGCCAGGTCTGATTTGTTCTGTAACAATACACATCTCTAGTTTCCCTCTCCCCTGACTCTCAGTCTGAAAAAGGGTTTCGACCTGAAACATCACCTATTCCTGAGATGCTGCCTGACGCTCTGATTTTGTGTCTATCTTCTGAAGCAAACACACCATTGGGATTAATCAGCGAGGTGAACAAATGGTAGATGATGGGCAATGGGACAAATTAAAACAGCTCTACCACTGGGCTGGAACAGTGCAAGGGGCTAAACATTCACTGGTGTATAGTTTTATGATTCGAAGAGGATTTGTGCAGAGATGAAGATCACTTAGAGAAATGTAATGCTTGTTAACAGTAGAAACCAAGCGGCAGGAGAGATGGAAGCATGTCTCATGAGATACCTAATTGGCCGTGGTCTAAGGTTGGAATCAACTTGTTTGCTTTTGGTGATAATGACAATTTTTGCTCTGATTGTTATTCAAATTACTGGGAAATTGATAATGTAGCAAAGACTATATTTGGATAACTCAAATGTCAATTTGCAGGACATGGAATAACAGATAACCATTTTTGAGATAATGATCCTGTTTAACATAGGAATAAAAGTAGGTCACACAGCGCCGCCAGCCTCTCGTTCCATTCAATTAGATCTTGACTGGGCCTTAGAATCATAGAACATTTATGAGATTGAAGCAGGACATTTGGCCCATCTTGTCTATGCTGGCCAGGGATAAAAACAGCCTTATGCTACCTCCCAGCTCTTGTTCTGTAACCCTGCAGGACACAAATAGTTGAGTTGAGTTTAGTTTAGTTTAGTTTATGAAATGCTTTTGTTGTGTGCTAGGGTAGTCCGAATCTTTCACCCAGGGTGGAAATGTCCAACACTAGAGGGCACAGCTATAAGATGAGAGGGGGAAAGTTTAATGTAGATGTGCGGGGCAAGTTCTTTACACAGAGAGTAGCGGGGGCCTGGAACACAATGACAGGGGTGGTAGTGGAAGCAGATACAATAGTGGCATTTAAGAGCTTGTTTGATAGGCACATGGAAGTGCAGGGAATAGAGGCATGTGGATCATAGACAAGCAGATCAGATCAATTGAACTTGGCTCCATGTTCAGCATAGACACAAATAGACTACCGCATCTATGCCTCTCATAATTTTAGATACTTCTATCAAATCTCTTAAACTCCAGGGAAAACAGTCTGTCTATCCAACTTCCCCCTGTAGCTGAACCTTACTAATTCAGGCAGCATTCAGGTACCTCTCCAAAGCTTCCACATCTTTCCTGTGTCTCCTCCATACCCCGCAACACTGCCCTCGCTCCCCATTCCCCCACTCGCAAACAGGGCAGAGTCCCCCTGATCCTCACCTTTCACCCCACCAGCCGGCAAATACAACATATAGTCCTCCGCCAGTTTCGCCACCTCCAATGTGACCCCTCCACCCGCCACATCTTCCCATCTCCCCCCTGTCTGCCTTCCGCAAAGACCGCTCCCTCCGCAACTCCCTTGTCCATTCTTCCCTCCCCTCCCACTCTACCCCTTCCCCGGGCACTTTCCCTTGCAACCGCAAGAAATGCAACACTTGTCCCTTCACCTCCCCCCTCCACTCCTTTCAGGGACCCAAGCAGTCCTTCCAGATCCGACAGAGGTTCACCTGCACCTCCTCCAACCTCATCTACTGCATCCGCTGCTCCAGATGCCAGATGATCTATATCGGTGAAACCAAGCGGAGGCTTGGCGATCGCTTCGCCGAACACCTCCGCTCGGTCCGCAATAACCAACCCGACCTCCCGGTGGCTCAGCACTTCAACTCCCCCTCCCATTCCACATCCGACCTCTCGGTCCTGGGCCTCCTCCACGGCCAGAGTGAGCAACACCGCAAGCTGGAGGAACAGCACCTCATATTCCGCTTGGGGAGTCTGCATCCTTTGGGCTTGAATATTGAATTTTCTCAATTCTGTTAACCCTTGCTGTCTCCTCCCCTTCCCACCTCTCCCTCAGCCCTCGGGCCCTGGCATTCCCTCCATCTCCATCTCCCTCCCCCACCCCAGTCGCACCAGCTTCTCATTTTCACACCACAAACAGCTTACAATGGCTTGTTCCCTTTATCACCGATACTTTTTTGCATATCTTTCACTCATTGTTCCTTATCTCTCCACATCACCGTCTATATCTCTCGTTTCCCTGATCCCTGACCAGTCTGAAGAAGGGTCTCGACCCGAAACGTCGCCTATCTCCTTCGCTCCTTAGATGCTGCTGCACCCGCTGAGTTTCTCCAGCTTTTTGTGTAACCCTCGATTCTCCAGCATCTGCAGTTCCTTCTTTAAAACATCTTTCCTGTAAATGGGGCGACCAGATCTGCGAGCAATACTCCAAATGCGACCAAACCGAAGTCCTATAGAGCTGCATCAAAGAGATAGTTTGGGCTTCACATTAGAGGAATAGATTATAAAAGCAAAGAAATAAACTCCCCCTCCCCCCACCCCACCCCCTATGCCTCCAAGAAGCTGCCTGACCCACTGAGTTACTCCAGCACTTAGTGTTTTGCTATTAATAATGGGTGGTTGATAGTTGGTGCAGAAGGACCGAAAGGCTTTTTTCTATGTTGTATCCCACCATGACTTTACATATAAAGTGCATTCATCAAGACACAGGGCGGCACGGTGGCGCAAAGGTAGAGTTGTCACCTTACCGCTCCAGAGACCCGGGTTCAATCCTGACTATGGGTGCTGTTTGTACGGAGTTTGTACGTTCTCCCTGTGACCTGCATGGGTTTTCTCCGGTTGCTCCAGTTTCCTCCTGCGCTCCAAAGACATACTGGTTTTGAAGGTTAATTGGTTTAGATAAAATTGTAAATTGTCCCTAGTGTGCGTAGGATAGTGTTAGTGTAAGTGGATCGCTGATCGGCGTGTACTCGGTGGGCTGAAGGGCCTGATTCGGTGCTGTAAACTAAAATAAACTAAACCAGTTTAAACTAAACAAAACCAAACTAAACTAAACTAAACATTAAGGATGAGGAACTTCAACTCCGGGAAGAGATTGGAACAGTTAGCACTGTTCTCCTTGGAACAGAGAAGGTTAAGGGGTGATGCTGCAGAAGCTGTCAAGATAATGAGAGGTTTTGATAGATTAGATGGAGAAAAATTATTCCCTCTGGCGAATGGGTCAATAACTAGATGTCATTGATTCAAAATCATTGGCAGGAGCTCCAGAAGAAAAGTACAGAGACTTTTATCATTCAAAGAGTTGTCGCGATCTGGAATAAACTCCCTGAAAATGTGCCAGAAGCTGATTCACATATAATTTTTCATTTCAATATGTACAGGATTTGCAGGGTTATTGACAAAAAGTGAGGTTGTTTGTCGAACCTGACTTGTACTTTATAAAGCCTTTCAAATGGTATGGAGTTTACTTTCAGCTGTGAGCAAGGCATTTTTCCTGGCCTCAGTGTGTGATGTCCACACTTTGTGAATCACTGCAAGGTTACAGCATGGAAGGAAGGTATTTGGCTGATAGAGTCTCTGCTTGCTCACGGCATGAATAGTCCAATGAGTTCCTCGAAACATAGAAAATAGGTGCAGGAGTAGGCCATTCGGGCCTTCGAGCCCGCACCGCCATTCAATATGATCATGGCTGATCATCCAAAATCAGAACCCCGTTCCGGCATTTTCTCCATATCCCTTGATTCCGTTAGCCCTAAAAGCTAAATCTAACTTCCTCTCCCTTACAGCCTCATATACTTGCACCTTTCAAGTGCTTGTCCAGTTACCTTTTGAATGCAAAGTCCTTCATACTGAAAGAAGTACAGTAAACCCTCGCTACAACGGACCATGGGATGTGGTGGGTTGGTGTCCGTTATTGTCGATTGTTCGCTATAACTGAATAAGCAGGGTTGATAGGCGCAGTTCTATTGAAAAAGCAGCCAATAAATATACACTGCACAATAAACAGTAAGTGGTACAGAATACACAATGCATTGCCGTCGCGTTGGACTTTCTGCCTTCCAACGCCAGAGACCTGAGTTCGATCTTGACTTCGGGTGCTATCTGTGTGGTGTTTGTACATTTTCCTTGTGACCACGTTTTTTTCTCCGGCTGCTCCGGTTTCCGCACACCATCCAATGGTGCACAGGTTGGTAGGTTAATTAACTTCTGTTAATTGTCCCTAGCGTGTAGGATAGAACTCGTGTAAGGGGGATCGCTGGTCAGCGCGATCTCGGTGACCTGAAGGGCCTGTTTCCACGCTGTATTTCAAAACTAAACTAAACTAAAATCTCGGGATGAGCAATTAAATGCGGCTTCAAACTGCTTCAAAGTCCAGATTGCTTGAAAAAAATTAAAATAATCAGAGACATTCTTTGTTCAGATCCCACTATGGCAGCTGGGGAATTGAAATTCAAGTAATTAAATAAAATCGTATAAAATTATGAGATTTAGGTCAGTGGTCCGAATCTGCTTTTCTGGATGGTAATGTGAAATACTGGCCTAAAACGAGAGGGGGAAAGTGTATATAAGATGTATGAGGCAGACCTTTTTTTCTACAAAAGGAGAGATACAGTAGATGCCTGGAATTCATTGTCAGGGAAGGTGGTGGAAACAGATAAGACAGCGACATTGAAGAGAAATGTCAGCAGATGCATGAACAGGCAGGGAATAGAGGGAATTGATCACCGGTGGGTAGATAGGATTGGTTTTGATTGGGCCCATAGCAGGCATAGAGATGTGGAGTTGCACAGTGGCTCAGTGGCACAGCGGTAAAGCTACAGCCTCACAGCGCCAAAGACCTGGGTTTGATCCTGTCTACGGGGGCTGTTGGCACGGAGTTTGCACATTCTCCCTGTGACCGCATGGGTTTTCTCCGGGTGCTCAGGTTTCCTCCTTCACCAAATGTTCAAGTTATTTGGACGTTGGAAATTGTGCTCGGTACACCTACTCTCAAGCCATGAATATATAGCCCTTGCTATCCCTCTCCATCCCCTCCCCCTTCCCAGTTCTCCCACTAGTCTTACTGTGTCCGCCTACATTCTATCTCTGTCCCGCCCCCTCCTGACTTAGACTGAAAAAGGGTCTCAACCCAAAACGTCGCCCATTCCTTCTCTCCAGAGATGCTGCCTGACCCGCTGAGTTACTCCAGCATTTTGTGTCTGCCTACAATATATAACAATATATAACACCAGTCGTCCCTGGCATCCACTCTTGGAGAGCTCTATTGTACACCTGCCTACCTGAAAAGTCTGTTTCATGTCACTTTGGAAATTTTTATCCGTGCTGCCAATGCCCTTTTTATTCCACGGACTTCAATCCTCATGACAAGTCTTTTAAGGGGCAATTCATCATAATAACTTAAATATCAAATACTTCATCCTTTATCTTTCCCTGTGCTGCACCTTGTAGGTTGTGAGATCCCTAAATAGATGGAGGTGTTTATTCTGAGCATAGTTTTCAGTCTCAGTGTTTCTTGTTTCTATTTATTTCTGTCTCACAGTGGCTTTTAACGCAGCAGGCCCTTGCTACGGAAATAAAATTAAAACAGCTGAAATACTCAGCGGATCAGGCAGCATATGTACAGAGTTAACATCGCTGGTGGATGACCTTCAAGGAGGGCTAGAAATACACTGAGGTAAAACGACCTTTGTGATATAGAACACGCAAAGTTCTGGAGTAACTCAGCAGGTTAGGCAGTATCCCTGGAGAACATGAACAGGTGACGTTTCTGCAGAGATGCTGTCTGACCCGCTGAGTTTTAAGCCCCTGCCCCACTTAGGAGACCTAAACAGCAACCTCTGGTGACTTTGCCTGCCACCCAAAAAAAAATGAAGGTCGAGGTGACCTGCAACCTCCTACCACCTCTCACGCATATGTTGAAAACCTTCCTCGACTATGAAGAAAACCGACTTCGGCTAGACCTGCGACAAAAAAAATATCGATATTTAAAACGGCAACCTATTTTTAGTCGAGGCCGGTTTTAATCATGATGGAAAAATAGCAGCAACCTAGATGAAGCCTCGACCACCGCGGAAACCACTTTCGACCATTAGGGAGAGTGACCAAAACCTCCGGTGACCTCATGGAAACCTTGGGTGGCGGGCAAGGTCACCAGAGGTTGCAGTTTAGGTCTCCTAAGTGGGACAGGGCTTTTTACTTTGTGTTCTGCGCAAGATTCCAGCATCTGTTCTTTTGTCTCTGTCTTAATGTTTGAGGTATGGTGAGACAGGAGAGGAGGATGTAGAGAACAAAATGGAAGGTCACTGAGTGCCTGAGAAAGATTCAATGGCACATTATTGTCACATGTACTGAGATACAGTAATAATGTGCATATAGTTCAGTACAAGTATCATTGTACATAAGCACTTAGATATAACTTAGATTACCATCTCAGATACAGTACAAGTGTATAGCATAGTACACTGAAACACTGGGTACACTATAATACATTAGGTTTAAGGTGACGGGGGAAATATTTAATAGGAATCTGAAGGGTAACTTTTTCACACAAGGGTGGGGGGTGTATGGAACGAGCTGCTGGAGGAGGTGGTAAAGGCAGGTATTAATCCAACTTTTAAGAAACAATTAGGCAGGTACATGGATAGGACAGGTTGAGAGGAAGACGAGCCAAACGCAGGCAGGTGGGACTAGAGTAGATGGGACATGTTGGATGATGTGGGCAAGTTGGTCCGAAGGGCCTGTTTTTACGCTGTATGACTCCATGACCCCTTGAGACAGTGCAGACTCTCCGGTTTTGGTGCCACATTTGTTTCAGTTGGCAGTGCAGGGTTCTTGACATGAACATGTAGGCCCATTGAACCGGCATTGTTGCAGGTTCAGCCGTAGTCAAGCATAAACATTGGTCTCCTCCACCGCTCCATGCCATTGCTCCATCCCTGTAGGCCGCATCTGGTCCACGTGCTTGGCCTCTTGGAGTGGCATCCGCTCCAGCCGAGCTCCAGGCTGCTGCAGGGCCTCCAGTGGCCCACTCCAGCATTGAGGCTGTGCACTCCCTCCCATAACCAGTCCTCCATCCGACTCCCTCCTGTCCAGGTGGGCGAGCCAGGCCTGCTGCTAGGTATGTCCATGGCAGGCCGGGGGTGACCTTCTGCCATGAGGAGGTGATCGGCCTTGCTCTTCTCGACTGCCGTCGCTAACTCCCTCCTCTTTGGTACTCCGGTCTTCAGGGGACGAGCAGGGGCCGAGCTCCGTGGCATCATCCCTCCAAGCATTAGCCTGCCGGGTCTTCCAGATGTTCCTGCTTCCAAAGCAGGAGAGATTGGTTGGTACAATGTGGAAGGAAACTAGGTGAAAGGGAGCAGTGAATAACATTAAAAACACTTAAAACTGCAGATGATGGAAATCTGAAATAAATTCTGGAAACACTCAGTAAATCAGGCAGCATCTGTGGGAAAAGCAAATTTCACTTCAAGATCTGGTGGGGCAAAAGTCTAAATTGGTGAAGGTGCCACTTGTTTGATCCTGATCATGGGTGCTGTCTGTGTGGAGTTTGCACGTTGTCCCTGTTACCGCATGGGTTTTCACTGGCTCCTCCGGTTTCCTCTCGCATCCCAAAGACATGTGGGTTTGTAGGTTAATTGACCTTTCCAGGTTAAATTGCCCCTGGTGTGTAAGGTGGATGAGAAAGTGGGAAGATAGAACTAGTGTGAAAGGGTGATCGATGGTTGGCCTGGTGATAGAGCACAGAAGGGCCAGGTTCTGTGCTCTATCTCTCCACGAAGAAAGCAGCAGAAGAGATTATTCCTCAATCACTAATGGAGACCAGTCACTAATGTTCAAACTGCACGATACACCACAATGAAATAAGGGCTTCATTGGGTCGGAGACATAGCCAGTAATCATGAATGGTGCTATATAAATGCGTAACCAAGAGTAACTGTTCTTAGTTTAGTTTAGTTGAGAGATACAGTGCGGAAACAGGCCCTTCGACCCATGACTCCACTGACCAGCGATCCCCGCACAATAGCACTATCCTACACACGAGGGAAAATTTACGATTATACCATACCAATCATCCCACCAACGTGTATGTCTTTGGAGTGTGGGAGGAAACCGGAGCACCCGGAGAAAACCCATGTTGTCACAGGGAGAACGTACAAACTCCACACAGACAGCACCCGCAGTCAGGATCAAACCCGGGTCTCTGGCGCTGTGAGGCTGCAACTCTACCGCTGCGCCACTGTGCCACAATAAACATTGGGGGAAGTAGCATAGACCCATATGAGATGGTTGGAGTATTGAGATGGAGTATTAGCTCCAACAGCACTTAGCTCTGCAGTTCAATACTCGCCGCATAATTTGTCATCTTCCTTGACGCTTGTCACCTTGTTTATTATGAATTATGCACACTTACAACTTGGCTCCCCTGACTATATAACCTCTAAAACTGATTTGTAACCAGAGAGCAAAGTGGCGCAATAAAATAGGAACTATTTGCTCAAATGCAGCATCTCGTAAATAGTCTGATAGAACATATCTCACCATAATTCCCTGCCACCCGTAATTCCCTCATGATTGCAAGGAAATCCTGCGCTACTATTGTTGACTGGCATGAATTATTTTTTCGTGGACCAAATCTTTCAGCAGGTGAGCCGTGGAATCACTATTCTTTGGGAGCAGACCAAGCCAGCTCTCTGTCTTTTTTCACATACAGTCATTGGTCATACAGCGTGGAAACAGGCCCTTCAGCCCAACTTGTCCGCGTCGACCAACATTCCCCATTTACACTAGTCCGACCTGCCTGCGTTTTGGCCCATATCGCTCTAAACCTGTTCCATCCATGTACGTGTCTAAATGATTCTTAAATGTTGTGATAGTACCTGCCTGCTCTGGCAGCTCATTCCATATACTTACCACCCTTTGTGTAAAAATGTTGCCCCTCAGGCTTCTATTGAAACTTACCCCCTCACCTTAAACCTGCTAAGGCATGTGTTGTGTTTCAAAAAAAATTATTTGAACCTTTCTTTTGTATTTTCCATTGCCAAAACAGTGTCTGACCTGGTCATTGATTTGATTAAATAGTCATATTACTGGGGGACAGCCTGCCGGAGTTACAGCAATGCCTGGCAGATTAGAGACTGATTAAACACGGTCTGAGCTCACTGTGAGAGAGAGGGACAGTAATCACAGACTGACTGCACTGCACAAATTGTTCTTGCTTGTCCGAGTGTATTTTACAAAACATTAATTGCTGAGAACTGTTTGCCCCTGAACAACCGGGTTGTTTTGGTCATTATTAAATGGGCATTACGAGGCAATTACTTCCTACAGGACAGAAATGAACTAGGGCTCAACGGATTACCAGATTCATTAAATTGACTTTCATAACTTGTTCATCGGGGTATTTAGTTTATGTTTATTATTATCAAGTGTATTGAAATTCAATACAATGTGTATTGAATTTGCTTTGCACGCTATCCAATCATATCAGATAATACAATACATAAATATAATCAAGTCAAGTCAGATACAATAGGTAGAGCAAAGGGGAAGAGTGCAGGATATAGTTCTCAGCATTGTGGAACATCAGTTCCATCGACAAGGTCCAATGTAGAGGTGAATTAGACTGTACCCAAGCTTATGGAAAGACTGTTTCTGTCCCGCTGTTATCTGGCAACTGAACCATCCTATCAACAACGAGAGAGCAGTCCTGAGCTACTATATGCCGCGTTGGAGACTTTTGGACTATCTTTAATCAGACTTTACCTTACGGTAAACGTTATTCCCTTGATCATGCATCTGTACACTGTAGATGGCTCGATTGTAAACATGTACATTCATCCCGCCTACTGGTTAGTGCACGACACAAGCTTACTGTACCTTGGTACATGTGACAAGAAACTAGCTAACTAAACTTTCCGCTTCCCACTGTACAGCTATGCTCTTTAGTGTTGGACATTTCCACCCTAGGAAAAAGGTTCTGACTGTCCACCCTATCTATTCCTCCCATCATTTTATATACTTCTATCAAGTCTCCCTTGAATCTCTGACATTCCATGGAAAACAATGCAACAATAGCCAACCTCTCCCTATAGCTGAACCCCTCTAATCCAGGCAGCATTCTGGCACTCTCCCCAAAGCATCCACATCTATCTATCCATCTATCTTCTACTATACTAGTACAAAAACTCTCATCTTGACCACTTCCGGTCTGTTGTATTTAAATTTGCGCAAAAACGCTACCCTATATCGCTAGGATTACTCGCCACCTTACTTGCCGTTCTCCTCTGCTTTGTTCCGATTGGTGGAAGATTCATGGAATTCATGGAATTCATGGATTCATGGAAAACTTTATTGTCATTCAGACCTTGCGGTCTGAACGAAATTTTGTTGCCTGCAGTCATACATATAGTAAATAACAAAACACACAATAAACACCTATTTAACATCCACCACAGTGAGTTCACCAGACACCTCCTCACTGTGGTGGAAGGCAAAAATCTTGTCTTTGTCTCTTCCCTTCTTGTTCTTCCTCTTCCTCTGCGCTGAGGCGACCCGGGCCTCTGATGTTGTGACCGCACCGGGTGATGCAAGTCCAGCTCAGTCCCGCGGACGCAGCTGTTGCCGCGGGAGCTCCGGAAAAACAGGTCACCAACCTGTGACCCGCGAGCTCCCGACGATGTCGTCCAATGGGCCCGCGGCCGAACCTCCGAAGTCGCTGCCGCCGCATCCACCACCGGAAAGGCGTCACAGCTCCGAGTCGGGCCGCCGAAACCCGCCACAGCCCCAAAGTCGGCCAGCCCCGCGCTGGTAAATCCTGGCTGGCTCTGCCTCCGGAGCTTCGGGTCGGTCGCCGTTAATGTTGGAGGCCGCCAGCTCCGCGATAGGCCTCAGCGCAGACGGAGACGGAGACGGGGGATACGGCAAGAAAAGTCGCGTCCCCCCAAAAGGAAGAGACCAAAAACGTTTCTCCCACCCCTCCCACACACATACACTACATAATAACTCAAATTAACACTAAAACAAGACAAGAAAGCAACAAAAAAAAAGAAAAACAGACGGACTGCAGGCGAGCCGCTGCTGCCAGGGCAGCGCTGCCACTCCCAAAATCACAAGATCACAAAAGTTATGAAGGTTTAAAAAATCGTGAGATCAGCAGATTGGTATTCTCGCCTGTTATCACCAAGAAGGTAACGCCCCTTCATGCACCTGTGGAGAATAAAGCCCCGGAGGCGGGGTTGAGTCCACAAGCCGTGCATCTGCTGGGAGTCCCCATCGCACCCCCAACCCCTTCCCCTCTGATCACCCTCACTGGCTCCTGCCCCCCTCCCCCGTAATACTGCACTCCCCCCGAGGTTCTTCCCTGTCTTTTCTCCGAGCTCTATCCCCCCCTGCCCACACACCCCTCCCCCCACACCACAACCCCCCCCCCCACATACCCCTCCATTCCACACATCCCTCACAACCCTCCCCCTGCCCACACACACCCCAAGCTCTCTCCTCACATGCGTCTTTACTGCAGCTGCGGGAGGCTCTGGGTGAGGTTACACAACCCTCCCATGCCCACACACACCCCGCTCCAACACACCACACGCCCACACACCCCTCTCCCTGCACAACTCTCCCGCCTACACATCCTCATAATGCGCTCCCACTACAATCCCCCTCCCACAATGCCACACACCCCACCCACACAGACCACCCACACACCCCTCCCCCCCACAACCCCCCGCCCACACACCCGTCTCCTCCACAACCCTCCCACTTCCCCACAACCCCGCTCTCCCCCACAACATCCCCCTCCTCCACACAACCCCCCTACCCCCACAACCCCCCTCCCCCTCAACCCCCGCTCCCCCCACAACCTCCCTCCCCCCACACAACTCCCCTCCCCCACACAACACCCCCCCACCCCTCCCCCACCCACAAACCCCTCCTCCACAGCACCCCCTGTCCACAACCGCCCCTCCCCCCTCAAACCCCCTCCCCCCCACAACCCCCCCACCGCCCACACATACCTCCCACCCCACACACACATACCCCTCCCCTCCACACCCCCCGCCCTCACACACCCTTCCCCCAAACCACCCCCTCCCACTTCCTCCCTCTGCCCCACACCCCACCCACATCACTAGTCTTCCCTATAATGGGGCGACCAGAACTGCACACATACACCAAAACTAAGGATCAGTACTAGACAATGAAAACACTCCCCAGAATAAAAAGAGATTTTATCAATTAAATTCCCAACCTCACCAGTGATTAAAATATGAGATTGTTAAACATGCCACCTTATTTAATCCAGCACAGAGCACTCTGAAGGCAACTTTTTCACTGTAATACCAAAACCGACAACAATTAGAATGAGCTGATGACATCAAATTACTCTCTTGCACACACTATCCTCTGTTGATGTTACCTGAATTTAACAGCTGTCTTTATACAGAGTTTTTTTTACCAATTTATTTGCCTTCCTCCATCAAACTACTAGTTCCAACATAGAAACATAGAAATATAGAAAATAGGTGCAGGAGGAGGCCATTTGGCCCTTCAAGCCTGCACTGCCATTGTGATCACAGCTGATCATCCACAATCAGTAACCCGTGCCCGCCTTGTACCCATATCCCTTAATTTTACCCCATACAACATTAAAAGCCGAGTTAATAATATGTGTTTGGTGAAATATTAATTGTCAGTGTGGACGAACAGAGGGATGTCAGGATACAACACTTTTAGTTTCTTTTTTATTACACTTTAATTTTATTGCAGGCCACATTTAGTTTGTAAATGCCTCATGCTACTGACATACCCGATCAAAGATGATCAGAGGGATTTTGCACAGGTCATGAATTCCAAATGAGACCATGGAATAAGTTAAAAATATATCATTAATACTGGTGAACATCAGTGAGGTGATTGAGAGGTAATTTGTGAATTCTGACCTTTAGGAATTGGTGTTAGATCCCTTTGTGTATCCATTGTGTCACCTTGCATTAGAGGGAATGGCATGTTATGGTTAAAGCCAAATCTTGAGCTGAATGTCTAAGCAAAACTATAGGCTCAAATGCTGTGAAATTCACACTAAAGCATCGGTTCAGTTTCAATATTTTAACTGTCAGAAGAAGGGTCCCAAACTGAAACATCACCTGTCAGCCTAAAGAACGGTCCTGACCCAAAACATTATCTGCCCACTCTCTCCACAGAGGGCAGCACGGTGGCACAGCTGAGCTCCTGCCTCACAGCACCAGAGACCCAGGTTCGATCCTGACCTTGGGTGCTGTCCATGTGGAGTTTGCACGGTTTCCCTATGGTTTGTGGCTTTCCTCCGGATGCTCCTGTTTCCTCACACATCCCAAAGATGTATGGGTTTGTAGGTCAATTGTGTACGGAGTAGATGAGAACGTGGGATCTCATGGAGCTAGTATGAACGGGTGATCAATGGTCGACGGGACGAAGAGCCAGTTTCCATGCTGTATCGCTAAACTAAACTGTATCGCTGCCTGACCCACTGAGGTCCTCCAGCACTTTGTGTCACACTCGAGATGTATCACATGCACACAGACACATATACATGCACACATGTATGCACACTCACATACACACACACACACACACACACACACACACACACACACAGAATGCAGGAGTAACTCAGCGGGCGAGGCAGCATCTCTGGAGAGAAGGAATGGGTGACGTTTCAGGTAGAGACCCTTCTTCAGAGTCTGTGAGGCTGTCTCACACGCTGAGTTAATCCAGTATTTTGCGTCTACCTTCGATTTAAACCAGCATCTGCAGTTCTTTCTTACACACATGCACACTCATACACCAGGCAAAAAGTGCATGCGCATGAACACACACATATTCACACACTCCAGACACACGCATGCAAACTCTAGATATACACACAAAGAGTCACATACACTCACACACGTTGTTACTCGTTTAACAATTTAATTACCTCCCTGCTAACTTCATTACAAATCAACATCTGCCTCCTTCTCTCCACATTTCCTTTTAAATGGAGATTTTCTTAAATGTCCTTTATCTTTAATCTCCCATGAAGAACTGCTAACTATGGGATTAGACAGTGGATGGTGAGTTGATAATGGTGATTTAGACATTACCTCCATTTAACCAGCAGAGCTAAAGCTGGCAGGATCAATACCCGCTTTAAACAGAGATTAGTCCCTGGGCTGATTTTTGGTGTGTCCTCTCAGTTCACATGGCAACGAGCTGCCGAAGCCTCCTCAAAGGTTCCACCAGGGAACTCAGGAGAAGGCTGACAGTCCATCAGTCAGTCAGTAACAGCAGGCAAGCAGGGGTAGCATAAACTCATCCACACTGCTTGTGCATTTTCTATTAGATCCTCATCAATCTGCTGCCTTCCTGCCGCCTCTCAGAATTTATGCCAAGGTAATGTTAATTCCGTTAGAAAAGTGCAAGGGGGCAACTCAATGTTATCTCACTGTGTTTTTCCCTGTATTCCCTTCTGGATTAACTTGAAATGCAAAGATAAATTTCCCAGCCAGTCCATTTGAAATGAGTATTACATAACAAATCATTCTCATAATAAGTGCCTCGTTCAAACGTGGAATAAATGTGGAAGACAGACACAAAAATGCTGGAGCAACTCAGCGGGTCAGTCAGCATCCCTGGAGAAAAGGAACAGATGCTGTTTCGGGTTGGAACTGTTCTTCAGACTGAAAGATAGAGGTGGCTAGGGGTTGGCGGAAAACTGGAGGTGAGAAAAGCCAGAACATATCAGGCCGGCAACAGATGACCTCAGCAAGGGTGGTCCATAATGGCCCATTGTTGGCTGGGGAAGGTGTGATAATGAGAGGGATACAAGCATGACTAGGTTGTGGGAGCGGGAGGAGAGGGGAGGCGGGAGGCAATGCAGGAATTATTTGAAATAGATAAATCAACGTTCATATCACTGGGTTGTAAGCTGCTCAAGTGAAATATGAGGTACTGTTCCGATTGGAGTGTGGCCTCACTCTGTCAGTGGAGGAGGCCCAGGACAGAGATCTTGAAATTAGAGTGGGTTTGTATTTGCCATTTGTTTTCCATAATCTGTTACAAAATGGTCCCTATGAAAGATTCACAAGCTGAGTATTGCAGCTTCTTGATTAACCCCAAATTTAATCTATCGCTAGTAATTGTTCCTTAACCTGCTGAGCCCAACTAACTATGAAAGTCCTTTCCTTCGGGATGGCACAGTTGTGCAGCGGTAGAGTTGCTGCCTTACAGCACCAGAGATCTGGGACCCAACTCGCCTATGCCAATCAGGTTATTTCAAACCATTAGCTGCCAGGCTCTGCCCTGCCCCTCCTCTCTTCCAGCTTTGTTCTACACGTCCTCTCCTCTGCTAATATCAGCCTGAAGAAGGTTCCTGACCTAAGGTTTTCGACCCCTGATGAAAGGTCACATACCCATGTCTCCTAGAGATGTGGCCTGACCCACTGAGTCACTCCAGCACTTTGTGTCTTCTTCAAGGTGCTATAATTGAGCTGAACAAGGGTCTTGACTCAAAACATAGCCCATCCATAACCTCCAGAGATGCTGCCTGACCTGCTGAGTTTTTCCAGTACTTTGTGGTTTACTTCTCTTTATTGGGGCAGTGTTAGCTGTGAGGAGGATGCTAGGAGGCCGCAAGGTGACATGGATAGGTTGGGTGAGTGGGCAAATGCATAGCAGATGCAGTATAATGTGGATAAATGTGAGGTTATCCACTTTGGCGGCAAAAACAGGAGGGTAGATTATTATCTGAATGATTAGGAAAAGGGGAGATGCAACGAGACCTGGGTGTCATGGTACACCAGTCATTGAAAGTAGGCTTGCAGGTGCAGCAGGCTGTGAAGAAAGCGAATGGTGTGTTGGCATTCATAGCAAAAGGATTTGAGTACAAGAGCAGGGAGGTTCTATTGCAGTTGTACAGGGTCTTGGTGAGGCCACACCTGGAGTATTGCATACAGTTTTGGTCTCCTAATCTGAGGAAATACATGCTTGCCATAGAGGGAGTACAGAGAAGGTTCACCAGACTGATTCCTGGGATGGCAGGCTTTCCATGTGAAGAAAGACTGGATAGACTCGGCTTGTACTCGCTGGAATTTAGGAGATTGAAGGGGGATCTTATAGAGACTTACAAAATTCTTAAGGGGTTGGACAGGCTAGATGCAGCAAGATTGCTCCCGATGTTGGGGAACTCCAGAACAAGGGGTCACAGTTTAAGGATAAGGAGGAAGTCTTTCAGGACCGAGATGAGAAGATCTTTTTTCACACAGAGAGTGGTGAGTCTGTGGAATTCTCTGCCACAGAAGGTAGTTGAGGCCAGTTCATTGGCTATATTTAAGAGGGAGTTAGATGTGGCCCTTGTGGCTAAAGGGATCAGGGGGTATGGAGAGAAGGCAGGTACAGGATACTGAGTTGGATGATCAGCCATGATCATATTGAATGGTGGTGCAGGCTCAAAAGGCCAAATGGCCTGCTCCTGCACCTATTTTCTATGATTCTATGATTCTATGAGTCCACATCACAAGATTAGAGCTGCACACTCTTCTCGGCATCTGCATACAATGGCATCTTGTGCTCCTTGTGCTCCTTGTGCTTCTTGTGCGTAGTGGTGGAAAGATTGGTGGAAACAGGGCCGCAACGTGAAGGCTCTTTCCTTGACCCCTGTGTTTTACTAAGACTGAGCAAGTCCCAATTTTCTGTATTTGGCCCATCACCTCACAACCTTTCTTATCCATTCACCTGTTTAAATGACTTTTAAACATTATCGCCGTTCCCGCCTCTATACATTCCTATGGCAGCTCGTTACATGCATGAACTACTCTGTGCGTGAAGATATTTCCCCTCAGGTCCTTTTTTAATCATTTCTTTCACATCTTAGACCTATGCGCTCTGCATCAGGATTCTTTTACCCTGGGACAGACTGTGGCCATTCACTTTATCTATGCTGTTCATGGTTTTGTATACTTCTAGAAGATCACCCCTTGACCTCCTAGGCTCCAGGGAAAAAAATTATAGCATATCCAGCTTCTCGGTGTAACTCAATCCCTGGCAACATCCGATGAATCTTTTCTGCACTTTATCCATTTTAATGGCATGCTTCCTATTACTTTAGCATCTCATCATAAAGCGAGCCACTTCCCTCAGCACTGTCACTTCCATCAGCATTTGTTTGTGTGCTATGCAGTCAAAGGTCTGAAGGAGTGACACGAAATGTCACCTACCCTTTTCCCACAGATGCTGCTTAACCCACTGATTTACTCCAGCGCTTTGTATCTATCGTTAGAGAAAATACGTGATTACAATCAACCATCCGCAGTGTTTGTCCGCAAGACTCTGTGTTTCGTTTAGTTTAGTTTAGAGATACAGTGCTAAACAGGCCCTTCAGCCCACCAAGTATGCACCAACCAATGATCACCCCATACAATAGCATTATCCTACATTATCCTCATTTACAAATTTTACTGAAGCCAATTAACCTGCAAACCTGTAGATCTTTGGCGCAGGGGAGGAAACCGGAGCACCCGGAGAAAACCCATGTGATCACAGGGAGAACGTACAAACTCTGTACGGACAGCACCCGTAGTCAGGATCGAACTCATGTCTCCCGTGTAGCCAATGGTTCAATGGTTCCTTATTATCACATGAAGAAAGGTAGACTGAAATTATTTATTTGCACAGTTCAGTAATATCATTGCATGCGTCAATACAATCCCAGATGAAGTACAGAATGTATAGAAACAGCCCGCTGGGACCTTCCTAAATTTCCTTTCTCGTAGCGAGTGGAATGTTTTTCAGAGGCCGACTTATGAACATTGACTTTCACCTTTTGCCTCCACAGATGCTGCTTGACCCGTGCGTGAGATCTACCAGCATTCTACTTTTTGTTCCAGATTCCAGCATCTGCAGTCTCTTTATCTTATAAAAGAATGGGTCGGCTGGGCTTGTATTCACTGGAATTTAGAAGGATGAGAGGGAACCTTATAGAAATATATAAAATTCTATAAGGTTCCCTCTCCATTTTCAGAGGTGTTGTACAATTTGCAGAAACGACTACAAAAACAATTTAGTGCTGGAACTGAGGCAGGCATTTTCAGGCAATTATCAGTTCATTATCACATTGCTCTGTGTGGGTACATGCCACACGCGAGTAGGCCCTTTGCAATCTTCAAGGAGTAATTTATTGGCTGCCCTGAGGTTGATAGAGATGTATGATAATTACAAATCTCCCTGTTTTCCACACCTCTCTGCTATCCCAGTGCCAAACACTAATAGCAATCCAATGCGATGCCTTGGAAGCTTATATGATGTTCAGGTTGCAAAGCAAATGCAAGTTGCTTTTGCTGAAAGGGACTTGCATTGAAACAAAAAAACACCTTATAATAAGTTGTAGAAAGGAACTGCCGATCGTCTCCACCCGAAACATCACCCGTTCCTTCTCTCCAGCATTTTGTGTCTCCCTTGTCATGAGGTTTAGGTTTAAGTTTATTATTGTCACTTGTACCAAGGTACAGTGAAATGCTTTGTTTTGCATGCTATCCAAACAGACGAGATTTGCCATGCATAATTACCATCTCTGGACTTTTTCTCTTTTTGTAAGTGGCGCCAAATATGGTGACTCGTGCAAGTGTGAGCTGTGCAAAAAGAATTTCACCATGCAGTGCACACGTGACAATAAGGAACCATCGAACCATTGAACCATTGTATAAATTTAGCATGAAGGTAGACACAAAAGGCAGGAGTAACCCAGCGGGACAGGCTGAGAGAGGCTCCCTGGAGAGAAGGAATGGATGATGTTTTGGGCCGAGACCCTTTTTCAGACTGGTTAGGGATAAGGAAAAGATATAGATGATGATGTTGAGAGATATAGATGATGATGTGGAGAGATTAAGAACAATGAATAAAAGATATGCAAAAAAATAACTATGATGAAGGAAACTGGCCATTGTTAGCTGTTTGTAGGGTGAAAATGAGAAGCTAGTGCGACTTGGATGGGGAGGGATAGAGAGAGAGGGAATGCCAGGGCTATCAGAAGTAAGATAAATCAATATTCGTAAGCTAAATATGAGATGCTGTTCCTCCAATTTGCATTTAGCCTCATTCTGACAGTGGAGGAGACCTAGGGCAGAAAGGTAGGAATGTGAGGGAGAATTAAAGTGTCCGGCAACCGGGAGATCAGGTTGGTTCAGGTAGGCTGAGCGAAGGTATTTATCATGTTTCTTTTGGATGACAAGAGCTCAAGAGGCAGAGTGGCCTATTTCGGCTTATATTCCTCTGCCTGTTTGTTGGTAGCTTCGTCTCAAGTGCGCCAGACGCCCCCGTGACATGCAGCAATATAGTTTCTGCCATATTTACAGCAAGGTTAACAATTGGAAGCTGCGCTAAAGGTGATAATTCATAAATCTGCTGAGTATTAACTCCCATCAGGGTAGCGCTCCACCGGTCGTCACCTTGAGCCCCAGCAAAATACTTTATCCCTACTGTTTAATACACAATCCCTTCCACAGAATTCTAAGCTGCAACTGGAGTTGTTAACACCAGTGTACATCTCAAAGAGGTTCAGCCCTGAATGTGTACTCTGAGAGCTGTAATATGTTATTTTTTATTTCGGTCTTGTATGCCCTATTGTTCTCTTTCTTTTGTACTGCCTCTCATCGCTTTTCCCGATGGCAAACCTGCTTAGGATGACTACATAAACAGTAGAAACATAGAACTGCAGATGCTGATTTATACCAAAGATAGATACAAAACGCTGTTTAAGAATAAAGGGTAGGTCATTTAGAACTGCGATGAGGAAAAACCTTTTCACCCAGAGAGTTGTGAATTTGTGGAATTGTCTGCCTCAAAAGGCAGTGGAGGCCGATTCACTCGATGCATTCAAAAGAGAGTTAGATAGAGTTCCTAGGGCTAGCGGAATCAAGGGATACGGGGAGAAGGCAGGAACAGGGTACTGATTGTGGATGATCAGCCATTATCACATTGAATGGTGGTGCTGGCTCGAGGGGCCGAATGGCCTTCTCTTGCATCTATTGCCTGTGTATCTATGTATCTCACTCAATGGGTCGGGCAGCATCTCTGGAAAAAAAGGATGGTCAACGTTTCAGGTAGGGACCCTTCTTCAGACTGAAAATAGTGGGTGGGGCGGGGGGGGGGGGGGGGGGGGGGGGTGGAGGGGTTAAGAACTGGAGGCGAGAAAAGACCAGGACCAGCTGGAAATGATCCTCAGTCGGGGCATTGCCAGGTAGGTCCAGTGTTGACTAGGTTTACACAAAGAAGAAGGGTCTTGACCCATGTTCTCCAAAGATGCCGACTGACCCGCTGAGTTACTCCAGCACTTTGTGTCCTTTTTGGAATTGTCTGGCTGTGGAGGCAGGAAATTCATGACTCAGAGGGATAGAACTTTAACTTTTAAGAGAATCAGTGCATTTGCCAATAGTTCAGGAAAGTAGCACTGAGGTAAAAGACCAAGCATGTTTTTATAGGAGCAGGAATAAGGGGCTGAAGGGCCTACTTCTGCTCCACTGCCAGTCATTTTTTAAAAAAATCAAAAAATTAATTCAATTATTAAAAAATAATATTTACACTACAATAAAACAAACCAGAACCCACCACCATAATACAATACAAACTACTATCCATAATAAACTACTATACAACTATGTTACAATCCTTATTGAGGATGCATTCAACACCCTGCAGAGCCCAGTGGTCCCGGAACTCCCCAGGGTGCCTGCCACTTCCAGTCATGGTTGTCTGTTCTCCCTCTCTTGTTATTTTCCCTTCATCATTTTCTATACTGTAACATCCTCGTTAGTATAGCGGTTCGTGTCCCCGTCCGTCACGCAGGAGACTAGAGTTCAATTCCCCGATGGGGAGTTCTAAATTATTTTATGAGCGGCACAGTGTCGCAACAGTGTAAGTTGCTGCCTTACAGCGCCAGAGACCTGGGTTTGATCATGAATACGGGGTGCCATCTGTACTGAGTTTGCATGTTCTCCCTGTGACCGCGTGGGTTTTCCCCGGGTGCTCTGGTTTCCTTCCACATCCTAAAGACGTGTGGGTTTGTAGGTTAATTGTCTTCAGTTATACATTGTCCCTCGTGTGTAGGTTAGTGCTAGTGTACGGTGATCGCTGGTTGTCGCGGACTTATAGTCATTAGCATTGTTTCCAAGTGCAATGGGTGCTATAACATGGAGTGCCCAAAGGGCCTGTTTCTGCACTGCATCTCTAAACTAAACTAAACTAAACTAAACTAAACTAAACTGACTTTTCAAAGGCTACTCTCCATTTTTCATGCACTCCATGTAATAGCACCCCGTTGCACTTGGGATTAATGCTAATGACTACTCCAATGGACATGTAAACAGCTTGCCCGACAAACCTTTGTGCAGCTACCTCTCCAGTCCATCTGTGGGCAGGTGTCTTTTTTCCAATGGCGTAACTAGGCATGCATTCACCACTTGGGAATGACAGGCTATTGACTCCAGAGGCAAGGGTGTCAAGCAGCAGCTTTGTTCAGCATGGGCTCAAGCCTCCATGAGAGCAGTGATGAGTGCTCCACAACGCGCCGAATGCCAGCTTTTTAGCTGTTGTCGATGATTGAGGTAGTGAACTACTCATCGTGGAGTACCCAGCTGCATCCCACTCTTATGGTCAGGCTGATAATTGAGCTGGGAAGGCACAGAGTGCTGGAGTAGCTCAGCTATTCAGGCAGCATCTCAGGAGAACATGGTTACGTGACGATTTAGCAGCTGCGGCTAAAGCTGCACATCAGGTTCCACATCATTTTTCCTTGAAAGTGGCATCGCCGGTAGACAGGGTGATCAAAAAGGCTTTTGGTTCTTCATCAGTCAAAGTATTGCATATAGAAGTTGGGGGGGCCATGCTGCAGTTTTATAAGATGTTGATGAGGCCACACTTAGAGTATTGTGTAGGGAGGAACAGCAGATGCTGGTTTAAACTGAAGATAGACGCAAAAAGCTGGAGTAACTCAGCAGGTCAGGCAGCATCTCTGGAGAAAAGGAATAGGTGATGTTTCGGGTCACGACTGAACAAGGGTCTCAACTTGAAACATCACCTACTCCTTTTCTCCAGAGGTGCTGCCTGACCCACTGAGCTACTCCAGCTTTATTCCTGGAGCGCTGGAGGATGAGGGGTGATATTATAGAGGTGTACAAAATCACGAGAGGAATAGAACGGGTAAATGCACTCAATCGCTTGCCCAGAATAGGGGAATTGAGAACCAGAGGACATTGATTTAAGGTAAAGGTGGAGAGGTTTAAGAGGTACACATTTAAGAGGATAACATTTTGCACAAAGTGTGGTGGGCGTATGGAACGATTTGTTGGAGGAGGTGGTTGAGGCAGGTACTTTCACAATATTTAAGAAACATTTAGACAGGTACATGGATAGAATAGATTTTGAGGTATATGGGCCATACGTAGGCAGGTGGGACTGGTGTAGATGGAACATGTTGGTTGGTGTGGGCAGGTTGGCCGATGGGCCTGTTTCCATGCTAAATTACTCTCTGTAACTATCATGTGAAACAAGGTCACAAAGTACACTCCATATATTTTTTTTAATTGCAAATTCATTTTTTCAGGGACAGAGGGATAGATTCTAAGTACTGAGGCTTGGACCAGATTTATAATGTAAAAACTGGAACTGCTGATGTTGATTAATACACATGGGTGGAGGAACTCAGTGTCCCTGGAGAACATGGATTGGTCATGTTTTGGGTCGAGATCCTTCTACAGACTAATTGTGGGTTAGGGGGGGAAGAAAGTTGGACAAAGCGTGCAGGTAATACTATAAGAATGATCAATTGGCCCGAAATGTCGCCATGTTCTCCAAGGATGTTGCCGGACCCGCTGAATTATCCCAGCACTTTGTGTCCTTTCAGATTTCAGATTTATAATAATTCATGATTGAAAAATATGTCTATTTGCTTACTCTTCTGCAGGAGTTGGAAATATGGCATGTTAACATTACCTAATTTCTACGGGGGCACCGTAGAGAGAGTCCGATTGGGTTGCATCACAACCATCTCAGGTTGCAAATTGAGATCGGCGTGAACTTGGAATATCTTCTTCAAAGGACCAGTTTTATAGATAGATTTTTTTCATGAAATTGACTGAAAGATCCAGCTTGGACACAGGTAATTCGGCCGACAGAGTTCATGCTGACCATCGATTACCTGTTCATACTGGTTCTATGTTATCCCACCTTCTCATCACTTCCAAGGGGCACTTTACAGAGGCTAATTTACCTAAAAGGGTCCCAATCTGAAACATCACCCATCCTTTTTCTCCAGAGATGCTGCCTGATTGAGTTATTCCAGCACTTCCCGTCTATCTTTGGTATAAACCAGCATCTGCATTTTTGCAGTTCTGTGTTTCTACTGTTTTTTACCTAAAACCTAACCACTTTGGGATGTGAGAGGAAACCGGAGCACCCGGAACAAACCCATGTGGTCACAGAGAGAAGGTGCAAACTCCACACAGAGAGCACCTGAGGTCAGGGCGCCTCTGGCGCCGTGAAGCAGGCGCTCTACACTTTCTGTTAATCAAACATAAGTTATGTTGTGTGGTTAACAGTTGTATGGTCTCAGTTCAGCATTGATCCAACTAAATGTCAGAGCTAGTTTGAAGCACCAGAAATAGTTAGCGTTTCAGTCTCAGAACCCTTCATCAGAACAGTCCTAATGAAAGGTCCTGAATCTGAAATGTTAAGTTTGTTTCTCTTTCCGCAGATGCTGCCTGACCTATTGCATCTTCTCAGCATTTTCCAGTTTTATACCATTGTGTTTTTCAGACATTGAAGTGATTTTGAAGTGTAAATATTTGTTATAGTGTTGGAAGCAGATACAGAATGGAAAAATCAATATCATTTGGCCAACCTATTCTAAGATAGACGCAAAATGCTGGAGTAACTCAGCAGAATAGGCAGCAACTCTCGAGAGAAGGAATGGGTGATGTTTTGGGTCGAGATCATTTAGAGGGGAGGGGAGGGAGGATGGTATGGGAGGGGGAGGTAAGGGGGGGAGGGAAGGAGGGAAGTGAAGGAGGCGAGGGGAGAGAGGGGGGAGGGATGGAGAGAGGGAGGCCAACGTATTCTGTCCATTCACAATTAAGCAACGATGGTGAATCAAAGGTTCAAAGGTTTTTTATTGTCACGTGTACCAGTGAAGGTACAGTGATATTCGATTTACCATGCAGCCATACTAAAAAAAGCAACAAGACACACAACTACGTCATAGTTAACGTATACATCCACCGCAGCGGATTCCCACATTCCTCACTGTGATGGGCAAAAAAGTCTCATCTTTTTCCCTCTTTATTCTCCAGTGCAGTCGAACCATCTGCAGTCGGGTCGATCGAAGCTCCCGTGTCGGGGTTTTCGAAGCTCCCGCATCGGGGCGGTCGAAGCTCCTGCGACCTGGAGCTCCCGAACGAATCAAACGTACATTTGACAATAGTGAGGTCAATCTTAACCTTTACCCTGATTACTTTAGTTAAGTTTAGACATACACAACAGAACGGAAATAGCCAACATGGCCCACTGAGTCCGCACCGACCAGCGATCACACCATACACTACTTCTTCTTTCGAGTTCATCTTCCATGTTCCAAATGTTGACATCGCTGTCATCGTCCGTCCTGAAAACGACACAAACCTCCGGCAACGATCAGTGGGAGCCATCACGTGTTGCAATAAATGATGGCGGTAGCAGAATTAGCTCAGGATACTTCCAGTTTCCAGCCTCGCGACGTGGACGCTTTTGCTATGGGACCACACCGTACACTAACACTATCCTACACACATGGGCAATTTACAACCTTACCAAGCCAATCAGCCTACAAACCTGTATGTCTTTGAAGTGTGGGAGGAAACCAGAGCACCCGGAGAAAACCCTTGTGATCACAGGGAGAAAGCACAAACTACTTACAGTCAGCACCAGTAGTCAGGCTCGAACCCAGGTCTCTGGCACTATAAGGCAGTGACTCTACCGCTGTGCCACCATGCCACCCTAGAAGAAAATTCCAGAAGATTCCTTGGAGAAAATGAATAGGTGATGTTTCGGGTCAGGCCACTTCTTCAGGCTAATTGTAGTAGGGGGAGGATCTGGAAGCGAGAAAAAATACAGGACAAATCGGGGTCAGCAGCAGATGACCTCAGGCAAGGAGGTTCCCCGGTTGGCTGGAGATGGTGTGATCCCAAGAGGATCACACAATGGATCACACAATGCAGATGCACATTGCGGTAAATTGTGGGACTGGTTAAATGACTTTTAGTGAAGGGAAGAAGATTTATCTCCAGAGATGCCGCCTGACCCGTGGAGTTTCTCCAGCATTTCAAGTGACTCTTTGGTATAAACCAACATGTGCAATTCATTTAAAAAAATTATTATATAACGATTTCTTTTCCTATTTTGTTGTAATGGTATAAGAATATATAATTTTCATTCAGGCATTTTTTTAGACTGTAGTAAAGAATGTACTTTTTTGTTTATTAAAAATAACAAGGGTGACGCAGTGGAGCAGCGGTAGAGTTGCTGCCTATGGGTGCTGTCTGTACGGAGTTTGCATGTTCTCCCTGCCACCACGTGGGCGGCTTTCCCCCAGGTGCTCCGGTTCCTTCCCACACTCCAAAGATGTGCAGGTTTGTAGGTTTATTTGGCTTCAGTAAGAATTGTAAATTGTCCCTAGTGTGTAGGATAGTGCTAGTGTCATTGGTCGGCATGGACTCGGTGGGCGGAAGGGCCTGTTTCCACGCTGTATCTCTAAACTAAACTGAACACTGCTGAAGTCTTCACAGGGGAGGCTTGTGTCTGGATGTTTTTTGACTCTTGGAACAGCGAGAGCAGCGGATGACATGTGCGACTCATTTAGCCTGGTGCAAGATGTAATTTCTCTGCTCTCTCCTGCCCTCTTTTGCCCTGAGGGACTGTGCTTGTGGTCGTGTCACTAAGGCAGATGGTGGCAACACCTGCAGCGTGATGAGTCCCTGTCACAAAATCAACATCTCTCATTACATGAAGCAGGCAGGATGGATGGAGAAGGAGACTTCAATATGACCTAAAGAAACTTTAAAAACGCCGACATGGCTCCAGGGTCAGGCAAACAGCACCTGTTAAAACTGAAGCCAAAAATATTAGGCGATTTTTTTTCATGATGCGAGCTTGGATCCAAGGACACATCATTGGAGCTTGAGATGTGTGTTAGCAATGTAGAATTTTTAAAAAACAGTCTGATTTTTGTACGTAAACACAGTAACAACAATTGAAGACATTATCTTGCACTAAACATTATCCCCTTCATCATGGATAGGTCAATTTCAGCCAGTGCAGAATCCTGGATGGTTATGTGTAAGAAGAAACTGCAGATGCTGGTTTAAACCGAATATAGACACAAAAAGCTGCAGTAACTCAACAAGTCAGGCAGCACCTCTGGAGAAGGAATGGGTGATGTTTTGGGTCGAGACCCGTCTCCAGACTGAGAGTCAGGGGAGAGGGGGTCCAGAGGTGTGGAAGGGTAAGGTGTGAAAATGACAGATCAAAGCAGATTTAGATAAGAAAATGTAAAATGGTACATTGCTAGCTGAGGGGAAGGTGACACGGAGGCATTCAAACAGGGAAAATAATCAGGACAGTGAATCACCTCCACTCAGTCTGCCTAGGCCTATGCGATCTCCCAATTGCTAAAAACTTTAATTCCCCCTCCCATTCTGTCTTGCGCTGTTAGAGTGAGAGTGAGGCCCAGTGTTAGAGTGAGGCCCACTGTTAGAGTGAGAGTGAGGCCCAGTGTTAGAGTGAGAGTAAGGGCCAGTGTTAGAGCGAGGCCCACTGTTAGAGTGAAAGTGAGGCCCAGTGTTAGAGTGAGGCAAAGAGCAAATTGGAGAAACAGCACCTCATATTTCACTTGGTCAGCTTACAACCCAGCGGAAAGAATATTGCTGGAAGGAACTGGTTTAAACTGACGATAGACGTAAAATGCTGGAGTAACTCAGCGGGAAAGGTAGCATCTCTGAATAGGAATGGGTGATGTTTTGGGTCGAGAAAGGTTTTGAGATAGATAGATTCTTGATTAGTACGGTTGTCAGGGGTTATGGGGAGAAAGCAGGAGAATGGGGTTAGGAAGGAGAGATAGATCTGCTACGATTGAATGGTGGAGTAGACTTGATGGGCCAAATGGCCTAATTCTGCTCCTATCACTTATGACCTTATGCAGGAGGAACTCAATGGGTCAGGCAACATATGTGGAAGGAGGGGGACAAATGACATTTCAGGTCAGGACACTTCTTCAGGCTTTTTAACAATTTTAAAGCCTTATATTGGGGCATCGTGTAGATGTAGTCAGCAGTGTGGCCAGTGTGGGCAAGATTGGCTCAAAGGGCCTGTTTCTGTGCTGTTCGCTTCTATGATTCTATGTTTCCTCAGCCTTCTTTTCTCAAGGGAAAAGGGACCCAGGTGGCCAGTGAATAACAAAAGTATGCCTCGTGTAAGTAGGAGATCATAAGGTCATAAGATCATAAGTGATAGGAGTAGAATTAGGTCATTCGGCCCATCAAGTCTACTCCATCATTCAATCAAGGCTGATCGATCTTTCTTCCTGCCTCCTCCCCATAACCTCTGACACCCCTACTAATCAAGGGTAAGCAAAAATGCTGGAGAAACTCAGCGGGTGAGGCAGCATTTATGGAGCGAAGGAATAGGTGACGTTTCGGGTCGAGACCCTTCTTCAGACTGTTGTGGGGATGGGGGAGGGGGGAAGGGGGGCGGCGGGAAGAAGAAAGGAAGAGGCGGAGACAGTAGGCTGTGGGAGAGCTGGGAAGGGGAGGGGAAGGACAGAGAAAACAAAGACTACCTGAAATTTTCCGCTGAGGTGTAAACTACCCAAGCGAACTATGTGCTGCTCCTCCAATTTGCAGTGGGACTCACTCTGGCCACGAAGGAGGCCCAGGACAGAAATGTCCGATTTCCCCCCTTCCCTCCAATACCACGACGATTCCCCCATACTAATCAAGGTGACAGAACATATGAAAGATCTCGGCTGTCTTTTTCCCTCCATAGATGCTGCGTGACCCATTGAGTTCCACCAGCAGCTCGTACTTTGCTTCGGATTTCTGTATCTGCAGTCTCTTGTGTCTCCGGACCTGAAATGACCAAGAGGGTCAGAAAATAAAAGTGAATGCAGGAAATGCGAGATACAATATTGGAATGGACAATTATGTGAAATTGTTCAGTTTGGATAGTTATGATCTTGGATGATGACACTCCCACATTGGAAGATGAGGGGCTTAGTTTAGATTATTTTAGAGATACAGCATGGAAACAGGCAGTTCGGCCCACCGAGCCCACACCAACCAACAATCACCCCACACACTATTTATATCCTACATGCTAGGGACAATTTACAGAAGCCAATTAATTTATGAACCTGTAAGTCTTTGGAATGTGGGTGGAAACTGGAGCACCCAGAGAAATCCCATGCAGTCATAGGGAGAACGCACAAGCTCACTACAGACAGCACCTGTAGTCAGGATCGAACCTGGGTCTCTAGCGCTGTTAGGCAGCAACTCTACCGCTGCGCTACCGTAACACCCAATTTGCACTTATTTCAGATTTGCAGTGTTTTACATTTAAGTTTGTAAAAATCAAAATTGTTTTGCTAGCTTACAACAGCGAGAATTAAAGTTAATCTGCATCGAGCATCATTATTCACCATATACATAATTTAATGGGTACACTGTAATGAGAATGTTGGTTTAAGACAATTTGTTCAGGCAAAGATTGATTCTCAGTGGAGTTTGTATTGTTGGCTTAATAAGAATGATTGGAAAAAAAACGGGATGTTTATCTTGTCATAAGGTCCCTGAAGCTTTCAGTGTGTCAACTGATCCCATGCTTACACGTCAGCTCCTAAAGGCAGCTAAGGTGTGGGAAGCAGAGATGATCTTTGTCCCTTTGCTGTACAGTTTCCCCGAGTCCATACATCATCTCTGGATAAAATGGCACATGATGCACTCTCACTAAGATTTTATTTCTTTCTTGTGCCACCCTATAACAGTCCATGTGATTTGCATCCCTTCAATTTTGGTCTAGTCCTAGTTTCATCTGACCCGCTGAGTTACTCCAGCTTTTTGTGTCTATCGTTGCTATAAACCAGCATATGCAGTTCCTAACTATAGTTTAGTTTAGTTTAGTTTAGTTTAGTTTAGTTTAGTTTAGTTTAGTTTAGTTAAGTTTAGTTAAGTTTAGTATAGTTTAGTGTAGTCTTTACTTTAGACTTTAGAGAATCAACGTGGAGACAGGCCCTTCAGCCCATCGAATCTGCTCCGACAGCGATCACCCCATGCACTAGTTCTATCCTACACACTAGGGACAATTTACAGAAATCAATTCACCTACAAACCTGCTTTTCTTTGGGATGTGGGAGGAAACCGGAGCACCCTGAGAAAGCCCACGTAGTCACAGGGAGAACGTGAAAACTTCACACAGACAGGAATGAACCCGGGTCTCTGTCGCTCTAAGGCTGACACTCTACCGCTGCACCACTGTGCTGCCCTAATTATCAAACTTAATTGCTTCATCATTGCAACAGAGCCACCAGATGACGAGGCCATGAACTCTGGAATTATTCCCATTGAATCCTCTCCGCATTGTTACCTTTATCCTTCCATTAAGATACTCCTGAAATCCTGCTGCTTTGACCAAGATAATGGGCAAACTCAATGTGGAATGAATCGGAGGTGAGGATCGAACCCAAGTCACTCAAGGCAAACAGGACTACCTGCGGGACAATGTTGTGAGGTTTGGCAGTGCCAGGTTGTCACATTTAGTGGGGTAAAATTGTAATGCATTTTAAGGGTCAGAGTAGCAGAGAGATTGGGGACTTGATCCAGTGTACAGAAAGTGGATTGATCCAGTGTACAGACTGTTTCAAAAGCTTATGTTCCCAGTCTGATACATAAAGTCATCCAATTATTGGGAAGTTCAACAAAGGTGCAGAAAAGTCAGTTTAAAACTTTTTTTGTCTCTGGTTCTGATGTGCAACTTTGGATTTCCTATCAAGATATTAAATGTTTGCTTAAAGGATGTTAAGGGTGCAGAGTGGCGCAGCAGTAGAGTTGGTTCCTTATGACGCCAGAAACCAGTGTTCGCTCCTGATCACAGGTGCTGTCAGTACGGAGCTTGCATGTTCTCCCTGTGACCACAGGAGATTTCTTTGGATGCACCAGTTTAACCATATAACAATTACAGCACGGAGACAGGCCCTCTCGGCCCTTCCAGTCCGTGCCGACCATTTGTTTTCCCCTAGTCCCATCTACCTGCACTCAGACCATAACCCCTCCATTCCCTTCACGTCCATATACCTATCCACTTTAGTTTTAAATGTTAAAATCGATCCTGCCTCCACCACCTCTGCTGGAAAGCTCATTCCACACAGCCACCACCCTCTGAGTAAAGAAGATCCCCCTCATGTTACCCCTTAATAAACTTCTGTCCCCTTAATTCTCCCCCCATGTCATGCCCTCTTGTTTTGAATCTTCCCTATTTTTTGCTCAATGGGAAAAGCTTATCCTCGTCAACTCTGTCTATCCCTTTCCCATCAGGCACATTTTACAGAAGCGGGAAAAAGACCTCAATCAAGTCACCCCTTAACCTTCTGCCCTCCAAATAATAAAGACCTAACTTGTTCAACCTTTCTCTGTAACATAGTTGCTGGAAAACCCTGGCAACATTCTAGTAAATCTCCTCTGTACTCTCTCTAAAGCATTTTGTTGACATCCTTCCTATAACTAGGCGACCAAAATTGTACACCATACTCCAGAATTGGTCTTACCAATGCCTTGTACAATTTTAACATTACTTCCCTACTCCTATATTCAATGCTCTGATTTATAAAGGCCAGCACACCAAAGGCTTTCTTTACCACCCTATCTACATGCGATTCCACCTTCAGGGAACTATGCACAGTTATTCCTAGATCCCTCTGTTCCACAGCATTCCTCAATTCCCTACCATTTACCATGTACGTCCTATTTGCTGGTTGGCCCGGACTCAGTGGACCGATGAGCATCTTTCCGCGCTGTATCTCTAAACTAACCTAAAATCAATATTCCAGCCTAATGAACACTAGTCTGGTTCCATACCCCATGATGCTGTTAAACAAGTTGCAGAGAACCATCCATTTGTTCCCAAAACTGGATGGATTGAGGCACGAGCAATGATTAGCAATGGAGGTAGCTTTTTAGACTTTTGAATAAAGCGGACCTTAATAGAATTACAAAAAAAAACTCTTGACAAATTGGTTTCATGTGGGCTTTTTGTAATGCAGTGTTTAAGTGCAATGAGCCATTATTATAAAACAAGGATCAAACATAGGAAATGGAAGACCTTTTTATCTATAGAATTGGAGGCAATTCTGTGAAGCCAATTAGTGACACTACAGGTGGGGCAAGGAAACCTAATGGGTTTCAGGAGTTTGATAAAATAGTTGAAAGTGATGGAAAAGTGATTAAAGGTACGAAACCTTGCGTCATTTTTGTTGTAAGAGTTTTCAAGTTAGTTTAGTTCAGAGATACAGCGTGGAAACAGACCCTTCGGCTCACCGAGCCCTCGCTGACCAGCGATCCTCGCACACTAACACTATCTTACACACACACAGGACAATTTAGAATTTTACCAAGCCAATTAGCCTGAAAACCTGTACGTCTTTGGAGTGTGGGAGGAAACTGGAGCTCCCAGAGAAATCCCACGCAGATCATGAGGAGAAGGTACAAACACCATACAGACAGCACCCGTAGACAGGATTGAACCCAGGACTGGTGCTGTCAGGCAGCAAGTCTAGCACTGTGCCAACGTGCTGTCCTGTGCTACATTAGTTTGATCTATGCCTTAAACCAGGGGAGTAATAATATACACGATGGAGTGGGGGAATGGTTTTCATTGGTATATTGTTGCCGCTAGTATCACTTTACAGCAAGGAAACATAGTTTTGTGTGCTGTTCAGGCAAATCATACAATAAATATGCAAAAGAAAACCATATATGTCCCCGCAACACTTTTGTTGAACACTTACGCTCGGTCCGCCTCGGCCTACAGGATCAGCCGGATACCAACCATTTCAACTCACCTTCGCATTCTCATCCTGACCTTTCGCTCTAGGATTGAACCGCAGATGCTGGTTTACATCGAAGGTAGACACAAACTGCTGGAGTAACTCAGCGAGTCAGGTAGCATCTCTGGAGAGAAGGAATGGGTGACGTTTCGGGTCGAGACCCTTCTTCAGACTTTTCTGTCCATGACCTCCTCCATTGCCAGAGTTAGGCTACACGCAAATTGGAGGAACATCGCCTCATATTTTGCTTGTAGACAAAAATGCTGGAGAAACTCAGCGGGTGAGGCAGCATCTATGGAGCAAAGGAAATAGGCAACGCTTCAGGTCGAGACCCGTCTTCAGGCTGCTTGGGTAGCTTACACCCCAGTGGTATGAACATTGAATTCTCTAATTTTAAGTAACTTAATCTTCTACTTCCATCCCCTCTCCCCTTCCCCTCCCCCACCCCCCCCTCCCTCTTTGCCCCCCTCCACCCTAGTCGTTTTACTTGTTCCACAGTTCTCCACATTGTTTCTCCTGAGATCACACCTTCCCCAGCCAACAATGGACTTACCCGATCAGGCACTGCCCTGACGAAGGGTCTCGACCCGAAACATCGCCTATCTCCTTCGCTCCTTAGATGCTGCTGCACCCGCTGCGTTTCTCCAGCTTTTTGTGTAACCCACTGCCCTGACTGAAGTCATTTATGGATGGCCCTGAATGGTCCTGGGTTTTTCTCGCCTCCAGCTCTTCACTCCCCTCCCCTCCCAACTCCTACTTTCAGTCTGAAGAAGGGTCCCGACCTAAATGGCACCCATCTTTTTTCTCCAGATATGCTGGCTGACCCAATGAGTATAAACCAGCATCTGCAAATCTTTGTTTAAACTTTTTCTGCCGTTATCAGAAGCAGGTTTGGCACTGAAAACACAATGAGGGGCAGTACAAAAAAGATGACAATGGTTTTCAAGTTGAAAGCATTAGAGCATCCAAGACCAAAATAAAAAGTAACGTTATAACGGCTCCCAGAACACACATTCAGGGCTGAACCTCTTTGATTTGTACACTGGTGTTAACAACTCCAGTTGCAACTTAGAATTCTGTGGAAGAGGCTTTGCATTAAACGTCACCCATCCTTTATCTCCAGAGATGCTGCCTGTCCCACTGAGTTGCTCCAGCACTTTGTGTCTATCTTTGGTATAAACCAACATCTGCAGTTCTTTGTTTCTACATATACGAGCACGATCAATGGTGCAAAAAGCGAAGGAAAACAGAGTGGAGAAGATAGTGTTACAGAGAAAGTGCAGACTCAAAAAATGTAAGGGCTGTAACAAGGTATATTTTATCTGCTGAATTTGCAATGTAGTAATGTGTTTGCATTGACCACAGCTTAGATTTAGTTTTACTTTTCTGTATGGAATGGAATTTTTAACAGAGGAAATCAATGTTCACATGTGACTGAGCCACGGGCAATGGATACATAAGAGAATGAGCCCTGAACTCCATAGCCTCTATAATTGTTGTTATGTTTCTTGCTGTCATGAATTACACCCTACTGTGAATGATTGGATATTTCAGTTTCAATTCCTTTTTCTGCACGGGATTGTCTATTCCCAGCGTCCGTGCCGAAAGTTCCGTCAGAGCTCTCTGCGATCCTGGCAGGGCTGGCAAACATCCGGGGAAATAGCAGAAAAAGGTGTGTTCTGCCTGTGTTATTCCTTTGAGATTTCTTTCTGGTTGGAGGCAGCACGGTAGAGGTACTGCGGCAGAGTTGTCGCCTTATAGCGATAGAGTTGCTGCCTTATAGCGGTGGAGTTGCTGCCTTACAGTAGCAATGTTACAAAATTTTGAGATTTAAAAAATCAAGTCTGCAATTTTAACCCATCAGATAAAGCATAAAAATAAGTTTAATTTGACACCTAATTCACTTTCATATCTTCAGTATTAAAAAGGTTATGGCCATTTTCATACTCAGAAATTAGCATCTTTTTCCCCATTGCCTTTCCATTGCCTTAACTCAAAAGCTGTGATCGAGGACAGTCAAAAGCCCATAACTTTCTTAAAAATTAAGAGAACTCAATGAAATGTTCAGTTATTATAGATTGAAGCATTCTGAAACAAATATGAAACAATCTTACTTGGATGACCTGAAATTAAAGCATACAATTAGTTAGTTACCTAATTGTAGCTAATTACAAAATTCAATTACTAGATCTAAACATCTATCTATTTCTTAAGAAAAGATAAACATTTTTAATTTGCCTAAGTGTCCGAATCACATTCACACAATTATTCACAATACAACAGGATTTTTAAATCTAATTTTCATGAATTTATGGGCCAATTGGAAGGAATTCAGTGTTTAATTCCTGAAAAATAATGGCCATTTAAATCAACTTGTGAGTGGGTTTTAGTGGAACGCGGTGGATTGGAACGTTGCGGTTTGTGGTGAATTTAACCCCCAGTCGGCAGGGAAAAAACTGCCGGTTTGTTTTTTTTTTTGTCCCCTTTTCGCAAGATGAAAATTTGATTAAAGGCTGCCTAAGAAGCTCGTTTTTATGTAAAAATAAACTGTGTACCTTCTTTTATCCCCTACGTAAAATCCTTCCCGTTGTCTGCGTTCACGGCTTTAGAAGGTGATTTTTAAATTACTCTAGCTAATAAATGATCTAGCGTAGTTTAAAAATACCTTCATAAGATAAATGTCGGAGCAATTTCTCTTTAGCGACGAAATCCCCTGCGATGGATCGATTTGGACTGTCTGGAGAAAAATGGCATTTTAAACCCGCCCCCCTCTGAAAGGCGCCAAAGTCACGCACACGGGGAGTGGCAGAACTGCAGCGCCGCTAAATGTAAGTTTTGTAACATACCTACTTACAGTGGTAGAGTTGCTGCCTTACAACAATAGAGTTGCTGCTTCACAGCGGTAGAGTTGCTGCCTTATAGCAGTAGAGTTGCTGCTTCACAGCCGTAAAGTTGCTGGCTTACAGCTCCAGAGACCTGGGTTTGATTCTAACTACAGGTGCTGTCGGTACAAAGTTTGTACGTTCTCCCCGTGACCACATGGATTTCCTCCGGGTGCTCCACTTTCATCCCACACCCCAAAGACGTACAGGTATATTGGTTAATTATGTGGGAAGGAACTGCAGATGCCAGTTTAAACTGAAGATTGACACAAATTGCTGGAGTAACTCAGCTGGTCAGCCAGCACCTCTGGAGGAAAGGAGTGGGTGACGTTTCGGTTCGACACCGATCTTCAGACTTTTGGCTTTGGTAACATTATAAATTGTCCCTCGTGTTTAGGATAGTGCTATTGCACAGGGATCGCTGGTCGGCGCTGACTTGATGGGCCGAAGGGCCTGTTTCTGCGATGTATCTCTAAATGCAACTAAACAATAGCATGGAACTTATTGCCTTTTTGAATGGTCAACCCCGACTTTCAAAAGGGTGGACACTTGAAAAATAATGATTTGCTGGGTTATATCAAAATATCAGACAATGGAACTGAGAGTGCTCTCCAGATAGCCTGCATGGACTTGATTCTACATCTCCACATGACTGAGGTGCCAGCACTAATACTCTCCTGTCTGAACAGTTAGCATTAATTTGATCCATGTTACACTGGCACACTGGACGGAGTGATTTCTATTCTTAGCATTTGCAATACACAAGAGCTGCCAGGGGTTAGACAGTGCAAACTGACTGTGGAGTTTCCTTTGGAAGTATTACATTCTCTTAATGGATGCCCTCCGACCTCTGACTCAGGAGTTCTTGTGTTTGAGATCCTACATTGATTGTAAACATATAACCAAGACTATTAATAAATTTACAACCAAGTTGCATTCTTCAAATCTTCTGTGTATCACTGAAGGGGCTCTGCTATTTAGATGTATGAATATGTAAATTGGAAGGAAAGTAGGGGAGATGTTATGGCTAAAATAGATTCCTCTTGCTGCTGGAATTTTTGGGTCTTGTTGCCATTCCAAGCTTTGCTTGAGCTAAATAGATTGCTAAGTTACTAATAGATTGTTGAATAGACATGAGCTATGAACCAAATGCATATCTGTGTGTTTGGAGTTACATAGAGTTCACGCTGCCTCAGCAAGGCCAGCAGCATAATCAAGGACCAATCTCACCCTGGTTACTCCCTCTTCTCCCCTCTTCAATCAAGCACGAGGTACAGAAGTGTGATAATGCACACCTCCAGATTCAGAGACAGTTTCTTCCCAGCTGTTATCAGGCAACTGAACCATCCTATCACCAAATAGACAGCGGTCCTGAGAAGAACTATCTGTCTGTGGCAATGAATTCACCACCCACTGACTAAAGAAATTCCTCCTCATCTCCTTTCTAAAGGTATGTCCTTTTATTCTGAGGCTATGCCCTCTGGTTTAAGACTCTCCCACTGGAAACATCCTCTGCTTATCCACTCTATCTAGGCCTTTCACTATTTGGTAGGTTTCAATGAGGCCCCCCTTTAGCCTACTAAACTCCAGCAAGTACAGTCCCCAGTGCCATCAAACACTGATCATATGCTAACCCAATCGTTCCTGGGATCATTCTCATAAGCCTCATCTGGACCCTCTCCAACGCCAGTACATCCTTCCCAGATATTGGGACCAAAACTGCTCACATACTCCAAAATGTGGTCTGACTGGTCGGACCAGTGCCTTATAAAGCCTCAGCATTACATGCCTGTTTTTATATTCTTAATTAAATGCTTTTGCCTTCCTTACTACTGATTTAGCTTACAAATTAACATTTTGTGAATACTGTACCAGCACTCCGAAGTCCCTTTGCAATATCCTTTATATTTATGAGTAACCATTGATGAGAATGTGGGGGGTTGAATGTAGGGAATAATGCAGGATTAGTATAAATGGTCAGTTTAGTTTATTGTCAGGTGTACTGAGGTACAGTAAAAACCTTTGTTGTGTGGCAGCCAGTCAGCAGAAAGACAAATTCATAACTTGATTACAATCGAGCCATTTACACTGTATGGATACCTGATAAGGTTTAATGCAAGGTAAATATTTAATGCAAGGTAAAGCCAGCAAAGTCCAATCAAGGATAGTCCGAGGGTCACCAATGAGGTGGATAGTAGTGCTGAAGCACTGCTCTCTGGTTGCAGTAGGATGATTTAGTTGCCTGATAACAGCTGGCACGAAACTGTCCCTGAATCTGGAGGTGTGCGTCTTCACACTTTTTTACCTTCTGCCTAATGGGAGAGGGGAGAAGTGGTCAGGATGCAATCGCCCTTTATTAACTGCTGGCCTTGCCAAGGTGGCGTGAGATATAAATGGAGTCAAAAGAAGGGAGGTTGGTTTGTGTGATGGTCTGGGCTGCGCCCATAATTCGCTGCAATTTCTTGCAGTCTTGGATGCAGCTGTTCCCAAACTGATAAGCTGCTTTCTATGCTGACATGGAACCGTGTCAGCACCTTTTTTCAGCACCTTCCTATGGTGTCAGCACAAACTCGATGGGCAGAAGGGCCTGTTTCCCACTGTAAGTCTCAATGACTGGACTAATAAAAAGTTGCACGTTAAAATACTGTTGGTAAAGCACAAAGTTTTTTATTCCAACTGGAACTTGGTTTTAACATGGCACCTGTCAGATTTATATCCTTCATCCTGTGAAATAGCAGGTGTGAGTTTGACCAAACTGATGCAATTTATTTTGTGTCAGACAGCAATTCTTTCATGACCTAAAGTCGGGATTGACAACAGACTGGCCTTTTGGGTGCTATTTGTAAAAAAAAAAAAAAATTAACGTCAATGAAAAATAAAAACCCATTTACCTCAGGCTGCCTTTGAAAAGCTCTTTTGTTTTATTGTCAAGGGAAAGCAAAAGTAGAATTGGATTCTGGATTCTGACTCCTGATATCAAAAGCCCCAAAAACTTTCTTTTAAGCAGTGTTAAGGTCGCACCATTTCTATCTCACCCTGTCATCACTCATTACATCTAACCCAATGTCCCTTCGCTCAGACTGTGGAGAGAGATGCCACTGCATTTCTCCAGGTTGGTTTGCATCCCTTGGACAACATTTAAATCGACGATCATTACCCTGCTGTGGGTGCCAGCTGTGTGGAATTTTGGTTTCTGTATCAATAAATACACTTAGAAAATAAATGTAGAGACAAGGGACTGCAGGTGCTGGTTTACACTAAAGAACACAAGTGATGGAGTAACGTATTGGGTCAGGCAGCATCTCAGGAGAACTACTTTAACTTCAAGTAAACCCTTGTTTTCCCTCGGGGGTTACACAAAAGGCTGGAGAAACTCAGCGGGTGCAGCAGCATCTAAGGAGCGAAGGAGATAGGCGACGTTTCGGGTCGAGACCCTTCTTCAGACTGGTCAGGGATCAGGGAAACGAGAGATATAGACGGTGATGTGGAGAGATAAAGAACAATGAATGAAAGATATGCAAAAAAGTATCGATGATAAAGGGAACCAGCCATTGTAAGCTGTTTGTGGTGTGAAAATGAGAAGCTAGTGCGACTAGGGTGGGGGAGGGAGATAGAGATAGAGGGAATGCCAGGGGCTGAGGGAGAGGTGGAAAGGGGAGGCATTTCCTTGATCATGATCATTGTTTGTTTTGACCTGTCGTTTTTACACCTTACCCTTCCATTTCTCTAGTCTCTCTCTCCTGGAATCTCAGTCTGAGGAAGGATCTTGAACTGAAACATCACCCATTCCTTCTCACCAGAGATGCCGCCTGTCTCACTGAGTTACTCCAGCATTTTGTGTCTATCTTCGGTATAAACCAGCATCTGCAGTTCCTTTCCACACGTCTCAGGAGTACATGGATAGGTAACGTTTCAGGTCAAGTCCCTTTGGCCCGATCCGAAAATTCACCTATCCATGTTCTCCTGAGATGCTGGCTGACCCGCTGAGTTACACCAGCATATTGGGTCCCTTTGAAAATACATATAGGCTGCTGAGCATTTTAAGGTGTAATAAGCTTATGATTTAAATTGAAGTGCTTCATACATAGCCAAAATAGACACAACATGTGGGAATAACTCAGCAGATCAAACAACTTCTCTGGAGAAAAAGAATAGGTGACGTTTCGGGTCAGAACCCTTCTTCAGACAGCCTGAACCATCACCTATTCTTTTTCTCCAGAGATGCTGCCTGACCCGTTGAGCTACTCCAGCATTTTGTGTCTATCTTCAGTATAAACCAGCATCTACAGTTCCTTCCTATTCTATATATATCCAGTTGTGCTTCACGTTGATTCACGGCAACAGCTTGAGAACAAGCAGAGGAAAGACCAAAAGTGCTGGAGCAATTCAGCACATCAGACAGCATCTCATCCACTCACCACACACCAGGGACAATTTACAGAAGCCAATCAACTTACAAACCCGCACATCTGTGGGATATGGGAGAAAACCGAAGCACCCAGAGGAAACCCACATAGTCTCAGAGGGAACATGCAAACTCCACACAGCCAGTACACGGGATCAAACCCAGGTCTCTGGCACTGTGAGGCAGCAGTTCTACCAGATGCGCCACTTTGCCTCCACCACACCATACCATCACAGTGGCTGTATGTGCTGTATATTACTATCATCCTACAGTTTCCCCTATAGTTCACCTAAGCAACTATTAGTTGAGAATGGTGAAGATGCCAAATTAGAGTTGATTTTTACCAAACTTGCTAATGGATCCTGAACATCCATTGTATCAGGTGGAAGCAGAAATGACATAGAGACTTTCCTTTAGGTTGAACCTTTGTGACCTAAAGTCAATTCAGTATGATTTTCAACCAAACAAATGCATGAGTGAGTAACCAAGTTTGCCTGCTCTTGCAGTGGTGTTGATTCTGATTCCATTTCATACTGGGATAAATGTCCTTGATATTCTGGGGTGAATGCATTACATTTTACCCATATGGACCCATAAGGACATAGGTTGAAGGTAACAGGAAAGATTTAAAAGGAACCCAAGGGGTACCTTATTTACACAAAGAGTGGTGGGTGTACGGAATGAGCTACCTGAGGAGGTTGTTGAGGCAGGGAATATTGTAACATTTAAGAAACAATTGGACAGGTATGGATAGGATAGGTTTAGAGGGATATGGGTCGAACGCAGGCAGGTGGGACTAGTATAGATGGGACATGATGGTCGCAGTGGGCAACTTGCGCTGACGGGCCTGTTTCCACTCTATGACTATATCACAAACTCAACCCTTCACGGCCAAGAAGGACGATGGATGGCGATAACAAATAGCTGCAGGTCAGGGCAAAACTCTGCCCGTCATTGAATAAGACTAGGCAACCATCATCATCTTCAATTCATCACCTCTGTAGTGACAGTTTTACAACGTCTCAAGGATTTAGTCCTTGATAGTCACTTTAATTGATGACCGTGGATCAGAAGATAATTTATACGCACCCACGAGCCCTCCTTGAGACATTCAATGCTGTCGAAAGATGAATCTTCCAAAAGCAGTCTCTTGAGTCATAGTTTCTTTATTGTAGTAGTACAAATAGTAAGATAATTCATAAAAGCTTCTTCTTGTATAAGTATATTTCAATCATACTCATGGTCATGTTCGTGCATGGTTGAAAACTATGTCTCTCCCCCGATCTTCATAGAACTAAACTAAACTCCTTAGGAGTCTGCGCCAGAATCCCAGCCGCAAACACGCCTCAGACTACGTGTAAATCCCACCCACATAATTACAGGCAGATAAAATTTAAAGGTACCTAGTTATAGTTATAACATACTGAGTTAAGCTAAATGGCTACTACAACCTCCGTTGCACACCATCCTTGCTTCAATGACATTGGGTCTAGATCCTTGGATTTAATTCATGAACCATCCCACCAATCTAACCTGAGGGACTGCAGCTGTATCATTGTGCCATCCCAAGTGACAACATATTTGAAATATCCACCTAAAACTATCCGTATACCTTCACTTAATGCAATATCATAAATCAAAGCAGAACAGATATTACGATCTAATAGATTTTTTTCGTATTATTTCAAGCGAAGGTAGCATTTATTTCCCATTCTAAATTGCCCTTGTGAATGTCAATGGTGAGATACGCTCGTGAAAAAGGTTACTCTTCAGATTCCTATCAAATCTTTCCCCCCTCACCTTAAACCTACGTCATTTGGTCCTCGATTCACCAACTATGGGCAAGAGACTCTGTGTGTCTACCCGATCTATTCTTCTCATGATTTTATGCCCCTCTATAAGATCATCCCTCATCCTCCTGCGCTCCAAGGAATAGAGTCCCAGTCTGCTCAACCTCTCATTATAGCTCAGGACCTTGAGTCCTAGCAACATCCTCGTAAATCTTCTTTGCACCATTTCGAGGTTAACAACATCTTTCTAATAACATGGTGCCTAGAACTAAACACAATACTCTAATGCAGACTCACAAACGTCTTATATGACTGCAACACGACATCCCAATTTCATTAGTCAACATTCTGTACTGATGAAGGCCATTGTGCCGAAAGGCTTTTTGATCACCCTATCTACCTGTGATGCCACCCTCAAGGAACCATGCACCTGCACTCCTAGAACCCTCCGCTCTAGAACTCTGCCCAAAGCCCTTCCATTTGGACACCTTCCAGAGGTGCTGCTGAGAAGTCATGGCCGGAGCCTCGTGGGCCGGAAGTGGGAGCCAAAGTGGGTCAACGAAGCCCGTGGCCATTGGCCCCTGGGTCTGGGGCTTGGGTCGATGCCACGGTGGCATCAGGAGAGGACCCAGCAGTGTTAGTGGAGATGTTGGTGTGGCGCGGTCGATGATGGCGCCGACTGCTGGACGAGGACGGACACGCGGAAGTGAGGGGAAGGGACAATGGAGGACCCGGAGTGGGGGGACCGCCATGAGGGAGAGGGGAGGGATGAAGGGGGGAAGAACAAAGGGGGACCCGGCGCGGGGTGGGGGGGGGGGGATTTGTAACTCAGTAAGCACCCTTTATGGGCGACTATTTGCATACCTTGGGTATGCAATCAAAGAATTACACTGTTACCTGTCATATGTGACAATAAATAATCCAATTCAATTCAATGTAACCTTTCATTGTGTAGGTCCTGCCCATATTAGACTTTCCAAAATACAACACCTTACATTGATCAGATGATGACTGAGTAATCTTAGCAAGTTTTGTAGATTGTAAACAGCACCACCAAGGTGATGAAGGGATTGAAAATTCAGGGTGCGTATAAAGCGTGCTTCTTTATACTGGATGTTTTGAGTTCCTAAAGCATAATTGGAACTGTACTCATCCAGACAAGCGGAGAGTAATCAATCTCACTCATTGTCCTGATATAGCTTGAAATCAAATAAGTGGAAAGAAGCTCTCTACACACAAACAGCCATGACTGGCAAAGGTAATAAATATTTCATGATAACTGTCTTGTTCAACTTGACTGCACAGCTCAAAAATTCTTTGTTTCAAATTCATAGTTACAGAAGAGTCTCCACCTCAGACTCTGAATGCCTTTGAACATTTAGTGGATGTGTAATATATATTAGTAGTGCTCTGCCCTCTGTCAGAAACAGGTGCACTTCAGTGAGTGGCAATGGAGACCAAAAACATGCTCTGGCATGAAAGCTGCAGGACTGCCTCGAGCTATGTTACGTGGCAAAATCATGAGGAAACAAATCTTCAGCCCCTGACTAAAGTCACCTTGCACATCTGCAATGTAAGAAGAGAAGAAAGCTCTGTGTTTGTCTCACACTAAAATACACCCTGTTACTTGCATATCTTTCCAACATTATGCAGAGCTCATATTACGATTAAGTGTTTCTAATCTGGAACTCCTGAATGTTGCAATTAAAGGCCCTCACATCTGCGCCTCAATATTCTTGATATTTCCTCTGCCGCAGCTGGTCAAAATGTATAACATTTCACTTGCTCGTTTCAGCGATCATGAATTGTTTGACCTATAGCAGAGCAGCACGGTGGTGCAGTGGTACAGTTGCTGCCTACACAATGCCACAGGCCCGCGTGCTTCAGTTTCCTGCCACACACCAAAGACGTACAGGTTTGTAGGTTAATTTGCTTCAGTAAAATTGTAAATTTTCCCTCCTGTGTAGGATAGTGCTTGTCTAGTTGTGGGCCGAAGGGCCTGTTTCCCTGCTGTATCTCTAAAGTCAAACATTTTCCGGCTTTCAGTTGTGACCATTCAGCCCATCAATACTGTCCTTAGAGAACAATTGCATGAATTGCACTCCCCCAACTCTGTGCCCTGTAAATTATCCAAATTGCCTATTCAAATTCCTGTCCAATTGATTCTGCTGCTACTGCCCTACGGGCAGTGAGTTTCACATCATAACAACTTTTCAGGTAAAAAAAGGTTTACCTCACATCTCCCTCATACCTTTCCCCAATCTTTTAAATCCAGGTCCCACATTTGTCCACCACCAGGATCAGGTTCCCACATTTACCATGTCTAAAGAAGTCAAGATCTTGTTCATCCCCACCCAATCTCCAAATTCCCAGCTTCACTGATCTTATCTAACAGCTGGAGTCCCTGATCCCTTTTCAGAACTAAATATTATAAATGTAACTTTAGAGATACAGCATGGAAACAGGCCCTTTGGCCCACCGAGTCAACCCTAATGCGTGCCAGCCAATAATCACCCGTACACTAGTTCTATCCTACACACTAGCGACGATTTACAGAAACCAATTAACCAACAAACCCGCACGTCTTTGGCATGTGGGAGGAAACCCACACGGTCACAGGGAGAATGTCGAAACTCCATACAGACAGCAATCATAGTCAGGATCGAACCCGGGTCTCTGGCACTGTAAGGCAGCAACTGCTGTGCCACTGTGCCGCTCTAATTCAGATAAGAGAACAAAAAGTTCACTTTGCATTAACAAAAGAAAATACATTTGAACAGTGTCTTTGATGGACTTGGAACATCCACAAACTGTTTCTGGAAAGCAGTCTTGAACATAACATCGGACAATGCAGAATTCCCTTGGTGTTGATTTTGAATGTGTCAATACTCCAGGTATTGGCTCTTGCTTGATTGCAAGTGTTTGACTGTGTTTGAGTTTACTTGATTAACGTTGAAGGAACATCCATCTACGACCTGGAACAGAGAGGGTGAAATCGTTCATTACAAAAACCAGCATGTGTTCGTTATCATATTTGCACAGTAAGCTTGTTGAAATGGCCCAGATGCTTACTGTGTGAAAGCCTGTACTGTCTTCCTTGCCAGACGCCTGAAATGTCTATTTTGTAAGCATCAAAACTGTTTCAATGTTTACATGTACAAATTAAATGTTGGGATTATGGATGTCGGCACTCGTTCAGTTGGCAGCTCTCCCAACTCTGAGACAAGCAGCCCATGCATTACAGTTCTATAGCTGTGGTGAGTTTAAGGATCAGGCTGTCGTTGAGTCTGCTGCATTCGGTGCTGACTCCCAGTTGATTTGCTTTTGCCTGTTTTGTCCTCATCTATCCACTCTGTCGGGCATTCCCACAGCACTGATCAGTTGTACAAAATCATGTTTTGCGCAACTCATGTGAACAGGTAACTGAACCATCCTATCAACAACTAGAGAGCAGTCCTGAGCTACTACCTACCTCATTGGAGACCCTCGGACTATCATTGATCAAACTTTACTGGACTTTATCTTGCACTAAATGTTATTCACGTTATTCCCTTTATCATGTATCTGTACACTGTGGATGGCTCAATTGTAATCATGTATTGTCTTTCCGTTGGCTGGTCAGCAAGCAACCAAATCTTTTCACTGTACCTCAGCACACGTGACAATAAACTAAACTCAACTCAAACTCACTGCGACACTATTCTTCAACACTGTTCACTGCTCAACTGTACAAAATGATGAGAGGAATTGATTGGGCAATGCACAGAGCCTCTTGCCCATAGAAGGGGAATCGAGAACCATAGAGCATAGGTTTATGGCTAGGGGGGGGAAAGATTTAATAGGAAAACCTGAGGGGTAATTTTTTTACACAAAGTGTGGTGGGTGTATGGAACAAGCTGGCAAAGGAGGTAGTTGAGGCAGGTACTATCACAACGTTTAAGAAACATTTAGACAAGTACATGGATAGGATAGGTTTAGAGGTATATGGGCCAAATACAGGCAGGAGGGACTGGTGTCGATGGGACATGTTGGTTGGTGAGGGCATGTTGGGCAGAAGGACCTGTTTCCACGCTGTATGACTACTGTATAGCTCAAAGTGATTGTAAGGTCAAATTCTACACTTTATTAGTTACCTAAGGCAATTGGTCTATGATCCTTGTCCAATACAACGACAATGATACTTTTCTACGTACTTAGATACAACAAAATTCTTTGTTTTGCATACAATCCAGTAAAATCATACTATAGATAAGTACAAAAGTGCAACAAATGTAGTGTAATAGTAGACTTCACCGAGATAGTTGACAAAGAGTCGCCACGTTTTTCTGGTGTCCACCAAGTTTGAAAGTTCTTAAAAAAGTGCAGCCTTATCTTGGCCTTAAAGGCCTGTTGCGTGGTGGCACCGATCATCTCCTCCATCCGCCGCCATCTTGAGACGTCCCTTGGTTCAGCGTCGGCCGCTGTCACCGACTCCCTTGTAGCGGCAGATTTTTATATTGTTCCGGAGATCACTAAGTGGACTACATGATTATGGAGAATGTCATTATATGCAGGTGAACTTTCCATCAGAGACCTTCAGAGCTTCTTCACAAATCTTAACATAGTCTTTTGATTAATAGATTCTTTATTGTTGATGAAAAAGAACAAGGTACACATCCATCCTTCTACCGATACATACACTATAATCTTCGTCAAACTCCAGCATATCGCTTTAAAGGTTAGAAACTCCCCGTGACTCCGTTACACTCCGCATGGTCAAAGGGTATTTCTTCCTCATGCTGGTCCCAAACTAAACTTAAAACTAAGCTTCTGCGCAAGAAGCTTAGCTTCAAACATGCCCTAGAACACGTCATAAATCTCACCCGCAATATAACGGGCAGTCTCAAATTTAAAGACACATGCCATCATTAATGACACACAAAACAAGCCAAATGGCCACTTCATACTGGCCCCTAATTGTTCCGAGTATTTAACGAGCAATTATTAATAAACATCAAAAATGTAGCCATGAAGGCTTAACATATATCAAAAGCAAAAAGTTGGGGAATTGAACCCCGTGGCTCACCGTCGGGGAATTGAATCCCGGTCTCCCGCGTGACAGATGGGGGATACTAACCACTATACTAACGAGGAAAATAGCATGCACTATATATCCACAATCAGAATTCTTCGTCGACTCTTCCATCTTCACTTTCGCCTTCTAGAAGCAAACATAACTTGATTATTGTTATTAAAACACTGGTTTTAGTTTAAAGTCATACCGTGCGCACCAAACCCTTAAAATCAGGCATGATACCCAATATATAGTTCAAAACATAACAGTCCAAAGCTTTGATAGCATGAAACGTCTTCCTTCATGTTCGATCAACAATGTTGAAGTGTGAAAATCCTTCACAAGAATAACAGGATTTTTAGTAATAAAGTTCACTGATAGGTTTCATTTAATTTCCAAATCATTAGCAGAGATTTCAAATCCCAGTTAAAGCTTTGGCCATTCCCTATCTGGCTTACAGAGAGACTTTAGTTCATTGATCCATCTCTTATCGCTTAAGAAACGGTTCGCTGTCAGTTCTCTGGAAACTTCATCTGCAGGATTTTCTTCAGTGTTAACATATTTCAATTGTGCAACATTAATAACTCCCAATGCTCTTTCCATTGGCAGATTGTCTCTGTCCAAATCCAACTCTCTGTTTTTTTTTGCCTCTATCATCTGGGGGAATGCTTTCACAATTGTTGCTTTTTCACTTAGAAAGTGCGAATCCTCCCTTATTGCAAAGGGAAGTCAGATGTTTTACTGGTTGAATTGCTTCTTGCTCAGTAGACATGGATTTTAAGCAATCATCCATGTAGTTATTATTCTTACAAGAGATTGTTACTTCATGAAATTTAGTATTCTCGCCAAACTTGCGTTTCACTCGGTGCCACCACGCAACAGGTCTTTAAGGCCAAGATAAGGCTGCACTTTTTTAAGAACTTTCAAACTTGCGTTTCAAATTCTGGTGGCTTTGCTCTGCACAGAACGATTATTTGGCAACTTAACACTTTCTTGTTTGAAAGGCAAGTCTGGACAATAGTGTTTACGCAATCTTTACTGAGTAGTTCATAATATCCATGAACTTCAACTCATTATTCAACATCTCTTTAGATTCCTTATTGGTACTTTCATTGAAGTCATGATTGTAATGCTTCATCACTGGCTTTTCTAATTTATCAGTAGATATTTGATTCACAGCAATCTCCTTCTGATTCCTGTTTTCATTATTTCTTTTCAAGGAGCCATATAGAACCCGGGTTTTTGTAGCATACGGTCCATCACCTTGGCTCCTAACAATTTGTATAGGTTCCAATGCTTTCAAAACATTCATTCCGATAAGTAGATCAACACTAGAATTTATTTCAGATATCTTGACATTTTTCAGTAAGACCATTGTTTCAAGTCTTCATGTCTGGCTATATTTTGACAATCAACAGGCATGGTTCCATGTGTAAACACTTCAGATATTAGTATAAAATTATCTTCATCCGGACTGGCTATCTCGATACTCATAATGTAATGACTCCTGCTCTCTTTGTCTTTAGTCATGGTGCGCAATCAAATCTTAGTCTCTTCTCCTGTGATGTTCAGCCTTCTCGTCAGGTTTTCTGTGCAAAGGGTAGTCGAACTTCCGTGATCCAAAAAAGCATATGATTGCAACACTGTATTTGTCTTGCTATTCCTTACCTGTACTGGTAAGATAGAAAATATACCAGCTCCAATCCCGGCCCCAATATGAGCAGTTACTTGTGGCGAGGTGATAGCATCACTAGTAGTTGCCTTCTTCTTCTGTTCCGTTTGCTCTGGTTCATCCTCTTCTATTTGCTCTGATAGCTCGTCTTCTATTTGTTCTGGTTCTTCCTCTTCCAAATGCTCTGGTGGATTTTTTTCATTGTGAAGTGCTTCAGGATGATATTGCTTGCACGTATAACAAATTATAGGACTTGCAGTCTCTCACCATATGTCCTTTTTTCAAACATCCAAAACAGATTCCCTTCTCTTTCAAGAAATCTATCTTTTCTTCATATTCTTTCATTTTGAATCTTCGACACCATCTTATGACCAACTTCATCACATAACAAACAAAATACAAATTGTTTGCTGGTAGATACATTTCCTTTCTGTCGTTTCCACCGGTATGATTGAGGTAGCAAAACTACTCTTAGGTTCTGATATTTCTTCAGTTTTGGCAAAGGTAGAACCTTTGTTAGTTACAATTGGTTTATGATCTTCAATTGTCCTGTGGTGTGGCTCTAACATGTACCGTACTTCCGTTTCTAAGAATTTCACCAGGTCTCGTAGCCTGGCTACTTGCTTCTTCTTATTCATTATTTTGTCTGCTTTATATCTCCACCTTTCTTTCAGTCTTCTGGGCAACTTGCTAATGATGACTCGATTATTACTCGCAAGATTCATTTCCTTCATGTGGCCGAGATTTTTGATCAAGCTGCAACAACCTTTCAGAAATATTGCATATTTACTCAATGCCTCCCCATCTTCTGTCTTGATTTCTTTCCAAGCATGGGCCTTCTCCATGTATGGGTTAGCAATCCTCTGTTCATTACCAAAACTTTCTTTAAGTAACCTTCTCGCTCTTTTATAGCCTTGGCTGTCAGGCTCATTTTGACAACTTTCTACAAGTACCTGAACATCTCCGCTTGTGTACTTCACCAGAAATCGTAAGCGCTCCTTTTCATCCATAACTTTAATTTCTAATACTTCTTCTAATACCCTTACAAAAGCTTCACACCGCAAAGGATCTCCATCATATTTCTTCTGGTGGTAGAGTAAGAGAGGTATTTTGTCAGGCTATGATCTGGTTGAATTCAGCTTGCCTATTCGCCCATGCAAATAATCCATCCTGATAACCTTGGCTTGGCTTCAACGAACGATAGACAGGCCTTAGCTCAAACTGGCTTGCTCGAGCCTGTGCATCAGGCCTTGGAAAAGCAGGCTCCGCTATTGGTTTGCCCTGAGCATCTACAGACACTACATCAGTAGTTTGTTTCGATCTAGTTCCCATTTGCTGAGATGAAGTTTTACCCATCTTATTCTGTTCCAATGGGTTTTCAAAGCCATGAAATCCGGTGGACCTCGATTGTGGAATTGATCCAACTGCTGACTCATTTGGAGCAGTTTTTCCTCTTGGTCCAGAGCTCATCATCTTCGATGATCTAGATCTGCTTCTTTCCAATATCTCCTTCTTTTCTTTGGCCACCGCCATCTTTGTGTCTAGTTCCAGTTGTTCCTTTCGTCGCCTCAACTCCTTTATCAGTTCTTCTAGTCGCCTTATCCGTTCATCTTGTCTTCTTCTTGTCGTATATTCTCTTTTTTCATCTGCTCTTCTTCTCGCTCCATCTCATGTTTCTTTATCAAGCCATCCGCTTCTATTGAGAAAGTGGCTAGATCAGCTTCAACTCCCAATCAAGCAGAAGGCCTTGATACCGAACTGGTTATAGAACCAGATTTATGTCCTGATCTTCGTGTAGATACTTTTGAGATATAATCTCGTGGTGTAATCTGATTTTCCATTCTGGCACCTTGTTGCATCATACCTCCAGCTGTTAAGCGCGTAGGTTGTGGTATAATTTCAGATAACCACTCCTCTGCCTTATCCATGAAACCATTGAATATCTTCACTCTGTCTTCATAGGTGTATCTTACGCGTTCTTCCCGAGACGGCTGTGAACACAGTAGCACATTTTGTCTCTTTCCAACCTCATGGCAGAGGTTGCATAGTTGGCCCATATCAGATTTTACTTTGATTGCGTTCTGTACTGATTCCATTAGTTTCTTCTGTTTTTCAATTAATCTGGTAACCTGTTTCCATAATTTGTTTCTCTCCTTCTCGTTTTCCTTCAGGTAGGCAAGTTATCCTTGACTGAGTTTGACTTCGCCACCTTGTGGTTCCTCTGGTGTTGCTTCTTCTTTGTCTTCTGGCTCCATGATTTTAAAGAGATCTTAGCAGATTGCCAAGTTTTTAAATTGAATGAACAACGTCTTCTCTGAATTCTGCTCCAACTTTGTGTAAACATCTTTCACAGGAACAATAACAACCTGATATTGTAGACAACATCACTTCACATCCACGTTCTTAAAAATGATGTTAATTCAAAAGGAATGTGTGTTATCAAGACTTCAAAACAATCCAAGGTTGGACTGGCTGTATATCTCCAGACAGTGGAAAAACACTTTTATGCTATCATCCAATCTAGTGGCTCGAATTCTGGCTCTTCTTACAGAAGCTGTTTAAAATTAAAGCTTTTCAGCTTCAAAATTCAAAGAAATAATAGTCGATTTTACTCACAATTTCTTGATAATGTCGTCAGACCTTCAGCTAAGTCTCTTCGCTGTCGATAGACTTCGAGGCCATCTCTGGCCGAGATCTATTGTCTTCAGTTCCTTGGCTGGAATCGGTCTTCTGGCCAAAACCTCTTCCCAGATCTTAGCCAAATCTTCTGTCCCACTCTCTGGGACTGGGTTACACCCCCCATTAGAGGTATCCTTTGACTTAATGTAGCGGCAGATTTTTATATCGTTCAAGAGATTACTCCCTCTAGCCACTCACATGATTAAGGAGAATGTCGTTATATTCAAGATTCAAGAGACATTTATTGTCACATTGGTACAGTGAAATTTCGGGTCACCATACAGCCATACGAATAAAAAAAGAACAAAACACGATTGTATTTTAACATAAACATCCCCTGCTCAGCAGAATCAAAGTTTCTTACTGTGAGGGAAGGCCCAAAGTTCAGTCATCCTCCTCTTTGATGTACACCCGTGGCCGGGGCCTCCAGAGCCCTCCGCAGCCCTCCGCAGTCGCCGCTACGGGTGGTCCGATACTCAGGCCCTCTCGCCGGGATGATGGAACTCTAACGTCGGAACGGGAGAACAACATCAACGGCTTGGACCTCCGAATCGGCCACTTCCTACTGGAGTCCGCGGCTCCCGAAGTTCACAGGCCGTGCTGAACGGAGACCCATGCTGGCGGCCCTCGGCAAAGGGCCCCAGGGCACCGCGATGTTGAAGTCATCGCCGCCCACGCTGGAAGCTGTACAAACCATAGCCCGATGATGTTGTTGCAGCAGGCCCAGCACTCCGGAGCTTCAAACGGCGATCCCAGGTGAGGCATCGCCCGCTCCGCAATGTATCCAGTGCTGCGCCACCGCAGTTGGAACTCTGTACCGGTCCCTGGCAAGAAATGCCGCACCAATCCAGATGGTAGGCCGCGAGGAGGGGGGCGTGGACGCGACTCGGAGAATAGTCGCATCCTCGCCAGGCTGGGAGATGGTTTCTCCCTTACCCTACCCCCCTCCCCCACATAGAAAAACTAAAGAAACCTCCTCAACATAATTTTAAACAAAATAAAAAATAAAAAAAAGATGGAAAAAATGGACAGACTGTAGGCAGTGGCAGCCTTCATGCGGCACCCCTCCTATATGCATGTGAGCTTTCCGTCAGAGTCCTTCAGAGCTACTTCACAGATAAATCTTCCTAACAGTCTTTTGATTAATAGATTCTTTATTGTAGATGAAAAACAGTAAGGTACACATCCAACCTTCTTCCGACACGTACACTGTAATCTTCGTCAAACTCCAGCATATTGCTTTAAAGGTTAGAAAACTCCTCGTGTCTCTGTTACACTCTGCATGGTCAAAGGGTATGCCTTCCTCATGCTGGTCCCAAACTAAACTAAAAACTAAGCTTCTGTGCAAGAAACATAGCTCCAAACATGCCCACGTCATAAATCCCACCCACAATATAACGGGCAGTCTCAAATTTAAAGACACATGCCATAATTAATGACACACAGAACAAACCAAATGGCCACTACATCCTTGCACTCTTCTCCCCTGTTCCTGGTCTTCGGGGTCGAGTAAGAGATGAGGCTCAGATGATTCCAGGCAGGATCCCGTTTCCATGGTTGGCAAGCCAGGCCTGCTGTTGAGGCATGGCCATCTCGGTCGGAGCTTCTATTACGAAGATTGTGTTTGTTTCAATTTTATTGAATTTTATTAGATTTTCTGACATACAGCTGAACACTAATAGTAAGATTAAACGAGAACTTACCAGTTCGAAGTTTGATTGTTATTTTATGAGGAGTAACGATGATGGATTACGTGAAGAAGCCCCGCCTGGCACTTGATCGGCATACTTCAAAGCAGCGGCATGAAAAACACAGAACATAATAGCTGGAGTAAGATAGTAAGGCTCAACATAGATTTAGAACTACCAGATGATCATTTATTTTATGAGGGTCGGGAGTGGAGGGCACGTAATCCCTCATCGTTACTCCTCATAAAATAATGATCAAACTTCGAACTGGTAAGTTCTCGTTTAATCTTACTATTTTACTTCGGAGTCACGTGAGTGACTACGTGAAGATTTTGTAGCTTCTGTGTTTTTTATGTTGTAGAGTCTTTCCATACGACAGTCTGGCTAGGTCAACACATAAATGAGTAAATTACCTTTCACCAGAATTCAGTTTTAGTTTATTTCATAAATCTTTTAATGATAAAAGAACAAATAATAACCCCTTTTTTATATTTGGGGAAAATCACTACAAAGTGATAAAAGATATAAAGTGATAACATAAATCGATAATATAAATCGATAGTGAAACAAAGCAGGTGATTACAGTGAACCCAACACCGCGTGTCCAAAGACTGTCATTGTGAGAACAGGTTTATCGTAGAACTTTGAAAAAGTTTCTTCTTTACACCACCCTGCGGCTTCTAAAATGTGTTCGAGCGGTACGTCCTGTAACTTCGCCGCGGATGTAGCTGCAGCCCTGGTGGAGTGAGATTTAAACACATCAGTGTCTACTCCGCTAAAAAGTAACACCTGTTTTAACCATCTAGAAATGGTTTGTACTGATGCTTTTGTGTGTGGTTTCTTATGCGTAATAAATAACGCTTTTTCATCACCTCGAAGACTCTTGGTAACTTTTATATATTGAGTCAAGTGTCTAACTACACACAACGTTGGATCAATAGGGTAAGCTTGAAACATTACCTTAGCTCCAGTTCTTCCTGGTCTGCTTTGTTTGATCAGATCATAAACGTAAAACACAATGTTATCTGAAGCCACATGCATACAATCTAAACGTAGCATTTGCAATGTTTACACTCTTTGTGCTGATACCAACGCCACTAACATTAATTCTTTAAATGTTAATTTTTCCAAAGACATAACTGTGATTGGAGTCCATTGCCTAAGCAAAGTAAGTACAATGCTGACATCCCAAATTTCTGTATATCTTGGCTTGGGCGGATTTTTGTTAAAAATTCCTTTCATAAACCTGGATATTAATGGATGAGATCCAATTGATTCATGGTCAGAAATTTGTCCTAAATAGCACGATAAAGCACTACGAGTACTATTAATGGCACTATAACTCAAGTGCTGCTCAAAATACAACCCAGCAAGGAACTCCAATATGTTTGAAATGTTCACAGTATGATAAGATATATTTGATTGTCTACAAAAACTTCCCATTTCTTTATATGTGTCATATATTGTTTCTTAGTGCTATCTCGCCATGATGAGACTATAACATCCATGGTCCTATCCGACAGTCCAAGCCCTTGTAGTGGTCTGGTCAAAATCTGCAGATTAACAAATTCATATAAACATGTAATGGATGAATTTCTTTTGTTACTGGTTTTATTAACAATTCACTGCAGCTAGGAATTGACATACATGGTTCCCTAATCATATTTAACATCAACGGGAACCATGGTTGTGTGGGCCAATTTGGAATCACCAACAGTCCTGTGGCAGAATCTTGTTCTATTTTCTTAAGACATTGCCTAACCAGGCCAAATGGAGGGAAAGCATAAAATAACATATTTCCCCAATGCATCTACTGCTACCGCACCAGGTTCCCAAGACATATTTAGGCAATTGATGATTTAATCTTGATGCAAACAGATCAATGTCTGGTAACCCATACCAAATAACAATTTTACTGAAAACTTGTGGGTTCAACATCCATTCTGTGTTGTCTTTAAATACCCTTGATCTGTTGTCTGCCACCACATTATCTTTACCTGGGATATAACTTGCTGAAACCCGAATTTGGTGCTCAATACACCAATGTCATATCTGATTGACCAGACAATCACATGATACAGACCTTACTCCACCCATGTGATGAATATATGCAACAGCTGTCTTATTGTCTAATTGTACCTGGACATGCAGATCCTTTTTTGTAGAACAATAGGCTTTTAATCCATAAAATGCCCCCAATAACTCCAAATAATTAATACCGTATGTTTGGAGAAACAATTCCTCTTGGACAGTCCATCTGCCCCCACAGCTGGTAAATGTATCTGTCGCCCCCCATCCAAGAACACTTGCATCTGTTTGTAAAAATACTTCAGGCTGCTGAATGCTAAAATGTTTTTAGCAGCATGTGGAACATTTTCAATCCACCATTGTAATTCCAATTAAACTTTTTTTTGTTAATTGTATAGGCCTATCAAAAATTCCTGCTCGCTTTTTTAAAGCTCGCGTTTTGTCCCTTTGAAGGATTTGGTAATGTAATGGACCAAATTCCACTGCAGGAAATGCTGCTACTAATTTACCAATAACCTTTGCTACTTCTCGGATGGAGGGATAAGGTTTGTGAATGAGGCCCCAACATACAGTTGAAATATCAACAATCTTGTCCATTGGCAAAGTTACTAACATAGTAACTGAATTAATCACAAAACCTTAATAATTAATTGTTTGTGCTGGCTGCAGCTTGGACTTAATTGGATGAATCAGGAACCCTAGTTTTTCAAATAAAGTTTTAGTTGCTGAAACTGATTTTCCAGCTGATTCCTGATTATTACTGACAATTAAAATGTCATCCAGATAAGCCATAACGATGTGCTTTTGTGCTCTTAATTGTGCTAAAGCTGGTTTCAACAGCTTTGTGAAGAGCCTAGGAGCTGAACTTAACCCATTAGGTAATGCTTTAAATTGCCACAGCTGTCCCAGCCAATTAAATTTCAAGTACCTCCGAAAAAACCGATGCATTGGTACTGAATAGTATGCATCCTTTAAATCGATTGTAGCCATATAACAACCTGCTGATATCAAATGTCTTGCAGTGTTGAACGTTTCCATCTTGAAATGTTTATACTGGACAAATGTATTAAAGTTTGTAAGGTCCAGAATAATTCTACAACCACCATCTTTTTTATCTCTTGGAAAGATATTTGACACAAATTCGTGTGGATGCTCAACAGTTTTTTTCAATAACACCTTTTTTAAACAATTTGTCAATTTCCACATTAATTTCTGTTTCCTCAATAGCAGAGAACATGAACCATAAGTAGGTTTATATTGTACCGGAGAATCAACACCTTCTTTAAATGTTATTGTAGCTCCTGAAACCGTTTGTAAAATAAACCGGTCAGATGTGATGCAAAGCCATTCATCATAAAACATTTGTAATCTCCCACCAACTGGAGATTTGTCCACAGTTCCTTTAAGAACAGAATAAAGTTTTTGTACCTCTCCATTTGAACGTGGTGGTCTCCTTCTCCCCGTATATGGGTGAACATTAGGCTGTGTTGGATGGTAATATTTTCTTACCATATTCCTGCCTCTGTTTGTTCCAAAATCACTATAATCACCCTTCTTGGTGTATAGTACCTTTTTTGTCCAAAAATGAAAGGTCTCATGTAGCTAATAGATTTAGCCTCTTCATCCATTTCTCTTATTTGTTTAGGCAGGTTTTCTCCAAATAGATAACCAGGAGATTGAACACCACTTGATCGGCACAGACCTGCAAATCTAGGATGAAATATGGGCTGAATCGCAATTTTCCTCATACAATTGATTTCATAAAATGAATTGCACAATAAGCCCAATGTATCTCTTTGGATTTTGATCATTTCTGACCCTTCCATTTGCTTTCCAAAAGCAGTAATGTCAGCTGAAATCAGTTTGAGGATTCTTTGAAACCTTATTTCTTGCCCTCTCATGACTGATGACATAGGTGTCCATATATTCGGATTCACCGTCGATACCTTCAATGAGATGCAATTTTCCGGTGTTTTATATAATTCTGCTGTTTCAGCCATAGCAGAATCTTGAAGTTGGTGAGATACCTTTAATTAATGCTGGCAGCTAGGTTTTCTCCCATAGCCTCACCACCTCCTTCAGGTATAGCACAATCCTTTGCCATATCAGGCACATATGGCCTTTTCTTTTTTATTTGTGGTGTGCACTCATAATCTACATCACCACTTTCAGGGTCTGTCTCTTGCAGCCCTGATACTCCTGGAACTTCATCAAAGGAGACTTCCTCCACCCTTAATCCTGGGTCTGGAGTTTCATATTCCCAATATCGCACATAGCCATATTCTGGATATTCAAACCCCTCAGGGTCTGTTTGGGAAAATTCTGGGTTCTTTTACCCTTGTCTCAAAATATTTTGAAGCACTTTCTCCATATGTTCCATTTTAAGCCATATAGCTTTATTATCCGGAGGACTTTCATTATCAGAGTCATCATCAGAAACCATGGGCCTCACGGATTTCTTTTTACTTTTCTTAGGCACAATTTCCTCCGTGGTTTTAATTTCTGGAGGAATTATAGTCTCACTAACGGGTGAATCAACGGCCACCGGTATCGGAACCGGCTCCGCACTAATCTCTTGTCCCGACTCTTTAGCCTCTCCCCGGGACGATCTTTTTACCCGCAAAATCTTCCTCTGAGACTTCTCCATTTTGTTTCAATTTTTTATTGTCTTTGCTGGATCAGTACGCCAGCGTGACTCTGATTTTTTGTAAAAATTTTTACATTCATTTTGCTGGTTTTATATGCCAGCGTAACGGTTTTTTAGAACGCCCTAAAGTAAATCAATTGCACTTACCTGCGGGCCCGTTCTTACCGCTGAGGGGAGCTGCACTCTGCAGCTCTTGCTTCTGCCGTCAGCGTCGACATAATGCCGATCAAGCGCCAGGCGGGGCTTCTTCACGTAGTCACTCACGTGACTCCGAAGTAAAATGAATATCGCACCCCTATTCCCAATGATCACATCAGATCACATACGACTAGTTTAACCTGGCATTGTGGAGGATATGGGCAAACTGATCTTTCAATCTGTAGAAGGATTCCGACTTGAAACGTCAGCTATCCATGTTATCCAGAGATGCTGTCTAACCCGTTCATTTACTCCTGCACTTTGTGCCTCTATTGGGCAAACAGAGAACGATAGTCTTTATCTTCCCCTTTTCTCCATCTATTGTACTTGAGTTAGAACCAATTGTATCTATGTACGCTATATCTGATCTGTTTGGATAGCATGCAAAACAAAGCTTTTCCACTGTGACAATACTAAAGCTAAACCTAATGCTGGAGAGAGCTTTAACATAATGTGATGTAAGAACAAAAGAGAATGGTAGCAGGCATAGGCCACCATGCCTCTCTAAACCAACCCGACCATCCTATATGGTCATGGGTGATGAATGTTGATCTCAACTCGCCTTCTGTGCCAGTTCCTCGTACGCCTCAATTCCCTGATCTTTCAAATATGCATCTATCTCCACTTTGATGGCCTGTTCCCCACCATCCTCTGGGCAGAGAAGTCCAGGCATTCACAAGCCTCTGAGAAGACGCGACACAATGGCACATCGGTAGAGTTAATGCCTTACAGTGCCAAAGACCCAGGTTCAATCCTGACTATGGGTGCTGTCTGTATGGAGTTTGTATGTTCTCCCTGTGACTGTGTCGGATTTCTCTGGGTTCTCCGGTTTCCTCCCACATTCCAAAGATGTAGGCTTCTGTAAATCATACCTAGTGTGTAGGATAATGCCAGTGTTCGGGGTGACCGTTGATATGCATGGACTTGGTGGGCCGAAGGGCCTGTTTCCATGCTGTATCTCTAATGTCTAAAGTAAAGACTAAACTAAACTAAATTAAACTAACTAAACTATAATTAGTGTGGAAAGGAACTGCAGATGCTGGTTTATACTGAAAATAGACACAAAAAGCTGGAGTAACTCAGCGGGCCAGGCAGCATCTGTGGAGTAAAAAAAACTCTGGCAAAAATAGTTAGGACCAGTTAGTTTTCATAAGCAATGTGTAGCAATGCATAAGAGGGAAAAAGACCAGGTGAAGCAGATGATGAAAGGAGCAGATGATCACCTTAATCCCAGTGTTCTGCCATTACCACACAACAGATGTAGTTTGCCACTGTTACTCCTGATTACATTCCTGACAAGCATGGGCATCCGAGATAGGGGACTGGTAACTGAGAATTTTACTTCAAATGTTCCACAATATTGACAGCTCTACTTGTAAAACATCTTTCAACATTTCAGCCTTCTCTACACAGGGCAAATTAAATTGCACATAATTTGTCCATTTGATTAACAGATGAAGATGTACAGATAGGAAATTGTATGTGTTATCTGCATGGATCAATAGTTCAATGGATCAATGCATCAATGGTTCAATGGTACTTTATTGTCACCTAACCACGTATAATGAAGTTATTTTCTTGCATGCAGTTCAGTAAAAATCTTACAATATCTAGACAGAATCATACTTAACTGCAAGAATGGAGGAATAGTAGATTACTCTGAGACAGCACACAAGAGTCTCCACGTTTTAGTCAGTGGGCGGTGAATCTGTTGAATTCATTGCCACAGACAGCTGTGGAGGCCAGGTCATTGGGTATTTTTAAGGCAGAGATTGCCTGATTCTTGATTAGTACAGGTGTCAGAGTTTATGGGGAGAAGGCAGGAGAATGGGATTGAGAGGGAGATATAGATCATCAGTCATGATTGAATGGCAGAGTAGACTCAATGGTCTGAATACCCTAATTCTGCTCCTATGACAAGAACTTTCCGGTGCCATTTTGTATGATTCAAGTCCTGGGTTTTAGAGTCTTAACTTCTTTAGATGTCTTATCCCAAAGTACCACTGATAAAACAGATTTCTCCTCTCACACTTCATAAGTTGATAAGTTATAGGAGCAGAATTAGACCAGAATTAGGACATTTGGCACATCCGCCATTCAATCATGGCTGATCTATCTTTCCCTCTCAACCCCCATTCTCCTGCTTTTTCCCCGTACCCTTTGATGTCTGTACTAATCAAGAACATGTCACTTGCGCCCAATGCCTGGTTCCTGGACTTGCTTGACATTTGCCCAAAACCTCACATTGTTAAGGTCATGGGATGGCTCGTGTGCCACAGCCGAGTACATGAACATTAACCTACAAACCTACACGTCTTTGGAATGTGGGAAGAAACAATGGCGCAGTGGTAGAGTTGTTGCCTTGCGGCCTCAGAGACCCGGGTTCGATCCTGACTATTGGGGTTGTCTATACTGAGTTTGTACGTTCTCTCTGTGACCTTGTGGGTTTTCTCCAGGTGCTCTGGTTTCCCCCCACATTGGAAAGACGTGCAGGTTTGTAAGTTAATTGGCTTCTGTAAATTGACCATAGTGTGTAGGATTGAACGAATGTATGGGTGATCGTTGGTCAGCGTGGATTTGGTGAGCCGAAGGGCCTGCTTCCACACAGTACCTCTAAGCCAAGCTAAGCTAAGCCCTAAGGGTCTGGTTTAACGCTCTGGTCAGCTTAGTTGCTGAAGCTTCTCAAGCCCAAACCTTTACATTTCTCTCGAACCACAGCCTCTCCCAAACATGGCCGCACAAAAATTGCTGCTTGCCAATGATGGTATCCACAATAGATTATACGGATCAAACGCAGTGAGATGCCCATAATATCTGGCACCTTGTAAGTGAGGCATTGATAGATTGTCCACAGAAAACTGTCAAAACATTTTTATTGATGTAATACAAAAAAACATCCAACTTCTAATTTATGGTACTTATATCGCCATTGCTTGTTTAAGAACACAGATGATGCCTAGATTACTTTGGATCTTTGAAACTATTTTTTTTAGCAATGCACAATTTTCCATGTTCTATTTGTCAAAGGGAGAATGTCTCAATGAAGAAAATAAAAGTTTAGTACTTTTGTGGCTGCCAGATGCCTTTTACATGATAGAGGTAAACTGGATGGGATTTATTGAGTTCACCATTGACGGGTTGGAACAACAAATCATTGCGTTCCTTCTCTTCTTTCATTTAACGGTGAAACTTTCAAGAAACCATTTAACTTGACAGATGTAGCAAAGTGTTTGCATTTCCATAGTGTCTATCATATCCCTGGATATTCCAATAGTTTTTGTACCTAAAATTTTAATGTAGGAAATATGGAAGACATTTAAAATGTTTTTGGGGGAGGGTATCCAAACATCGCTGGGAAAACCAGAATTCATTTCACAATAAATTCACAGTTGCGCAGCGGGTAGAGCTACTGCCTCACAGCACCGGAGACCCGGGTTCGATCCAGAGCTGCTGTCTGTGCGGAGTTAGTACATTTTCCCAGTGACTGCATGGGTTTCCTCCCTCATCCCAAAGAGTTGCGGGTTTGTAGGTTAATTGGATTCTGTAAATTGCTCCCTGTGTGTAGGATACAACTAGTGCATGGGTGATTACTGGTCGGATAGGAAAGTGGAAAAACATGGAACTGGTGTGAATAGGCGATCTATATCGGAGATAGGCAAAAAATGCTGGAGTAACTCAGCGGGACAGGCAGCATCTCTGGAGAAAAGGAATGGGTGAAGTTTCGGGTCGAGGCTCTTCTTCAGACTATAGTCGGAATCAACAGTAGTTGACAAGTTCATTAGTTATAGGAGCAGAAGTAGGCCATTTAACCCATCACGTCTAATCTGCCATTCAATCATGGCTGATCTATCTTTCCCTCTCAATCCCATTCTCCTGCCTTCTCCCCGTAACTCCTGACACTCGTACTAATCAAGAATCTATCTATCACTGCCTTAAAAATACCCAATGACTCAGCCTCCGCAGTCACCTGTGACAATGAATTCCACAGATTCACCACCTTCTGACCAAAGAAATTCCTCCTCATCCCGTTTCTAAAAGTGCATCCTTTTATGCTGAGGCTATGCCTTCTGTTCCCAGCTGTTGTTATCTCTGCTGCACTGGTTGATACATAGCCCTTGCTCCACATTTCCAAATTTGTCACATTCATTTGTTACTTAGTGTCATGGAGTCATAAAGGTACATGCCATGGAAACAGGCCCTTTGGCCCAACTTGGCCATGCCAACCAAGTTGTAATTCTCAGCTGGTCCCGTTTGCCAGCATTTGGCTCATATCCCTCTAAAACCTTCCAAATATCAATCCAAATGCTTGTGGGTGCTTGCATGGTGTGCATTTTCCACATCACAAAAGTTGCTACCCTGCAAAAGCATTTTGAGTGATGTAGTTCTGTCCGCTAGCAAGATCAGGCAGGAGAATGGATCGAGTGCTGGATTCCCATGAACTTACTGAATGCTAGCACAATTGTAAGGGTCTGAATGGCCTACTCCTTTTTTTTTACATCCATGAAATTCATTGGTTACACAGAGTCATAAAGTGATACAGCCCGGAAACAGGCCCATCAGCCCAACTTGCCTATGCTGACCAAGATGCTCCATCTACACTAGTTCCACCTGCCTGTGTACCTGTCCTATCCATGTACCTGTCCAAATGTCTCTTTAATATTTTGATCAACTGCCTCTTCTGGCAGCTCCTTCCATATACCCACCACCCTTGGTGTGAAAAGGTTGCCCTTCAGGTTCCTATCACATTTTCCCCCTCTCACCTTAAACCTATGTCCTCTGGTCCTTGATTCCCCTACTGTGGGTAAAAGACTCTGTGCATCTACTGTTTCTATTCTCCTCATGATTTTATACACCTCTATAAGCTCACTCCTCATCATCCTGCACTCCAAGGAATAAAGTCCTCGCCTGCCCATCCTCTCCCTGGAGCTCAGCCCCTCAAGTACTGGCAACACCACAAATCGTGTGTCAACACCATGTGAAAAGTGTAATGTTAATGCACGTCCGCAGCAATTCCTTGGCTTATTTCTTCGTAATATTCAATTATTATTAAACCGTCATACGCATTGAAAATACTCTGAAGTATTGACATGCTAATTAACAAGCTGACAGATGGGAACCATAATCATCTTCATTATAACTGAGTGAGTGCTTAACCCTGCATTGTAACATAATTTTGTTGGTCCACATAAACTAAATTAGTGACTCCACCCTCACTAAATTGGTGACTCCTAGTCAATTAAATCCCTATCGTTTCAACCTGACTTCCAGCTGGTTCGATATTTGGGATTTGTTTTCTTTACAGTAGCGTGTGTGAGACTGAGGTTTCAGTGTTACTAGCATGAGAAAGGTTTGCTCCAAGGATCTAGTTAATTTATCACTGGTATTCAGCAGCGGAGCCACAGAGAAAAAAAAGGTGATTGAGAGAGTGCTGATTGCATGTGTGTCATCGTTCATCAAGAAATCAGACAGGCAGCAGCTAGAGTGGGAATATAGATGAGAGAAAATATGCAAGGACAGCAGTGAGCGGAACACAGGAGTCAGGACACTGACTATCAGGCTGAGGAGAAGATGCCTGGGGCAATGGTACAAAGAGATCAGAGCTTGAAGAGATGTTACAGAAACTGAGCAAAAAAGAAAGACAGTTCATTAAAACGAGAAGGCGAGCGGACTGTTAAGGAAAGCAGAGGTAGGGCAGGGTGGGTGGAGAACGCTGAAATGAGAAGCTGAACTGAGTAAATTAAACAGAAAGCAGAACGGATGCAAGCCAAGTTCACAGCAAGTGGAGGAGGAGGTTTGACCCATTGTCCAGGCGCTGGCTCCTTGCTGCAACGGTGTATAATGAATTGCATCCCCACCCACTACTGATCTTGTAACACTTCAACTGTCTATCCAGTTTTCCTGCATTGCAATAAATGCAAATAATGCTGGGAAACATTCAGCAGGTCAGGCCGCACCCATGGAAAGGTAAACGGAGTTAACATTCAGGAATACACACAAGCTGCTGGAGTAATGCAGCAGGTCAGACAGCATCTTTGGGGAAAATGGTTAGGTATCCACGGTATTCCCATTTATCTTCAGTGGCGTGTACATCCTCGGATGTTGTGCCTTCCTAAAGTCCACGATCAGCTAAAGTCCACCAACTCACTGGGGGTAATTTACAGAGGCCAATTAACCTACAAACACTCACATCTTTGGATGTGGGAGGAAAGCTGGAGCACCCAGAGGAAAACCAGGTGTTCAGAGGAAGAACGTATAAACTCCACACTGACAGCAGCCGAGATCAGGATCGAACCCAGGTCTCTGGCACTGTGAGGCAGTGGTCTACCAATTGCACCACTAAACTGCCCATTGAAGGTTGCAACTGCATCTGCCTAAACTACTACTCTAGAAGTGAACTCCAGACCCTATTCTTACTGTGCAAAATATGTTGTCTTCAAGTTACTTCTGGTTCTTTTGCCAATCACTATTGTTCTATGAACCTATTTGTCCAAAGGTGCTATACAAATGCAAGTTGTTATTCTCATAGCCTTGTGCTGAGTATCTGGGAAGTTCTGAGATCGACAACCAGATTATGAATTTTGTTTTAACTGACCATCATTTTGGGACATGCACCAATAATGACAGGGTGGCACAGTGGCGCAGAAGAGTTGCTGCCTCACAGGGCCAGAGACCCGTGTTCCATCCCGACTATGGGTGCTGCTTGTACAGAGGTTGCACATTCTTCCTGTGACCCCGTAGGTTTTGCTCCAGTTTCCTTCCACAATCCCAAAACGTACAGGCTTGTGTAGGATAGTGTTAGGGTACGAGATGTAGGATAGTGTTAGTGCACGAGATGTTCGCTGGTCGGCGCGGGTTCGGTGGGCCGAAGGGCCTGTTTCCTTGCTGTATCATAATGGGTCAGGTAGCATCTCTGGAGAGAGAGTTAATGTTTCAGGTTAATAGTCTTTATCTGAATAGTGATTAACTCAGTTTGCTAACTCTGTAATATCCTCCACAGATATTTGACCTGCAGAATATGTTCAGCATTTTCTAATTATATTTCAGATTTCCTGAATCAAATGCATTTTACTATTGGCGAACTTTTAACTGCCTAGCCTAACATATATATTACTCTTGGCCCCCATAAAGGTGACCGACTGCTAATCCCCGAAAGGTATCTTCAAAATGGAAAACAACAGGTACTAGAGGGCATCACAGCTGTCAGGTGAGAGAGGCAACGTTTAAAGGAGATGTACGTGGCAAATCTTTTATGCCGAAGATTATGACTGTCTCGAACGTGCTGCTGGTGGCTCAAGAAGAGACTTTAGTGGCATTGAAAATACTTTTGGAAAGACATGGAGAAGCAAGGAATAGAGGGATATGCATTACATGCAGGTAGCGTCATTGTCATAGAGTCTTACAGGATGGAAACGGGCTCTTTGACACACCAGCCAACATGCCCCATCTACACTAATCCCACCTGCCTGAGTTCGGCCCATATCCCTCTAAACCTGTCCTCTCCATGTACCTGTCTAAATGTTTCTTAAACATTTCTACAGTACCTGTCCCAACTACCTCCTCCGGCAGCTTGTTCCATACGCCCACCACTCTATATGTGAAAAAGATAGATGTGTCGGTCTTAGCATCATATTTGGCACAGACATTGTGGGCCGTGCTGTTCTATGCTCAATATTCTATGGTAATCATGGATGTTGCATTAATTTTTTTATGCTGATCCCAGGAATAAATGCATTAGATGTATTCACTTCCCACCGGTAAAAATACTGATCTCCAAATTCCCTTTCTTTTGAGCTGTCATTTTATTCCAGCATTAGGTTCCTAAATGGATGGTTGCTACAAAATAAACGTGCTGAGAATTAATATGATAAGCAATTTACATATTCAGACCTTTGAGCTCAGGTGTTGTATGCATTGCATTAGTGGCACCGCTAATTGCAATTAGAAATTATTTTGCCTGGCTCCTGTGTTGCTTAGCTTTCTAATATGGAATAAACAGGACAAAGAAGATTTAAATGCACTCGTCTCTGGTTAGTATGCATCAGTGCCAAAGCCATTTTGCCGCAAGACAAATGTATTAAATTTGGTCTGAGCTGTTGTTGTAAAGGAGCCGGTAGTCAGGCGTAATGCTGGTCCCAGAATGAAACATGAAAGGGCTCCCACCCTCAAGTTACTGAGCCGTGACTGCATCATTGACACTACAAACAGCAGGATAACCATCAAGAAGATAGACACAAAAAGCTGTAGTAACTCAGGAGGACAGGCAGCATCTCTGGAGAGAACGAATGGGTGATGTTTCGGCTCGAAACCCTTCTTCTGAAGTCTGAAGAAGGATCTCAACCCGAATCATCATCCATTCCTTCTCTCCAGAGATGCTGCCTGCCCGCTGTGTTAAAAGAGTTCCCACGGTAGACTCACGAATCAGGAGGAGGCTGTGGTCTTAATAGCCTGTTTCTATGCTGTGGGACTGTATAACCTATCGATAGACAGAGAGACACAACATGGAAACAAGCCCTTTGCCCCACTGAGTTCATGCTGATCATTAACCACTCATTGACATTAATTCTGCACTAATCCAATCCAACTTCATTCACTGCAAAAGTGTCTCAACCTGAAACGCCACATATTATTTTTATTCAGAGATGCTGCCTGGCCCGCTGAGCTACTCCAGCATTTTGTGTCTACCTTCTGTGTAAACCAGCATCTGCAGTTCCTTTCTACACATGAATTCACTACATTTTATGAGCAATTCTCCCCAGCTTCTACCACTCATCGGCAGAATAGTGGCCAGAAATAGCAGTCAATTAACCTGCCAACCCATGTGTCTTTGGGATATGTGGGGAGAAACCAGAGAACCCAGAGGAAACCCATGCAGTCACTGGCAAAGTGTGCAAACGCCATATAGATGGAACTTGAGGTCAGGATTGAACCCAGGTTTAGAGTTTAGAGATATATTGCACAAGCAGGCCCTTCGGCCCACCGAGTCCGTGCCGACCAGCGATCCCCGCACACTAACACTGTCCTACACACCAGGGACAATTTACCATTTTTGTTTACCGAAGCTAATTAACTTACAAACATGTACGTCTTTGGACTGTGGAAGGATACTGGAGCACCTGGACTAAACCCACGAGGTCACAGGTACAAACTCCATAAAGACAGCACCCATAGTCAGGATCGAACCTGGGTCTCCGGCACTGTAAGGCAGTACCTCTACCGCTCCCCCACCGTTCTGCCTCAATATTTCCTTTGCTCTACTTATAGCATTGTGATTTTTCCCACGTTCATTTTATAGAAACTCAACACTGTGCTGTGTTGAAAGCAAAAATAAATATTAAATATTACAAGAATAGGCGGTGGTGGTTTGTTGAGAGTAGAAAGGTTATCCCAGTGGCACTTGGAGCACGAGTCAAACATGGATGGTTGAACTTTTGTAAACCTTTGTCAAGATTCTTCATCGTCGTGGCTTTATAATTATCCTGGTGGGAGGTTAATTATGATAATTGCAAGTTTTGTTCATGTTGATATAGTCTATGTGCAACTCCTGTAGTATCAATACCATATTCTGGTGTATGCAAAATACATCATCCGAGTTGTCATTTGTACAACCATTATTTAGTTTAATTGTCAAACATTTAATGATCTGTCTGCAAACCAATATAAAGAAAAAATGGAGCTAAGGAGGTTTCAAGCAACGCAGAGGCACGGAGCTGGTAAGATGCTGGTTTATTAAAAAAAAGACACAAAGTGCTGTGGTAACATGGGTCAGGCAGCATCTCTGGAGAACATGGATAGGTGCCGTTTCGGGTCGAGACCCTACTTCAGACTGATGCACCTGAATTCTGAAGAAGGGTCCTGACGACCATAACTGTTCATTTTGATTAAAATGCTGCTCTCAAAATTAGCTTCGATATTTAAAGATAAAACCAGAAAATATCACAGCTGTTCAAGCAGTATCTGCGGAGAGAGAACTAATGGTTATGTTTCAGGTTCTGATGGGAGGTATTTGCCTTGAAACGCTGGTACTTTCTTTCTCCATGGATGCTGCTTGACTGGCTGAGAGTTTTGTGGCATTTTCTGATTTTATTTCAGTTTTTCAGCATCTGCAGTTTTTACTTGTCTTTTGATTAGCTTAGTGATACAATTATGCCCCTGTCTCACGGTGCGAGTTGACCCACGAGGTACCCCGAGTGAAAGACTCGTGGTTGTGTACGAGACTTCAAGTTTATGTTCAAGTGTTTAACCGAGTTACCACAGGTATGTCATTTCTGCGATGTTCCAAGTTCCTCCTCCGAGTTACCAAGTTCCTCTCCCGTTACTCTTGAGCCAACCGTGAATGAAGGTATGTTTTAATAAAGCAACAATGTTAAAAGACATCTCCATCCTGTGGCTTTGAGTTATTTCAGCGCGGCCGCATCTATTGATACGACCTACAAAGGGAAAATGCGCACCCTCCACAACCAATAACGTGGTAAGTGCATTTCTTGGTGCTTTATGTTTTTAAATACTGTATTTCCCGGGGTGGGGGGAGAGCTCAGTTCATAGTATTTGGGAAGTCTGGCGTTGTGAAGGAGGGGATTGGGGTCAGTAACCCACTTGCCACGCTCCAGTCTGAGTGCAGATAGATGGAACTAGGTGACAGTAAACGGCACGGAGTAAAAGGGCAGAGATGGCCTGTTTCCGTGCTGTCATTGCTATATGGTTTTATTGTGGCCGGGGAGTGAATTAGATTGGGTGGCTGCCGCAGCGCTCCGGGCACGGACAGCAGAACTGGCCGCCACTTCCGAGGAAGGAAGCAGCTCGGGTGACTGACTTTGAGCGGCCACTGGGACCCGACAGCAGACACACACACACACAGATACACACAGACAGACAGAGAGGCACACACACACACACACACACACACACACACACATATATATATATATATATATTATTATACACATATATATACACGAGATATTTAGATTTGAAATGCAGGGGGATGATATTTTGCGGAGTTACCCAGCAGTAGGCAACCCAGGAACCACGCAAAGTATATATACATATACACATACACATATACATATACACATACACATACACATATACACAGGTCTGGGGAAAACAGAGAGGGGAACAATGAGTACACGGAAGTTTAGTGGGGAATCTCATTGGTTATTATGTGGGAAGGAAGTCCAGATGCTGGTTTAAAGATAGACGAAATGCTGGAGTAACTCAGCCGGACAGGCAGCATCTCGGGGTAGTGGTCTAAGGAAGGGTCTCGACCCGAGACATCATCATTCCTTCTCTCCGGAGATGCTGCCTGTCCCGCTGAGTTACTCCAGAATTGTGTGTGTGCGAGAGTTACTCCAGCATTGTTCGTGTGTGTGTGTGAGTTACTCCAGCTGTGTGTGTGTGTGTGTGTGTGAGAGTTACTCCAGCATTGTGTGTGTGTGTGAGTTACTCCAGCATTGTGTGTGTGTGTGAGTTACTCCAGCATTGTGTGTGTGTGTGTGAGTTACTCCAGCAGTGTGTGTGTGCGTGTGCGTGTGCGTGTGTGTGTGTGTATGTGTGTGTGTGTGTGTGTGTGTGTGTGTGTGTGTGTGTGTGTGTGTGTGTGTGTGTGTGAGTTACCCCAGCATTGTGTGTGTGTGAGAGTTACCCCAGCATTGTGTGTGTGTGTGTGTGTGTGTGTGTGTGTGTGTGTGTGTGTGTGTGTGTGTGTGTGTGTGTGTGTGTGTGAGAGTTACCCCAGCATTGTGTGTGTGTGTGAATCATGAATTGCCAAGACACAAGGCACTGTAGATACAAATAATGTCATACACAAGAAAGGGCAGATGCTAGTTGAAAAAAGTGAACACATGGGGCTGGAGAAATTTGGAAATGTTATCCCGTCACCCATTCCTTCTCTCCAGAGATGCTGCCTGCCCGCTGAGTTAAAAGAGTTCCCACGGTAGACTCACGAATCACTAAGGTAAACGCACGGGCCACCACGTTATAAACAAGTTTAAAATGTTTCAATTTTTAACTTGAACTGTAAATTTGACTCGTGGAAAGAATCAAACATGTTTGATTTTTTTCACGAGTTACCAAGTTTCACGGGTACCTGCCGTTAGCACCACGAGTCGCTAAGTTGCTCGCAAGAGTTCCGACGTTCCCGCTACGTTTAGTGTACGTGATTACCGCGAGTGACAACTCTGGGTCACTCATGGGTCAACTCGCACCGTGAGACAGGGGTTTTAGTGTTCCAGATGTGACACTGGCACTTTGGGAGAGGTACAAAACAAAAATGAACAGTAGAGTTCCAGATGCAAACCAACCCAAATAAAAATGAAGATCTCAGCCACAACGTTATTTTTATGTAAAATAACTATCCAGATTTATAGTCATAGAGTCATACACTGTGGAAACAGGCCCTTTGGTCCAACTTGCCTATGCCAAACAATATGTCCATTCTACACTAGTCCCATCCGGTGGAGTTTAACCCAATGCACCCTGAACCTATTCTACCCATGTACCTGTCCAACTGTTATGATAGTACTTGCCTCGACTACCTCCTCTACAGCACGTTCTATAATCCACCACCCCTTGTGCAAAAAAGTTGCCCCTCGAGTTCCTATTAAATCTTTCCCTCTCACCTTTATCCTATGCCCTCTGATTCTTGGTTCCCCTCTTCTGGGCAAAAGACTCTATGCATTTACCCTATCTATTCTTGCGCATCCCAGATTTCAGTTTGAATACCACTTGCAATTGTACATTCAGCAGCCAAGAATCCATCTCAGTTTAGACTTTAGAGATACAGTGCAGAAACAGGCCCTTTGGGCCCACCGAGTCTGTGCCAACCAGTGATGACCCTGTACATTAACACTAAGTCACGCACAAGGGTTAATGTTACAACATACCAAAGCCAATTATCCAACAAACCTGCAGGTCTTAGGAGTGTGGGAGGAAACCGAAGCACCCGGAGAAAATCCACGCAGTCACGGGGAAAACGTACAAACTCCGTACAAACAGCACCCATAGTCAGGATTGAACCCAGGTCTCTGACGCTGTAAGTCAATGACTCTACCGCGGCACCACCATTCCCCATACATTTCCTGTGCTATCTTCCTTAGGTCTGATTGTTAATCCTGGCTAATTTGGAGAGCCTATGACTTCAAAATGGGGTGAAACTTCAGGGATGCTGGGAGATTTGGTCAATTTGGAGTTACTCTCAGCAGATCTGCGACAAGCTGCGAAGAGGTGCCAGTGTGTCTGGAGCTTAGATACAATTTGCAAGCAAAGAATGATAACATCTGCAAACCCTGTCAATTAGGTGCAAAATGCATAGAATGGATTGGATGGCTGCAAACCAGACATACACCTTGTAAATAGTTGTAAATAATGTTGCAGAGTTCTGCTTTGCCAAGTGTTGATTGGATGAGGCATTAAGGCTTGTCTGTGTTTCCTGTAGCAGGGTCAATTTTTCTAAGTTGGCTTCCTTACGAAGTCCATTTTGAATACAATATATTGAGCTGTTGTATTATTGGGTTAGGGGAATGTCTGTTATGTATGGGGTTACTCTATATCTGTAATTGGATTATTAAGAGACCACCTCCATGTGGTTCGGCCGCTCGAGGTCCTTGGACATATAAAAGTCCGCTACCACGAGGTCCAATGTCAATCTTCTGGGAGATCGCATGGGAGTGCGTGAATTTCTGGAGTGTCTCTGTCTGAGCGAGGCCTAGAGGGCTTGAACAGGCAGATATGAGGATCGAACCCGTGGTGGGATAGGTATAGTAGTTGAACTGTAACGCGCTATTGTTAAAATAAAATTTAGTTGATTCAGTGTTTTTACTGAAACTAGACTGGGGGGAAGCTTAGAAATGAACAATTTACACGATGCACTCTTTGAAATCTATATCATTGACCTTCCTGCTCACCTCTTAACATGGCTTGATGTCGAATCTTCTTGTCACACAATTGTAGATGCTTTGCTGCAATAAAACTGTTTTCTCGAGTTATTTTGTTCATGAGAATGAATAATCTGAAGTTGATAATAATTGACAATCTCATTCACTTATTCAGTCATTGACAATCTATGAGAAATAGAGGCAACATATCAAATTGAAGACTGTCTAATGCTGAGACAGTGGCATAATTAAGAGATGGATTATCTTGTTTTGCAAAACCTAACCCGCCAGTCTTTTATGCTCATGAAAGGTGGCTGAAAATGAGCAGAATCTTATTCTAAAGATGAGCACATATAATTAATGAAGGTTAAATATCAGTACAAGTGCTCCTTGTGGCTGCAAGGTACTGTTCAATTATTTTTCCTTGAGCTTTAACTAACTTAGGAATTAGGTTTGTAATAAGAAGTAACTGAGACATCTCCATTTTATCAGGAGTTCGGGGTGGCTCGGTGGCGCAGCGGTAGAGTTACCACCTTACAATGCCAGAGGCCCAGGTTCGATCCTCACTGCGGGTGCTGTCTGTACGCAGTTTGTATGTTCTCCCTGTGACCATGTAGGTGTTCTCCGGATGCGCCAGGTTTCCTACCACGCTCCAATGATGATGATAGATCCAAAATGCTGGAGTAGCTCAACGGTTCAGGCATAATCTCCGGAGAAGAGGAATAGGTGCCGTTTCGTGTTGAGACCCTTTTTGACGTACAGGTTTGTAGGTTAATTGCCTTTGGTACAATTGTAAATTGTCCCTAGTGTGTCGGATAGTGCTAATTTATGGTGTGAATGCCGGTCGGCGCTGACTTGGTGGGCCGAAGGGCATATTTCCGCGCTGTATCTCCAAAGTCTAAAGGAGTTCCGCAATATGGGAATAATGGAACAATAGGCCATTGACTCAATAAGACAGCTCCAACAATCAGAGAATCATAGATTCATCGAGCCATACAGCACAGAAGCAGGTCCTTCCGCCCATCTCGTTCATGCCAACCAACATGCTCATTTGAACAGGTCCTATTTGTCAGCATTTGCCCCACATACCTCTAACCTTTCTATCATATACCTGTCCAAATGTCTTTTAAACATTGCAATTGCTTCAACTGCCTCAACTGCTTCTTCTGAATGCTCATCTCTCTATCCACCACCCTCTGTGTGAACAAGTTGCCCCTCAGGTCCCTTTGAAATCTTTCCCCTCTCACCTTAAACCTATGCGCTCAAGTATTCAATTCCCCTTCCCTGGGGGAAAAAATACACTACCTTATCTCTACCCCTCATGATTTTATACACTTTGACAAGTGCAAGGGCCACAGCAAGGTAGATTGGGAGATCAGGCATTAATCTGCAGCACATGGGAGGTGAATTGAAGAGCCTGATAACAGAGGGAAATAAGCTGTTCTTGAATCTGGTGGTACACGTTTTTAAGCTCCTGTCTCTTCAACCCAACGGTGGAGGGGCGACGAGGAGATAACTGTGGTGTAAGTGGCCCCTGTCTCTAATAACGGCAAAAGTCCAGGAGAATTTTACAACAAGAGTCACAAAAGAGTGCAGAAACAAGGAACTTCAGATGCTGGTTTATACAAAAGTTGGTCATAGAGTCATCTATTGATACAGTGTGGAAACAGTCCCTTCGGCCCAACTAGCCCACACCGGCCAACATGTCCCAGCTATACTGGTCGTTTTTGAGATCACAACTTCCCCAGCCAACAGTGGGCCTACCAGGCATCGCCCTGCCAGAGCTCATTAGTGGCTGGCCCTGATTATTTGTAGTTTATTCTCGCCTCCAGCTCTCACCTCCACCTCCATCCCCCCCCTCCATCCCTCCCCCCTCCTACTCCCCCCCTCCTACTCCCCCCCTCCTACCCCCCTCCTGCTCCCCCACCAACACCTTTAACACCCTCTACTTTCAGTCTGAAGAAGGGAGAAAATGGATGGGTGATGTTTCTGGCCGGCCCCTTCTGAAGACCGATGTCATGCTGGCAGTGAAAATAAAAAGGTCCATGGAGGGTAGAAGGTTGGTAGGGGGGCTACAAGAGGAGGGGGGCATGTTGAAGGTTGCCTAATTCTGTCCTATAACTTACGAACATATGAACTTATAAAAGGGCTTGAAGTCTGAGGCGATGGAAGAAGATCTCTACATCATGGAGGGCACGGAACACGTCGAGGTGTGGGCAATGTGGTACAAAGGTAGATTATTAATGATACAGTAGATCTGGGCGACAATCTCACAGACAACCTTAGCATGATTGTAGTTATTAAACCGGTAGTTATCCAAATTGGTTGTCATTCCATTTCACACTCTGATGCCTGGTTAAAATTCCTCTTTGGTTTCATTTTCGATTTGGGCACAGTCTGATGTTCTATTTTGTGGGGTGGCATGATCGCGCAACAGTAGAGTTGCTGCCTTATAACGTCAGAGACCTGGGTTCGATCCTGACTACTGGTGCTGTCTTAACAGAGTTTGTACATTCTCCCGTGACCGAGTGGGTTTTTTCACAGGTGCTCTGGTTTCCTCCCACACTCTAAACACATTTGTACAGGTTTGTAGGTTAATTAACTTTGGTTAAAAACAAATTGTAAACTGCCCCTAGTGTGTAGGATAAGGCTAGTGTACGGGGATCGCTAGTCGGCGCAGACTCGGTGGGCCGAAGGACCTGTTTCTGCGCTGCATCTCTAAACTGAACTAAACTAAATTGAACTAAGCCAGAATGATTCTAAAGGGCCTGTCCCACCAGCATGCGACTCCATGCGGTGAGCGCGACCAAACTGGAAGCGGGGATCGTGCGGAGGTCGGGAGATCCCCGTACAGGGCCTGTCCCACCAGCATGCGCCTGCATGCGGCGAGCGCGACCAAACCGGCAGCGGGGGCCGCGCAGAGGTCGGGTGAGTGGCGCGACGTGGCGCAAAGTTGGAGCGAAGTTGGAGCGAAGTCCGCGGTAAGTTCGCAAGGACAGAGAAGGACACGCAGAAAGGGACACGGAGGCACACAGAGAGGGTCATGGAGGCACACAGAGAGGGTCACGGAGGCACACAGAGAGAGGGTCACGGAGGCACACAGAGAGAGGGTCACGGAGGCACACAGAGAGAGGGTCACGGAGGCACATATATAGAGGGTCACGGAGGCACAGAGAGAGGGTTACGGAGGCACACAAAGAGAGGGCCACAGAGGCACACAGAGAGGGTCACGGAGGCACATATAGAGAGGGTCACGGAGGCACGACGTGAGGCGGTGCGTAATGCGTCGAGGCGGCTGCGGGCCGACAGGCCATTGCCGCGCGGAATTTTTGAACGGTCAGTTTTTTAGAGCCCCGCGCGATGTCGGGACCAGCTCCGCATAACTCCATACGGCTCCAGCGATCGAAGTGGGACCGGCCCCGTGAGGCCGGACGGCTCAAGCGACCACGTTAGGTCGCGCTCACCGCCTGGAGTCGCATGCTGATGAGACAGGCCCTTAAACCAGTATCTTGAAAATATGCGTAGTCTCAAATTTAGGCAGTGATTGCATTATAATTGTAACAGGAACAATGAGAACACGTACTATTTTCCTTGGTATTTATATCTGCGGATAGCTAGTATGTCTCTTCAACAAGTGTCGCTCTGACAGGCACAAATGTTCCTGTTGGAAATTGCAGTCACGTGCAGTCTCGATCTTTTGTAACCTGCCACATCCTAACTCATATCTTTGAAACACCTGGGGATCAGCTTCAAGACAGAATCAATTTACCAGAAGGGCAAGGTGGTTAAGCAACACGGATGTTCAAAATATTGATTGTGCACTCTTGTGGATTCCTCGTTAGTCTGTGTGTAAGCAAGTTTTGAGGCAGCTATTGTAAAACTAGTTGTAAAACCTACTGGAAAACCAAAATGCTGCAAAATTTAAACCTCTCCCAATACTCAGTGGTCAGACAGCAACTGTATAGATGGGTTTACATCTCGGATTGGTGACTTTTCATCAGAAAACCCAAGTTTTAAGTTTTTATTTTCAGAGAAACAGCGTGGAAACAGAACCTACATGCTAGGGACAATTTACAGACACTATCCTACACACTAGGGACAAATTACAGAAGCCAATTATCCTGCAAACCAGTAGGTCTTTGGGTTGTGGGAAAAAACCGGACCTCCCGGAGAAAACCCACGCGGTCCCAGAGAGAATGTACAAACTCTGTGCAGACAGCACTTGTAGTCAGGATCTAACCTAGGTCTCTGGAGCTGTAAGGCAGCAGCTCTACTGCTGTGCCTCCTTGCCACCCCAAGTGTCTCACCCAAGCAGTGCTTGGCTTTCTGAGGATCTTTCATGACATTTAAACACCATCTAACAGGACGGAACAGTGGCGCAGCAGCCTTAAGGCGCAGCACCAGAGACCCAGGTTAGATCCCGACTACGAGTCCTGTCTGTACGGAGTTTGTACATTCTCCCCGTGATCACGCTGGTTTACCCCGTGATCTTTGGTTTCCTCCCACACTCCAAAGATGTACCGTTTTGTAGGTTAATAGGCTTGGCGTATGTGTAAAAAATGTCCCTAGTTGGTGTAGGATTGAGTTAATGTGCGGGATTGCTGGTCGATACAGACCCAGTGGGCTGAAGAGCCTGTTTCCGTGCTGTATCTCTAAACTAAAACATCGACACTTAATCTAATCAACACACAAAATTCTGGAAATATTCACAAGTCAAGCAGCATCCACACAAACGAGAAAAGAGTAATGGGCCTGTCCCACTTAGGCTATTTTTCAGCGGATTGCAGTCGACTGTCAAGTTGCCGGCAGTCGCCTGAAAAACCGGCAACTGGAATGGCGACTGTCAGAGTGGAACACACAGCAGTATCCCACAGCAGCAGTGCATGTAGGAGCAGATAATGTACTTCATTGTTTGAGCGAGAATATTCAACTGGAATCCAAAACCTGACCTTCCTCTTTAAAATCGTGCTGGAAAATCTGTATAAGCCACAAGGCCATCTCCGGAGAAACTCATTGTGCGCAAGATGATTAAAAAGTAAAACCTGGCAGACATGCACGTCTGTGCCAAGAAATTTATCCTTAGTCAGTGGAACTAAGATGGCTGTAGCTGGATGTACTCTGTCACATTCGATGAGTTCGGTTGCAGGGGGCATAGTACATTGTGTTCAGGTGTCAATTTTATATAATTAAAGATCCTGCAGTTCTGAGGGGGCCTGACAGGGTACATATGGAGATTTATCCACTGGTGGGAGAATCTCCAATGAGGGAACATAGTTGCAAGATTAGGGAGCAGTCATTTAAAACAATGTTGCCTTGGAGTTTGTGATAAATCTTTGAAATCTTCTACCCCAGAGAGTTGTAGAGGCTAGATCGCTGGAGGTATTTAAAGAATGGTGGCACAGTGACACAGCGTTACAGCTGCCGCCTCCTAGCGCCAGAGACCCGGGTTTGATCCTGACTACAGCTGCTGTCTGTACGGAGTTTGCACATTCTCCCAGTGACCGCATGGGTTTCCTCCTGATGCTCCAGTTTCCTCCCATTTTCCAAAGACCTGCATGTTTGTTGGTTAACTGGCTTCTGTAAATTGACCCCAGTGTGTAGGATAGTGTGTAGGATCGGACTGGTACACGAGTGATCGATGGTCGGTGTGGACTCGGTGGGCCGAAGGACCTGTTTTCACACAGTATCTCTAACCTGTAAACTGTAAATGAGTACGGAAGGGGAGTTGAGGTCTGGGGCTAACCAACTACGACTGTACTGAATGGCAGGGCAGGCGTGAGTGGACACGTGCTTTACTCCTGCTGCTACTTTCTGGTGTTTTTGTGTTATTATTGCTAATGGCCAGGCATGGAATTTGAAACACTGCTATAACTCTCCTTATAACTCAGGCCCTCAAAAGTTACATCAACAGTCTGAAGGTTACATCAAAAGTCAGCTTACCCACCACATCGCCTCCAGGTCACTCAGACCGGCCGACTTGGGGTTACTGACCATCCCGTGGTCTAGGCTTAAGCTCAGGGGCGACCGCGCCTTTGCGGTTGCAGCTCCTAGACTGTGGAACAGCTTCCCTCTTCCCATCAGAACTGCCCCCTCCATCGACTCTTTTAAGTCGAGACTTAAAACTCATCTTTACCCTCAAGCCTTTCTTGACTTCCTCTGTGGGAGGGCTATATGTATGTATTTATGTATGTACTTAATCTATGAACCACTGTTGTATAACGTTAGTACCTCCACCAATGTAAAGCAGTTTGGTCACGAGAATTTTTTTTAAATTAAATGTGCTATAGAAATAAAAGTGACTTGACTTGACTTAACTCAAGTCCTGATAACATCCTTGTAGATCCTCTCTGTCAGGCTTGTATGTAACTCCAGAGAGAGAGCGATGTAGCTGACTCTTAAAAACATAGATGATGGAACATAGAACAGTACAGGGCAGCACTGTAGCAGAGTGGCCGAGCTGCTGCCTCTCAGCACCAGTGACCTGGGTTTGTTTCTAATCTTGGGTGTTGTCTGTGTGGAGTTTGCAAGTTCTCCATGAGACCATGTGTGTTTTCTCCAGGTGCTCTGGTTTCCTCCCACATTCCAAAGATGTGCAGTTTGTAGGTTAATTAGCTTCAGTAAAAATTGTAAAATTGTCCCTAGTGTGTAGGATATTGTTAGTGCACGGGGATAATCGCTGGTTGCCACGGTCTCAGTGGTCCGAAGGATCTGTTTCCGTGCTGCATCTCTGAAGTCTGACGTCTAAAGCCTACAGTGTAAAGTCTAAAGATTGAATAAACATTGGACTCGTCAGCCACTCCTGTACTTTCTGTAAATGATCAAAAGCAAGATGGAATGCTTCTGTGTTGATACCCTGCCATGATGATCACCATTGATGCATTCGTTTTCTGATGTTGTTTCGATTCCCTATTCATTTTGGCTTTTGAATTAATCATAGATTTCTGCATCGTTGTTTTTTACATTCATGTATTTTTTACTGGCGTTGCACAGTTTACCTGAGGCCGAGCAAGGGAGCGATGAGGGTAATCCCTTGGAGGGCTCTGGTAAGACTGTGTCACCACAGTGAAGTTAATGATTTCACCTGAGGCAATGACAGCATCATGTTCCGATCTGACTCTGCTGCGGACTCAGTGCACCGACCTGCCCGCGTCCCAGGAGACCTCGTTCAACCTATCCCCGTAACGCTGAGGTGGCTCTAGATGACTTTCAGAAGTTCACTGAGGTGGCACTCCTAGACCTGCCTCAGGCAACGTGTGCCACAAGCATGCATCTTCCCCACGGACGTGCCTCATGCGTTCAATGTTCCTGCCACCAAGTCTCTCTGACCCAGCGCTTGCGACATTGTCCAAGTTTATTAATTGTCTATTGATGATTCCACAAAGCAAAAGGTAACGAGCTGGAAATCTCCTTACGCAGTGTTTTTTGTCGTTCATTGTGTCATTGGGTCTTTATTAACCCTCCACACACGGCACACTTCCAGAAATGTGGCTCTGCAACAAATACAAAGAAAAGTGCAGCGTAGAAACAAGGAACTGCAGATGCTGGTTTACCAAGGAAAGACACAAAATGCTGGAGTAACTCAGCTGTTGACGTCTGGTTTCCTGGCCTCCAGCTAGCTGAACAATTCCAAAAAAGGACACAAAATGCTGGAATAACTCAGCGGATCAGGCAGCATCTCTGGCGAACAAGATGACATTTCAGGTCAGGACCCTTCCTCAGAGGTAAATGGTTATCTGTGTCTGGGGTTCTATCCCTCTCTCCTTTTTCTCTCTTTGTCGTACCAAATGTTAGAATCACTCCTCGTTAGCAACCCTGGAGATCTATCAAATCTGAAGAAGGGTCCTGACCCGAAAGGTCACCTGTCCATGTTCTCCAGCGATGCTCTGGCAGCTCATTCCGTGCACCTACCACCCTTTGTGTAAAAAAGTTGCACCTCAGATTCCTATTAAATCTTTCCCCCCTCACCTTAAACCTATGTCCTCAGGTTCTTGAGGTAAAACTCTGGGTAAAAGACTCTGGGCAAAAGACTGGGCGTTTACCCGATCCTTCCCTCTCATTATCTTGTTTGTGTGTGAGATCTGGAACAAACTTCACAAGGTGTGCAAACATTTGATCAAAAATTCACCGCCACATAGCCTGCAACACTTCTGTGCAAGCAAATTTGTCAGCTTTCACCTGTTGAACTGTCAACTGCAATTAAATAACTTGGGAAGCAGTGTGCAGAGAGATGTAGTGGCAGAGAAACTGAATTCTGGTGAAGGTGTTAAGGGCATTTTGACTAGAAATCGGTCTCACTTGTGTCTGTTTTTAGTCTGGAAATTCCATCAGCACCCACTTTCTATTCCTCGGGGAATTGATACCGAAACTTCCTATTGCGAAAGGACAAATCAAAGCCAGCAACGATGATCAAGGAAAGGTGGAGCCCTCAATGGTTCAATGTTCCCTCTCCCCTCACTCTCAGTCTATAGAAGTGTCTCGACCCAAAATGTTACCTATTCCCTTTTTCCAGAGATGCTGCCTGACCCGCTGAGTTACCCCAGCTTTTTGTGTCTATCTTCGGCGTAAACCAGCATCTGTAGTTCCTTTCTGCAGAGTCCCGCTCTAACATTGGCATCATTTGTACATGGCAGTTCCTACACATGAGGAACTCATTAACATGCGAGGCTCGTCTTAATTACCTTGCAGATGAAATTGGACCAACAATTTGCAGCCAAATTCTTTCACTATTTACTCTCAGGAAAACAAAAGTCACATTTCACAGAAAGTGGCGAGTCCAGCTTGGTGTAAAAAAGACAACACTGTTACACTGCATAAATTATCCACTGCTTTCACTGTCCATTTTATGGTGATAAAATATTCTGCCATTGTAGTTTGAGCTATAACTCTTATAAGGCTTACGCCAGATTGATAATGGTCAATCATATGGTCAATCATATCCCTGGCACCAATTAATCTGCTCTTAGCTCATGAAATGTTATATCCTGACCTGACCCTATAATTCCTACTGCTCTTTACCCAATATGATTTTCTCACTATTGTCCATACTAACCTTTCTCTCTATGCCTGAGGCTGAGTGATGCTTTTAAGAGCATTTCACTTGTTTCCTGTGGTCAGTGCAGTAGAGTACATCAATATGTTGCTACTTCATGCCCAGTTTCTTAAAGGGAATAATTCATTATAATAGTGTCTTAAAGCAAGGTGGTCTGTGTTTCACAATGATTTTAGGATCTCAGATGGGATGGTAGGGGGTGGCACAGTGGCGCAGCGGCAAAGTTGCGGCCCTATAGCGTCAGAGACCTGGGTTCGATCCTGACTGTGGTTGCTTGGGTAATTTGTGCTGAGTTTGCACGTTCTCCACGTGACCACGTGGGTTTCCTCCTGTTACTCCGATTTCCTCCCAAATTCCAAAGACGTGTAGGCTTATAGGGTTTATAGGCGTCTGTAAAATCGTCCCTACTGTGTAGGATAGAACTAGTGTACGGGTGATCGTTGGTTGGCATGGACTCAGTGAGCCGCAGGGACTGTTTCCACACGATATCTCTCAACTAAACTAAACTAAACACCATATACTGTACTTATTTTGCAGACCAAATCTGCGAATTTGTCAGGGCTGCTTGCCTCCTGTTGGCTGCAGCATTAGTGTATTGCTTGAGTTTTTTGGTCACCACCTGACAGGGAAGATGCGATTGCACTGCAGAGGATGCAGTTGACATTTGGGAGCATTTTGACAGAAAATTGGAGTCCAATAAAGAGCTGAAAGTGGAAATGCTTGGGCATTGAAAAAAAAAAAAATTTTTTTAATTGCAGATGCTGGAAATCTGAACTAAAAATAGAAAATGCTGGAAACACTCAGTGGGTCAGGCAGCATCTTTCGTTTAGTTCAGAGATCCAGCATAGAAACAGGCCCTTCGGCCCACCGAGTCCACATTGACCATCGATTACCTGTTCACACTAGTTCCACTTTATTCCACTTTCTCATCTATTCCCTACAAATTTTAATTTTAGAGAAACAGCATGGAAACAGCCCCTTCGGCCCACAAAGTTCTTGCCGACCAGCGATTGCAAGTTCACTAGTTCTATCCTACACACCAAGGACAATTTGCAGAGGGCCAATTAACCTACAACCCCGCACATCTTGAGGGTATGGGAGGGAAAAGGAGCACCTGCAGGAAACCCACCCGGTCACACGGAGAATGTGCAAACTCCACACAGGCAGCACCTGAGGTCAGGATCGAACACGGGTGTCTGGTGCTGTGAGGCAGTGGCTTTACCAGCTGCGCCACCATGCCGCTTGTGCTGTGGTGAGAGAACTTGAGAGAGGAACTGTTAATGTTTTGAGGTTTGAGTCAAGCTCTCAAGGAAAGGTTGTTTGCTCTAGAACAAGATGAGGAGAGACTCTATAATAGACAGAATTAGCAAGAAAGTACTCCTTCAAATAGCAGAGAGGTTAAAATGCAAGGATAATAGATTGAAGGCAGAAGTTTAAATAAGGAAGATGGAAGTTTTTACACTAAGAATGTCATTATGGTCTGGATCTCATTGCTTGAAAAAGTGTAGAGAGAGAAACCCTCACCATGTTTAAACAAATATTTGCCCGTATCATTGAAGAGCTACAACATAATCTTGTTGTGGATCGGGCGTGGCCAGTGGTAGTGGTGGAGGCAGATACAATCGTGGCATTTAAGAGGCTTTTTGAGAGGCACATGGAAATGCAAGAAATAGAGGGATATGGATCATGTGCAGGCAGATGAGATTAGCCTGGCATTATGTTCGGAATGGACAATGTGGGCCGAAGGATCTGTTCCTTTGCTGTACTGTTCTATGTTACATGCTCTATGGTCCATGAGTCACATTTCAGAGACTAAAATAAGAATAAGGAGTAAGCCATTTAGAACGGAGACGAGGAAACACTTTTTTCTCACAGAGAGTGGTGAGTCTGTGGAATTCTCTGCCTCAGAGGGCGGTGGAGGCAGGTTCTCTGGATGCTTTCAAGAGAGCTAGATAGGGCTCTTAAAAATAGCGGAATCAGGGGATATGGGGAGAAGGCAGGAACAGGGTACTGATTGGGGATGATCAGCCATGATCACATTGAATGGCGGTGCTGGCTCGAAGGGCCAAATGGCCTACTCCTGCACCTGTTGTCTATTGTCTATTGTCAAAAATGGCAACTTGGTCAATATGGATGAGTTAGGCCAAAAGGCCTGTTTCTCTGCTAAGACACCATACATCAGACAAGGACTGCACAGGCTATTGACTTTGCTAAAGGAAATGCAGATTGGTAGGTTAGTTGCCCACAATATATTGCTCCTTGAATGAGTGATAGAATCCAACAGCAGTTCATGGGAATGTGGGGAAAACAAAATAAAAAGGATTCATGTCGGATTAATGTAAATGAATGTTTAAATGCGGGTGAGGGCTTGTTTCCATGATTCACTTATGAAAAGGCCCAGTAGGAAGCCAAATGCAAGGACTGCAAGCAATGGACATTTAGTGCTGGACTTATATGCAAATGCATATCCTCAGAATGGTGAATTTAAAACAAAACCTAGGAATTTTTAAACATTTAGAGTTTAGAAATACAGTGCAGAAACCGCCCACGCCAACCAGCAACCAGCACTATCCTACACACTAGAGGCAATTTTAAAATTTTAGCGAAGACAATTTACCTACAAACTTGTACATCTTTGGAGCGTGTGAAGAAACCAAAGCACCCTCGCAGTCACAGGGAGAACGTACAAACTCCGTAGAGGCAGCACCCGTAGTCAGGATCAAACCTGGGTCTCTGGTGCTGTCAGGCAGCAACTGATTTATTGAGCTTTGCACCTCCGGCTCACTAGGTTCTAGCTTGCATGTTCAAGAAACAATAGTGATGATCTTGAGACCCGCGATTCATTACGATTTACTTAGTAGCTAAATTTACCGAGAAATAACTGAGCAAACAAACAAAATAGCTGACGACGTATTTGTAACTGTGGTGCAATTCCTCTGTCAATGTAAATAATAAAAGGCTGGCAAGCCTAATGCTGAGCTATTGCTTTTATAGTTCTTTTATATTGTCACACTTGCCAGATATGTCTGGACTTAATTCTTTTCTTAGATGCCTTATTCAGCTTGCCTCTTTTCACAGAGTCAAGGATGTTCACCGACCCACAGAGTTCCATCACTTCTAAAAGATGAAGGAGTGAGTGGTAGTTTGTTGCCCCTTGTATCATCTAATGAACACCAGTGGAGTTAAAATAACATCAAAAGATTGCCACCTGATTCCAGAAGAATAGCTGGAAAAACTCAATGGGTCATCTGGCATCTGTGGAGGGAAATGGACAGTTGGTGTTCTCTTGTGTTCAATGTTCTATGGAAAAATAAATAGAAGAAAGTTATAACGAAGACCATCACAGAACATAACATTAGCCTGGATCAGATGGGCCGAATAGTCTAGTTTTGTGCTGTTAGGTTAATATAATACTGGAGCACCCGGGGAAAACCCACACAATCACAGGGAGAACGTATAAACTCCGTAACGCAGTGGAAAGAGTTGCTGCCTTACAGCGCCAGAGGACCAGGTTTATAACTGAGTACGGGTGCTATCTGTATGGAGTTTGTATGTTCTCTCTGTGCCTGAGTGGGTTTTCTCCAGGTGCTCCAGCTTCTTTCCACATTCTTTGTTCTATGTTCTATGTTCTAGGAGTCATGTTCAGGGGGTAAAATCGGACTAGCTCAGCTAGGCACTTCTGGTCAGCATGGACGAGTTGGGCCATTCTTCAGACTGACAGATGAAGAGTGGTAGTAGCATCGAGGGAGAGAGGTGGAGGGGGAGGTCGGGGAGAGGATGCTACGACATGCGGCAACAGCTAACAAGTGATAGTTTAGAGATAGTTTTGAAACAGGCCCTTTGGCCCACCTAGTCCACGCCAACCATCGATCACCCGTTCACACTATTTCTATGCTATCCCACTTTCCCATTCACTCCCTACGCACCAGGGGAAATTTGCAGTAGCCAATAAACCCACATGCCTTTGGATTGTGGGAGGAAACCGGTGCACCCGGAGAAAACCCACATGGTTACAGGGAAGAATGTGCAAATTGCATACAGACAGCACCCGTGGTCAGGATTGAACCCGGGTCTCTGGTGCTGCAGGGCTGCTGTGCTGCCGACCTAGACCTTCTGTGAGAGGAATTAGCCTCCTATCATCTAGCCTGTTGTTACGACTCCCGAATGCAGGTACTTCAGAGCCGCGTAACATAGTCAAAAACCAGGCTCAAGTTCAAGAAAATAGTATTTTATTTTGTTAAAACCCAAACCTGATTCAAACAACCCAGTCAAGGACAAGAATAAACTAATAAACAAAGATAACAGTGCTCCAGCCAGCCTCGCAATGGGCCGTCGAACTAGAGTCTCTAACCTGCCTAAATGGAAATAACCCAGAAACAAAATACACAAAAACCCTCAGGTCAACCCTTATCCGTCCCAATTCAATATTAATTTACAAATGTAGGTAATAATACACCAAGTTCTATGCCATGTGGCCAGGCCTCCTGCAGTTCAAACCACAGTCTGTTCATGAGTCAGGGTCGACGAAGAGAGAGAGCATTCTGGGAGACTCCTGATATTTAAGCTTTCGATGAGTCACCCATCACCTGACGCAGCTTGGCCAATCGGGTACAGGAGCCCTTAACCCCTTGATTGCTGACTCCCAGCCACGGGGCCTGCACTCAGGAGAGAAACAGAATAGTTAAGTACATAGCATTCACCAGAGGGGGGGGAAGTACCTAACACCTGTCAATCCACTTCAGAATAGTATTGCCTGGAAATTCATCCCTGGTTGATAAGGCTAAATGAGCAATGTAGTAGCGGCTGAATGTTGACTTGTGGAAATTAATTTCAGAGACAGAATATAACAGTCAGCCACTAATATTTAACATGGTTAGTTCTACTGACAGGGAATATTTTCCCAGGCAGTTTCTATATTTCAATGACATCATGTTTCATACAGATCAATCTTCCTCAATCTTGCCTTATTTGTAAAATCCTTCACGCCATGTCAATCCAGTGACTCTACACCGCACCACCTCTAACCAGCATGCCAGTCAGTTGCTAGACAAAAATGTTGGTGAAACTCAGCGGGTGAGGCAGCATCTATGGAGCGAAGGAAATGGGCCACGTTTCGGGTTGTCTTCAGACAGTCAGTGCTATTTAGTTTAGTTTTGTTTTGTTAAATGTCACCTGCACCGAGGTACAGTGAAAAGCTTTTGTTGCATGCTAACCAGTCCTGTGGAAAAACAATACATGATTGCAATCCAGCCATCCACAGTGTACAGATACATGATAAAGGGAATAACGTTTAGTGCAAGATAAAGTCCAGTAAAGTCTGATTCAAGATAGTCCAAGGATCTCCAATGAGTTAGATAGTAGCTCAGGACTACTCTCTAGTTGTTGATAGTATGGTTCAGTTGCCTGATAACAGCTGTGAAGAAACTGTCCCTGAATCTGGAGGTGTGCATTTTCACACTTCTGTACCTCTTGCCTGATGGGAGAGGGGAGAAGAGGGAGTGTCCGGGGTGAGACTCGTCCTTGATAACGCTGGTGGCTTTGCCGAGGCAGCGTGAAGTGTAGATGGAATCACTGGGGGGGGATATTGGTTTGTGTGATGGTCTGGGCTTCTCACACAATTCTCTGTAATTTCTTGCGGTCTTGGATGGAGATGCTCCCAAACCATGCAGTTCTCCACTGAATGTGTCGCAGAGAATTGTGTGCCAAGAGGAGCAGTGCCATGTTCCTCTTCTTCAGATGCTCAGTCAGGGAACACATCAAGATGGAGGAACCAAGGGGATCAGGAGATGTGATGATGGGATGTGAAAGTGGATGATGCTGCAGGAGGGAGCTATTCATGCAGTTGTAAAGTCATGGAAAACAGAAAGGATCTCAACCTGAAATATCATCTATCCATATTCTCCAGAGATGCTGCCTGACCCGTTGAGTTACTCCAGCACTTGGTGTCCTTTTGTACAGAAACAGGCCCTTCAGCCCAACTCATTCATGTTCGACCAATATACCTGCATTCGGTCCATATCCCTCTACATCATTCCTATCTATGCACCTGCTCAAATATATTTTAAATATTGTTATAACACCTGCCTCAACTACCTCCTCTAACAGCTCATTCCATATACCCACCTGAGTGGAAAATTTGCCCTTCAGGCTCTTATTAAATTGGACCTCTCTCCCTATAAACGTATGTCCTTTGATTCTTGATTCCTCTCTGCTGAATAAAAGATTGTGCATTCACCCAACCTATTTTATACACCTCTATCAGATCACTGTTGAGCCTCATGCACTCCAAAGAATAAAGTGTTAGCCTGCCCAACCTTTCTCTATAACCCAGGCCCTTGAGTCCTGGAAATATGCTTGTATTCCTTTCTTCAATATCTTACAATATTATGCTGCATCCCAAAGGACCTTAAAGTTCTGGAAGAGAGGCTTCTGTAAACAATTTAGCACAGGTGCAGAATGCAAATATTGGAGGTGTGTTACTTTATTGTGGAGTCACGGTATGAATCCTATCAGATCTCCCCTTGGGGGCAGCACAAAAAAACTGACCAAAAACCATCTGACTACATCGGCTGTGGAGGCCTTCGTTGGGGGCATTTTTAAAGTGGAGATTGATAGGTTCTTGATTAGTAAATGTGTCAAAGGTTACGAGGAGAAGGCAGGAGAATGGGGTTGAGAGGGAAAGATAGATCAGCCATCATTGAATGGTAGTGTATTCTACAAGTCGATTGCTGTTGATTTAGAATAGTGGGCAGGTGTTATTACTTTGAAAATTACCTTGATCTGGACTAGAAATTGTTCTAAAATCACGCATCATGCAACTGGCTACAGTCTTCACCAGTATCTTCACCCACTCACTTTAATGGTCTATTGTCCCCAATTATTGCTAGGAAACCTTCATCATTCCAGTCCCCAGGAAATAATCGGTCTCAATGATGACTTCCCACTATAACGTACTTTGAAGGACTGATAATAGTCCACATCTGACCCAAGGTGGCACAATGACGCAAAGGTAGAGTTGCTGCCTCACAACACCAGAGACCCTGACTACAGGTGCCATCTGTACAGAGTTTGGTCATTCCCCATGTGGGTTTTCTCCGGATGCTCTGGTATCCTCTCACATTCCAAAGTCGTGCAGGTTTGTAAGTTAATTGGCTTCTGTAAATTATCCCTAGGGTGGAGGATGGAACTAGTGGAAGGTGATTGCTGGTCGATGCAGATTCCAGGGGCCAAAGGGCCTGTTTCCATGCTGAATTACTAAACCAAACCACCCTGCACCAGTTTTCCAGGCCATCTACACCCCTTGCAATTTGTGTTAAGAAAAAATACACTCATCGCTGGATCACCTTGACAATAAGAACACGTATGTCAGAATGCTATTCATTGACTACAGCTCAGCCTTCAACACCATAATACTGAATAAGCTCATCTCTACACTCCTGGATCTTGGCCTTAGGGCTTCCATCTGCAACTGGCTTCTGGATTTTCTGCTGGCAGACCTCAGTCAGTTTGAATTAGTCTACAACATTTCCACCACCCTTGCCCTCAACTGGCACTCCTCGAAGTCGCGTGCTCAGATCCCTACTTTACTTCTCGTACACCCACGACTGTGTGACCAAGCATAGCGCCAACTTGCTATTGAAATTCGCCAAAGGTGTTACTGTGGTTTGCCGGGTCAAAAGCAATGATTTAGACTTTATACTTTAGAGATACAGCGCGGAAACAGGCCCTTCGGTCCAATGAGTCTGCGCCGACCAGCGATCACCCCGTACACTAGCACCGTCCTACACTCTAGGGACAATTTACAATTTTACGAAAGCCAATTAACTTACAAACATGTATGTCTTTGTAGTGTGGGAGGAAACTGGAGTACCCAGAGAAAACCCATGCGATCACAGGGAGAATGTACAAACTCATTACAGACAGCACCCACAGTCAGAATTGAAACCAGGTCTCTGGAACTGTAATGCAGCAACTCTATCACTGTGCCATTGTGCCGTCCAAGGGATGTGTTGCATGGTTACCAAAGCAAGATCAGTCTGAAGAAGAGTCCAGACCCAAAATATCACCGATCTATATTCTTCAGAGATCCTGCATGACCAAATGATTTACCCCAGCACTTTGTGTCCCTTGGAGTAATCTGCCATCTGCAGTTCCTTGCTTCTACTGAAAGAGTTGGTTGTTGACCTTAGGAAATGAAGTGGTGAGCACAAGCCTGTCCTCGTCAATGGAGTTGCTATAGGGAAGAGTCCAGCAGACCTCCTCCAATTGAAGGTACTGGTGATCCTGAACAATTTGGAACTTGGTACATTGCCTTACAGCACCAGAGACCCAGGTTTGATCCTGACTATGGGTGCTGTCTCTTTGCAGTTTGTTCGTTCTACCTGTGACCATGTGGGTTTTCTCCGGCTCTGGTTTCTTCCTATGTTCCAAAGATGTACAGCTTTGTACCTTAATTGGCTTTGGTAAAAATTGTAAATTTCCCTAGTGTGTAGGATAGTGTTAGTGCACGGGGTGGTCACTGGTCGGTGTGGACTCAGTGTGCCAAAGGGTCTGTTTCTGCATTGAATCTCTAAATTAAAGTAAAGGCTCCAGATGTAAGATTAATTCTCCTGCCTAATGTTTTTACACTGTATTGAAATTCGGTGGTGGGCTTCAAGATGATCAATTCAGGCCATTAGGTACTACTCCAGTAACACTACCATTCCCCGGGAGCTCATGCAAGGTTCAACATCCTTAGGAAAAACAATGATTCAAACCCATTTTTGAAGTTAAATAATCCCCACTCACTCCAACATGACCAAGTGAGGACAAAATCTGTTTCAATATTAGTTTAATTTAGAGATACAACATGGAAACAGGTCTATTGGCTCACTAAATCCATTCTTATCACCCGTTCACATTAGTTCTTATGTTATCCTCTTTTTCATGCACTCCCTACACATTAGGGGGAATTTTACAGAGGGCCAATTCACTACAAACCTGCACATCTTTGGGAGGTGGGAGGAAACCAGAGCACCGGGAGGAAACCCCACCAGGTCACGGGGAGAACATGCAAACTCCACTCAGACAGCATCCGAGGACTGGCTCGAACCCGGGTCTCTGGCGCTGTGAGGCAGCGTCTCTACCAGCTGTGCCACTGAGCCGCCCTTACTGAAATACAGAACACACACTGACTTGCAAATGGCTGCCACTGGACAAGAAGCACCATTATGAAAACAAAATGGTCTCATCGATAATAAATCAATCCCTGATATTACGGCAGTAATCTTTCCCACAAGCAATACTTTGAAATGCTTTAGGCTAAATCGCATGAAGCATTTGAGCCTTCAAACTGTCTACTTGTTAGTGGGAACTGTTGCTGATTATTGACAAATAAGTCTGAACTGTGGGTGGAATATTTTTGTGCTGCTTTTACCCGCAGCTACTCTGCAAATTGGAATATGCAAAGACAAGAACTCTTGGAGCCTGCTTTACATAGTTAAAAAGAAAATCAGCCAATGTAGGCCAATAAAGGTGATATAGCCTTGTTATAGATGCCGATGGCCCATAAAATTACATGTCTAAAGGTGCCACAATGAATCGCATTTGCAAATAAGCTGATGCATGTTGACACACAGGCAACACAAACAGATAGGCTTGCCGGTGATTAAGGACATATTGAGTACCTGACTCAAGTTTCTTTCGCATTTCAAACAGACAAGCAGAAATAAAACCTTTCCTATACGGAAGCCTCCCACTAGTCCTATAATGCTTCTCATTCATTTGAACAGACTTCCTTGCAGAGGCACGCTCTCCTAAGTCCACATTAATCCTACCTTTGCATAGATCTATTATCTACCAAAGATTAATATTTCCTTTAATATTTTCATTCTGCAAGGATAAGTGGGTCCTGGACAGTTCAATTCTAATGATTCATGCAGCAACATATACACTCAGCTTTCAGAAGTAAGAGAGGCTGTGCAGTTAGTACATAATCTTAATTAATGTCCGCTTTTAACTAATAAAGAATGGATATAAATGAGGATTAAGTGGACGTGGTTCATTTTTTAATAAATTACAAAGAAATAAAAAAACAAAAATATTGTATGAATCTCTTGAGATGATAACCCACTTCAGTAAAATTCATAATGAGAATGTGCCAAGTTGCTTCCAGCTCTGAATAACGTTTATCATTATTTGAATTCCTGGTCATTTGAATCAGTCGTAACTTCAGACAAGTTTGCCTGTTCAGTTCCAGCAGCAACAAGTGTCGTCTTACTGTCAAAGTATATCTTGCCTAGTGGTATCTTTCTAATTCCCAATACCATGTCAAGACTAAAGAACTAACACTCCAAATTTCAAGATTCAGAGGTGGTTGCTTTAATTGCTTGACTTCAAATGACCTCTCATCTGGGCTACTGACAGTAATGTGTCAGTTCAGTTAGCGGGTGATAACATGTATCCATACCTCGGTCAGCCTTGCTCTACAAAGAACGTTCACAAAATTCCATTCATTCTGCTAATCTTTCACCTTCCAATTTCCTTTTGCTCATACCACCATGGGAAAGAATCCCTCCAATCCGTCCCACAGGAAAATTAGGAATGTTGATTACCAGCCCAGAATCAATCATTCTGAACAATAACAACAGGAAGGAACAATAAATAGAAGGATGTTATAACGACGACTATCCTTGAACATAGCATTAGTCTGGATGAGATGGGCTGATTTGCCTAGTTTTGTGCTGCTAGGTTTATGTAATACAGGAGAACCCGGAGAAAACCCACGTGGTCACAGGGAGAACATATAAACTCCCTAACATAGGTGTAGAGTTGTTGCCATACAGCGTCAGAGAACCAGGTTTGAAACTGACTATGGATGCAGTCTGTACGGAATTTGTATATTCTCGCTCTAACTGCATGGGTTTCCTCCAGGTGCTCTGGTTTCCCCCCACATTTCTAAGGCCTGCAGGTTTGTAGGTTAATTGACTTCCGTAAATCGTCCCTAGTATGTCGGATAGAACTAGTGCATGGGTTATCGCTGGTCGGCACAGACTCGGTCGGCTGCTGGGCCTGTTTCCATGCTGTATCTCTAAACTAAACTAAAAATGATAAATTAATAGAAAATGGAAAGTACATTTTGTAATATTGATCCTTCCACTTTATGTTACAGTCATGGTGGGATGGTGCAGTTGCTGTTAGGCTGCTGACACATTCCTTGCTTTATGGAAGTGAATCTTTTGAGGATAACTCACTGTATGAAGTCTGCTTCATCATTGATGGCATGACCTCAGGAAACAGGGGGGCCTTTCAATCACACATCCTTCATGTGTGGGAGGTGACAGGAAGGACAAACTCTACCCATAGACACATAGAAGGATCTTCGACAATTGGCTAGGCTGCTCATCCTGGCTTGGCCAGCTGTCAGGATCTATGAATGTTTCTGATTATTTTTGAATTTCCTAAACATTCTAAAACCTTTGAAAACAATTCAAACAATTAAAAATGAGGGGGGAAAAAGCATTTGAAATAAAGCATTTGGAATTTTTTTAAGCAATCTAAATAAATTAAAGGTTTTCAAAGCTGAAACAATTAATCTCTCTCCACCTTGATCGTCCTATTAATTCCACTGTTCGCATCCTTGTATCCCCCCACCGTTACCATACCTACCCCAGCCAACAATGGGCCATTATGGGCTCCACCCTTCCTGAGGTGACCTGTTGCCAGCCTTCCAGTCCTCCAGTTTATTTCCACCCTCTCCCACCACACCTCTACTTTCGGTCTGAAGAAGGGTTCCGACCTGAAACGTCACCTATTATTTTTCCCCAGAGGTGTTGCCTGACCTATTGAGTTACGCCAGCATTTTGTGTCTGTTTAAAATTATATTTATGTTGCCCCCTGGTATCCTTCCGTGTCCAGTCAAATGCTGTTTTTATCCTAACTTGGCCCAAATTGATCAAACCGATTCTCCAAGAAACGATATGTTTTGCTATTGGATTTGTGTTGAATGGTTTGCTCCTTGCTATAACCAATCTACGATTCCAGGATTCAATGAATTTTATCATAGAACATAGAACATCAAACAGTACAACACAGGAACAGGGCCTTCAGTCCACAAGGCCTGTGCCAAACATAATGTCAATACCAACTCCTATCTGCCTGCACATAATCCATATCCCTCCATTCCTTGCATATCCATGTCCTTATCCAAAAGTCTCTTAAATGCCACTACAGTAGCTGCCTCCATCGCAACACCCCAGCAACATGCTCCAGGCTCTTTGTAAAAACATTGTCCCATACATCTCCTTTAAACTTTGCCCCTTTCACCTTACAGCTTTGCCTTCTGATATTTCATATTTTCATCCTCAGAAAAAAGGTTTTGACTGTCTACCCTATCTACGCCGCTCATAATTTTATATATATTCTATCAGGTCTCCATTCAACCTCCGGCATTCAAGAGAAAATAATCTAAGTCTTCTTGTAAAAGATCATTGTATTCAAAGAGAGAAAAAATTAGTTAATATTTCTGTGTTGCTAAAGACACTCCTTGGATAGATTCTAGCACACATGTTCAACATGTGTATGGTGGGCCAAAGGGCCTATTCCTGTGCTGTACTGTTCGATGTTCTATGTTTTATTAATAATAAGAAGAATGCTCTGCACAGCATAACCATCCTTTTTGTAACAGGTATGAATTTATTTTATGCCTGGGAAATGTCAGAATAGAGGAAAAAGGATTATTGTACTTCTGGACCTGTATCTGTAACCAAGGGCTGTATTTTTTATTTGAACTAGATATATATTTTCAATATCTGAGAAGATTATTTCAAAATCAATGTGGAACTCAGGTTTGAAAATAAAGGCTGGTGTAGCCTTCTTCAAATTAATGTGTAGAGCACAAGAAAGGTTTTTCTATTAACAAGTCATCCCAATATGCACACATTGTTGTCCAGGATTATATTCAATGGCTAAGAATTTTCTCTTTTTTATTGGTTGCCTGACCTCAGCTATGTGTATTCAAGCAAATAAAAGTATAACAAATAAAATTCACATACCATTTTCCCACAACTGCACAAACAACAAAGTGTTTCCCTGCCACTTTTATACAGTGATCTGGAGCTTAGGTGGGTAAATTGATTTTTCTTGATGAGAGGTTACCAGATTGAGCAGACTGGGGGCTTCTATTCCTTGGAGCATCGGAGGATGAGGGGTGATCTAATAGAGGTGGACAAAATAAAGAGAGGAATAGATTGGGTAAATACACAGAGTCTCAGGGGAATAGAGAACCAGAGGACTTGGGTTTAAGGTGAGGGGGGAAAAGATTTAATAGGAACCTGAGGGGTGACATTTGTACAGAAAGGGTGGGGGGTGTATGGGATGAGCTGCTCCTCCGGACGAGGTAGTTGAGGCAGGTAATATTGCAATGTTGAATTAATGAATGAATGATACTTTTATGAATGAATGAATGATACTTTTACTATTTAAGAAATATATAGACAGGCGCTTGGATAGGACAGATTTGGAGGGATATGGGCCAATCGCTGGCAGGTGGGACTAGTGTAGATGGGACATGTTGGTCGGTGTGGGAAAGTTGGGCCGAAGGGTCTGTATCTATGCTGTACATATCTATGGCACCTCCTTAACCTACAGTCCATTATCCCCAAAAGGCTGAGGTCACGAGAAGAATGAGAAAGTTAACATAGTCCATTTCAAACTTAGAAACCCATGGCTATTCCTTCAAAACCATAATCCCAACCAAACTCGTCTCCAAACTCTGACCTAGGAGTCAGCACTCCCCTCTGCCAACGGATCCTTATTTTTCTGACCCATAGACCACAATCAGTGAGGAGAGGGGACAAAATATTCTCCACAATAACCCTCAGCACTGAAGGGATAGTTACTCCACTCCAAACCTCCCATAGCTAGGGTGCAATCTTGAATCGTTAACCTATTTTATCATGGACCTTGGATTTTTTTCTCTGTAGCTTCAATGCTGTAATGCTGTAACACAAGATTCTGTGCTCTGGTATTTTTCTCTTTGCCCTGCCTGTTGTATATTGTATTCATTGTATTTTATTCAATGTATTGTCATTATCTCATTTTAGAGACAACAAAATGGATTTTCCTTACAGTCAGTAACATAAAAATAAATAATAAATAACGAAACATATTAAAATAAAAAAAAGCACAAACACAGAAGTCCACACACAACATAACCCCATAGCGGCACCAAAGTTAAGGAAGGTACCATAGTCTCAAATAATAGTCACATCCTCTCCAGGAAGCGACTGAAGGACGATATCCCACTTGCCGTATACCCTCTTCCCCCCACATAAAGACATTTGGATATGGACATATACTTGGACATGGCTTGATTGGACCCAAGTATGATCTGATTTGAATGTAGCCTGTGACTAGTGGTGTGCCTCAGGGTTTGATGCTAGGCCCGTAACTGTTTGTCATCTACATCAATGATTTGGATGAGTACATATAGGGCAACATTAGCATGTTTGCTGATGGTAGAAAGTGAGTGGTATTGCAGATAGTGAAGATGGTTGTGAACGATTGCAGCAGGATTTGGATCAGGTGGGCAGAGGAATGGTTGATGGTATTTAAGACAGAGAAGTGTGAGGTGTTGCATTTTGGGACGTTGAACAAGGGCAGGACCTACACAGTAAATAGTCGGCCTCTCTCTGGGTAGTGTTGAAGAATAGAGGGATCTAGGAGGACAGGTGCATGATTCCATGAAGGTCGAGTCGCAGGTGGATAAGGTGGTCAAAAAAGCTTTAGGCACCTTGGCCTTCATCAGTCAGAGTATTGAGAGTCATGGTGCAGTGTATAAGACGTTGGTGAGACCGCATTTAGAATATTGTGTTCCATTCTGGGCACCATGTTATAGGAAAGATATTTCCAAGCTTGAAAGAGTTCAGAAAAGATTTACAAGGATGTTGCCAGGACTAGAGGGTATGAGCTCTAGGGAGAGGTTGAGTAGGCTGGGTCTCTATTCCATGGAGCGCAGGAGGATGAGGGGTGATTTATAAAGGTGTACAAAATCATGAGAGGAATAGATCGGGTAGATGCACAGAGTCTCTCGGCCAGAGTAGGGGAATCAAGGACCAGAGGACATAGCTTCAAGGTGAAGGGGAAAAGATGAAGGGGTGACTTTTTCACACAAAGTGTTGTGGGTGTATGGAACAACCTATCCAAGAGCCTGTCTATATATAGTTGTGGCTGAGACTATCCCATCGTTTAAGAAACAGTTCATCAGGAACATGGATAGGACAGGTTTAGAGGGATATGGACCAAGCGCAGATAAGTGGGACTAGTGTAGCTGGGACATTGTGGGCAAGTTGGGCCAAAGGGCCTGTTTCCACACTGTATCACTCTATGACTATGAATCTATGACTATCAAGCAAACAAAAGCTCTTCACTGTATCTCAGTACATGTGACAATAATAAACCAATACTATACCAATGTCACTGGATCTAAGTCCTGGAACTCGCTACCAACAGCACTACTCAAGAAGGTGGATCGATGCAATCTCGTCAAGGGCAAAAGTTAATTTGAAGTGATGCCCAGTGTAAGTACAGGCCTCGCAGGAGAAGCCTCCAAGGGGCTGTGGGCCACTGTCATACCCTGGTAGCATCCCTGGCTTGATCGCCGTGGATACGGAAAACCTGCCTGGAGAGGGAAGCTGCCAAACCCGGCTCCTGCTCCCAAGTCAATGGATATTTTTAAGGCAGAGATAGATAGATTCTTGATCAGTACGGGTGTCAGGGGTTATGGGGAGAAGGTAGGAGAATGCGGTTAGGAGGGAGAGATAGATCAACCATGAATGAATGGCGGAATAGACTTGATGGGCCGAATGGCCTAATTCTGCTCCTATCACTTATGACCTTATGATCCGAGAACTGGGAACTGGATGGGAAAGGGGAGGGAGTCGGCAATGGTGGTGGATGCAAGAACAAAGGGGCCGGTACGAAGAATGCGGGTCTTTCCTTCTGTGCCTGCAAGGTCGGCTGCGAGAGGCGACTCCAGGGCATGGAGGCTGAAAGTAGCAGGTGAGGAGAAGCACAAGGGTTTGCGGGATGATCCGGAGAGAGGCGACGGCTGCAATGGGTTACGGCCAGCTGCAGCTGGGACTTTGAAAATGGCACCAAAACCTAGCGGCTCTTGCAAATGGACTCAGATGCTGCCTGACCCGCTGAGTCACTCCAGCATTTTGTGTCTACCTGCAGTGCCTTGTTTCTCTTGTTTACTGGGCCTTGGCAGGTTTTGTCAAGTCGCCACGATCAACATTCGGAATTTTGAGGTGTTATTTTATCTGGGTTTACTCAATTTACAGAGGTGTTTTCCTTCGGTTCTTGAATCCCACTGAGCTAATCGATGTCGGTTAATCAATCAGTTGAAAACTCTGTCCGAAATACACAGAAGAGGCTCCTAAACGCTCAGCTTCCAATTTCTACTTAATGGTTACTGTGGCTGTTGAGTGCCTCACAATCTAATTGGTTTGTAACTGGGTTCTTAGGGCCTCTTCTCCCGCTAACCATCGGGCTGACCCCAGCTCTCTTTTCCTTCCCACGTTCAGAAGGAGAACTCGGCTTAGCTCGTTAAAATAAAAGCAGTTTATTGACGTGGAAATCAATCAGAGCAGAAGACCACACGTTGTGCTGACATTATTAAATCGCTTTCAACAGGCATGCACTTGAGGCTAGGCGGGATCGAGAAACATTTTCATTCGCTGCTGTGCTGCGACTTGTGGAAGTCTCTACTTGTAGCACAGTCACAGAATCACCGCAGCTAATAACAGCAAGAGGGTGATTCTGTACTTCTGGCTTCCCCCATGGGTTCACTCCAGAGTTCAGTGCAGCAGAGTGGAGCAGCAGGAGCAACTACCTTTGGCTATGCTAATACAGAACCCCAGCATGGAACTGTCTCCTTCAGTCAGGGGTCTAGCAATCTAACGTCAATTTTGTGTGGTGGAATGAGGATTATGTCATAGAGTCATGGTCATACAGCATGGAAAAAGACCCTTCAGCCCAACTTGGCCATGCTGACAAAGATGTCCCATCTAAGCTAGTCCCATTTGGTCTTTAGACATTAGACTTTAGAGACACCAGCGTCAGAACCCAATCACAATTTTGCCGACTCTTGAGCTACTTTGGATTTTCCCTACGACCTATAGCAGTTCTGCCAAAGTGCATTTCCATAGGCACTATCCTACGCATTGTGGACAACTTACATTTGTACTGAAGCCGATTAAACTACAAACCTGCACGTCTTTGGAATGTGGAGGAACACCCAGAGAAATCCCAGGCGGTCACAGGGAGAACGCACAAACTCCGTACAGGCAGCGCTGTGAGGCAGCAACTCTACTACTATGCCACCACGATGTGGGAGGAAACCCACATGGTCACAGGGAGAATGTACAAACTTCACACACAGACAGCACCCGTAGTCAGAATCGAACCCGGGTTTCTGGCGCCGTAAGGCAGCAACTCTACCGCTGCGCCATCGTGCCGCCCCCCTCTGCGGGACTTGCGAGATGAAAAGAGACTCACTGTGTCTGTGTATAGGTTGAAATTCTCTGAGGGTTGTCTAGATTCAGGCCCTCCAGTTTATTGCAGAGGGAAAGTAAAACTGCACATGTTGCAAACCTGAGCTTTGGGAATATTTCAGACCTGCTCTCAAATACTCGCAAATGATTGCATTCCTATTAATAAGTGGTTGTTTTGTTCTAATCTATTATTTCTAATCTATTAAAACAGTCACCTTTGTCCTTCTGCTGCCTCAGCCGAGATAACACAGACTCTTCAAAAATCATCCCAAAAGTGCTTTTTCTTTCAACAACATCAATATCAATTGGATTCAGCCCCAGGTCTACCCAGTACTGAAACCAATTAAAATTAATCCAAATTGCTTTTCAAAAAAACCCTCAAAAAGCACAGAGGTCAAGGAGCTTTCTTCTTTGCTTAAAATTTTTAAACGTGCGGAGCTGAGCGAGGTGTTGACCCAACGGTGGGAATCTCCAATTACCCCTCCGTCCCTACCCACACCACACCCACATACTCTCACAATATATTTGTAGGTGTGGCCACCAAAGAAGGCATCAGGCCCTAATCCCACACAGTCATCGGGTCAATGATTCTATGACACTTTATTGTCACATGTACCTAGCTCCAAAAACATTCAACGCACCAAGTATTTAAAGAGTCATCACATACAGGGCACCAACAAAGTTACAAAAGTATTCATAATAGTACTGATGGTCCCATTCTGTTCTCAGCGGACTCTCCACGCCGGGTCCCTGTTTGTTCTCAGCAGAGCGTCCTCGGCTGACTGCTGGCTCTCACCTGGGCCCATCCCTGGCCACCCGCCACCAGGTCCTCAAGGGTATACAGCCTCATTCTGATCATGATGTGTTTTATACTGGAACCTCTCTATAAATGTGTATTATGTGTACCTAATACGAGGCACAATGGCGCAGCGGTGGAGTTGCTGCCTCACAGCGCCAGAGATCCGCGTTCGGTCCTGACTATGGGTGCTGTCCGTACAGAGTTGGCACGTTCGCCCTGTGACCACGTGGGATTTCTCCGTGCGCTCTGGTTTCCTCCCACAGTCGGTTGATTGGCTTCTGTAAATTGTCCCTGGAGTGTAGGATAGAAGTGGTGTAGGGGTGATTGTTGGTCGGTGCGGACTCAGTGGGCCGAAGGGCCTGTGTTCATGCTGTATCTCTAAACTAAACTAAACACCGCTACTTTGATACTTCAATGTGGATATGTCTATTACAGCTAGGATTTATCCCTAACTCCACATTACCTCTTAAATTAACGTGGCTTGCTGGGCAGTAGTGGAAGGCACTTAAGAGTCAACCACATTACTCCAAGGCTGGAGCCAGATGTGGGCCAGACTGGATACTGATGGCAAATTTCCTTCCCTGGGGTAACACAGATGGGTTTTAATGACAATTGGTAGTTTCACGGTATCCATCACAGATGCCAGCTTGTTATTCCAGATTTAAACCCCAACCAGTCATTAAAAGACGACTACTTTCTCCAGATGAAGTCAACAGTGTGTTTCCTCGGCAGCTGCACAACCAGGTTTTGAGTTCTGCGCCACTCTAATTGTGTCAGCTGGCCTGTCAACTTGCTGTCTGTGTCATTGTGCATGGACGTTTGCCTCCTGCCGTCTTTGGGAAGGTTTACATACAGGGAGTCTCATGCCAATTGTGCCTTGCCAAGGCTGAAATATAATCCGCCAGGAAGTCTCATTTGCTCCGAGTCCCTGCTTGGTGATCCACAGATACTGGATATCAGTTCACTGATTTCCATACAGGGCACTACTCAGCACTGCCAATGAATTGCATTGCTGCACAGTTTCAACTGGACATTTTATTAAGTGATACATCGCTGATAGCCAATGAATTGCCACTGGGCAGGATTGAGGCATACGGATGGCACAGGGGTAGAGCTGCTGCCTTACAGCACCAGAGACCCGGGTTCGATCCTGACTATAGGTGCTGCCTGCACGGAGTTTAAGTGTTCTCCCTGTGACCGCATAGGATTTCTCTGTTTAGTCCCGCACTCAGATGACGTGCAGGTTTTCCGGTTAATTGGTTTTGGTAAAAAAAAAAATGGTACATTGTTCCTAGCATGTGCGATTGTGCTAGTGTATAGGGCGCCGACCCGGTGGGCCAAATGATCTGTTTCCGCACTGTATCTCTAAAGACAGTGATTTGTGATTAAAATAGGCTTATCCAACGTGATTCTTTGTCTTTAGTTCTTCGTTTAGTTTAGTTTAGAGGTACAGCGAGGAGACAGGTCCCACGCCGGCCAGTGATCGTGCGTTCTCTCCGACACACTAGGGACTATTTACAGAACCAATTCACCAACAAACCTGCACATCTTTGGGATGTGTGAGGAAACCCACACAGTCACAGGGAGAACGTGCAAACTCCAAACAGACAGCACTCACGATCAGGATCAAACCCGGGTCTCTGGCGCCACAGCCTCGGATCATCTTTAATCGGACTTTATCTTGCATTAAACATTATTCCCTTTATCCTGTACTGTACACTGTGGACGGCTCGACTGTAAACATGTGCAATCTTTTCGCTGACAGGACAGCGCACAACAAAAAGGCTTTTCACTGTACCTCGGGACACATGACAATAAACCACTAAACTAAATGAAAACTAAACTAAACTCCACTGCTGCACCGTTGTGTCGGTTCTTCATCTCCCTTTTACAGCAAGGACGTAGAGGCTTTGGAGAGGGTGCAGTCAAGGCTTAGTGGGTTTTAGCTACAAGTAGAGGCTGAACAAATTTGGATGTTTTCATGTTTTCAGAAAAAGTGTTTACTTAAAATACACGGCATGCATTTCTCTTTGCCTAACAGATTGGCTATATTCTGCCCAAGTGCTGACACCTAATACATTCTGTTCCCCTTGTGTTGTAGATTCTCCAATCCCACTTCCATGGCGTGAATGCAAATGAAATAGATCTAACACATTCTTTACCACAAATGCAAAGGTTGGGATTTATTTGTGCTTTTGGTTTGATAAAATCCATGGCTGTTTACACAACCAGGGTTTTAAAACAGCCTGGTATTGATCTCGATCACTTTTACCTGATGCATTTGAAGCTGAGACAAATTATTGATGGCAATAAAGCTTAAAGAATACTGGGTTAGCAATATACATCACACTCTAGGTTTGTGCCAATGCTGGTTCTCAGGATATTTTATTGGAGACAACTCCCTTCAGATTTTAATTCCTCAAATACAGTTGGGGCACAGTGCTGCAGCTGGTAGTGCTGCTGCCTCACTATGCCAGAGACCCGGGTTCGATCCTCACCTCAGGATGCTGTCTGTGTGGTGTTTACATATTCTCTCTGGCACCACACGGGTTTCTTCCGGACGCTCCAGTTTCCTCCTACATCCCAAAGATATGCGGGTTCGTAGGTTAATTGGCCCTCTATAGATTCCCCCTGGAATGTAATTTGCAGGCATGGTCTCAGTGGGCCGAAGGGCCTGTTTCCATGCTATATCCCCAAACTCTAAACTTAAAAAGTATCAGTTTGATAAAAAGCATAGAGTCAGACAGAATGAATACAGTCCCTTCAGCCCAACTTGTCCATGCTAACCAAGATTCCCATCTATTCTTGTCCCATTTGCCTTCATCGGGACTGGCAGATTAAAGTTAACAACAATGCCGAGACTATTAACTCTTTTGATATCAGAAATCAGAATTAGAAAATCTATGGAAGCAAGAGATACAATCCCAATATATATATATAGAATTTATTTTTATTTTTTAAATTGCCAGTAAAGGATAGCACTAAAGCTAATACCTAGTCCCGCACAGACTGAGTACTTCTGCCCAATTCTACGCTGAAATGTCTGCAGGGAAATGTAGAGAGAATGTGATAATCTTAAAGGGCCACACATACAATGTTATATAACTGCCTCTTTCATGTTTATTTTTGGTTCATTTTGGGCAGTGGTAAGGGGGCGGTTCTATTAGTGTTTCCATCAAAAACTTGATATTTTTTCTTGCTAATGTCTTCATTTAATAGTTGCATCAACCTTTGGTTGTTAGAAAATGAAACTAAATTGAAATCAGTTACAGACTAATTCAGGCTTTTGTTTATTAGTTTAGTTTAGTTTAGTTTAGTTGAGTTTTTACTTTTGTAACTTTATCAGTAACTTTATCAGACTCTTTGCATACTTGTGCAATGTATGCAAAACAAAGAATGTCACTGTACCAAGTACATATGATAATAAAGTATCAATTTAGCGTAGTTTGGTTTAGAGATCCAGATAGCCCATTGAGCCCACGCCAACCATCGATCACCCATTCGCACTTGTTCACATCCATTCCCTACTGGGGGCAATTAACCTATGAACCCGCATGTCTATGGGATGTGGGAAGAAACTGGAGCGCCCGGAGGAAACCTATAGGGTCACAGGGAGAATATGCAAACCCTACATAGACAATTAAAAATTGTAATTCTAATTATAATCTTAATTGATACCCTTAATTACATTAATAATCTTCATTTGCTTTGAACTAATTGCAAACCCCTTTTTTTCCCCACTGTTTCCATCCATACTTTTGCTTTGAAATTAGACACAAAATGCTGGAGTAACTGACCTATTGACTTACTCCAGCATTTTGTGTCCATCTTTGATATAATCCAGCATCTGCAGTTCCTTTTCATTACATTAAGGTTTGGGTTAATATGGGCCCAGCACAGGCAAATGGGAGTGGTTCTGGTATGAAATCTGGTTGGCCTGGACGAGTTGGGTTAACAGTTCCATTTCCGTACTATATAACTCTATGACTGTACTCTGGGAGCTGAACGCTATCTTGGAGAATCAAGTATTGTGCCTGCTTGATTCACAATAAACATTCATTCCTTCCATGTCTACAGTCATAGAGTCATAGTTGATATAGTCATATGTGGAAACAGGCCCTTCAACCCAACTTGTCCCATCTACACCAGCCCCACCTGCCTGCTTTCGGCCCATATCCCTCTAAACATATTCATATACCTGTCTAAATAAACATTGCAATAGTACCTGCCTCAACTACCTCCCCTGGCAGCTTGTTCCATACAACCTCCACCATTTGTGTAAATAAATGACCCCTCAGGTTCCCATTAAATCTTTCCACCCTCACCTTAAACTTAAGTCCTTTGGTTCTTGATTTCCCTTCTCTGGGCAAAAGACTCTGCATTTACCCGATCTTTTCCACTCATGGTTTTGTGCACCTCTGTAAGATCACCTCTCATGCTCCTGCGCTTCAAAGAATAAAGTCCTTGGCCTGCTCAACCTCTCCCTATAGATCAGTCCCTATAGTCCTGGCAACATCCTGGTAAATCTTCTCTGAACCCTTCCAAGCTTGACAACATCTTTCCTATAACATGGCGACCACATCTAAATGTAGCCTCACCAACATCTTACATAACAATAACATGACTTTCCAACTTCTATACTCAATACTCTGACTGATGGAGGCCACTGTGCCTGCAGTGTATACCATGTGCAAATTGCATCACCTTGGCTACTCAGGCAGCACCTCCCAAAGCCACAGCCATTATTACCAAGAAGGATAAGGGCAGGAGATGCATGAGAAGAATGGTATCTGCAGCTCCCACTCCAGGCCACACATCAGCCTGACTTGGAAATGCCATGTTCATTCATCATGGCTGGATCTAAGTCCTGGAATAAATAATAGCTGTGCCAGTGACACCCACATCTCAGAAAATGATTGAGTAAACAAAAATAACTTAGGAAAAAATGAGAGGCAGAAAGGAAAAGGAAATTGGCAGTTTAAGTCACAAATTTGCTTTCTGTATTTCTGCACTCAGCTCTAACTGATGTACTCTGCATGTCAGCACCAGAAATGATGTGCAATTAAATTGCTGACTGGCTGGAATTGGTGGACTTGGCTGTAATCCACAATCTTCTGAGAAATACCTTGAGGTTGTTTGAAGAAGTGATCAGTAACTGCTCCAGTATCAAAGAGAAATGAATCGACTGGGAGTGTTGACAAGGTGTATGTGCAAAGGCAGCTTTTGGATTTGCATATAGGTAACTGGCTTTGTTTGAAAACAAATCGAACAAGTGCTGGTGGCAGGCATCTTATTTTGCTGGACATGTTTGTGCTTTCAGGCCTACTGATCCATTTGCAAGTGTTCCTGGCATTATTAGGCATCCTGTCAAAATAGCTTAGATGGAGCATCTTGGTCAGCATGGACGAGTTAGGCCGAAGGGCCTATATCTGCGGTGCATGAGTCTGTGACTCCAAATTACTTCAGGTCCACTGATGCGCTGAATCATTTTAGTTTAGGTAAGGTTCAAAGGTTATTTATTGGTCACATACACCAATTGGTGTAGTGAAACGTTTCTTGCCAATGCAGCACTTAAAAAAGAATACAGACATAACAAAAATAAAGAGATTTTAAACATAAAAAATATCCCCCCACAATGGTTCCCATTATGAGGGAAGGCACAAGGTCCAGTCCCCATCCCCATGTCCTCCCATAGTCAGGCCTATTGAGGCATCCGCAGTCGCCTTCACGGAAGCCCGATGTTCCAGGCCGTGATGGTGCTCCGGCGTCGGGAGAATCTTCTCAGCGGTTTGGGACACCTGGAACGGCCGCTTCCTTCCGTCCGAGGCTTCCGAAGCCAGCAAGGCTGCGCTGAATGGAGCTCCCCCATTGGCTCCCGATGTTGAAGTCAGCGCCGCCGCCTGCAGTTGGCCGCTCCGCAGACCTGCAGCTCCGCGATGTTTTTCTCGGCGGTCCCAGCTCTCCGGAGTTCCAGCGCGGCGACCCAGGCATGGCATTGCCTGCTCCGCGATAGCGCTCCAGCAATGCGCCGCTGCCGAAGCCGAGGTTCTGGGCGGTCTCCTCAGGAAACGCCGCTGCAGGCCATTTGGTAGGCCGCAAGGATGGGTCGAAAGTGCAGCCCGGAATAAAGCTGCCTCTCCAACCAGGTAGGGACCCTGAAAAGTAGTTTCCCCCTTCCCCCCCCTCGCACCGCCCACATAAAAAAAGAATAGAACTCCAAAACAAAACACTTGAACTCACTAAAAATAAAGACAAGAGTGAAAAACAAACAGCTGCAGACTGGGCAGCCATACCATACAGGACGGTGCCCCCTATCTCTTTAGTTTAGTTTAGTTTAGTTTAGTTCAGTTTAGTTCAGTTTATTGTCACTGGTACAGTGAAAAGCTTTTGTTGCGTGCTAACCAGCCAACAGAAAGACTACACATGATTACAATCGAGCGATCCACAGTGTACGGATACACGATGAAGGGAATAATGTCTAGTGCAAGATAAAGTCCAGTAAAGTCCAATTAAAGATAGTCTGAGGGTCTCCAATGCGGTAGATAGTAGCTCACGACCGCTCTCTATTTGTTGATAGGATGATTCAGTTGCCTGATAACAGTTGGGAAGAAACTGTCCTTAAATCTGGAGGTGTGCGTTTTCACACTTCTGTACCTCTTGCCTGATGGGAGAGGGGAGAAGAGGGAGTGACCGGGCTGAGACTGATCCTTGATTACTGAAGCATGCCAGCTTCTGAGAGAGATGGATTTCAACAAGACAATAGTCAATAGGTGCAGGAGTAGGTACAGTTGTCCCTCTCCTCGCCCAGCCTCTTACAGCCTTCAGCCTTTGCGACCCCTTTTTTTTTGGTCTCAAAAATAATTTATTCAATTACAATAAAAAACAATACAACACAAAACCGTGGTAACACACCCATCACCATAGTACAAAATCACCAAAATATCTAAGACACTAAATTTTGAAATAATTATAATACAATCTTTATTGAGGATCCATTCCACCCCCAGCGGTGCCCAGCGGTCCCGGAAATCCCCCAGAGTGCCCGTGGACAGCGCGTAGTCCCTTTCTAGGGCCACCCGAGCGCGGACATAACCCTGGAACAGGGCAGGCAAGCAGCCACCTCTTCCGCCTGGCACCATGACTCGTGGATGGCCAGCTAGGCCAGGTCTTTGTACCCCGGGGGTGGGGATGCCTCCTGTAGCCGACCTTGAGGACGTAGAAGATAACACTCCGGTTCTCCTCACAGCCCGTTGTCCAGTGTCCATGGCCGACTCTCGGGTCTCCTTCTACCCCCCGGTTCCTGGTCTTCGGGGGCGAGTGGGAGACGAGCATTGGCTGAGGCTCCAACTCCAGGCGGCTTTCCCGGATCCGTGGCGGGCCAGCCAGCTGGCCTATGGTAGCAGCACACGGCCCTCTGTGAGCTTCTACTGTGTACGGCCTCAAAACAGAATCATAAGAACGTACTTATAAAGTCACTGCAGGCTTGACAGAGGCCATTTAAGCAAATATACATGTCAACCCATTGTCAGTAAGAGAACTCCCTCTGAGGTGCCAATTAGTAATGGAGCTTTTACTAGACTCCAAACCAATTCTTGCAAACAAACAGACAGTTTGTACTAATATGTCCTTACTTGTCATGGTGCTAAATCTCGTTTGGTAGCATTCTTGCAAATCGTGTTGGAATATTTCAGCTTTATTGAAATTTAGATTAGTTTAGAGATGCAGGTCCTTCGGTCCACTGAGTCCACACCGACCAATGGGCACTATCCTACAAGGGACAATTTATAATTTTACCAAAGCCAATTAACCTACAAATCTGTACGTCTTTGGACTATGGGAGGCAACCGGAGCTTCGGAGAAAACCCATGCAGGTCACGGGGAGAACGTACAAAGTCCGAACAGACAGCACCGGTTGTCAGGATCGAACCAGGTCTCTGGCGCTGTAAGGCAGTAACTCTACCACTGTGCCACCATGCAGCTATGAAATGGCCCGTAAAATTGTTGATTGTTTTTGTAGGAATTAGCATTGACTGTTGCTGGTTCCCTGAATAAAGCATTGAATACAATCACTCCACAAAACTACATTATATAGACAAGCAATATAATATAATTACATCCAGATGCCATTTAGGATGCTGTTGATAGCTCATTATTTGCTTTATTAAACTATTTAAGCACTTGAGTAGAGTACTGCATTGTAATCACTCCCAGGTTACTATTATTTTATATATAACATGCTTGAAGACAACGGTGAATGGCTGTTTACGTTGTCTTGACAATGTTGAGCACCAATCTAGGTCAGATATTGCAGAGAAGCTCTCCAACTGATAATTGTAGCACATACATTTCAGTACTATTCCATTTGGGAACAATGAAAACGGATGTTAAATAATCATGCAAACAATTCAAAACCATAATTGCTCTTGGTATGTTTCGATGTAACAGAAAAGAAACACGTACATTACTCTCGTTTCTTTTTGACGGTTAATGTACTCAAAGACCTTGGGGAGTTGATTGGATTGATTGTCATTCCCTTTTTGATAATAAGAACAGGATAAATTCCAGTCAGCTACGTCATTTCTTTGTTCAGTGGAAACAATACGAATGAGTCAAAACACAAAGTGCTGGAGTAACTCAAGTGCGCAACGGTAAAGTTGCTGCCTTACAGCGCCAGAGGCCCGGGTTTCATCCTGACTACGGGTGATGTCTGTACACAGTTTGTACTTTCCCCCTGTGACCACGTGGGTTTTCTCCAGGTGCTCCGGTTTCCACTTGCACTCTAAATACGTAGAGGTTGGTGGGTTAATTGGAATTGGTAAAATTGTAATTTGTCCCTAGTGTGTTGGATAGTACTAGTGTATGGGATGATTGCTGGTTGGTGCGGACTCGGTGGGCCGAAGGGCCTGATTCCATGTATCACCAATGTATAAAGTCTAGTGTCATTGTCTATTTTTATAACCATTCGAGAAGGCAGGCAGGGCAAAGACAACTCTGATTGTGCAGGTCTAGAGGTCATAGCCTCAGAATTAAAGGGTGTTCTTTTAGGAATTAGATGAGGAGACATTTATTTAGTCAGAGGGTGGTGAATCTGTGGAATTCTTCGCCACATAAGGCTGTAGAGACCAAGTCAGTTTTTAAGGCAGAGAGAGATAGATTTATGATTAGTACGGGTGTCAGAGGTTATGGGGAGAAGGCAGGAGAATGGGGTTAGGAGGGAGAGATAAATCAGCCATGATTGAATGGCGGAGTAGTCATGATGGGCCAAATGGCCTAATTCTACTCCTATCACTTATGACCTTTTGAGGTGAGATCATTTCTTAGGTGGGATTGGACCACAGAACTATTTGTTTCAGTTGAAAATTCTGCTCAATATTCTTCTGCCAACACTGAAAAGAAAAGAACTTAAGAGCTGAAAATAAAGCAATGGATCTAAAGTTTCAAGTTTAAAGGGTCAAGCATCCATCAGGCTATTAAACACGACAACAAATAAGCTCTGAACTACAACAGACTATTATTATTGCACTATAATTGTTTGTTTTTTGCGTATGTGTGTATGTGTATATATATATATACACACTGAACTTTTTTTCCTCACGTTTATGTACTATGTTTACATATACTATTGTGCTGCAGCAAGTTAAGGGCCTGTCCCACCTGGGCGTCATTTGCGCGTCACGCAGGTGGTGCGCAAAGATTTTGAGTCCCAAAATCTTGGGGAGCCGTGCGCGACCGTGCATCACTGCCTACATCATCACACACCATGCGCGCGTAATGCGCACCATGCGCGTGTCGTGCGTCATGACGCGTAAATGATGTCACGCAAGTGACGCCCAAGTGGGACAGGCCCTTAAGAATTTCATTGTTCTAACTGGAACATATGACAATAAAACACTCTTGACTCTTACCTCTCTTTAAAATCGACGTATGGATGGTTGCAAAACATTTGGCTGGCACAGCTGGCACAGCTGGTAGAACTGCTGCCTCACAGCGCCAGAGACCCATGTTTGATCCTGACCTCAGATGCTGTCTTTGCCCAGTTTTCACGTTTTCCCTGTGACTACATGGGTTTCTTCCAGATGCTCTGGTTCCTCCCACATCCCATAGATGTGCAGGTTTGTGAGATAATCAGTCTCTGTAAATTGCCACTAGTTTGTAGAAAATCGGGTGACATAGAACTAATGTGAATAGATGTAGGAAAGAACTGCAGATGCTGGTTTAAACCGAAGATAGACACAAAAAGTTGGAGTAACTCGGTGCGTCACTTTGGAGAAATGGAATTGATGACGTTTCGGGTTAAGACCCTTCTCCAGAATAGGTGATGGGTTAGATTCATTTGGCAAAATGGCCTGTTTCCATGCAGTATATTTAATTCAATCAATTAGTCATCAATCAATTGACCAATCAATCAATTAAAGACAGCACCCATTTGTTACCCAGATATGGAATGAACAGTGAACGGGTTGTTTACCCTTCCAGACCTTTTTAGTTTAGTTTAGTTCAGAGATACAACGCGTGTAATGAGTCGACTCAAACACATATCAGGATACAACACATGTTTATTAAATGTACTTACAGAATCAGTCTGCAGAACATGTATTGGTATTCGTTTTCAGCAAGCTCATGTTGTAACAAGTGCAGGCTTGTCCTCGGGGCTGACTGTTTTGCACGGGAACAGCAACATCTCGCAAAGTGGTTTAATTTCTTGCAGAAATTACAGGTTTTACCATAAGCAATATTGAACTGTCCACCCAGAGCATGAAAATAGTTCCAATTAGGACATTGAGCAGCAGACAATCTCTGCTGCCAGGCCAGGAGGGCTGGGTACGGCTGTTACGAGAGGAGGTGTCTGTAAGACTGACATTATACTGCAAATGCTGACCGGAGGTCACAGACTTAGCGTGGAAAGATGTTATCTCAGCAATCCGACAGGCGTGCTCGGATTGATTAAGGGTCAGGTGAGTGTTACGGAGCATCCCTTAACTTGCTATGAAGCATACCTCGAACAATTTTGTCATGGAACAGTTCATCGCACAGATCATGAAACTGGCAGCGTGCAGCCATGTGCTTTAAGCAGCTGATACAACGTTCAATCGGTTCATCAATATGTTGCATACGAGCATAAAACTTGGTACATTCAATAATGTAGTTCAAGGGCAAGTCACACAACTGTCTGAATTTTGCAAGTAAGACTGCAGGGTCATCAATCGTCTCTGCAGGCACTAGGACTTGTCCATTTGCATCTAAAATGGCAGGCACAGATGTGAAATTGTCGGCACGATTCATTGCCTCTGGGCCAGCTACGTTGAGTAATACAGAAGCACGCACATCAGGAGGGTCGTTACGATGAACGATGTGAACATAGAGAGTGTAGTCACGCTCAAAAAGATGCCAGCGTTCAGCAATGTCAGAGTCAAAGATCAGAGGACTAGGATGGCGAGACGAGT